>CM053580.1:580191025-580230918 GCA_028627135.1 Pseudochirops cupreus
GAGAGAGACAGAGACAGAGAAAGAGACAGAGAGAGACAGAGAGACAGAGACAGAGACAGAGAGAGAGACAGAGACAGAGAAAGAGACAGAGAGAGACAGAGAGACAGAGACAGAGACAGAGAGAGAGAGAAACAAGCACTATGACCTAGGTCTAAAAGAATGATTTGGAGTGAGTTCCTGAGTGTTAGTTATCGGCTTTTCCCACCCTACTTGAACTGTCTGTCCCCAAATGCTCTTTGGCCACTTGAGGCTTTTGCCACCATAACTATAATGGCAGCTTGGAATGTCTGCTTGTTAAAGAGCATTGAGCTACACAATTCTCCTGAGTCAGGAGCCCCTGGCTCTGGCTAGAGGGCTGTGAGTGATCTTGGACAAATCATTTCACATCTCTGGGTGTCAGTTTCCTAATCTGTAAATCAATCAAAAAGTATTTATGGAGCACCTACTGTGTGCCAGTTGTTGTACCAGGCACTAGGATCACAGATACAAGCACTAAACAATCCCTCTGCTCAAGAAGCTTCCATCCTACCAAGGAGGCCCATGTAACCATACAACCACATACAGAATGGTACAAAATAAGTACGAGGCAGATGAATGCAGTGTGTTTTGGGAGGGAGGGAGCACGCGGCAGCTGGCACGTGGTGGGGCCTGGGCTGCATCACCCACAACTAGGGTAGGGGTGAGAAGGAACCACACCCCAGACTCGGGGACAGCCAGGCAAAATGTACCAGGACGGGAGTGGAAGGGTTGTGTATAAGGAACAGAGAAGACTAGTCTGGCTGGACTGTGGAGAACAGGAAGGATCACCGTGGATAAAGAGATGAGGACCAGGTTGTGAAAGAGGCTTATACTCGATCCTAGCTGCAATCTGGGAATTTCTGGAGTTTGCTGAGTATGGGAGTGACACAGTCAGATCTAGAAGGAAGGGAAATTACTAGACACCAGTCATGTGGAGAATGAGTAGGAGAGAGACCAAGCCGGAGGCCTCTGCAGTCATCTGGACGAGAGGTGACAAAGAAATGGATGATGGAGACAGCTGCACGAGCAGAGAAGAGGTGAGTAGGAGAGATGTTGTAGCAAGATGTTGGGTAAGGAAGGGTGAAGGAGGAGGGATAACACCTGGGTCTGAATCTGTCAGAACAGGGGCATCTGCAGCAGAATGAAGGAGGCTGAGAAGATGGGGGGTGTGGAGAGGAAGGAGCGGTTCTCTCTGTGGCTTGTCAAGTGTCAGAGGAACCTGGGACTCCCAGTTTGAAGTTTCTAAGAGACAGCTGGTGGCATGGGACTGAAGTTCAGGGAAGAGACCAGAGGCATCTAAATAAAGATAATTAAACCCATGACAGATGATAGAATCACCTGGTGAGGGACCACGGAGGGAGGAGAGAAGAGGGTCCAAGACAGAGCCCTAAGGAACAGCCATGGCAGGGAGAGAGAGACAGAGGATGTGGACGGGGATCCAGCAGAGGAGAACAGGAAGAAGCCTCCAGTCAGAGGGGAGGAGAGCCCAGAGACAGCAGTGCCGTGGGTAAGAGCACCAGGTTAAACCCGTGAGCACTGAAGGGCGACATCAGGGCCCCTCCTTGGCTGCTGTAGGAATCTTACAGTAAATGATCAGTTAAGAGTATCACCATGATCCCTCTGAACCCCAACCAGAGCAAGTTCCTAACATTCAGAAAGAGATTCGGCTCTCTGCCTGAAGTTACGTTTTATCTTGCTAACGCTTGACCTCCTCGTGGGTCACAGTTCAGTTGTTTCAGCTGTATTCGACTCTTGGTGACCCCATTTGGGGTTTTCTTGGCAAAGATGCTGGAGTGATTTGATATTTCCTTTTTCAGCTTGTTGTATAGATGAAGAAACTGAGGCAGACAGGGTTAAGTGACTTGCTCAGGGTCACAAGGCTGGTAAGTGTCTGAGGCTGCATTTGAACTCAGGTCTTCCTGACTCCAAGGCCCCGCATTCTCTGCACTATGAGGCCACCTAGCAGCCCATGACTGAGACAAAATGAAGTTCCCCAGAGAAGCAGCAGAACCTCTTACAGGGCTTGTGATGGTCACCTGTCAGATCTAAGAAGAAGGGAAGAATCTGTGACCAAACAAGAGAGAGAGGACATTGTGAAAGGGAAAATGGATGATTTTGATGACCTTAAATTGAAAAGGTTTTGCACAAACGGAGCCAACGCAACCAAGATTTGAAGGGAAGCAGAAAACTGGGAAACAATTTTTACAGTCAGTATCTCTGACAAAGGCCTCATTTCTAAAATAGACAGAGAACTGAGGCAAATTTAGAGAATACAAGTCATTCCCCAATTGATAAATGGTCAAAGGATGTGAACAGGCAGTTTTCAGAGGAAGAAATTAAAGCTCTCTATAGTCGTATGAAAAAATGCTCTAACTCACCATTGATTAGAGAGATGTAAATCAAAACAACTCTGAGTACCACATCACACCTATCTGATTAGCTAACATGACAAAACAGGAAAATTATAAAAGACAGAGAAGATGTGGGAAAATTGAAATACTAAAGCATTGTTGGTGGAGTTGTGAACTGATCCAGCCATTCTGGAGAGCAATTTGGGACTATGGCCAAAGGGCTATAAAACTGTGCATATCCTTTTGACCCAGCAATACCACCTTCTACAGCTATATCCCAAAGAAAGCCTAAAAAGAGGAAAAGAAGCCATACATACAAAAATACTTATAGAAGCTCTTTTTATGGTGGCAAAGAATTGGAAATGAAGAGGATGCCCATCAATTGTGGAATGGTTGAACAAGTTGTGGTGTATGAATGTAAGGGTGCTATTTGCTATCAGAAATGATGAGCATGTGGACTTCAGAAAAACCTGGAAAGACTTATATGAACTGATGCTGAGTGAAGTGAGCAGAACCAGAACATTGTACACAGTAACAGTCACATTGTGCGATGACTGACTTTGACAGACTTAGCTCTTCTCAGCTATGCAAGGATCTAAGACAACTCCAAAAGACTCACTATGGAAAATGCTATACACATCCAGAGAAAGAACTCTGGAGTCTGAACTGTTTGCCTCCCTTTTCTTTTGTGGTTTTGTTTTGTTTCTTCTTTCTTGTGGTTCCTCCCATTAGTTCTAATTCTTCATTACGTCATGACTAATGTGAAAATATGTTTAATATGAATGTATAAAAAAACAGTCAGGTCCTTGGGGGGGATGTGGGAAAGAGCAGACTTTCACCATGGAACCTCCCTTAGTCCTTGAGGAAGATGGAACAACTGATGATGTCCATTCCGAGATGCCTTTGGGGCCCAAGGGGCTCGCTGTCTGTCACACTTCCAGCTTACTTTCTGTAGCTGCTGCTGCTGCTGGCTCATCCTGGCTCAGCTCTGGATGCCCCCATGCCTTCCTCTCCACACCAAATGGCAGAAATTGCTCTTTGGTCCTGAACTAGCTCCTTCCTTTATACAATATCCTCAGGTCACAGCCAACTCCTTCATCCAATCCTTCAATCCAAACAAATGCCTTTGATAGATTCAAAGAGGCATTGAATGAGGGGATGTGTTTTCTCTCACCTGATTGATGTATCAAACTGACAGTCTGAATGCAGTGGGGACAGGCAGCACTGTGGCCTGGAGTTAGCAATACTCATTTTCCCCAGTTCAAATCCAACCTTAGGCACTTCCCAGCTGTGTGACCCTGGGCAAGTCACTTTATCCTGTTGGCCTAGTTTCCTCATCTGTAAAATGGGCTGGAGAAGGAAATAGCAAACCATTCCAGCATCTCAGGCAGGAAAACTCCCAATGGGGTCAGAGAGAGTCAGACAGGACTGAAAAATGACCGGACAACAAAAATTTAATTGATTTACTCCATTTACCCTTGCTCTTATACATGAAAACGCAGAGAGGAGAGTACACCCAGGAAGAGGGCATAGTCAGCAGTGCCTGATGCAGGATGAAACCTGAAAAGAGACCATCAGAGCAGCTTCAGGTGAGTGATGCGCTCAGAGGCCAGACTGTAGGGGATCATGAGGTTAGTGATGGGAGAGGAAGTGGAGGCAACGAGGATGGAGAGAGTTTTCTGGGAGCCTGACCAATAAAGGGAGGAAGAATAGATGAGGAGGAGGGGGAGGGGAAGGGGGAGGGGAGGGAAGAGGGGCAGGGGAGGAGGAGGAGGGACAGAGTACACTGTGCCTGCAGAGCCTTCTGCTGTGCCCTCTTCTGGCCCTGAAATCCATTGATTACACAATTAACAAGCAGTTATCATGCATTTACTACGGACCAGACACTGTTCCATGCTGGAGATACAAAGGAAAAAGCAGAGCGGCCTTTCCCCTCAGGGGTTCCTGGTCCAATGCAGAAGCTGAGGCATTTGGAATAGAGAGAAGGCCTTAAGGAGGAAGGTAGCAGCACTTGGAGGGACAGGGAAAGGCTTCTGGGAGGGGATGGTCCTTGCGCCGAGCAGCAGAGATGAGGTGCGAGAGCACTGGAGGTCCGGAAAACTGCACAGGGTGCAGCCACCCAAGGAGGCCAGGAATGCTCGGCCTCAGGGTGTGAGGAAGGGAGTGAGATGTTAAAACATTGGAAACAGAAGAAGAGGTCAGGATGACAAACATTTTCTATTTCACCCCAGAGCCGCGAGCCAAGAGAGCGCCTCACCTCCCTCTACCCAGCCTGGAGGTACAGGGGGTGACCAAGGCTGGTGCCCCTGCCCTCTGCCCCCCAGCAATGCCTCCCAGATGGCAGGGGAGCATCCCAATTCATCCACCACCCTCGAGCCCTCGGGGTGCCCCGTGCCTGCAGTGAGTAGTTCCTCTGCCTTCAGATTACCCAATCCCTGGCTGAGAAGGAGAAGAGTATCCCCGATCTCAATGCCACCCTCTCTTCCTAGCTCTTCCACTGTGGAATTTCCATTCAGAAATCAACAACCTGCCTTCATATTGGATTCCTCTCTAATCACAGATAGGTTATACAGAGTGCCTTTCTAAACCAAAGAACTTCAGAACTCTCCATTGTATTACCCTCATTTTACAGATAGGGAAACTGAGGCATAGAGTTTGGTGACTTGCCTAAGATGGGATAGCAGAGTAAGGATCTGTGGCTAGATTTGAACTTGAGCCCTCCTGATTCTGAGGCAGCTGCCATATCCATAAGCCCCCTAACAATCCACTTCTTCCATTTCCAGCCTTCCCTCCAGCAGACACCAGGTGCCCTGGCCACTCCACTTCCCCATCTCCCTGTGCCTCCATGTACTTGTCCTCTGATGTTACTTTAATCATGACTTTCCCCCTGGAGAGATCATGGTGGCGACTGAGGTTCTCCCTCCTTTCTCCAGGAATTTAGGATGTTTCACAGAGAAAAATGGAAAAAGCAGAGGCCATTTGCTGTGAACTCCAACTCCTCCTCCTCCCTTCTCCATCTCCAAACTACTGGATGTCACCTTCTGCCTCTGATCACAAGAGAACCCTTCTTGCCACAGTCAAGCTCTGAAAGTGTTCTGGATCCCATGCCCCTCTGTCTTCCCTACCAAAATGCCACCTGAACAGTGCCCTATCCCCTTCTCTAATCTTCAGTCTCCCCCCACCTTCTGGTTCTTTCCAGCCTAATACGAGTCCTACATCCCGTGACCTGAAAAACTTTCCTACACACACCCAGCCACCATCCTACCCGATGTGTGCACATGAAGTGATCTCCAAACAGCTGCCCACCCCAGCACTGTTACAGAACGCTAACGCTCCTTCTGGTGCGGTATTTTGTTTTCTTTATTTAAGGCCTCCTCTTGCTTAAATAGTCTATATTCAAAGGCCTCTCCCAGTTCTGACGTTCCAAGTTCTATGATTCTATAAAATCTGTAGGGACAAGTCCAATAGAAGATGCTCTAGGCACCTGTGGGTGAAATACAAAAGCTCTCAAATGCTGGGATGTTCTCCTTGGCCTTAACAAAACCTGGGGGAACATCACTGGAATAGCATCGGAGAATTAGGGTTAGGGTTAGGGTTATGAAACTCAGAGCAGACCCAGTGGAGTGAGTGCTAGCAAACACTCCAGGAAGAAGGTCAGTCCCAGGTGGTGGGCAGAGCTGTGCCCAGCACAGATGGCGCAGTCCAAGGCCACACCTGCATACCCCCATCAGCCCAGCAGTGTGCTGAACAGGAGCCACCACAGATGGGCCAGCTGGAGGACTTGCAGATGCAGGGGGGAGTGGATGCCAGCTGCAGCAAGAGGCCAACGATGAAAATCTCCCAAAGCTCCCGCTGCCTGGGGCACAGAAAGAGGCCAAAACCTAAGCAGGAAGGAAGCAGCTGCAGCGGGGCTGAAGGCCCAGGAGTCAGGAAGGTCTGGGTGACGCTGGGCAAGTCTGGAGCCTCCTGAGCTTCACTTTCCTTATCTTGCTGCCTCTAAGGTAAGGGCTGCTAAGGAACAGTCAAGGCAAGTGTCTACTATGTGCCAGGGGCATCTCTACAGGGTTTGGTGGCTTCCAATTCTTTGTAGAGGTTATTAAATGCACTAAGAAGCACCTAGTAGAGAGAGATGACCTGGGTTCAAGACTCCTCTCCATCACATACTCGCTGTATCTCCCACACCTGAAATTCTCTCCTTCTTCATCTTCCTACAGAGGGGTAACTGAGACTGAAAAAGGTTCAGTGACTTGCCCAGGGTCACCCAGCTAGTAAGTGTCAGAGGCAGAATTTGAACTCGGGTCTTAAGTTCAGCACTCTAACTATGGCACAGCCTTGCTTCCTTCCTTGAACAAGACAATCTATCTCCTGGTTCTGTGCCTCATACCTGGAATGCTCTCCTTGCCTACCTCTCGCTCCTGGATTTCTTTATGTAGTCATTTAAAATCCCACCTTCCCTAAGAATCCTCTTCCAGCACTTTTTAATGGGAATGCCTTCCTTCTGGGAGGATCTCTATTGGAGCACACGCGTGTGCACGTGCACATAGACACACACACACACACACACACCCCTTAGGCTAGGAGCCCTTTGAGGGCGGGACCTGCTTTTGCCTTTCTTCATATGCCCAGGGCTGAGCGCCATGCCTAACACACAGTAGGAGCTTGCTGACTTAGCTTGTGTGATCCTAGGCATGGCCCCTCTGCATGCGAGGTGACTCTGTAACACTAACCTGTAAAGAAGACTGGCAGAGGGGATTTCCTCCCCCGCACCTGAGAGATCCTGAGGCCAGCCAAAGCCCTGCTCTATCTCCCAGCAGCCTCAGTACAAATCTCTGACGGAAATGCTCTTGCTCCCGGAGGAGAATTAAAATCCCATGGGATTCTCCCAATGGCTCCTCAAGCTACAGAGAACATTCAGTGCTCTTGGCCTAGATCCTCTGTGGAGGAAACTGGGGCCCTGTTAGTTCCAGGGCCTGACCACGCTGGGCCGAGGGCTGGGGACAGGGCTGGGGCAGACTTGTAACCTTGAGCCTGGGGCTTTTTCCACATCAGTCTGCCGGGCTGGATCAGATGGTGGGCCCAGTGATGGCGATGGCCACTCCAAGACTGGGGGAGCAGAAAGGGCTCAGCTAAGGATTCATCTCTGTGTCTTTTTGAGGGGAATTTCCCAGTCTCATGGGGCTGTTCCAGCTCTGATCTCCAGTGAGTTTCTTTTCAGTGTTTCTTTCCTGTCATAGTAATAGAAACGTTATCAATGCTCAGTCCTGGGCTTTCTCACGGAAATACCCCACAGGGCCTTTTGCCTCATAAACCCATTTAGCCTCACACGTTCATAATCATTTGTGTAAAGAAGAAGAAAATTCAAAGCAGTAATTAGAAAGACAGAGCTGTTGTGTTTTCTTTCCCATCACCTTATCTTCCTTATTCAGTTCTTGAAGACTCAGCTATTAAAAGAAATTAAGTAATTCATCAGGCCCATTTCAATTACCTGCTGCTGATAACATCAGATTACAATTAGCATCGACAAATGAACCAAGTGCCAACTGCCAAGCAGAAACATAAGCTAATTTACTGCAAGCCTCTGCCCGCTGGAGATGGGAGTCGGGAAGCTGGCAGCCACTCCATGACGGCAGCAGTGGTCTTCCTCAGGGGCCTCCACTCGTCCAGCTTGGGAGCTCAGCTAAGACTCGCTGGGGGATCTGGACACAGAGATTCTGCCAATGTTCACAGAAGGTCATAGCTGAAAAAGAGCTCAGAGCAGAGAGTGCTGGAGCTGAGGAGAGACAGGGGAAGCTTAGGAGAGGGGTTGTCAGCGCTGGGAGGGGCCTTAGAACAAGGGATGTCAGAACTGGGAGAACTCCAGAACAGGGAATGGAGGAATGAATTGCCCCCATCTATTTCCCTTAGAATTGAGGGAATATCAGAACTGAGAGGGACTTTAGAACAGGGAATTGGGGGGGGGGGGTTAGAACAGGGAATGTCAGAGATGGGGGTGGGCTGGGATTGGGGAGGGAAGATCTTAGAACACAGAACATCAGAGCTGTCAGGGACATCTCAGATGATTGAATCTTCCACTTTACAAAGGAAAAAGGTGTTCAAAGAAGGGACTGGTCCAAATTCACAGAACAAGTTGTAAGCAGACCAGTGACCAGAATCCACTTCTGGAGTGCTGTTTGTTTACTTAACAACTTCATCCACTTCAATGCCACGATTTACACACAGACAATGTCTTTAAGGAAGTCGTTATCCTAGGTGACAAATTTAATCAAAAGGAGATAATAAAATGATTATTTCTTAACTGAGGCACAGTTGAGGATACATTACTGTAATTGAATAATTCTGTCATAATAGAAATATAGATGACAGCCCAGTAAACCAGTGGGCCTGAAGTCAGGAAGATGAGTTCAAATCTAGCTTCAGACACTTATTGTTTGTGTGACCCTGGGCAAGTCACTTAACCTCTGTCTGCCTCAGTTTCCTCATCTGTGAAACGTGGATAACCATAGCACCTCCCTCCCGGGCTGTAGTGAGAATCAAATGATATAATATTCGTAGAGTGCTTAACAAGCTTTAGAGCACTGTATAAACGCTGGTTAGTATTACCACTACATTACCACTACGTCACAGTCAGTCAACAAACAGTGATAAAGTTCTCACTAGGTGCCAGGCCCTGCATACGGCCCAGGTGTTCCCCTGAAACCACGCGCATCAGTGGTCCTGACAGGATTGTTCCATCACAGAGAGGAGCAAGGACTGGCAGGGCAGGAACAGGCCCGTTCTCTTCTCTACAAGAAGAGGGTTTTTTCCCTTTTTTTCTGTTATAATGTGTCTCTGTCTCTCTCTCTCTCCTCTCCTCCCTCGGTTGTAGTCTCTCTCTTACCCCCACCTCTCCCTCTCCACTCCCCCCCACACGCATGTCTGTTAATATTTAATTAGAAAATATCCTTTAGGGAACTTTGCATTTTTCATTTCTCTTTCCAAGAAACAGAACATTATTTCTATTGGTGTTTGGAAAATCAGTCTCAGGCTCTTGCCCATAAAAGTTTATACTTTTCTCCTGCCCGCCTGACCCTCAGAAGGATTGTTCTAGAGGAAACATGAGTGAATGAATGAGAAAGCATTTGCTAAGGGTTCCCAATGTGCCACACACTGTGCTAAGCTCCAGGCCGCAAACACAAAAAGGAAGATGATGGAGCACTCTTTGTCTCCAAGGAGTCCATATTGATCTTATGAGGTCACAGTGAGAATGTGCTCTAAAGTGTCCTAAGAAAAGGGATTAGAATTCAGCTTAACGGAGATGCTCCGAGGCAGGATGGGTAGTTATATCCCTGCTTCCCAAGCAGAAGGTTCAAAGATGCCTGATTTGTAAATGCTGCCCAGGGGACAGTGTTACACATGGGAAAAGTTCCTAAGTGGAGCTGGCCCAAAGTGGAAGGGGCTGCTGTGCTGGGCAGTGGGTAGGCATGCCTCTGAATGGAAGCCCTTGGGAAGAGGTGGGATGACCACTGGTCGGGTGTGTTCTAGTGGGGCTCCGAGTGGGAGTCAGACCCACACAAGGACTGTGGGACTGGACATGGATTCAAAGTCCAGCTCTCATCACCTGGGTTACATTGGGCAAATCACTTAAACTTCCACAACCTCAGTAGTATGGTCATTTGAAAAATGAGAGGGTTGGAATATGGCCTCCAAGGTCCCCATCAATGCCCATGGGGTCAATTATTATCTCTATGAAAATATGCCCAAATTTACTTACTTACTCTGTCTCTCTGTCTCTGTCTCTGTCCCTCTTTGGCTCTGTCTCTCATCTCTCTTCTCTGTCTCTCTGTCTCCTTTCTTTTTGTCTGTCTCTTCTCTCTCTGTTTCTTCTCTCTTTGTCTCTCTCCCACCCCGTCTCTCCTCTCTCTTCTCTCTCCCTTCTCTCTGTCTCTCTCTGTGTCTCTTTCCTTCTCTCTCTCTTCCACTCCTTTTCTCCCCCCAACCCCCTCTTTCTTTTTGCTAGGTCCAATCCTGCATCTAATTTTCTACTAAATATTTTAAACTGGATATTCTTCCATGTTTCTCTCAAACTTAACACGCACCAAGAACTAAATCCTGATCTGCCCTTCTTGCCAGGCTCCATATCCTTTCATTTCCAGCTATAAAACCTTGGTACTGTCCTTGCCTCTTCACTCTTCCTCTCTCCACTCACATGGCTGCTGCCCTAGGTTAGCCCTCCAGCCCTTCCCACCCGGACCACTGCACCAGCCTCCTGTGTGGACTCCCCTCTCTTTCAAGCCTCTCTCATCTCTAATCCAGCAACCTGTGTGACCTTCCTAAAGCCTCACTCCTCTGCCCAATAAGCTTTGGGGCCCTCTATTATTTGTGGGACCAAATACAAATTCGCTTGGAATTTAAAGCCTTTTACAGCCCAGCTCACACCCGCCTTCACCAGACTCTACTATCTAGACAAATTAGTGATTTTGCTGTTCTGCACACACAGACAATGCTGCCTGGCCTTGTTCCTTTGCACAGGCTGACTGTCCCTTGGGCCTGACATGCGCTCCCTCTTAAAAGCTCAGCTCAGACACCACCTCCCACAAAGGCCCTGCCCATTCTCCCCAGGTGCTGGCACCCTCCCCTCCTTGTGTAGCCTTCATATTTACATAGATGTGTGCCTGCTGTGGTGCCCAGTGGAATGTAAGCTCCCTGAGCACAGGGCCTGTTCTTCCTTTGTATTCCTAGGACCAGCACAGTGCCTGGCAGGTTAGTAGGCCCTTGCTGACTGACTGCTATTCAGCCTGCAAGCCTCTCCCAGTCCTAATGAGCCCTGATGAGGCCCAGGGGCTCAGTCTTCTCTTTGGAATGCAGAATTCTTTATTCAAGGAACTCAAACTAAGTTTTCAGAAATTCCATATTTTAGAAAATCCAGTGAGGTGACATTCTTTGAATCCTAGAGCTGTGACAAGGGCCAGAACACTGCCAACAACCAAGGAGCTCTGGTGTGTGTTTTCCTTAGAATTTTTCAGCTGGCTCCTTGCAACTGACCTCTTCCCTGTTGAATCGAATTTGTCCTGTCTTTGTATCCTGGGATCACAGCACCCCAATCAGGGAAGGACCTAGGAAGTGCCCTGCCCCCATCACCAGGCCATGCATCTTTCTGCAGCCTCTATCAGAGAAAACCTTTACCTGCATACCTCCAGGGAATGGAAACTCCTTAGTGCTGGAGATAATGCATTCCATTTGTGGACAGTTTTAAATACTAGGAAGATCTCTTTTATACTGGACCAAATGCCAGCTTTCAGTTCCCCCACTTATTGTGCCACCACCAGGAGCCCACTGCTGTGCTAGTCAGTGGGAGGAGAGAAGGCCCTCCATCCCTGCTCTCAATGGACAGATCATCCAGTAAGGAGAAGCCGTGAGACCGGTCCACGGTCTTTTTGTCTCTCTCTCTGCCCCCAATCCTCACTGACGCTGCCCCACCCCAGGGCTAAGCACACGGCTGGCATGCAATAGGCTTACTGAATGGAAAGGAACTCCCCATCCTTTCCAAACTGAACAGGTAACACTCTCTGCATACCCAGCAATGCTGATGTATTTTCATCGCTATTTGTGATGGTTTAAAAATTCTGACAAATAATAGTTAAAAAAGAGGATGTGTGCAAAGCGGCCAGGTTCCTAGCCCAGGGACAGTAATTAGTTCTCAGAACTAAATCAGACACAACAGCGTTGGGAGGGACAGGGCGTCCAAAGCAATGCTGCCACGCCTGGGTGATGGATGCACTGGAGCACTCTGATGTCGAGGGGGATTTAATAAAAAATGCATTCGTTACATAATTATTAGAATACATTGCTTGAGGCAATAGTATTTGCAGTACACCTGTACTGAGAAAATGATTTTCTCTACTTGGCAACGTTGTGTTGGGTTTGGGTTTTTTTTTCTGACTAAACAAGGGTTTGCCATTTAAAAAACAAAGGAAAAGGAAAAACATCCAATTTCTTTGGCATGGCAGCCTGAAAGCCAGCATTTCCCAGAGTATCATGTTTCTGAAGTCAAGCTCTCCCAGTAGGCATGAGCATGGGAAATGGCACCAGCCCTGCCAGGCTGCCCGTCATGCCCTTGGCCCAGTCCTTAGGACACTGTGGTAGCTGGCAAAAGTGCTTCCCTCAGGCCTGAAGCCAAACAAGACAAGGGGCTGCCACAAACGGTCCTGCTTTTCCATGGGGTGGAGGGGGCGGCGAGCCACAGGTGGATGAGTGAAAGGCTTGATGAGATGACCCAGGGCATGGTTAGAGTTAGAGGTCTTTCCTTCAGCTCCCTTTGATCTTCCTTTGCTGTCTACTCTTTGGGATTAAAGAGACAGTCCGACAGAACTGTGGGCGCCGTGAGAGAGCTGAGCTCCAAACCAGCTGGTGCACTGATTGCACGTGTGACCCTGGCCAAGTCACTCTCCTCCCTGAGGCTCAGTTTCCTTGTAGATAAAACAGGGATAATGATTCCTGCTGGACTGCTTCACTGTGTCTGAGTTTCCAATGATATAATGGATACAAAACAATAAATAATTGTCAGTGGTTTTATTCTGAACACAAAATAAATCCAGAAACAAGGCCAAGAGAGAAAGAAAGGGAGATGGGGCGATGGGTGGGGGAGGGGGAAGGGGAGGGAGAAAGAGGGGGAGACAGTTAGACAGCCTGAGGCGGGCTGGGGGAGACCGGCAGCCCAAGCTGTCTGGGGCAGGCCAAAACCCTTGGCCATTGTTCCAAGGTGGAACCCAAACTTAGTGACTTACTTTCTTTAAAAAGTCAAGGAGCTCACAAGCAGATCCTAAGGGCCTCCTGTGACACAGCCATGGTGGGAAGCGGCAGGAAACCAAGAAAGGCCACACTCGACCAAGCCACCAACCAGCCCAGCTCCCAAGAACACCCAGAGACACCCTGCAAACACCTAGGCGCAAACAAGACCACCACGGTCCATCTGGGCGGCCTCAAGGGGAAGACACTGAGATCAAGGATGCTCAGGAAAGGTTCTTGTAGAGCTGGGGCCTCGGGCTGAGGCCTGGGGGCAGCCGAGGGAAGTGCCTGCAGTGGGGGTGGAGGGGCCTGTGCCAGGAGCAACACGGACAGCACCCGATGAAAGGCCTCGGGGGAGAACAGGGTGAAGGAAACCTGAAAAGGTAGGAGTGGCCGGGCTAGAAAGGGCTTTTAAAAGCCAAACAAGATCTTATATTTGATGCTGGAGGTAAACACAATCTTTTTATTGATGGTTAAAATACCAAAGGGTCTAAATCAGGTCCACTCCCTTTTCTTTAAAATTAATAAATGGACAGGCAGGAAGATGTGGTCCCTCCCAGTTCCTGAAGAGCTGCTCCCTCCCTTGCCTCCCTTGGTACTAAGACCTCCACCTTCAAGCCCACATGGGGCTCCTCCAGCTTGGAGCCTGCCCCACATCCTACAGGGAGAGACTTACTCTGTCTCCTTCCTTCCAACGGCAAGGTTCCCCAGTGAACTAGAACTTGGCACCTGCTGCCTCTCTCTATGTCTTCTCTACCCCACCCCTCCTTAATGACCTGCTTGGGTATGTGTGTGTGAGGAAACAGGTACTTATTAAGCACCATGCCTTGCCACTGGACCCAGATGGTTCTGGAGGAGAGAGTGAGGTAGGTGATTTTGCACAGCCCTTCCTCACTTAAAGCCAATTCACTTGCAAGTCAAGATACCACCTTCCTGATGTCCCTCTGCAAGAATGAAAGACGAATAGCAATCTATAGCTGCCCCACTGGAGGTGGTCCACTGGTGACCCAGCTAGCCATTTCCAGTTGGGCAATGCTCTTCCTCCCTCCCTTCCTTCCTTCCTTCCTTCCTTCCTTCCTTCTCTCCTTCTGAACACATAGGGAATCATACCCTTACCTGTGGGCACTCTGCCCAAAGAAATATAAATTTTGATAGCTTAAACCTTGCAAGATATCTGGATGTTTATCAGCCAGATTTCTTTTTTAAGGACCATGCCTTAGACCCAAATCACTCTGGCTTTCAATGATTGACCAACAGTGGGTCCCAGTACAAGCCTCACTTGGTCATCGTTTGGGTTTGATGGCTCAGAGTGAGTGTAAGTAGCAATTTTTTTCTTTTTCTGGCAGAAACCCTGAGGGTCTTCCCTTCCCAGATTGAGGTTTTTGGGGGTTTTTTGAGGCCATTTTTTGCTTCATTTCTTACCTAGCCTCAATCACCAAATGGGCATTGCCTCAGACAAACTGAGATCTGGGAAAGACCTGAGCTTAAGAAGACCAAGGTCCCTCACTGCATCCTGGGCCCTCTCCAGTCACCCTGATCTAAGTCTTGCCACTGCACCCAGATGGCTCCAGAAGAGAGTGAGTCTGGTGACTCTGCACAGCCCTGCCTCACTTAAATCCCACTTGCAAGTCAAGACTTCACCTTCCTGATGCCATTGGTTATCTTCAAGAACGAAGGACCAACAACGACAACTATACACCAAGCACTGCGCACAGCAATTCACAAATGTCATCTCACTGGATCTTCACAATAATAACTCTGGGACATGGGCACCATGATCGCCACCTTACACAGGAGGAAACTGAACGGCAGTAAGTGACTTGCCCAGGCCACACAGCTAGTAAGGGTTGGAGGCTGGATTTGAACTCGGGTCTTCTTGAACCCAGACTTCCCAGAAGAAAGCAGTAGATGGTAGGAATGCTCCAAGGTCGGAGCTTAGTAGATCAAGAGAAGAGAACAGAGCGAAGCTGAACTGGTCACCCAAGGGTCAAGGTGGGGAAGGAAAGAGAGTGTAGCCAAGATGGGGGTGATAACCTAGGAAAGAGCTGAAGGCTGCAGGGCGTGGAGGTCACAGGTTTCAGTTCTATGGCAGAGAGAGAGGTGGAAGTAAAAGTGACTGTGATCAGATCATGGGATCTCAGAGTTCATGAAGGTGAAAGCAGTGCATTTGTGGGTGAGGGCGAGGCCAAAAGCACAACCGTTTTGTGTGTGGTTGAAGTGGGGTAGAGAAATAGGTCATGAGAAAGGACCAAGGTAAAGGCCAGCAGTAACAGGGCACAAGCTGGGGACCGTGAGCTGGGCACCCATCGCAGGAGGAAGGAGAGCTTCCTGGAGCTTGGTAGATGGCTGCCACCCAAATCTTGAGTGTGTGACAGATACAGATTGAGTGAATGTCAGAGAGGAGAGGCTATTCAATGATGGAGGCTAAGGGAGAACCTCCCAGGGGCCATAGGGAACAAGGAGGACAGCACCCCCCACCCCTAACTTGACCAATGAGAAAGGGCAGCCTGAGGATGGGAGGTGATGCATCACTAGGCGGGAGCCAGAGCTCGGTAAGGCCAGGGATACAAGGATTAAGTGCAAACTGCTTCATTTGTCAACTTCGGTCCATCCCTGTCTGGACCTGGCTCCACCCTCCCTCTCCCACAATCTCTGACCCAGCCAAACGGGCCTTCTTGCCATTCTTCCCTGTCCTGACCTCCCTGCATACAAGCTTTAGTTTACTTCAAAGCTAAGATCAGGCTTTTCCCACTCTTCAACCCCAATTGCTAATATAGGGCCCTCCAAAATCACCTTATTGTACTGTCTGCACACTTTTTTTTTTTGCTTTTTTGGAGGGGGAAGGTAGGGCAATTGGGGTTAAGTGACTTGCCCAAGGTCACACGGCTAGGTGTGTGTGTGTGTGTGTGTGTGTGTGTGTGTGTGTGTGTGTGTGTTAAGTGCCTGAGGCCGGATTTGAGCTCAGGTCTTCCCGACTCCAGGGCCGGAGCTCTATTCACTGTGCCACCTAGCCTATTGCCTACACACTTACAATATCACCATGTGTATATGGGTTGTCTCCTCTAATCAAATGTAAGCTGTCTGAGGGAAGGAAGGGTTTGATTCCTGCCTTCTGATCTGCAGCACCTAGGACAGTGCCTGGTAAAGAGCTGCATTTGGCAGATGCCTATTGATTGATTCTGAGGATTCAAACCACCCTCTGTCCTCAGTCATGACTAGGGAGGTGGCACAGGAGTGCACCTAAGAGACAACCACGGGCAAGGGTGCACCTGTCTGCATCTGGGAGTCCCTGGCATGTGCTGGTATATTCTACTGGCCCCAAATCTACACCAGAACATTAAAGAAATGCTTATGAAATGCCTACCAAGTACAAGACTCCCTGGCCTGGGCACTACTGAAGAAACAAAGAACAGTAAGACATGGGCCCTGCTCTCAATGATATTAAAGCCTCAGAGAATTAGGCAGAACTACCTTCCCCGTCATTGAACAAATGAGGCAAAGTGACTGAGGTAAAACCAAGTAGATCAGACAAAGCTTTATAAGGCTACTTCTACTGTGGTTTTGTACTGAGTCCTGGAAATGTATATAACATGACTTTTATTTTATTTCTATGACTATTAAATCAGTTGCTCTGATTTTAATATTTTTCAGGGCTATCCCTAGGAGATTATAGGATCTTTCTTCTCTCCTACTCACTACCTACATATATACATATATATGTGTGTGTGTGTGTGTGTACATATATATATATCTATATCTATATATATATATATAGATATATATATGTATATATGTAAAATGTGATTAAAATGAAAATCACATTTGGGAGAGAGGAGGGACAGTAAGAGACAGATTGGAATTGTAGCTACATAAGGGAGGAGGGATCTGCTTGGGAGGAGGAGAGTGGGAGGTTTATATCCTGAGGCTGATTGTATGTGATTGTACTAACACTGCCTCTTTCTCCCGCCCCTCCTTTCTACCATGAGTCACTGAGCTGCAGGTCCAGCTGCATGGTCCCCAGAGGAATATGGGGCCTCTCCAAAATACATACTCCAGTGTATTACCCTGTTTTTTGCATCCTGGTTATGGCTCTTCTGATATTTCCAAACACACGTAAGCCTCTCACATAGTTTTGGTTATAAGAACCCCATAAAGCACAAGGTTACATCAGCATGGGCACTCCTCCTTCCAGTGCAATTTCTAATCCTTCCATTCCTTTCGTAGATGAGGGCTCAGAACCAAAACACTGATCGCCTGGGGTGTGACCATCTAATGAGAAGCCTCTCCTCTCTGTCCTCAGCTAGGCCGGTCCTAGGATGACAGGTGTTACTTCCAGCCTGTGAAGTCCTGCTACTATCTGTATTCCACTGGAACTAGAAAGTAACTTACATGACAAGTTCCTCTCATTTTCTCTAGTCATTCAATTCATTTATTCTGAACTGCCATCATTTGACTCAAGGCAGGTATAGAGCCACCAAATCCTAGCAGTCATGATCGTGGCCTTCTCATTTCCATTTCTGCCCAAACAACTGGACTGACTCATGCCACACCATCTTCATCCTGCCAGCTGGCTCCCCATGGAACCCCCATTTGACATCATAGTTCCCTTTGCCCAGCTCCTTCTGCCACCACAAAAGATAAAGGACACTACAAGACCGAGAGCCAGTGTATATTTTTCTTTCTTTCCTGGGTTGCCACGGCCAAAGCATTCATCACCTAGGAAGGAGTTAGACTAGACAGCCTCCAAGCTCTACCAAACTTTAAACTGAGCATTCTTGCAGCTGGCTGACTGGCAATGAACTTCTCCATCCTTATTGAGGCTGGTTCTCAAAAAAGAGACACATTCTGTTACTAGGACCGTAACTGAAGCCTTTCCCGTATGGCTGGACTGGCCTTCAAGAACCCAGGAACACAGCCACACCCCAACAAGCCATCTGCAGAGGAATCCTCTACAGTTACACGGGCTATCTAGAAACCAAAAGTGTTTACTTAGATGGACTCATTGTTGTAACTGAACATCGCCACAACGGTCACATAAAATCAATTTGATTTAAACAGAATTTTCCCATTTAAAAATAGAAGTCTGTGTTCACATTTATACCATTGCTTTCATTTGTAAGCACAGAGTAGGAGGCTGGGAAGCTCCATTCTCTGTGATATTAAATGCACTAACTAAAGAAATCCCTTTAAAACAACCTCCAATTCCAGTCAATTGATGACTACCTAGGAACTGCTTTTTCATTTAAACCAAACACAGCCTTGTATCATTTCATTCCCTTCTCTCTAATTAAATAAATCTGGTCTTTCTACTTTCCAGACAGATTAAAAGGCTGGGGTGTTTTGTTTTTCTCATGCTTTAGTGTTCCACTTCTAAAGTGAACTGTGATGACAACAAAAACTTGGGAGGTTGTAAGTTGGCTCTTCACCAGAGCATCTGAAGGTCAGAGGCAACGTTCAACGTGAAAATGAGCCTGCCTAGTGAATAACCCCTGGTATGGCAGTCCTGCCAGATTTTCTATGCCTCCCCTTCCCTCCCAGCAGATAAAAGTGACCATCTCAGGCCTTACCCAGATTGGAGGAAGCCCGGCCCTCGGCAGCGCGGTCTTTGAGGTTCTCAGCTATGTCCAGCTGCTGTTCATGGTACTGCTTGGCCCTCTCCAGGTCCTGCATACACCTGGCTGCATGCCCCAAGCCAGCATAGGCACGCATCTCGATGGCCTTCTCCAAGAGCTCCTGGGCCAGTTCCAGCACATAATTATGGTAGGACATGGCCTTGTCGAAGTTCCTCCGGTAGTGGTAGGCACTGCCCAGGTTGCTGTAGGCCCGGGCCTCCTCTCGCTTGTTGCCCAGGTCCTTGGCTATTTTCAGATGCCGCTCATGGCACTGCACGGCGTTCTCAAAGTCCCCCATGGCAATGTAGACAGCGCCCATGTTGCCCAGCTCTCTGGCTTCAGAAAGTTCATCTTTGGACTGTTTGGCCAGAAGAACACATTGCTTGTGACTGGCCAAGGCATTAGGGTAGTCTCCGATGGCTGTGTAGACATGGCCTAGGCTGCTCAGGGCTGAAGAGGCGGCCTAGGAGGAAAAACAATGGGGAAAGGTTGAGAAACCCAAGTACTCTAGAAAACTATAGAAAATGTGATGGGGCCTCAGGACATACAGCACATTGCTCTAGACCCAGAATCTGAAGGACAACATGAACCTGCTCAGAGCTAAGAGTTATTCTACCATGCTGCTGTGTTGTGTTGTGTTGGCTATCAGAAATACTTTTTATTAAATAATTTAACAATTAAAAGGGCTTTCCACACACAGTCTCACCTGATCCTCACAACTCCTGGGGTTGGTAGCCTTCTGTGGGAACACCCCTTTACAAGTAACTCCAGGACGGCTCAGCTAAGAGCAGGGATCTGTCACTTCTAGCCCTGAAGTGACCGATTTGGGCCCAGTTCTCCTGATTCCAAATCTAAGGCTCTTCAATATCACTTGGGAAGCACATCACACAAGCTGGGGAGAAATGATTCACACCTTTGGGCATGTGTCTTCATCAAAAATTCTGTGCTGTTTACAGAAAAATTTGCCCTAATTTTTAATGTGTAGGATGTGATAAATCTCTAACCCCTACAAATCTCTCTGGCATACTGTAAATAGTGGTCAGGAAGTGGAAAAACAAACCACCAGGCTTCATTCCAGTAGGCACAAGCAATTGAGGACAATGAACTTCTTCCAGTGGTATGAGTGTGCAGAGATGGCCCTCACAAGCAGCAGTCCTACGTGGCTGGGAACAGGGGCAGCTGAGGCACCCACTGGGGTGGGTGTGCCTACCTTTGGCACAAGTGGCTATAACAGGGCAGCAGGGCATTGGCACATGCTTCTGGCCCAACCAACAAGAATAAGCCTGCTGTGGAGTGGTTGGGAAACTGTGGTCCAGGTAGCAAAAGTGATGATTCTGCCATGACATGAGTGTGCCTGTGGGATGGGGGCACAGGGGACAGTGAGAATGCTGCCAGGACAGAGAGGCAGCTGTGAAACTGGGAGCTTGCCTGGGAACATACATAGAACCAGATGCAGGAAGTGAAGCTTGGTGCTCATTCTGTTCATGTGACCCAGCAAAGCCAAAGGGGACTCCAGAAAGCCGATGAGCCGCAGCTCTGATCTGCACAAGCCGGGGCTCCATCCGTGCCCATTCCCAGCAGGGCAGACCCTGCCCTTCCCCACAACAGTTACCTTGTATTTTGGGGGGTGGGGCAGACATTTTAAATATACTATTCCTTATGTATGTTGCCTCCCCATGAGAGAATGTAGGCTCCTAGAGGGAAGAGATGGCTTTGTTTTATAATCTGTATCCCCAGGTCTTAACATGCTGGGCCTGGCACACAGGTGGCACTTAATAAAGGCTCACTTGTTTCAGAGCTGTAGAAACAGGGCTTAATAAAGGCTTGTACACTGAGTGCTATCAGGGCAGAAGCAGTGGACCACAGCTCCATTCCCCTGCATTGCCCAAGAGGCTTTCCAGGAACCCAAGCATGAGCATAAAGGGGTTCATCATGGGTGCAGTGGCCACCTGGGGAGGTAGAAAGAAGCCAGGAAGCCCAGCTTTGAGCCTCATCTCAGACACTTACTAGCTGAGTGACCCTGGGCAAGTACGGACCTTCTCTGAGCCTCCTTCTCTTCCTCCTCCAGATAGCAATGACTGTGCCTCTCACCCCCACAGCTGACAGGAAAAAGGCCTTGGGTGCTACAAACCCCAAAGCTGGGCTACAGGAGGATGAGTTAATGTTAGCAGTTCTAGTTCCAGAGCAGTTCTGGACTGTGGTTGTGGTTCGAGGTACCTTCTTTAAAGGCTCCAGGCAGGCCTGAATGGCCTGTGCTTCTGGGACCCTCCATGGTATCTCCCCAGGATAGCAAGGGGAGGGAATCCCGGCCTCAGCAGATGTTTCCCTAAATGTACTTTTTCAATCAAGGAAGACCCTGGAATTCCTCTCTTCCCAGACGAGAACATCTCTGAACATAAGGCCAGGGACTCCTGATTTCTCTTCTCTGCTGGGTGGATGAAACTGGTCTCTACTTCACTTTCCTGCACCCATTCAAGTCGTTGCTGTGACTTATGTCATCAAGAAATGGCTCTTGGGTTGTCATTTATCCCTCCCCATCCCTCTCACCCTAAGGGCAGAAGTGATGGAGGTGGGGGTGGGCGGGGTAGTCAGCTGGCCAGATGCATAACCCCTCTGGCACAAAAGTGAGAAGGGGCTTTCCTGACCCCTTGAAGCCATAGCGGCCCCACTGCCTCACCACAAAGCAGCAGAGAAGAAATGTGACCAGTGTCCATCCCCTGGAGAGGTAGTGTGGGCTTCTGGGAAGGACACTGGCTCCGAATGCCTGTTCTGCTCCTGTGTGACCGCTCTTCTCGGCCTTGGTCTCCTCATCCAAGGGCCGGGCCAGAAGATCTCCAGGGCCCCTTCCAATTCTAAGTCCTAGGACTCTCTCTCTAACTTTTCAGTGGGGGTAAAGAGGGGCAAGAGAGATTAACCTTCCCCTGAATCCCAACCAGAAGATGGGGTCAGAGAAGATGAAGAGAAATAACAGTTCTATCCATCTGTAATGTGACCATCACAATTTTCTGTCTCCTTTTGCTTCGCATTACCTTTCCTCTTTGCTTACCTAAGAAAATTGTGCTTTTACTGGAAACAGCATTGAACAATTGGGTGATCTAGGTTCAAATACTGACTCTGCTACTGACTGTCTGGGAGAATGTGGGCACATTGTTCCCAATCTCTGGCCATCAGTGACCTCATCTGTAAAATGGGGATAACCAAGCTTACATCATCTCCCTCCAAGGATACAAAAATATGAACTAGTATTCATTCAGTCACCATGCATTAATTGAAAGAACATTTGTGGGACACCTGTTGAGTGCACAGGATGAGCTCAGAGCTGGAGGAGGTAAGAAGTGCAGCTGAGACATGGCCCCTTGCCTCAGGGAGCTTACAGTCTACGTGGAAGATGATTCACAACACAACACTAGTAGTGCATCAGACAAGAACACACAAACAGTAAGAAAAGGTCCAAGGGGAAGACCATTACCCACTAACGGGGAATCAGGCAGGGCTTCGTGGCCGAGGCGTATTTGGTTGGATTCAGCAGACAGGGTTAAAGAAAGAACCAACAGAGAATTGAGAGCACAGAGCGTGTGTAAGGAGCAGGCTCAAAAGAAGAGAGTGTAGTGGGGAGGTGTAAGACCAGGTGGGGACTGGCTGGCTGAAAGGAAGAAGGGTTTCTGTCTTTGTCCAGGCTAGGAAAGCCCCAAAGCCCCCAACAAGGCCAGAGCTGGGGACAATACTAGCACAAAAGGTTGCAGGTCTTTCATTTCAATACTTAATGGATCTCTGATTGCATTAGCATGGGCAGATCCTCTGCCAGCACAGAAAGCAACTCCTCTACTGCCTTATTAGATGACCTTGTGAACTATGTCAAAAAACACAATCATTTCCAAACCCCAGTGATGTGGTGAGGCTGGTCCTCAGGTCAAAGACTTTGTGTGACCTGGGCTCAGACTCCAAGTCTTCCTGGTGTGAGAAGAGCTTCTGACGCCTGAGCTCTGTTGGGGGGAGGGCCAAGAGAGCTCTTCCTCCATAGGGTTGGGCCTGCCCAATGCCAAGGGCCCGGTGTGCAGCACAGCTTGCTGGTGCTGTCTTCCTTTCTGTCTGGGGTATTCTGCTGGGCAGTAATGGAATTCTTCTGGAAGCTTGCACATTACCCTACAGAGGCCATCATGAGACTCTCCAACTGAGCGCTGACGGTGTGTGCCTCAGCGGTGGCCTCCACTGACTTCTGTCACCAAGCTGGCAGCAGGAACTCAACGTATTACAACTTGGACTAAACAGCTCTATTCCCATCAGTTGTCACAGCAAACAAAGTCTGGGTGCTTTACCGCTCCCAGGCAAATAGTCATGTAATGAGATTTATCAGTTAAATGAACTACAAATGAATAACTTGTTTGGGTTCCTGTTGCCTGGAATAAGGTTACAGCTGAAACCGGCTACAATTTCAAGCTGTTTAGCAAACTCACAAGACTACCATCTATGGGAAAGATGTGGCGGTACCACAAGCAGATGCTGCCGCTTTTGACCCCAAAGCTCCCAGGCCGTTTAGGGCGCTGAAGTGTCTGTGATCTCTGCGCCAGCATCACAGCCCTGGGCTAGGGCTGTGGGGGACAGAAAGCAGGCTGTCTGCTTCCCACAATGGGAAAATATGTGAGCATCTCTATTCAAACAGGGAAATAAATACATGCAAGTAGTTATCATCAAATACTTAGTTGGAATAAAACAATATTTTTTCCTCTTTCCACAACAAATGAATCGCTCATGGTCTCACCAGAGCATATAATCCTGACCAGAGATGCTGGGCTGTGCCTCAAGGAGTCACTCAGCCCAGGCTAATTTTGAAAAAGGAAAGGCACAGGGTGGCTAGGTGCCACAGTGAATTGAGCATTGGCCCTAGAGTCAGGAGGACCTGAGTTCAAATCCGACCTTAGACGCTTGACACACTTACTAGCCATGTGACTTTGGGCAAGTCACTTAATCTCAATTGCCCTACCCTCCCCCCTCCAAAAAAAAAGCAGAAAAAGGAAAGGCACCAAATGAGTCTTGCAAGACCCCAGAATCACAGACGTGAAGAGGTGAGAAGGGCTTTAGAGACCAGCTCATCCAACCCCCTCAGTTTACAGAGAAAGACACTGAAGCCAGAGCAAGAGAGCCTCCCGCCCAGCCCAGGGCATGAAGGAAGTCAGGGACAAGGCCGGGGCGGGGGAACCTGGGCCAGACACCTCCCCACCCTCCAAGCTCCTCAGAGCATCAAAGGCTGGGGCAGCAGGAAAGGTGGGCCTCATCCTGACGCAGACTCTCAGCACTCTTAGTCTGAGAGAAATCTAGAAGGTTCCCATTCAAATACTGTACAATACACATGGGACCTTGGTAAGGGTAGTGATAGGGCGATGGAGTCTGATAATAGCTGTCATTTCATTTCAACTCAACAAACATCTATTAAGTTCCTACTATGCGCCAAAGACCAACAAAGACAAAACCAGCCCCCCACCCTTAAGGACCTCCCATCTCATGGGTGGTTACGCCAAAGATACATGAATAGAGGAGAGTTGAAGGGGGAGAGGGTGCTGGCGACTGGGGAAAGGAGGAAAGGCTTTGTTCAAGAGGCGTCACCTGACAGGATCCTCGAAGGAAGCTAGGAATTCTGAGAGGTGGAGGTGAGAAGGAAGGGCATGCAAGGCATGGAGGACAGCCAAGGCAAAGGCATGGTGGTGGGGAATGGAATGTGGAGTCTGTCAGTAACAGTATGTGAGGGCCAGACTGTGGAATGCTTTACAGGACAGGTTGAGGGGTTTATATTTTAACTTAAAACCAACAGAGAGCCACAGGAGACTTTTTTTAGCCAGAAGAACATTAGTGCAGCAGCTGGGTAGAGGATGGACTAGAGAAAGGAAGCAGGGATGAGGACAGTCACAGCAGCTAACATTTCCATGGCGCCTACTCCACGCCAGGAGCTACATGAAGCATTTTACAGACATGACCTCATGTGACCCTCACAATGCTGGGAGGGAAGCATTATTATTATTGCCACTTTACAGATGAGGAAACTGAGGCAAATAGGAGGAGTTAAGTGACTTGCCCTGTGTCATAGTGTCTGAGGGTGGATTTGAACTCAGGTCTTCCTGACAGCAGGCCCAGGCTCTATCTGCTGTATCACCAAGCTGCCCTAATTAGGAAGTTGTTGAAATAGCTCAGGTAAAAGCTGCTATGAGCCTAAATTAGGGTGGCAACCAGTGAGTGGAGGGAATGGGATGTATGTGCGAGATATTCTGCCCATAAATCAACAAGACTTGGCAAATGATTGGATTAGAGACAAAAGGTCAAGTGTGCCTGTGTGCCTAGCAGGGTGGCGGTATGCTCCACAGAGGAGTGGATTCTGGAGGAGGGGCAGGCATGGGGTGGGGGTGGGAGGACATAACACATTCTGTTTCCAACATAATGGGATGGAGAAGCCAGCGGGACGTCAGCATGGAAGGGTTCCTTTCAGCTGCATGACTAGAGTTCAGGAGTCTTTGGCACAGATATGGTAATAACTGATTCCATTTTTATTATGATTTATGGCTACAAGACTTTATATATGATATGGCCTTGATCCTCCCAACAATTCTCTGTGGAAAGTGTAGCAAATAACGATTGTCCCTTCTTACAGAAAAGCCGACCAAGGCTCACTCCAGGGGAAAGACTGCCCATTCTGCAGACTGAACCCTCTTGGGTGATCAGGGAAGCAAAAGCTAGTGCAGCTGCCTGCCTTCTTAATGCCTCACTGTCCCCAGCCATAACCAGGGAAAGGGCCTCTATTATCCACCTCACAGGGCTGTTGCCTTTGCATGGAGCAAAGTATAGAAGCAGCAGCCGTCGGTATGACCATGATCATGGTTCCGGAGGTAATTCAAGGCTCCGGACTCTGACAGCAGAGCCAGCATGCACAGACTTGCAGAATCTCAGACACAAAAGATCCTCAGTGGTCACTGAATCTGAGAACTGCCTGAACACACATCCCACCCCAACATCCCTATATATCTGGGCACTGACTGAAGATGGCCAGGGCTGGGCAGCCTGTTACCTCATTCCTTAGGCAAATCGCTTATTGCTGGGAAGCTTGTCCATCCAAGAAGCCAAAATCTGCCTCCTAGAACTCCCAGCTCTCATCAGCGGCCTACAATCTCTCCTGAGGACAGCCCTCCAAATACTGAAGCTAGTTCTCATCACCCTCCCAAGTCTCCTTTGCTCCGGGCAAAGTGTCCTCAACTCCTTTAAAAATAGATTCTGGAATTCAGCTAGATGACAGTACATGCTGTCTCCAGGCCAACGAGGTTTGGGCTTTTGTCTAGCCCTAACTGCACATCTTTGGGGTAGCTTTTCCTGATCTCCACAATGATGAGGGCTTCTCCCCTGAAATGGCCTGGTGCTCACTTTGTATCTATATGTTTAGTGTTCCATGATGTTTGTCACAGAGGACAGACATTGTATCCCTAGCATCTACAGCAGAGCCTGGACCCCAGGCAATTAATACTTGCTAACTTAAATTTAGTGGGAAGGTCCCCATGAGCGGCTCAGGAGCCCTGGGCGCCAGCTGGTGAAGCCCGTCACTAGTGTTCTCCAAGGACAGCTCAGTTCTCTGGCCAGGGGGCTCCTCATTGCACACTTCATCCCACCCGTCCTGCGATTTCTATTCTTCTCTTGCTGACTCCTGGTCAATCAAAGGAAACAGACACAAAACAGCTGCGCAGTGATGTCGATTCCTGGTCGCCTGGTCCTCCTCCCCAAGCAGAGGTCCTCTTTTTCCCAGGATCCTCCTCGGTCCTCCACTGATGGGGGGGAGGGGAAGTTCTAGCCTTTTGGGTTGTCTCTAGCAGCTTCAGTGTCCCACCTGCTCAGAGCTTTTACTGTTGGCCTCTGTCACCCACCTTGGCATTAAAATCTTCTACAAGCCTTTTGAAAGTGGAAGTGAATCTGAGAAGTCTACCTCTCTCCCTTTCTGATAACGTCCCCCTTTCCTCAAGACAGTTGTCTCTCTTTATGCCTTAAAATTCATTCCTGAGAGCTTTCCCTCCCTCCCAGGACAGACTTCCTCTAGGAAACTGCAGTCCCCTGGAGCCTAACTCTGCTTTCCCTATAGCCTTTAAAACTGGTTCTTCCAAAACTAAGGGCCATGTTACACTCTCTGCTGCATTCCTCTGCTCCATCACAAATCCCAAGAAAAAGTGGTCACTTTTTACCAAGGTTCCCATCATAACTGAAATCCCCCATCACTCCTACATCATCTTTTCGTGCTGGGCTTATGATCTTCCCTTGGCCCCCGTCCCCAAACACCTCATCTGCTTCTTTCTGACTACCCAGGTATGACAAACACTGTTTTTCTTTCTGTCTCCAAGGTTTCTCACCCAAATGCCTCCTTCCTACTCACCTACACAACTGTTTATTAATATAGCCTGAAGCTCCACCTTCTCCCTGTACCCAGTCCAACCCTCCCTTCCTGTGCCCTCGAACAAAGATCCTTCCTGAGCCATGTCTCAGTCACTGGTGCCTTCCTGCCAGGGCTCAGAGACAATGAGGAGATTCTTTTCTTTTCCTCTCTTTGCCTTTCAGTTTTAAGACTTTTTTTTAAAAAATGATTCATAAAACTCTAGGCATATATGTGTGTATATTGTGCGTACACACACATATGTGTGTGCATGTATGTGTGTGTGTGTGTGTGTGTGTGTGTGTGTGTATTTTAAACCAATCCTTGTTAGGTGCAATTCATCCCTGACAAAGAGCTCATGCGCCATTCAAAAATTCCCATTCTGTTCTCAGGCATGTTCTTCTAAAACTTTTTTGTTGGTATCTTTTATTCTGACATCACCTTCATTTCTGAATACATCCTCCCCCACCTCATGCCACCCCCCTTTATAGGAAGCCAACCTTGTAACAAAGAATCAAAAAGGAAGAAAAAAGCACTTCATCAGAACTAACCGATGCATCATCCACACTAGACAGTCTCTTCTTAACCAGCTTGAGGCAAAGCAAAG
Organism: Pseudochirops cupreus; assembly: GCA_028627135.1. Lineage (NCBI taxonomy): Eukaryota > Metazoa > Chordata > Mammalia > Diprotodontia > Pseudocheiridae > Pseudochirops > Pseudochirops cupreus. Next base: position 580,218,770 of record CM053580.1, read on the forward strand.
GGAGCTGTCGCCAAAACCAATGTTCTTTCTCCAATTCTAAAAGTTGTTCTTTGAAACTGATCCTCTCTCTCCCCCCAGATCTTCTGTAGCAACTTATATACTTCCTACCACCTTGGCACCATCTTTCACCTGCATGTCTCCCTTAAATCCCCCTTTGTAGGCAAGGAAGACTGGCTGATACAGAGACTTAGCTCCCACCTAGTGAGTGCAGGGCACCCTGGGCAAATCCATGAGAGGAAAGGCTCATTCCACATTGCCACTCCGTTTTTCATAAGCGACGTTCAGCTTTCTGGTGATTAGCCCTCTGAACTTAGTGAGGCTAAAGATCGGGTGACAGGTAGCCTTTCATTAGGCTCCCAGCTCCATCCACAAAGTGTTTCCAGCTCAGTCTACCCAATGAGCACTTGGCCTCTGCAGGCCTGAGGATGCCCTCTGTGCCACATGAGGCATCAAACAAGGAGCTCAGAAGAGGGCACTGCATGTAGTAGACACTTAATAAATGTTTATTGCATTAAGTTGTATGAAAGGTTCCTCTGGCTTAAATCTATATGGTGATAAATCTAGTCTAGATCCTTTGATGTATACATGTATATATAAAGCCTTCTGTGTGTACTAATTCCACAAAAGCTGCCAGGTAGGGGGGGCCCTCAATAAACACTGACTGACTGATTAAAGATGATGAACATGGACCGAGAAGTCACCTTCTTCTGGTGCCCAGAATACTGCTCTCCCTCCCTTTATCAGGAAAATCTACCCCATGCCTGGGGTCAGGAGACTCAGATGACTGTAATGAAAGCAAAGCCCTCAGGGACTAAAGGAGAAGCTATGGAGGAGCCTTAGTTCAGTCTGGTTCAACAGTCATAGGTCGCATCTCTCGGAAGGAGGGGGCTGAACCACGCCAGGCCACGAGAACCCGACTGGTTGTTTTTAACAAATGGCCACCAGGCTTACTATGGGGCACATGATAGCAGCATTGAAAAGGACACTGAGATAATGATAACTCATAGTGCATTAGGATTTGTAAAGTGTTTAACTTACAACCATCTGCCTGTGTATAAAGACCAATAGCTGGTGTTTATGCAGAATTTTACAAAGCATTTTATGTACATTATATCATTTCTTCACAACAGTCTTTTGGGTGAACAAGTATCATCAAACCATTTTACAGAGAAGATAATGGCCTAAATCACTAATAATAAGAGAGATTCAAGTCAAAACCATTCTGAGATTTCACCTCCCACCTAACAAATCAACAAAGATGATAAAACACAGGAATAAGGGCTGTGGAAAGATGGGCATGCTACCTGTGAACTGCTAGAGCCATTCTGTAGAAAAAACTTGAATTATGCAAACAAAATAAGGAAAATGCCCTTACCCTTTTTCACTAACTACCCCCCCGCCCAAGGATCCATATACACCAAAATATTTATAGCAGCACTTGCTGTGGAGGCAAAGAACAGGAACACAGCAGGTGGCCACTGACCAAGGAACAGCTAAGCAAGCTGTGGTGAATGAATGGCATGGAATACTACGGTGCTGGTGCTGTACGAAATGACTAAGATGATGAATAGAGAGAAGTGTGGGGAAAATGAAAGGAACCGATCCAGAAAAAGTAAGCAGAATCGGGAAAACAATATATGTGATAACCACAACAATGCAAATGGAAAGAATCCATTGTGCAACCATTTTTCAGTCTTGCCCAACTCTCTGTGACCCCATTTGGGGTTTTCTTGGCAGAGATCCTGGAGGGGTTTGCCATTTTCTTCTCCAACTCATTTTACAGATGAGGAAACTGAAGCAGGCAGGGTGAAGTGACTTGCCTAAGGTCAGACAGCTAGGAAGTGCCCGAGGCTGCATTTGAACTCAAGTCTTCCTGACTCTAGGCTTGCCATTCTATCTACCACACCACCAACTATCACAAAACAAGCCAAACTGAATTTGGGGATAATAAGGGACAAGCTCGGTCCCAAAGAAGACATGAGAAAATACTCCCACTCCTAACTCCTACGCTTTTGTGGGGGGTGGGGGCCCGAGTGTAAAACACTGAATATAAGATGAGATCTTTCTGAAATGTTGACTAGTTTTGATGATTTTTCTTCCTCTTCCTTTTTTTTCAAAACATTCTTTGTTACAAAGGCACCTGGCTGTCTGGGAAGGGAGAAAAGTAGGCAATGCTAAAACAAAATATAGCAAGAAAATGGATTTTTCAAAGGAAAATAGGAAGCCTAATTTCAGAGCTAGGCAAGAACTTAGAACATGGAACGCCGGAGCTAGAAGGGTCCTGGCACCTTGAACACTGAATGTCAGAGCCGGAAAGGACCTTGAACCAGAGACCACAGAATGTTAGGACTGGGAGGATGCTGGGACATCGTTCACTGAAAAGTATGTAAACTGAAGGTGATTCCCACCTTACCAGAAAACTGGTCAGTATATACAACCTTTGTAAAGTCTTTTAAAGGCTCAAGTCAACACACTGGTAAGACCCACCAGGGACTGAATTCAGGTTTTGTTGTTGAAACTCTACTAGGGGTGAGGAAACTGTGGCCTCTGAGAAATCTAGATTCAGTCAAAGGACCACCCTTGAGGTCCTAGAGGGCCACATGTGGCCTCGAGACTGCAGGTTCCCCAGCCCTGCAAAGTTGCTCACAACCACAGCCTATAAAGGAAGAATGGGCCTAGAGCCACTTAAATGGAAAGGAATTTGGATTCTGTGGCCTGGGAAAGTGTCAATCTTTTCCATCCTGCATATTTGTGATACTCATCAGGTTTATTACAGTGAATCTAAGCCTCTCTTGCCAGAGCCTACATCTGGACATGGAGGAGGAGCCGTCAGCAACTCCTGAAAAGGAAAAAGGAAGTTGTGAGCCTTCCTTCCGTCAGTACCAGGGAGTGGAAATGGATGGACTGGAGCTTCCCAAGTTTTCTCCATGGTAACCAGGCAGCTCTCGCTAATATGGAGACCAAAGAAACCTTCCAAATAATTATTTCTGTCAACATTATTTTAGAGTCAAAAGGATAACTCCGTGTCAGAAAGAGCTGTTACCTGGACTTACAAGCTGAGATCACAGGAGATAAATTATTTGTACTGCCCAAGCATTAATACAGCAATGTTTTCAAACTAAGAATTTGTAAATGAGCTTGGCTGATGCAAATGAACAAATTAATAAGGAAACAGGCTTTCTGGTACAAGACACAGAGGTGACAGGTTAGCTATTAAGAGCAATTTATAGGTCATAAGATATGAAAGTTGGCAAGAAACCCTCCCTCTGCTGGCTTTAGAAACAGTAAAGCTGAGTTTGACTCCCCAGAGGTTTCCTGTTCGGCATTTTAATTATACCATAAAACCTCCAGAATTTATAATGATTTCTTTTCTTTTTCTCAAACTTGATGGTCGCTCAGAATCTGATGCAACACCCAGCAGGCAGCTTTGGAACAGTCACAAGAACCACCTGGAAGCTAATGACGGGCATCAAGGGTGAGGTTTGTTGTTCAATAGTTTTCAGTTGTCCTCATTTGGGGTTTTCTTGGCAGATATGGGAGTAGTCTGCCATTTCCTTCTCCAGCTCATCTTACAGATGTGGAAACTGAGGCAGACAGGGTTCAGTGACTTACCCAGGGTCACACAGCTAATAAGTGTCTGAGACTGAATTTGAACTCAGGAAGATGAGTCGTCCTGACTCCAAGCCCAGCACCCTATGCACTGAGCCACCTAGCTGCCTGAAGTTGAGATAGAGTTGTACGAGTCTGGGTCCTACAGGCAGGGCCAATTGATGCTGAAAACACCCAGATCACTCTTCAGCCCACTCTTCAGCAGATCCTGGGATCTGCCTAGCTATCCAGCTTAGAAAATCACAGACAGACAGGAAGCCCAATGAGACGCTCCACTGGCACGTATGAACCTCACTGGGAGTGGGTGTGGATATAGTTCAGAACTATGGTCTCACTGGTGTTTGGAACTCCTGAAAACCAACTCTGTCAATGCTCATCACTTTAAAGCACATTGTCTGGCAATGTTAACTAGAATGCCCAACTCCCAGAAGCATTATCTTTATAGGTGAGCCCAAAGACACCTGATGGATGCAGGAAAGCCGACGTGTAAAAAGCTGTACAAAGGGTGACAAGGATGTGTAGGAGCAGAAAAGGCCAGGGAGCAGTCCTGAAGTAAGAAGAGGCAGAGACAAATGACAGCCTCAAGCCGCCCAGTTGTCTGTTAACTATGAAGGCACCTTGAGTTGATCTCCCAAAGAAGACTGATGAAGACATGGCCAACGATGGTGAGAGCTCATGTGTAAACAGTGCTTTAAAGTTTGGTGAAGAACTTACAGATGATCCCTCATTTCAGCAGCACAACAGTCCTCATCATCCTCCCCATTCCACAGAGGAGGAAACTGTGGCTCAGAGAAATGAAGTGACTTGCTGGGGACTGTACAGCTCATCAGAACCCAGGGCTGGACAGAAACCCCGGCCTTGCTAGTGCCATGCTCCATTCCCTCTAATGCACTGGGAGAAGAAGCACCCATCCCAGGATGATGGGCAAGGACTCATCCGAGTCTAATCCTGAGGATCCTTTTCCTCCACAGTCTTCTTTAGAGATTCTACTTCATTCCCTCCATCCAAACATCTGTGCTTTCTCCTTCCAAGGAAGAAGGAAAGTATCTCCCAGAGAACTGTTGGCTCTGCCTCTTGACAGTACCAGAAATGGTTTCTGAATAAAAGGGCTTCAGCTTTGGGGACCTTTATCTGGTCCTAGTTCTGAGCTAGAAGACCAGGGATGGCTGGATTCCTAGCTGGACTTGTTGCCCTAAGGGAGGCATTGTCCACCCCAGTTACCTCATTGGTATAATGGTATAAGCCCATTTATACCTGGGTTGTCTTTCACTTCAGGGCACAGATCCTTGAGGGCAGGGCTGCTTTCTGTTGGTCTTTGTATCCCTGAGCCCCTCCCTTCAGGAGTTAGAGAGACCTACCTTCAAGTCCTTCTCTGACACAGCCTAGCTATGTGGTCCTGAGGAAGCCTCTGAACCTCTCAGCCCTCCACTGGGGTAGGGGGAGAGGAGTTCCTCATCTGGAAGTTCCTAAATCAGTGACACTACCCCTCACCCCCAGGGTAGGGCTGAGGGGTAGGACTGGGAAAGGCCTCCTGCAAAAGGGAAGACTTCAGTCTTAAAGGAAACCAGAGAAAATGAAAACTGGAGGCAAGGTGGCAGGAAATGGCAGGCATGGGGACCGGCCAGTACAAAGGCCCAGAGATGGGAGGTGGAGTCTTGGGTGCTGTGGTAAGTAGGTCAATGTGGCTAGATCTTGGGAGAGTGCAGGGGGCAGGGGAAGTAAGGAAGGGCTTTAAATATTGAACACCACACAACTTTTTATTAGCTCCTAGAGATTATACGGAGTTTCTTGATAAAGGAGAGAGTAACACACGAAAATCCTTTTGGCAACGGAACGGAGGATGGACTGGAGTAAGGAGAGGGAGGAACAAGACAGACAGACAGATGCCACACTCCTGCAGAGTGATGGGAGCTGCTCCAGGGAGACAGCAAGCTGGGTGGGACAGAGGGCTGGAGCCTGTCGTCTCCTGTCTGAACCACTGTGGTCACTTTCTGGTGGCTTTCCCTGCCTCAGGTCTCCCCTGTGCAGGCCCTCCGACACTCAGCTGACTCAGGGATCTTGCCAAGCCCCGGCCTGATTACGTCCCCTCTCCTACTCAGTGAACTCTGGAGGCAAAAAGAAAATCCTCTGAGACTCCAGTCTTTTTACACCTCCCTCCTTCCCCACAGCCACCAGCCTTCGGAAGCTCCTCACACAAGACCCGCTACCTCCCCCTCAGGGCACTTTCACTGCCTGGGCCCGTGGCTCCAAATCCTCTCTCCTCGGCTCAGTCTCTCAGTCTCCCTGGCTTCTTCCAAGGCTCGGATAAAAGCCCGCCATTGGTAAAAAGCCGCCTGATGCCCCTGGGCGCTCATGCCTTAGCTCTGAGAATCTCCCGGTCAGCCCACCGGGATTTATTTGCATGTCACTGTCTGCAGGTTGCTTTCCCCAGTAGACTGTGAGCTCCTTGAGAGCAGGGCCTTTTGTTCAGGGCTGTTTCTCTTCCATTCCTAGCATGGTACATGCTAAGTGAATGCTAACTTGGCTTGAGTAAGAGTGAAGCTTGGGGAACTAGAAAGATGGTGAATTCATTAATAAGAGTAGGAAAGCTGAGCTGAAAGTAGGGGTTAGGATTCAAAAGGAAGATTTTTGCTTTGGAAAGTTGAGTCTGAAATGCCTGTGGGACATTCCTCCCCCATTCCCAGCATCCAGCACAGTGCTTGGCACAGAGGAGCTTAATGAATGCCTCCTGGTTGACTGACTGACTGATTAGTTGATTATTAATTCTGTGACTTTGGGACAAGTAATTTTCTTTCCCCGAATCTCAGTTCCCAGGAGAAGCAGAGCAAACTGGCACACGAGAGCTCTGTGATTGGAGGAGGCAGGGACAGCAGAGTCATGAATGGCCAGTGCCCTCAGCGCAGGAGCAGAGGGCACAGATGTGCCCCCATCCACAGCGTTGGCTGTCGGGGTCACTAGAAGAGTGAAGCAGAAAGAATGGGAGGAATGTGAGCTGGGCTGCCTGCTAGCTTCAAATGCTCCATTAAGATCGTTTTGGCGACTGTTACAGCAGGAACCAGTAACCCTTGATTTCCCCTTCCTGGTCTCCCCAACATCTCAAGTTTTATTTGGGAGAAAAAGTCTAGTCTCAGATGAGCTCTTCTTGGTGCAGGGCTCGGGTTTCTTTCTTAATGACTCGCTCTGGACCGGGAGACAGCCCGGGCCACAGCACACATGCTTCCAGGCCAATCAGAGCAGCTCCCCTCCACGCTCCCTGCCTTACCCGACCTGCAGCGAGCTATAAACCATTCCTTTGTAGGAGGCTTTGGAACATTGCCAATCCTTCTTCAAAGGAAATATTTACACTGAACAGTAAACCTTGGTATTGGGGGGAGGGAGCCAAAGTTAGGCAAGAGAGCGAAAGGGTGGGTGGGGAGAGACTGAGGGGGAGGAGAACCATGCAAGAGATACCGAATAAACATGTCCGAAGGTGCAAGAGAAAGGAAGGGTCAGTGCTCCAGGTCACTTAGATAGGTTCTCCCAAGCACAGTCTGCCATCTAGGCCTATGGGACAAGTGGGATTAAGAAATCAGAGGAGTGATGAGGCCACATGGCTTCTCATTTTACCCTAAGGCACATGTTCTAAGACCCTAGTAGCAGACAGTTATAATTCTATGCTTCTAGTCAAATACATTTTTCTTTAAATTCCAAAATCTCTTGAGCCACTAGCAAGTGAATCTGACATGTGACATAACAAGCCTGAGGCAAATATGTCAAGGAAGCTAACAACTTTCAGGAAATGGATATCCATCAAGTAGAACCCAGTCAATCCTCTGGAAGGCCCGTTACCAACACGTCCCAACGAAACTTTGGTGTTTAGCCCACATTGCCAAGCAGATAGAGTCCAAACTCAACTCTGGTTTCCAAATGATGTGGCAACCCATCCCTTTTACACACACACACACACACACACACACACACACACACGCACGCACACACACGCACACATGCACACGCATGCACACACACATACACACACGCACACATACACACACACACACGCACACACACGCACACACACACGTGCTTGATCCTTTGCATACTTTCCATAAAACAATCTCTGCTAATATTTTTCCTAGCTCTTATTTTGCTTAAATAAAGAATTTATTATAATTTTATAAAATAGTAAATGTGAAATAAAAATAATGTATAAAATAAGAAATAAATGTTCTGTTGAATTAGCTACTGAGGCATCAGAGATTTAGAGGAGGAAGAAGGCTTTAAAGGTCATCCAGCCCAACACCCTTATTAAGTGACCTGGCCAAAGTCACATAGGCAGAATGTGGCAGCACCAACAGGATTTGAATCCAGGTCCTCTAACTCCAAAGCCATCATTTTTCCCACTGCATCATGGTGACCGACAAAGATGAAGGGGAAACGTAATAATGGTATAGTCTCCTGCAGCCCTAAAAGCTGCAAACTTCAGTGGTTGACGACTGCATATTGACAGTTAGGAAACTCTGCTTTTATGTATCAACTGAAGTGTTGCTTGTTTCATGCTCAACCACTACCACCACCATCACCACCACCATCAGCAGCAGAACTACCATCACTATCACCACCATCACCATCACCATCACCACCACCATCAGCAGCAGAACTACCATCACTATCACCACCATCACCATCACCATCATCAGCACCACTACCACTACCACTACCATCACCACCATCACCATCACCACCACCACCACCATCACTATCACCACCATCACCACCACCATCACTATCACCATCACCACCATCACCATCACCACCACCATCAGCAGCAGAACTACCATCACTATCACCACCATCACATCACCACCACCATCACCACCACCACCACCATCACTACCACCACCATCACCATCACCATCACCACCATCATCACCACCACAACCATCACTATCACCACCATCACCATCACCACCACCATCACCACCATCACCATCACCATCACCACCACCATCATCAGCAGAACTATCATCACTATCACCACCATCACCATCACCACCACCACCACCACCATCACCACCACCATCAGCAGCAGAACTACCATCACTATCACCACCATCACCATCACCACCACCATCACCACCACCACCATCACCACCACCATCAGCAGCAGAACTACCATCACTATCACCACCATCACCACCACCACCATCACCATCACCACCACCACCACTACCGTCATTATCACCACCATCACCATCACCATCACCACCACCATCACCACCACCACCATCACTATCACCACCATCACCATCACCACCACCATCACCACCATCACCACCATCACCATCAGCAGCAGAACTACCATCACTATTACCACCACCACCACCATCACCATCATCAGCACCACTACCACTACCACCACCATCACCACCATCACCATCACTATCACCACCACCATCACTATCACCACCATCACATCACCATCACCATCACCACCATCACCATCACCACCACCATCAGCAGCAGAACTACGATCACTATCACCACCATCACCATCACCACCACCATCAGCAGCAGAACTACCATCACTATCACCACCATCACCATCACCACCACCATCACCACCATCACTATCACCACCACCACCATCACCACCACCATCACCATCACCACCACCATCACCACCATCACCATCACCACCACCATCAGCAGCAGAACTACCATCACTATCACCACCATCACCATCACCACCACCATCACCACCATCACCATCACCACCACCATCAGCAGCAGAACTACCATCACTATTGCCACCATCACCATCACCATCATCAGCACCACTACCCACTATAACCACCATCACCACCACCACCACCATCACTATCACCACCATCATCATCACTATCACTATCATTACCACCACCACCACCACCATCAGCAGAACTACCATCATCACTACTGTCTCTACCACCATTAGCACCACTACAGCCTTTCCAGAGTTCCTTCCCTCACCCCCACTCCCATTAAAATCTACCACCTACAAATTCTCAAGGCTCCCTGGACCTCTACTACACTTTCCCACTCTTCTTGGTATTCCATTTCCCTGCACACATATTGGTTCTTCCCACCATACCCTAAGACCTACACGGACAGAGGCCATTTCTTAATCTTAGTCAACTTTCCAGTGTATGGCACAGTGCCCTCTAGCTGATGGAGGCCCAAGGAATGTTCAGTAAAGTGAATTGAGTTGTTATATTGTGGGAGACTAGATGACCTCTACGGTCTCCTTCGGTACTAAAGGTCCACATAGCTGTAAATATAAAATCCCTTTGGGCCAGAACATGCAACATTGAGAGGCAAGGTGGCATAATAGAAATAACCCTCGCTTGGGGGCTCCCACTTGATGGCCCCAGGCAAGTCATTCCACCTCTACAGCTGACCTTAATCCCATGCACATTCATTCAACACCTATTATATAAAAGACTTAATGCTAGACGTGGGGAATAGAAAAATAAGAACTGAGGCAGTCTGACTTTGAGAAGACAAGTTTGTTGTAAGGAAGGGGCTAGAGACCTTAAAGTACCAACAACATGCCTAATGGCCACAAACATTATCATTCCCAGTCTCTGAGGCCCCTTCTGGCGCTGACATTCTGTGTTGTACAGTATGAACCCAAATGAATCCAGCAAGCATTCAGTGAGGCCCTACTATGTACCGGTTACTGGGCTCTATACTGTCTGTTCTAGCTTCCACAGTCTATGGGATTGCTTCACTTGCTGATGCTAACAACCTGGCTAAAATGTACATTTATGATAATAAAAAGCTAGAAACAAAATGTATGCTCAACGATTAGGCAAGCTATTGGGTAGATTATTAATTTAATGGTCTAATACCAAACTATAAAGAATAATACAAAATGAAAAATTCACAGAAACATGCAAAGATCTGTAAATATAGAGTGAAGGTAAAAAAAAAATCCAACATACACAATGATTAGAACGACAGAAATGAGGATGACCAACACTGGTACCATACTTCTGGCACTGCCATCCTTAATTTCTGCTGGTAATCAGCAAACTACAAGAATGTCAGGTGGCAGGGACTATTAATCCCAATGTGAGGCAGGCTGACTTCACTATTTGAGGGATTGTGCTTTGGGTTGTTCAGTGGTTAGCACGCTGGGCCTGGAGTCAGGAAGACTGGAGTTCAAATCCAGCCTCAGACACTAGCTGTGTGACCTGGGCAAATCACTGAATTCTGTTTGCCTTAGTTTCCTCATCTGTCAAATGATCTGGGGAAGGAAATGGCAAACCACTCCAGTATCTCTACCAAGAAAACCCTACAGATGTTGGGCATGGGGTAATGAAGAGCTGGACATGACTGAAATGACTCAACACCAACAACAGCTCTGTGTAGGGGGATTTGTTGGTGAATGGGAAATGGGAGCACTCTGTCTCTGGAGCACTGTGACAAGAGAAAGTGAGGCCATGTCTGTTGTGTTTTTAAAGAGGGATAGATGAAAAAATGAAATGTTGGTACACACAGGGTTATCTCAATGGGGTTCATTGTTTGAGAGACACCCAGTCATGTCCATGAAACCGTAAAACAGTTCCTCTCTCTGCAGGCTCTCCCAGAGGTCCATAAAGCTCAGTTTATTTAAAAGATATTTCAGGGATATTGAGGGGAAAAGGAGGACAGCTGAAGGTGAAGAAGGAAGGAAGCCACTGTCTCTGGGTCTGCTGGAGCCTGCTTGAAATGAAGGGATACAGACCTGGAAGGTAAATTCAGTTTCCCTTGAGTCATATTTCTTTAATATGTGTATTATTGGAGGGAAAAGGGGGAGGGGAGGAACTGCCTGAAGAATGTCAAGAAAGCATAGATAGAAACGCTTTATGTGCACGCGTGTCACTTCTGGAGTATGTCACCCAAGGCCCATGTTCTTGTGGTTGTTCAGTTGTTTCAGCCGTGTCTCAGTCTTTGGGGTTTCCTTGGGCAGGAAACCACTGGAGTAGCTTGCCATTTCCTTCTCCAGTCCATTTGATAGATGAGGAAATTGAGGCAAACAGATTTGCCCAGGGTCACACAGTTAGTAAGTATCTAAGGCTAGATTTGAACACAGGTCTTCTTGATTCCAGGCCAGATGCTCTATACACTATGATGCCTCTTGGCTGCCAAGTCCATCATCAATGGGCTATTTGAGGTTCCCTAAGAGATTCTAAGAAAGCCCAAGTCTAATGAAGTTCATGGCCACTGATCATCAGCCTTCAGTCCTTATCTCTTCCTTTTCTAGGGCTTGCACTAGGACTGCAGACTAGCCCTGGAACCCAAGCTCCAGGGCTCTCCTCTGGGCTTGCTATGCTCTCAGTAACGTCAACATCAACTCCCAGAGATTCTACCACCATCTCCACACAGATGACTCTCAAATCTACCTATTCGCCTTTTCTTTCTTTTTCTTTCTTTCTTTCTTTTTCTTTCTCTCTTTCTTTCTTTCCTTTTCTTTCTCTCTCTCTCTTTCTTTCTTTTTCTTTCTCTCTTTCTTTCTTTCCTTCTCTTTCTCTCTC
>CM053580.1:580231418-580294833 GCA_028627135.1 Pseudochirops cupreus
TCTCTCTCTCTCTCTCTTTCTCTCTCTCTCTTTCTTTCTTTCTCTCCAAAGTGGAGCTTGTTATTATTTCCTTTAACTCTGTTCTTCTTCCAGTCACCCTGGTTTGCTACCTGGAGGTCCCCGTTGTCTTTTCCCCCTTGCTCTTCCCTGTTCCATATCCCATCAGTCAGTTATCAAATCTTGTACATTCTCCCTTTACACAATCTCCCTCTTCTCCTTTCCCATCCTCACCCTACTAAGGGAGGTCCTTATCTCTACAAGCCAGAACAAAAGCAATAATTTCTTCACTGCTCTTCTAGTCTCTGCCCTCTTCTGATCCACACCCCCACCAGGGAAATCTTTCTAAACATACACTATCAAACTGTCTTTCACATGCTCAAAAGCCTTCAACATCTCACTACTGGCTGTCTATGGATAAAGCCACAACTCCTCAAGCTAGCCATTTAAGGCCTTCTGTCTTCCCAGACTCAGAACTTTTTATTAGCAACGTTCTAGTGGTATTACTGTATGGCAGCAAAGAACAGAATAGAATAGTCTCCGAAAGACTAAGAATGAGCACCACACAGAGGGCCAGGGAGATGCCCATGATGACAGTGAGCCGGCTGCAAGCTAGGACCAATGAGGAACTTCAAAGAACAGGAATAAGCAATGTCATCAAGGAAATGTAAGCTTGGAAGAAAAGATGGGAGAGAAGAGGCAGCTAGACAACTGGAACACTCTGAGGAGCATCTTCAGAACACTAGGCTGGCCTTAGGAGAGGCTACAGACGACAGTGTGGCCTGCACTGGAAGAGGCCACAGGAATGGCCCACTACTGCAGTATCCTATGGAAAAGTGATGATCTTCAGTAACAGGAACCACAGCATCCTTCTCCTTATAAAATTCCCCACAGTTTCTGGTGCTATTCCCTGTGTGCTAACATATGTCACAGAATGCAAAGTGAGAAGGGACTTGAGAAGCCATCCCATCTAGGATGAGAAGGTGCTGGCTCAGAAGGCATGGATGCAATGCTAAGTGATTTGCTTAAGATCTAATGATATAATAACTAGCATTTATATGGTGCATTAAGATTCGGGAGGGCTTCATAAACTATATTTGACCCTCACAACAACTCTGGGGGCAGGTATGATTATTATCCCCATTTCACTAATGAGGAAACTGAGTCAAAAAAGGGTAAGAGATGTGCCCTCGGGTTACACATAAGGAAGCATCTCGAGCAAGACTGGAATGCAGGCCTGTCTGACACTGAGTCCTGGGCTTTCTGCCCCCTGCACTACCACTGAGTGCCTGGCCATTGTCACGGGCAGTAAGTGGCAAAGTCAGAATTCAAATCCAGGTCTTCCGAGTCTAAATACAGCGCCTTGCTCTGAAGCAATTTTAATATTTCAGGTTGGTTTGTTTGTCCTTCATTCTGAATGACCCATGACATCAGGTGAATGATGACACGACTTGCAGTTGACTTTGACTTGAGTGAAGCAGGGCTGTGCAAGGTCACCAGCCTCACTTTCTCCTCCAGAGCATCTGGGTCCAGGGGCCAGATATTCATCAGGACAATTAGAGATGGCCCAGGATGCAATGGGAGACCCTGACCCTTGTAGGCTAAGGCCTTTTCATGTTCTCACTTTGAGTGAGGTAAAACCCATTCAGTGAATAGGCCTCTTTAATAGTTACTCTAGGGAAGGCTCCTTTAATAAAAAAGAAAAGAAAAAAATCAAACTGGGAGGGGGAAGACCCTCAGGGTTCCTGGCCAAAAAAAAACCAGCGACTAGTTCAAATGATTTTCAAAGGAAGTTCACCTCCCCTTTAAGGAATATGATGCAAGGTGGTAAGTACAGTTGCTTTGAGGGGTACATTTCCTATTGAAATAGATGGTACCACCTCTATTGCATTGGCTATATTAGTTTTTAAAGAGGCAGCTAGGTGGACAAAGCGCTGGGCCTGGAGTCAAGAAGATCTGAGTTCAAATCTGACCTCAGACACTTACTAGCTGTGTGACCCTGGGCAAGTCACTTGATCTCTGTTTATCTCAGTTTCCGCATCTGTAAAATGAGCTGGAGAAGGAAATGGCAAACCACTCTAGTATCTTTGCCAAGAAAACCTCACAGAAACTGCTGGCTTGTTCTGTTCCATAGGGAGTGGGACACAACTGAGCAGCTCAACATCAAATATTAGTTTTACAAGTAGGTATGTGTTGCTGTGTTAAAATACTTAACCAGAAATGTCATTGCCAAGTTCCTGGTAGTCATGACTGGACATAGTTTAGTACTTTATAAAGACAGAATGTGAAGGAAGAGAAAACTGCTACAAGCTCAACTACATTAAAGAAAGAATTCCAAGCAGCTACAGGTTCATCACATCACAGTCTCTGCAAAGTCACCCAACTAGAATAGGAAGAATTGTATTCTTCTTGATTAAGTTAATTTTCAAGTTTTAAAATAATCCCATCTCAAGTCCTGCAGGGCCTGGACTGAAAGGCGAGGGGAAGGTGCCAAACCTAGAATTGGTAAATGTATTTGGCATGAGTGAAAAGTTCCAGGAGGTTGCCCCTGAATGCCTGTAATTACAGATATTTAGATGATGGAGTACAATCAGGTATCAATTTGTCCAATTTCGGCATACAGATGGCTTTAGAGAATGGCAACGTATTGTGAGTTATGGTATAGCTATTTAAATGGACCCTTTTAATGCCCGTGTCCTGGAGGGAGCCACAGGAAGAAAGAATTAGCAAAACTGCTAGTGTAGCATGGCCCATGTCCAAGAGGCTTTGCTCCAAAGCCTGCTGCAGCAAAGGGAGGCTGCTTGAAATCCGTGCTCCTGGAGTTTCATGGACTGTCAGAAGCCTGTATCTAAAACATCTTGGGGGCTGGAGACATTTGTTTACCTAACTCCAAGGCAAACACAGGCAGAAAGCAACAATGTGATCAGGAAGGGAAGGGAAGGGGAGAAGGATGAGAGAAGGAGACAAAGGAGGAGGAGCTGGATCAAACCCAGCCTAAGGACGCTGGTAGTAGGAGCCGGAAGCAGCCTCTGTACCCTGGACTCACCACTTCCAGGCTGTCTTTAAGCATGTGGCTGTGCTTTGGCTCCTGAGCACTGCTCAGTGATCATCCATTCACCTCTTCTTGCCTAGACCCAGACCCACCACAGACATTCCCAGTCATTTCCATGCTAGGCCACTACAGGGGCCCTCTCTCTCCCCCATGATGCCTTCCTGCTCACTGCCCCTCTCTTCCAACTCTTAGCCCTGAAAACTGTAATCAGATCAACACCAGCATTCCTGAATCACCGCCCCATGTCTACAGGCACCATTCCCGTGATTCCTGAATGGCCACCACTAGCCCCTCTCTATGTGTGGTCTCCGTTATTACACTATAAGCTCCTTGAGGGGAGGGCTAGCTTCTCTATATTTATATATCCCTAGACCTTACTGCAGTGCCTCGCACAGAAATGCTTTGTTCCATCTGACCTGGCTGAATGTCAGATCCGTACTATTCATTCCTATACATCGGTCCCCTCCTGCCATGAATGGAGGAGGATTCACACTTGTATAATGCTGGTGGTTTATAAGAATGCTTTTGAGACATTATTTCATCCATCTCTACTACCTGGTCTGGTCCTCCCTGCCCCCCATCCATGTTTGGAGCCTCTTGGTGGGCATTCTTTCTCCCAGGGTCTCTAGAATGCTCTAGTACCTATGATGGCCTTCCAATCATGCGCCAAAGAATCCAAACTCCTCAGGCTGGCATCATAGGCTCCCACAATGTGGCTCTCCTTGGGCCCTCATTTTCTGCCAGTTGGCAATTTTGTGCCCCCACACTTTCCTGCCTTTGTTCAGTTTTCCCTATCCAGGGCCTAACTTTGCCAGATAAAATGGTGCTCATCCTTCAAGACTCAGAAAAATTTCCACCACCTTCATGAATGTGTCTTATTCACCTTTCCTTTACCTCTCCTAGCCCCATTGGCTATAACTCCATGAGGGTGGGAAGCTTACCTTACTCATTGCTGCGCCCCTCACAGCACCAAGGACAGCTAACTACTGAACTTGCTATGCTGTTGTGCCTGATCCACCTTGACCCCATTTGAGGCGTTCTTGACAAAGACACTGGAGTGCGTCGCCATTTCCTTCTCCAACTCATTTCAGAGATGAGGAAACTGAGGCAGACTGAAGTGACTTGCCCATTCACACAACTTGCCAGTGTCTGAGGCCAGATTTGAACTCAGGAGGATGAGTCTTCCTGACTCCAGGCCTGACTCTGTGCACTGTGGCGCTTCCCAGACAAACTGTTGTTGAATTCAGTTAAATTAACGACTTGAACATCCACAAGACATCCACAGACCACTGTGCACACTCAGGCAACGGAGCCCAGTGATATTTGTCAGGCAATGGCATGACAGGCCCCTCGGCCAACGCGAGCCCTCTCTGTACATCAGCGCTAAAAGAATCCTCCCATCCCACTTCTGCACCTCCTGCCCGGGGGAAATGCCAACATGTGACTCCTGTTCCAGTTCCCTGGCTTGGGGGGGAAGATAAGAATACTCTGACATGTTTATTATGCTCCTGCTACCACAGGCAGAGAGCCTGGCATAAGACACAAAGAGACCACCCCCAAAGTTCATCAGACCGGGTAGGAGCCAGAATATCCGCACCACTAACTACAGTATAACACAGACCATGTAAAGTTCTAACCAACTGAATTTCAAGGAGAATGCCAGGAGACAAAAGTCGTTTCTGACCAGCCAGAGGGGATTGGTAACATGATTGGTTCTGCTTTGCTAAAACAATGCTTACCAGGAAGGGAACTCCAGAGCGGGCAAGCATGGAGACTCTCCCAGGCCACCAGGCCCATCTCTTACAAGGAGAATCCAGATGTGCCCAAGTGAGCCACCCTCCCCCGAGACAGACAACCCTCCATAGCATCCTTTGTCAAACCAGACAAATATTGGTCCCCCCAGCTTCTCCTGGGTGCGATTAGTGGAAAAACCAGAGCAGCGCAATAAAGAAGCCGAGGTACTTGAGAGCAATTTGGTGATTAAATCAGCTGGGGGCAGCAAGGATGTGCTTCAGGGGCTTTGTAATAAGACTCTGGGAGACATATTCATCATTGTATACTTAATAAAATCTGCTGCACAACAATGTCCACTGGGAGCTCTTGAGCATGGAGTGAAGACCAGCTGTGCTCAGAGGAGACCTGCTTCCTGGCGATGGCAGAGGCAGGACTGGCACCGTTCACGTGCGTCTGGCTTCAAGAGGTGTAAAGGAAACGGATGGTGGAGAAAACTGACGAAAAAAAATCGTCAAGGGGGGTGGCCGATGCCTTGAATCATTCCATGCCTGTCCTTAACAGAAAGCAGACTTTCCTGTTACTGGACAGTTGAATATTCTTTAAAAGATGAAGTATCATTTTAATTGCAGCCTTTTTCTATCAGTGAAGCAACCAGCTCTCCTTTGGCAAAAGGACGTCCTAGAAAGGGTTCAGAACTAGGCCTAAGGGTGGGAAATGCCCCCTCTTGGCAGTTTGGCCACTTATCAGCTGGGTGGTCAGCAGCAAGTCACTATCTCTGAATCTTAGGTTCCTCACCTCTGAAAGGACACTTGAATCCAGCACCTTGGGGTGGGCTCAAGGACATGTTTCCTCTACTAGGTCCCCCAATGGATTCCTATCCAAAGTCTGGATTCTATCCCTGGACCCTCAGCTCTGATAGGTGAACTCTTATCTTGCTGGGGCCCAGCCCTCTATGACAGCCCCAGCTATGTTCATAAATATGATGTGATACATGAATACATACAATGCATGGCCACAGTGGGGTTCCTCAGAGGCGGGACTGTCTGTGTTGCTTTTGTATGTGTCCCCTCCCAGCTGACAGCACAGGAGACACTAAACACTTGCTCTATCCATCTCTCCTCTCTCTATCTCTCACTGTCTCTTTTTCTCTCCTCTCTCTCTCTCATTCTCTTTGTCTCTCCTCTCACCTTCCCTCTCTTTGCCTCCCTTCTTCTCCCTCTCCCTCTTTCTCCTCTCTCTGTCTCTTTTTCTCTCTCTCTCATTCTCTTTCTCCTCCCTCACCTTCCCTCTCTTTGCCTCCCTCCTTCTTTCTCTCTCTGTCTCTCTCTCTCTGTCTAATTTACCTTGGAGAGCTGCTGTGAGGATCAGATAACATAAGATTCATAAAGTTCTTTGTAACAGGAAAACATAAGTCAGCTGTTATTATTAATAGGAAGGTCAAGTAGTCTGTTCAAGTAAACAAATCCAAACAAAGAATCCTCAGTTTTGAGAGGCAGCAGGGTCTGGGGGTCAGAGGGAAGGGAATAAGCATTTATTAAGTGCCTACCATGTAGCAGGCCCTACGCTGAGCACTCTACACACACTATTTCATTCGATCCTCACAATAACCCTGGGAGGTGAGTATTGTTATTGCCCCCACTTTACAGAGGAGGAAACTGAGGCAGACAGAAGTGAAGTGATTTGCTCAAGGTCATAGAGCCAGTTGGTGCATGAGACAGGATCTGACCCTGGGTCTTCCTGACCACAGGCCTGGTGCTCCACCCACTGCACCACCTTGCTGCCCCTGAAGCATCATCTATGGTCTGTTTCCTGAAGGAGAAGCAATAGGGACAGAGCCTAGATGCAAAGTATCTCCCTGCTCTGTTTATCTTACTGCACTAGATCCATCATTCCTCTTTATGTGAGATGAGAGAAAGAGACGAGCTTCCCTCAGTGCCCCCTTTTAACTCCCCTTTTCAAGAAGTCTGCCCATTAGGGTTTCCTCCCCTCTGCCCTGTGTGTGTTGCATGCCCGCTGCGCCTCTCCTCCATTAGAGTGGGAGTCCCCTGAGGGCAGGGACTGTCTTTGCCTTTCTCCATTTCCCCAGAGCTTAGCACACAGCCTGGCACACAGTAGGGGCTTAATGAATGTGCATTGACTTGACTTACTGACATTATACTAACTTAAGGAAACAGAGGTAGGAAATGAAAATGCTCACATTTCTGCTATTTGGGGAGCAGGGGAGAATAAGTGAGTCTTTGGGTTGGAGGGTTCTGAAGAGGTAATGCACTGTGGATTGGACCTGACAGCTAGGGCCAATGCTTTCACAGGAGTGATCTTATTGCCCTGCCAATGGGATAGTCCTGGTAGGCATTTCTTACAGAATCTGCAAATGATAGTATGAAAGCTCACAGTCCCCAGAGCACCCAGATCCCAGGGCTACCATAGCCCATCTGTATCACAGGTGAGTAAACCAAGAAAAGGCACTGCCAGAGGAAACCACAAAATCGCATCCCAGGTAAATTTTGAGAGGATAATTTATAAAAGAGGAGGCAAAGTTCAAATGAGATAATACGTCAAGTATTATATGTAATATATGTAATATACTACAAAAATATCAGCCATTTGCATTATTATCTGCAGGAAGCTCCAAGTGCCCAGTGAAGCCACCGAGTCCACGGGCACAAAGGAGGGCCCGGGAGAGCTGGGAGGGGCCTCTGCAGCGAATTGGCTTCCTCGTTTTGTAGATAAGGCTGGGAAAGGGCATGAGATGGTGTCGTTACGTCAAGCGGAAGGTAAGAAAGGGGGAGCAAGGGAAAAAGGAAGAACTTTTGTATAAAGTTATTTTTAATGAATGGATTTTGTACTGTTTGTGGTGTTCTTTGTTGAATTGAAAACAAGAGAAGACAAAAGTCTCTTTTCTTGGTCATTTTTCTTACGTTTCTAAAACAACAAGAAGCATTTATTAAGTACCTACTGCATGCCCGGTGCTGTGTAAGTCCTGGGGATCCAGAACAAGGGCAAAGACCAGGCCCTGGCCCTAAGGAGCTTGTGGTCTACTGGAGAGAAGACACCTCTGCAGCAAACAGGATGGAGCTGCCAGCGGCAGGACAGGAAGGGAATGTTATCAAGAGGAGGCCCCCGAAGGGCTCAGTCCTCTCTCTGATAATCAGAGCTGAAGGGTCATGGCCAGGCCCACGGGTGGGGATGCCTGGACAACACAAGGCTGGGCTCCTCACACTGGGCTGGGCTCTTTGAAACAGCAGAAGGGAGGGGGAAGGATGGAGCAAGCATTTATTAACTGCCTACTGTGGGCCAGGCACTTTACAGATATAATCTCATCCTATCCTCACAACCCTGAGGTGGGTGGTTTTGTTATCCCCATTTTACAGATGACAAAATGGAGGCAGGCCAAGGTGAAGTGACTCACTCAGGGTCGCACAACTAGGCGATATCTGAGGCAGATGTGAGCTCAGATCTTCCTAAGGGCAGGGCCAGCACTCCCTAATGGCCTCTGGGCATTTGCCTGGAAGAAATTTTCCCACCATCTCTTATCTTACTCCTCCTTCAAGCCTCCTAGACATCTCCCAGACTCTCCCACCTCTATCTTCCCCACTGAGGAGAATTCCTTTGGTCCTCCTGCCATGCCCCTGGGAGCCCCTGGGATTTCCCCACCCAAACACATTTATTTGCAGTGGTGGGACCCTCTCATACCATGACTAGCTATTAGGCAGGTGAGCCTTCCCATTCTGAGTTCTCTTCACTCTCCAAAGTTCTAGTTAAAGAACACAGCAGTAGAAGGCCAGCCTCTCGTGGGCAGGCCCCCTCTCTTGGCTTGGCACCTGAGCTATGCTTGTGAGAAGGAACCCTAGGAGACAAACTGGTCAAGGTGCCTTTAGAGCCACAGAAAGTCAAAACTGAAGGGCACTTTAGAGAAAGTTATACCCAATCTCCTCATTTCACAGATGGGAAACTGAGGCCCGGAGGGGATAAGGGACTTCCATGGCAAATGATCCAGGTCTTTAACTACTAGCCCAGGTCTCTGGCCTTTCTTCTACTGAAACAAACCTTCCAAGTGAACAAAGCTATGACATATGGGAAGCACAGTTAGTCTTTCGCATCGATTCCCACACCCCTCTTTCTATTCTATTCAGATAAAGTCCTAACCCATGGGTGGGTATTAATTATTATTACAATTTATTAAACACTCACAAATGCCCTGCACTGAAGAGATAGCTAGGTAAACACAGACTTTGTCTTCGAACTCTTACTCAGAGCAAATTAAGTATCTCAGTCCAGGGTCCTCCTCCCAGGGGCAGTAAATAGTGCTTTATTAGTCATGCAGCATGGCCCAGCAGAGAAAAAGGTGGCATCCACATCAGGAAGATGGGGGCTCAGCCTGGCCATGGGGGTTCTAGATGTTTGAAGGCTGGAAGTTGCAGAGGAAGCTCTGACTTGATTTGGTAGGAGTTTCCTCACCTGGGAAACAATTTGAAAGGAACCTAAGAGGGCACCCCTGTCCAGGCAGGAATCCCTGTTCCCTTGCCTCGCTGCAATGTACCCAATGACATCCATGAGGGAGCTCACTGAGCTCCCCAAGATGGCTCGGCCCATCTCTGGACCAAGAGGAAGCTTCAAAGTTCTCCTCCCTCAGAATGACCTGTATAAGCTGATACAGAACGAAGATGCCGACAGACACAAGGCCCTCCCTCCAGGATGGGAAGGAAAACAGTGCCCAAAGGGTCCACAGCCTTTGGCTCAGAGGGTTCTGGATGCTCTGGGGTGGACTTTGTCTTGTCTTTCTGCTTCTCCCTCCCTTTACTCACCATCTCCCTGGCAGAGCTCTCCTTAACAGCGAGAAACAAGTACAAACCCAAACACCCACCAGCACAGGCATCATTCCACATCTCCCCTCCACCACCCCTCTGTTGAGAAGAGGGGAGTCTGTTCTGCAGCTTCCTCTGGAATCAAAACGAGTCCTTTCAGTTGTGAACCCTCCGAGTGTCAAGAGCCCGGGGCAGTCACAGAGTAGGAGGTGAGGGGAGGGGGGACAGGAGAAAGGGGGCAGATTGGAGGGGAGGGGCCTCAGTCAATCCTATCTACTTTTGTCATTTTCTTAGGCTCAGAGAACCCAGAATCCAAAAACCAACTCTAGTCAATTTTCCAATCACTCACTGGGTAAGATGTAAGATCATCTGAAAAATAACACAAAACAATGTTTATTAAGTTTCTAATAGGGCAAAGCACTCTCCAGGCAGTGGGAGACAGATACCAAGTCGCCCCTATGGATGACACAGACAAGGTCACTGGACAGTATTACTGAATCAGAGACTACAGTGGTCGTTTGGTCCACTTGTAAACTGAGCCTGAGTGCCCCTAGCCAGCCTGACAAGCGGCCACCCAGATTCCCCTCTTTCCATTTGAGAGCAGCTCTAAGGCTTGGGAAGTTTTTCTTCCATCCAACCTCTCTAGCCTTCTCTGCAATCTAGGGGAAGCATGGAATTAAGAACTAAAGAGCCACGGTCCCTTTCAGCTTGGCCTTGTGTCAGACCTGACAGGTCATGATAACAGACTGGGATCCACCAAAGTCTAGAATCCAGGAAAGAAACTTGAATTTTCCTAGGAATTCTGTAACATTCCAGATTCCACTCTGGGCACCGTGGCAAGCTGTCGCCTGGAGGCCTTTGTTTAATTGTACAAGGTTTTCACTCGCTAATCATCTTGTACCTTTAACAGCATCAGATGCTAACCCAGCATTGGTGACTCCCAAGTGCAGCAGGAAGGCCAGCTGCTCCGACATTCAAGAAAATCTGGCCTCTAGAGCTGGTGATGCTCCCCTTCCAAGAGATGAGCATTCACCAGAATGTTCCATGTTAAATTATTGAGGGTCTGAGAGCTTTCATTTGCTCAGAGCAGCAATTGAGGCCAGCTCTGTGCTACACAGAAAGGAGGCATGGCCACTTGGAGGTGGAGGCAGGCCATGGAGTGGCCTTGCAAAGGTCTGAGCCATGGTTGCCCAAGGAGCCCCCCTCCAGTCCACTCACTATCATCATTAGCACTTTGCTAATGAAGAGAATGATCAACTGCCCTTAGTGTTTCAGAAAATATCGACTCAAAGAGAATGTGTCCCTGACCCAGTTAGGGTCCAACTGAAAAAAAATCAATATAAAAAAAGGCAAAGAAAAGAAAACACAGTGAGTAGCAAGAATGAAAAGGCAGCGTGGTTTTAACACTGGCTTAACACAAAGGGGATCAGGATGGCGTGCAGAAATGCTTTGATTTACCGCCTCCTATTCCCGGTCTGGCTCCTTCCTAGCTAACTGCTACCTTTGGAATGTCTGCAAATGGGGCAAGGGAAGGCCCTCCAGTCACACAGCAGCCCCTTCAGAAACCAGAAGGAGCGTGCCCAGAGCAGAGCAGTTCTGGTTTTTGTCTACACTCTCTGGGTCTTCTACCTGGCTTTGTGACCTGCTTCTTTCCAACAGCATCTGTTCCTGCTGCTACTTGAGAGGGATTCTCAGTACTGGCAAGTACAAGTGTGGGTAATGCCCAGTGTCAGAGTGGTCTGTTAACTATCAAAACATGGGACCCCAGTGTTATGGGAACGGGAATCTGAAGATCTTCCCTGCCCCAGGCCCTCTAACAGGTTTAAATGACTCTGAGAACCTTCTCTGATTTGAAAGTATACTCTGTCCCCTAATAGGCTGAATGTGGTCACATGGAGCCTGTGGCAGGAGGCTTGTTCTTCAGGAATGCCCACACCTTATTGTTTTGTGATTGGGCAGTGGGTCTAGAGGGCCGTGACATTCTCTGAACCAGGAGAAGGGTATATATATACCCTGTTGTGAGTTTTTGCTTTGGGGCTCACTTTGGAAAGAGCTGTGATTTGACCAGATGAGATTCTGGGCAGCCATTGAGCCCCCCGGCTTTGAAAATCCCAATGTTGGTGCTTCCCTCTCTGGTAACTAACTAGGTATGGATATAATGGTCAGACGGCTGGAAGCCCTGTCTGGTGACCTGTTTCTTTGTCTGCTTGTAACTTCTGTTTGTATTCTCTGAAGTTCAGGGTGCTGACTTTTTTTTCCCCTGAACTATGATATGATATGTGTTTGATTGATTAAAGTAAGATTGTTAACCCTTTTTGAGTTACTTTCCTTTAGAAAAGCAGATTTAAGAACTTGTGCTAGCAGCCATCCTGGGTATGCTAGGGTGCTTGCTGATACACCCAGGCATTAGGTGTTAATCTTCAACTCCCCACCATGTGGTACGGGGATGGCCAGATGCTTACTTCCCAACCACTCTGAATAGCAGACAATGCATTCTTAGGAAGCAGATTCAGAAAAGGAAATTGAGGCTCGCAGAGATGATTATTGGCCAAGGAAACCCAGTTAGCATATGGATTGGGATGTCAGCACCGGTCTCCTGACTCTACTGTCTAGTACTACTCTGCCCACTATACCAGACTGTGTGAAAGGCAAGATCCTTAGAGTTCATGAATCTACAGCCTCTCTTAAAAGAGCTACATTCTTGGACATCCATGTTCCACAATTACATTTAAAACCTCTCACTCCTTTCCTGAAATGGTCGGCCCAGTTTCAGATTTACAAAGTGATTTTCTCACAGAATTGCTAGTAAGTTTCTGTGTGATTGCTTTTTCTACAATGTCTGCATTGGGAGCAAAATTTCATTCTAAGGATAACTTCATTAAAAGAGAAACAAATAGTACTAGTCAGGATGGAAGTGTAAATGGGAGTAGAGTCAGTTCTGCCATATATAGTTCAGAAAAGATTAAAGAAAAGAACACCAAGTCAAATAATGAATACAAAAAAAAAACCTGCAGAGAGTACCTTTTTTTCAGTCTAGGCCAACAAAAGGGACATTGGGAAGGCTACTGGAGTTTCCAGGGTAAAAGGAGCTGAGTCCTTGGTGGCCTTCCAGCTCCTTCCTCCAAGAAGCCCCAGGGTAGTCAAGCACATTCCAGCCAGAAGACTGGATATCAGTGATCTGGCCAAGCAGTGAGAAGCCAGTCATCAGGCTCTCCTAGTTCTGAACCTTGGCAGACAAAGAGATAAGACGCAATGTGTCTGGAGGTTACAGGTGATTTGCTAGCACTTTAAACAGTGAAGACACCCTGAGAGGCCTGCAACTGGACCCCAAACAATACAAATCCATATCAAATAGGGGCTAACCACCCCACGACAGCATATACGAGCAGGCAGCACTTGACCAAAGGAAAAATTCCCAATTCAGGAAGGAAATTGTGAAATATTAATAAATAAGTAGAGACACCAACGATAATGAAATTTTATGTATCCAGGGGCATCTCAGACACAAGCCTAGGGGAAATGAGTAACTCTGCAGCATCTTCAGGCACAGCCTCAGATAAAAATACAGATTGTCCACATGGTCTACTGAAATTCCTAGAAGACATGAGATAAGAGATAAAAAAGATTATTGTAAGTGAAATGAGAATTCTAGTAGAAAGAACTAGAAGCAGAATAAACAGTGTCACGCAAGAGGTACAAAACCTTACACAAAGAGCAGCGTCCCTGAAAACCAGAAAGCATTAAACAGATACAAATAACCTTATGAGACAGCAAGAAAGGTTAAAACAAAGTCAAAAGACTGAAAAAAATAAAAGGATATGGAAGGTATCTCATTAAAAATAAAACAGACTGGGAAAACAAGACAAGGGGAGAAAATCTAGGAATCATCGAGCTACCTGGAATCCTCAGTCACAACCACAAGAACAACAAAGCTGCTGATAACATTTTTAATTAGTTATAGACGAAAACTGTCCAGACCTCCTGTAAAGGAGGCAAAGCAGAAATAGAAAGACTCTCCAAAAGAAATGAAGGACCTGAATATCATTGTAGAAAAGTGAGGCGTGATGGATCTTTGGTGACCATAGAACAGGAGCAGAAAGGAGGACAGATGTAGATTTCTCATCTGTTTTTATTTCCTGACCAGATACCAGAGCATGAAACTTAACAAATGCAGAAAATCACCAATAATTTACTTTATTGACCACAATAAAAATGATATTCGCTACAGGGTCTTTGAAGGAAGGATTAAAAAGTAATGGAAGACTAAAAAACTTAAGCCTAAAGAATTTTATTGTCTAAGAATAAATTCTGAAAACAATAGGAAATGTTATCAAAGAAAATGACCTTGAAGCAACATAACGTTTTGCGGGTGTCACCAAAGAGGAAATTTTATATTTCTAAATACTGTCATCAATAAGAAAAGAGAGTAGGAACAGATCAAGGAACTGAGCAGAACTAAAAATTCCTTGAAAATCAAAAAATTTTAAAATTTCAATTAAACATCAAACAGAGATTTTTAAATTCAGAGATAAGCAAAAATTGAAAACACAAAAAGTCAAACTGATAAATAAGAGAAAACTATTTCTAAAAATTAAAATAAACCATTAGTCTGATTAAAACAAAGAAAACCAATGTGCCTGTATCTATCCCTCCCCTCAAAAGAGAAATAAAAACAAATGAAGAAAAAAAGGAAATAGAACTATTTTATCCAATTATACTTCAACCTAACCCTAACCCAACAAAATTGTCAATTTAAATGAAATTGATAAACGACTACAAAAATGCAAAGTAGCCAGATTAACAGAAGAAACAGAATTTAAATGGCCTGACCTCACAAAAAGAATTTAAAAGAGACATAAATAACCACCTTCCTCAAAAAAAAAAGAGGGGGGGAAGAAAAAGAAACCAACTAGAACCAAATGGGTTTATAAGTAAATTTTATCAAATATTCAAAGAAAAAAAATAATTCAAATATTACTTGAACCACAGAAATGAGAAAAGAAGAAATCCTACAAAATGAAGCCATTTGAGATCATCAACAATAAGCATCTTCATTTCTTTCCTCTCACTCTCTTAACTCTCCAAAGGTACCAATAAACTCATGTTGTTGTTTGTACTTCATCCTCAAAGTCAACCGTGACATGACTTGCAAGTGAATAGGATGCTGTGCAGAGTCACCAGCCTCACTTTCTCCTCTGGAGCCATCAGGATCCAGTGGCCAGGTATTGATTGGCATGGCTGGAGATGGCCAAGGATGTAGTAGGGGACCTTGGCCTTTTAAGCAAACATCTGTCCTAGATCTCAGTTTGACCGAGGCAGTGCCCAAACTGGACTGGTCTTTTCTTACTCCTCAGACTCCAGAGCCCTCTGCCACCTCTGACACTGTCCTTCATCCTCTCCTCCTAGACACTTTCTTTCTTCTCTCTAGGATGCTGTTCTCCCTCGGTTCTCCTCCACCTACCTGTCTGACCTCTCCTCAGCAGCCTCCCTTGAATCTTCAATGCCCACTTGAACCTTCATGATCACTAGCTGGGGGTGTCTCCCAAGGTTCTATCCTGGGCTTTTTTTTTCTCTTCTCCTCCTATACAATTTCACCCTCCAGCAAAGAAGGCTGAGAAAGAGGACACTGGTAACCCTGGAGACAGCAGCTTCAATTTAATGGTGAGGTAGGAAACCAGAATGCAGAGAGTTAAAAAGAGAGTAAGAGGAAAGGAAGTCCAAAGGCACTGACTGTAGATAACCTTCTAAAGGACTTTAGTCATGAAAAGGAGGAGAGATGGAAGACAATAATTATCCAGGTCTGGTAGGGTTAGATCCTTTAGGGCCTTTTCATAACTGAGAACTAAGTGGGAGAGGGCCTGCTCATCTGAAAGGCAAAAACAGCTGGAATAACATATTATGAACACGTATTAGGTTGCAAACCTAAGAATCAGGGTGCCCTTATGTAATCAGGTAAACACCAAGAGGCCAGCCTATTTTGGAGAATCTCCAAGGCAGCATGCTTCTTAGAAGAGCAGCTCAAAGCCTGGGAGGTTTGTTGGTGGCTGCATTTGCATGGGAAGGGTATATTGAGGGAGGGAGAGAAAGAGAGAGTGAAAGAAGAGAAAGATGGAGGGAAGGAACATGGAAGAGAGAGAGGGAGAGAGAGGAAGAGAGAGAGACAGAGAAAGAGAGAAGGGGGGGAGAGAGAGAGAGTGTGTGTGTGTGTGTGTGTGGGTGTGTGTGTGTGAGAAAGAGAGAGAGAGACAGAGACAGAGAAAGAGAGAGAGGGAGAGAGAGACAGAGAGAGACAGAGAGAGAAGGGGGGAGGGAGAGATTTGAGGTGGAAGTTGACAGCCTCAGTGCAGATGAACTTTTGTTCTCTTCCACCTATCTATCCATTTGTGTAGCAGAATCAGAGGGTATTAGGAGGCAGAAGGAAGCTCGGACAATTCAGATCCACAGAATTCTTTCTAGTTTATTAGAACACAGCTGTCCCCACCACCACCATGGTTTGAGGAGAAACGCAGGATGACAAGCAGACATTGAGTGAAATTAATGGGGCTTTCTAACTCTAAGTCACACAAAGGTTTGAAACAGAGACGGATCATATTATAGCAGGAGGAAATTGGTTCAAAACACAGTCTGAATCCTCATAGGTTTTAACTGCTAACTAGTTGGTCTATGTGCCAAGAGTTTAGCTCCTGGGATTAAAATTGGACTAAACTATCTCCTTAGGGAGAGTAAGCTGCTTTTCTTTAATCCAGCGGTTCTCAACCTGTGGGTTGTGTTCAGTTTGTAACAATGAAAATACATCCTGCATATCAGATATTTACATTATGATTCATAACAGTAGCAAAATTACAGTTATGAAAGAGCAATGAAAATAATTTTATGGTTGGGGGTCACCACAACATGAGGAACTGTATTAAAGGGTCGCAGCACTAAGAAGGTTGAGAACCACTGCTTTAATCTTAATGACTAGGTCAGTGAGGGTCTGTTTTTCTCAATCAGAGAGCCAAGCTTGTCCTCTAAGCTGAGAGAGAGAGAGAGAGAACCTACTACTCTGAAGAAGAAGAAGAAGTACCTCAAATGAAAACTGTGGCTGAGGCCCAGAAAGTATAGCAGGAACAAGAATGATCCCCAGAAGGGATGAGGCCAAGCAGTGCAATGACAATATCACAAGACATCTGAGGGATCGTATATAAAGCTGAAAAGGACCTCAGTGCTCTCATTTAATTTGAATCCAGGACTCCTAATTACAGACCCAGTGCCTTTACTACCAGGTCATGACTTTTCAGTAGCTAAAGCATGAGCTGCCTTTCTGTGCATGGGCCACATGGGCCCTAATGACGTGTGTTACTTAGATATGTGCTCACACATTTTGCTAGCCATGTTTATAGCTAATATGTACTTTCCTATGCATACACACAGTATACTTGTTCCTTACACATGTAACCCCCAACACATAATCTCTCTCTGTATTACTTTTTAACACTGATGGTATGTATATTTACAGGAAACTTCATCTCAGGTTTATATGGGAATGTTGTATTGTCATTTTTATTCTTATATTTCATTAAATGTTTTGGGCTTTAAGCTGTATATGCTGGATGAATTAAAAAGGTGAACACACTGATGGGGGCTCATGAGCAGAGGTTTTCTGTGGATATGTGCCTATAGAGTGCCTTGAACCTGAGATCTATTTTTCACAGGTTTAAATGTAAGAAGAGGTGTTTCAGGTTTGCTGTGACAACTGTGCCATTTCTAATAGTATGGACAGTGTAAGGAGCTGAATAAGAAGATCTAGGTTCAAATTCCAGCTTCTGCTACTTATTAGCTATGTGATTTGGGCAAATTATATTATGTCTTTGGCTTCAGTTTCTTAACGTATAGAATCAGGTTCCCTCCAGGGTTAAGTCATATGATCCTCTCTCTCTCTCCCTCCCTCTCTCTTCTTCCCTCCCCCTTTATCTCTCTCCCTTCCCCCCTCCCCTTTCCTCTCTCTCTCTCTCTTCCTCCCTACTCCCCCCAATTTCTTCTGAGACAGTATGAACTGATCACCCACAGAACTTCCAAATATGACAATAATAGAAGATAAACTTTCTGCAAAAATGTCACAAAATGCATTTCCACAATCACAAAGGAGCTACACTGTGCAATTGCCCCATAACAGATATTGGCCTAGAATGACATTACTTTTTGGAAAACAGAGGTGAGTGCCTAGCACCAAACTGAGGAATTTGAAATGAACATCATTTGTCGTGAGCTTGATAAAACGATCTCTCAGGGTCTACAAGCTGGTCGATAAAGGGCATCACCAAGGTCACACAGTGTGCATTGATATCCAGATGCTGACCTCTCATCTCAAAGAATTCTGAGTTTTCTTGCCAATTCACTGCAGTTCAAACTAAGTGCAGATGCTCATCTCCCCTAATCTCTTCTTCCTTCTCCCCATCCAACTGAAACAACATCACGGTTATCACTTAAATGCCAGAAACCTGCAGCCACATTTAGTGGAAAGTCTGGAATCCTGGAGGCCTCGATTGTCACCCGCTCTCTATTACTAGCCAGGGTGTACTGCCTGACCAGTCTCCCTCTCCCTCTTGAGCTGTTAAACAGAGATGGTCTCCCCCAACTCACACATGCTGTGACTCATTACTAAAATGAGCCCACAATCGTGAGGGTCCATTCCCATTTCATGGGGCCCCCCAGCTGATAAGGCTTCCTGCTAAGAGCCATGTCAGCAGTCTTCTCTTTTGGTCTCAGAAGCCCAGACCAGAACTGCCAGAAGGGCTATCAACAGCTCCTGGGGCTCAGAATGACCCACGGTGCGAAAGCCTCTGTGGTTCTCCAGAGATGCAGAGAAGATTTTGCCAATGGTGCCTCTTCGTTAGCTGCTCTCAATAAGGTGGAGATGGGCTGCAGCCTCTAAGAGGAGCTGCCACCTCAGTAAGTGGGCACACCAGGCTCTCCTCTCCTGCACATTGGAGGCTCGGTCATCCATCCCTCGGAAAAGGAACTGCTCGTCAGGATCGTCAGGATCATCTGGATCATCTGGGCTCTGTCGTGGACACCCACAGCTTGTTGACTCAAGCAGCACTCTCGGTAAGGGAAGCAGCCCTGGAACACTGCCTGTAAGAAGCAGGACTCTACCAATCATGCTTGGGGATGTCAGCTGTCAACAGTAGCCACTTTGAACACCAGGAAAGGGAAGGGGAGTTTCTGACTTTTCTTCCTTTAGAGATTCATCCACAGAAGATATCGTCCTTGGCTTCCTGTGTGCCTGTGACTTTGAAAACCACATGTTATGATTTATTGTATTTTTATTTATGTCATTAAATAAAACCCTAGGCATTCTTACCACCCCATTCGGTCTCAGATGTACTGGGTGAGGAGCCAGGAGTACTACTGTGACGTCCTTTAGGGGGTAAGGATCGGGACTGGATCTGAGACTTCCTCTCCCAGTGCAGGATGGCACCTTCTCTGCCGCTGATCATCTCAGAGCGTTAATATAACAAGATATGATCTGCTTTTTACACTTGAGCAACTCAGCCCCAGAGAGTTCTTACAAGCAGAACACGAGAGGCATCACCTGGAGAAGCCAGACATGGGGAAAGGAAATCCGCTCCTGCTCATGCCCTGCCCAAGGACCTGAGAGACATTAGGTCTGGGACAAGTGTTTCCATTTTTTTGCCCATACAAAGATAAACCATCTGTGTTTCCATCAGAGCACATAGCTCCTCCCAGCCTGTTTCCTGTTTCAAGACCCATCCATCCTCAGTGCCCTTGGCCCCACGACAGACAAGGCTCAGCCGTCACGCCTGCAGGGACTTCAGCCCTTTGTCCTTTGTTCCTGTATA
This sequence comes from Pseudochirops cupreus, assembly GCA_028627135.1. Taxonomy (NCBI): domain Eukaryota; kingdom Metazoa; phylum Chordata; class Mammalia; order Diprotodontia; family Pseudocheiridae; genus Pseudochirops; species Pseudochirops cupreus. The sequence goes on from CM053580.1 coordinate 580,250,849, forward strand.
GTGTGGCCTGTGAGGCAGCCAGACACTGGCTGGTGCCTCTAATGCCTCCTACAGCCAATGCCCACTGGGTGATCTCGGCCCAGGGCATCTCCCTCAGGTGGGGAGGTGAAGGTGATGAAAGAACAAGCTATCTTCCCTGCTTCCCTCATTCCGACAACAAAGCCCCCTCCACCTTTGTGCCTCAGCAGGCCTGGCTCTCCTCTTCCCCACTGTCAACCATCCCCACTCCCAATCCCCATCACTGTCTTGGATTTTTATTCTAGCAACATTCCTACTACCAAAAAACCCCCCAAACCCCAAAATAAAACCCAACCAACCAAACAAAAGAAAATAGCCCTCTTAGAGCACGATCATGCGCCTAAATACCAGATGTGAAATACTCCACAAAGGCGGATATTCTAACTGCCAAGAAGCGATAGCAGCTCCATCTGCTTTCTTGATCTGGACTTCAGAGCCTAATTTTGTCCTTAAGTACACACACAGATCCCTCATGACATCAATGGTAATTCTGGGTGTACATCTGCCTTTCCATTTCTCCCTACCCTTTAAAGGACCAGAATGTGGTGTAGGCCTCAAAAACTGAACTGAGAGAACATCCCCAAATCTTGAGTGGTCAGACAGCAAACCTGGGTGCCCAGGCAGGCCTTCCTTGCCTTCCCCCTGAGCCTGAGCCCTGGGTGCCAGATGCTGGGAGGAAGGCAGAACAGAGCCCGCAAAGGGCTGGGCCCAGAAACAATTCCACGCAGGGCTCACAGTTGCCACTGCGCACGACCCAGAAAAGACACATGACTGCGATGTGTCTGTGAAGACCCTCACTCACACTCTTCTGGCTTAGAGAGAGTGAAACCAAAGCTTTTAAATCCAGCATATTTACAACTCCATTACAAGTATTTCCTCTTCAAAACTCAATTTACATCTAAGAATGGCTTCCTTGTGTACTGATGTGATACTTTCATCTCTAAATCTAATTTATAAGCACAAAGTCAGGGAAAATACTGAAGCACTGCCACTTCTAAGCCTCACAAAAAAGCCACAGAAAATGCACAGAGGCTTTCTATTAACTGGCTGGGCAAGAGAGAAGGGTTATCCTAGCCAGCTCATAGATCACTCCCAGACAGGACTGGAGCAGAGGCTATTCTTTCTGACTGCGTCATCCCCTTGTAGAATGAGAAAGGAGCACCCAGTGCAGAGGAGCTGGCAACCATCTTGTACCCCTCCTACGTCAGGGCTGAAAGGGACCTTAGAACAAAGAAGGGGGAATCTTCAAAGCCGGACAAGATTAGAGGACATGTGACCAATTTTAGAGCTGGAGGCAGTCTTATCTAGCCTGATCCCAAACCAGAGAGGTTAAACAAAAGGCCTCTCCCATCCACTCTTTCAGCGCCAGAGGACTGAGCAGGGGATGGGGCTCCTGAATCCCCAGCCTGTCTTCTTTCCAATTACACCAAGTTCTTACACTAATTCTGAGTGATGAATGCAAGTGAAAATGAATTCTGGCAATGAGAGAGTTAACTCCCAGGCTGATCCAATCAACATGGAGATGGGAAATAGGGTCTTAGCAAGCTTGAACTACAGACTCCCTGATCTTGTATCCACTCTGATTTCACAAAACAGAGGCCAAACTATTCATATTAAAATAAAGAATGGAAATAAATTATGCACGTGGCATTTAATTTTACTTTAAAATATGCATAAAATCCTGTTTTAAAATAACCCTTTGATCTGGGACAATGAAATGACTCCATTTGGAATGAAGGACATCCATTAGTGCAGATTCTGACAAAAAAGGGCATTGATTTCCTTAATCTGTATTTCTGCGGAGCCAGACTTGAAGAGAGAGAACTCACAGAGGAGCAGAAAGGGGTCTTCTTTCTGTCAAGACGCTTTCAGCACTACCTTGAAAATTAATGGGGATAGTTTTCAATATCTGGAAGTAATATGAAGAGGAAGAGAGACCTGAGGAGAACAGACAACACCTCTCAGGGCAGTCTCATTTCCAGCATGTGGTGCAGGGAAAGGGTGCTGGGCTTGGGGGCAAGGGTGCTGGGCTTGGGGGCACAAGACCCAGGTTCCAGGTGAGGCCTGCCACATACTGCTTGAGGGACTCTGGGCTCCCTCAGATGAGAGGATCTCCCAGGTATCTTTGGGGTCTACATCATTGCAGCTTAGCACTGCAATTACAAAGGAATAAAAGTTCACCTGACCAAAGGTGAACTCAAAGGAAAACTTACTTTTTGGGAGGCAGAAGAATGGAAGTGAGTAGAAAAACAGCATGGTATAAAGTTCTATAGTTTTAAAAGTGTTCTTTCAAGTACGGGTTCTTTTCTTCTGTTAAGAAACAAATACTCCTTTATGGAGTTTTCTGGGTAGTTTTGCTTTGGGGTTTTTGTATATGTTTTTTTTTCTGGTACTGGACCTGTACTGGCTTTCTATTAACTGGCTAGGCAAGAGAGAAGGGTTATCCTGTACAGGCCTGTCTGGGGCATCAGTGAGGAAATTGTTGTGATGTGATGCAGGTTATATTTGGCCCTTTGAGAACTGCCTGGAGCACCCAGAGCCTCTGTCACCTGCCCAGGGCTGCACAGTCAGTCAGGTCAAATGGAGGACTTGAACCCAGGTCATGCAAGCTCCATGGCCAGCCCTCTATGCACTCACTGGGCTGCTCACTACACTGCACTGCCTCTGCTCTAGAGGAGAGAATGCAAAAAGCCTCTTTGAGAAATTTATTGTTGTTGTTAACATACAAAATAGCCCCAAATAGAGTTAGAACACTAAAGTATTTGACGTCTACATGGAAAACTGCTCTATTTAAAACACACCAGCAGACAATCATGTCAAGAATAATTGCTACAAAATATGGTGTTTTTCAGGAAGACAATTTAAGTCTATTATGGTTAGGCCAGTCAGGTCCATTATCATCTCTCTGGAGAGTTGATACAGCTTCCAAGTTAAAGACAGAGTCCAGCCAAAGCATCTTTATCACTTGATGGAACATGGAGGACATCAAGCTTGATAGCTCCACAAAAAAAAATCCATTAAAAGGCTCCTTCATTACATTGAATCTTATTCCAATAATATCAAAATGTCATTTGGGTTTGATAAGTATACAACTCTTAATGCATGCCAAGGAAATACAGAGAATGCAGACTTTGAGCTTGAATCTGGAAGTAAACTTGAATCAATGGATGAAGGAGTCTCACCAAAACCTTGGTCTCCTCTAGGCAGGATAGATGGAACATAAAGCTATCACTGAAAATGTAGTGGCTGAATATGTAAAGAAACTTACTAGTATCCTGACATCAAAGCTCATAGGAAGAGTGTATTTAAAGCAGTTGACAATGAAGTAATATCATTCTTCATGTATGCTTTCAGGACTACATAATGGACCATAACAGGTTTGGGAAACATTATAATAAAAACTGGTTTAATATCAATGAAATGCAGGCCCAGCATCCAAAGGCAAATTAATGCAACCTTATCAAAAATGGGGGAAGAAGACTGAAACACATTCTCAGAACACATCCTAAGCTAGTTTTTTAAAAAACCCATCAAAGCACTCTTGGAACAAGCACACACCATTTCACCAGGCAATGGTGAATGTGGAGAGTAGGTATGCACCACTGATTTGTCATGTGCAACTGAAAACTGTTTGCCTCCAGTTAGAGCTGTGCTATAGCTAAGCTCCAAGAGCAGTGTCAAAAGGCCCTCCAGGGGTGATCAGTCTCACCAGCGTGTGAAGACAGCCAAATAAGACAACAAATCAGTAAGTGTCCCAGGGCTAGGACTCATAGATCTGATCACAGAAACAGAGGACCAAGTCATCTCCATGAGGAATTACAGAGGAATCATCCTTAACGTGCTAAGACTGGGTGATCGACATGAACAACTATGCATGTGAGTCACAAGGCTCATCAATGAAGAGCAGTCATTATTGATGCTATAGAACTTCTCCAACAGATAAAGAAACTGAGGCTCAATGAGCTCGTTCTTAGTTTTTAAGAGATGATTGAAATGTGTTTCCCAGATGGAAGCAAGAAAGAATAAATTATGACATGAGGGAGAGGCGTACGAAGTTGGTTTTTAAAAAATCCTCATCACTGGGGCTCATTCTCATGAATCCCCTGAGAGTAGCTGCTTCCTGGCAGGCCACGCTTCCCAGGTGACCTTCTGCCTCCCATTTCACAGCTGCCAAGTGTCTCTTAGGCCATGATCAGAAGCATCAACTTTGAGAACCATCCCCACTGGGAGGGAACAAACAGGAGCCAGCTTCTCTGCAATGGCTCCAGATTTAATTCACCCTAATGCACTTCCAACATCTTTCTTAGTCCTCATTGGGACTTAATTATCTGAAATGCACTTAATTATCTGAAATGCACTGTTCTTACAACTCCACAGGTGGTAATGACGGTAGGACTCCAACTATTCCAGCAGAGATGTTTCCACAGAGATGAATTCCACAGAGATGTTTCTCAAACAGCAGCTCTTGTCTAGCTACACAAGGTAAAAACTGCAGAGGGAGTATGAAGGAGAAGAGGGGGCTTGAGATGTAGGGGATGAGGGTGGACCATCCAAGGAACTGTGAGGCCAAAATTTTCCTGTCTCTGGGCATCATCTCACTACCTAAGATAGTCAGCAAGTCTGTCAAGGAAAGCCTCAACTTAAGAAAACTGCCTTCCTTTTCCATATTAGTAGAGACAGGTTTAGAGTTTTAAAGACAAGCAAACTTAAAATAAAGCTGCAACAAAAAGTTCCCTCTGTCATGGGGCCCCAACCAAGGGAGCCTGTGGTTGGCAAAAACTCCCAACAGAATGAACTCAGCCAGGTTCATACCTCGTTGGGACAAGAGGAGCCACAAGTGAGCACATCTCTCCTTCCTAGGAACCCTCTCCTCCACCTATTTCCATCAAGGGAAAGAGCTAGAGTCAACATTTAAAAATCTGATGACAAACTAATCAAGCCTTGGCTTCCTCATCTCTCAAATCTCAACCTGGAGTTTCTAGGTTTTGACCCTGAGGTCCATTCCAAATATAATACAGCCTGGTTATGTCTATAAACGGGGGGGTTTGGCCCTGACCACAGTTTCATATTTCCCTCCCCCAAGGGCATACATAGGGCCAAGAGGAAGGCTCTGCCTGTACTTCCTAAGTGCAGAATGAGGCAGGCTGGTTTCACCTTGTCACAGCCTAAGAAAAAGCATTGGGTTTGGATTCCGAAGACCTGGGCTGGACTCTTACGTGACCTTAGGCAAATAATGTCTACTCTCTGGGCCTCAGTTTCCTCATCTGTGGAGTAAAAGGGCTGGACTAGCTGACCTCCAAAGCTTCTTCTAAATCCTACAATCATGTCAACATCCTGAGTTTGACAAGTGAGTTCGTAGCCTCGAATTATGAGGACTATGGCCAACAAGGGGAGCTAAAACACAGAATTTCGACCCCTATTTTACTCCCTGTAGCCAGAAGTCACATGACAGTTGGAAATTTCAAACTCTGGATGGAACTACACCTGATGTTAATCCTACCTATTCAGCAAAGTCTTAATAGGTCTCACTGAATCTCTGACGCCTCCTCCAGCCCAAAATGCCTGACCCTCAAGACCGAGAAGCCAGTTCTCAATTATTTTTGTATTCTTTTCTTAGTCTCATTTGCCCATTCAGACTCACTGAGGACGCTGACCCCAGGCCTGGGATGCTCTCACTCCCAGCCTCCACGGCTGAGAATCACTGGCTCTTCTTGGACTCAGTTGCAAGGCCACCCAAGGCAGGAATTTCATCTACTCTGCATGCATCATTTTCTCCATGTCATCTGGAATGTAATCTCTTTGAGGACAGGCATCATGTCATTTTGTCATCAAATCCCCAGGCCTTGCCCTTAGCTCTTAGCACCTGGCACATAGCATGGTGTTTCATCAATGCTTGTTGACTGATGGACTGACAGAGGCCAGGTCTTACCCCTCCCTTTGTCCCTGGCATTGCACCAGACACATGGTAGGCATACAGCAACCCCCTGCATTAGTTCTCAATCAATGACACTGAAGAACACCTTCTGTGCCCCCTCCCCCCCCACCCCCCCACCCCCCCCGCCCAGTCCTGGCCAATATGCTTAAAAACACACAATATACTTCTTGGTGGCGATGGTTCTCAGGCACATCATGGGGACAGCTATGAAGGTTTCTAATCGTACTAAGCCACATCTCTCCATTTTTTTGCACAGAGATAGCAGGAGACACTTTATCTTGGAAGAGCGTTCAGAACATTGAGTATCTTCCTTTACCTTTCTGTAGATAGCAAATGTTCTAGGCAGTACCACACACACACCGGAGTGTGTGTCTCTTTCTCTATGAGTGCAAGTCTTTAAAAAAAAACAACTAAAAATACAATATTTACACACACATATGTGTGTGTGTGTGTATATATATATATACATATACATCTCTTTCAATAAATAATAACGAATATTTCTCTTAATCCCTATAAGTTTTATATTATTTAATATTTCTTAATACTGGTAGCATTAATTAATACTTTTGTAGCAACACAATATTTTGAAACAGCTCACGCTTGGCTATGTCATCATAAGGGGAATGCACAGGGCAGTCTGTGGGGGCTCTGTATTTAAAAAAATAAAAATAAAAGATCACCCAACATCACACTTTCTGTGTTAGTAAACAAAAGAAACCGGCTGATGTCTCCCATGTTGTGGCTCCAGTGACTCTCCAGGGAGCTGAACTGCACAACTGAGCGCCCAGGTCTCACTGTGATATTTAAATGGTTGGGGCCACCCCAAGGGTTGAGGGTTGTTCTCTTTGTTTGTTTGTTTCTTGGGGGGTTTGGTTTACTGTGTTTGTTTCATTTTGTTCTTAAACACCACGGTTCCATTTTTCCTTTTTGCAGCCAAAAATGTTCAGTGCTATTTGAAACATTGATTGATGTCAGATGGAGTGGGAATGGGGGGAAGATTTTTAGGGGAAAAAAAGAAAAAAAAACAGGACAACAAGGAGTTCAAATCCTGCCTTAGACACTCGTCAGCTGTGTGACTCTGGGAAAGCGCTGACGCTCTGTCTAACCCAACTGCCTGAGCTGTAAAAGAGGGACAGCAGGGCTGTCTTTTAGGGTTTGCTGTGAAGATTACAAGAAATTTCCCTAGATAGAATGCATATCCGCATACATTTATAAAGCTCTTTGTGAGCTTTAAAACACTGCATAAATGTTAAACATCCTTATCACCATCAAATGCTGGCTAAGATCTAGGTGAACGACATCTCCAGCATCCATCAATTTCGCAACCTCGTCAAAAAAGGATGTGGAGTGAGTCTGCACCATTTCCTTAGGCACAAGATCATCAACTATTTCCTTCATTAGCTTTTACACAAGATCTGAAGTCAAGTTTATTGGCTTAGAGTCTGCAGATTAATTATTTTCAATGAGAACATATGCCCTTCCCCAGTCTTGGAGAAGCTCTTCCATTCTCTCAAATCTTTGAATTGTCTCCATAATCCCATGATTCGGCAACCACGCCTGGCATCCCTCGATCCATGCAGATGCAGTCAGTTCATTGGTGCCAGGTGACCTGAAATCATCAAAGGAAGCAAGGTCTTGTCCCGGGACAGTCAGGATCTGGCAGCTTCCTCAGCACCGGGGCCTTCTCCTCTGGACCACCCTTCTACCTTGCCAGCTGGGGGGGGGGGGCGCTCCGTTTCTGGGAAGAACATAAGCTAGTGATACTTCATTCCTTTCCCCAGTTCTGTTTCTGACTCTCCAGGCTTCACCCCTACCTGGTTCATGTTCCTCCCTCCTCTTCCCTTTTTGGCTCCCAGTAGAATGTAAGCCCTTTGGGCGGGGAAGGGCCATCTTCCTTTTTTCTTGTGTCTGTGTCCCAGCACTAAAGCCAATGAGGGTTTTCCTACAGCCTCATTTTTTGATGTGTTTCCCCTGAGTTTTTGTCTCTTTCAACAGCAATCATCCATCAATGTCTACGAAGGTGGATAGACTTGGGTATGGTTTTTCTCCATTCTATCACTTTTTTAATGTTTAAGATGTCAAGTTTAGGGAAATCCTGGGAAGAAGTCACACATTGGGAGGAGAGCCAGGAAAGAACAGCATCCTGAAACCTCAGGGAGCTGAGGGTCTCTACAAGGAGGGCACGGCCAATGGCACCAAATGCTGCAAGGGGTAAGAAGGAGGCCCGAGAAAAGAGCCCTGGGTTTAGAGGTTAAGAGGGCATTACAAGGCTAGGTGGGCTACTGCAGCTTCACCTGACCTTAGCATCCCCTCCAGCTGTCATTTTATATCTCTTCTCTCTGTCACAGCCAAGTTCCTAGAAAAAACCTGTCTGCTCTGGTTGCTTCAATCTGGTCTTTTCCAGCTCACTTCTCAACCCATTCCAGAACAGATTTTAGGGAGCATTTAATCCAATCCTTTCATTACAGAGATGAGGAAACTGAGGTCCAAGGAGATGCCAATTATAAAGCCAGAACTAAAATCCAAAGTAGGTTAAGGGGGAAGCAGAAGCATCAATCCCTTGGATATGGTCCATGTGGCTCAAGAACAAAAACTTCTTAATGGTTTCTTGAAGAGGGTTACTATCTGATAAAGTGTTACTAAAGGAAAGCCTTCACTCAGTCTGTCCCTTCATACTGCTTCATACTTCTGGAAGGTTGAAATCTGATGGAATAGAGCCAGTTGGTTTGGAAGGCTCCAAGACCAGCAGGTCCAGTATTTCCTTGCAGGATGACTGACTACACTTGTGTCCTCCTGTCAGTGGAGGTGACAAGGACAGGGAGCAAAAGGCAGCTGTTTCAGGGGTAGGAAGGAGATCTGTCTTGGTCCTGCTACCTGGCTGCTCTCATTCAGAAGAGGTACATTCTGCTGCACCTCTTCACCAAAGCCATCAAGGCAAATCGGAGGTTTGGGGACAACTGTGAAAAGATATGAACCCCAGCCAGGAAGATGATGTCCTGATCATATCTGGGATGGCACCAAAAAACCCCTTGTAGGTTAAAGTTCTTCTGTTACAAGGAAATGATAAATCTGACAATGTTCAAAGGATGACAGTGTTTGCAAACCACTTTGAGATCTTCAAATAAAAGGATATAAAGACAGACAAAACCCTCATCATTATCACTGTAATATTACGATGTGGTAGGATGCACCCAGACAGACAGTGTGTCTGGACTCCAGATGGGATAGTCGATTAATGGTGGGAGTCTGCTGAGGAGCCTGGCCACCAGCTGGCAGATGCTTTAAGGAAATGAAGGAATGGCAAGCAGAGCAGGCAGTAGCAGGGCCTGGTCTTGGCCCAGGCTGATCCTGAACGGCTGTCACTTCCATTGTGAAAAGGAACAGATCCTGACGAGGAAGGATGTGGGCTCCCTGGACGCCAGCCTTGGGTAAACGATGGCCAGTGGCAGGAAGACATATAAGAGGGGCTGCAAAGGGAGCCGGATGACAGTCCTGTGGCTTTGGGAAGCATGGGCTGACACCAGACAGGGGGCAACTGGCCACAGAACTCATGCAGAGGACCCTGTGGGCTATTGATTCTGCTTTGGCTTTCTGCAGGTAATTAAATGTAGCTCAAGGAGCTGGATGCAGACTTATTAAAACCTCTGTGCAGGTGGCTGCTCCCCAGAGTCATGGTGAAGTTCTTACACCCCCTCAGCTGTCTAGAAAAGAGCTCCGGGTTCTGTGGGGCTCTGCAGCTTGCCAAACACTCTCTCCCTAACACAGTCTGGAGACAGCGTATGTAAAGCAAGCAGAAAGAAGGTGGAGTAAAATGGAGCTTAGAGACTTGTCCCAATTTGCCAAGCAATGACTCTAAGCCCAGGCTTTGGACTCTCGGGCCAGCGCTCTTTCCACTCCACATACACAGCTGTTCCTCAGAAATGAGAGCAGCTTTGTCATGCCAGTGTAGTCAAGCTGAGGAAGACTGGGTGAGGGGAGATGGGCAGAGAAAGTTACAGGCCTTGGCATGGCAGGGGGAGCTCTGCCTATGGGAGGTAGACTGCTGTGGACTCTTGCTCCAGTAAGGAAGTGCGCACAGCATCCTTCCCGGCCAATCCTTCTTCAGGATGAAGCCATCAGGAGAATTTCTCATGTGATTTCTTACCAGAGGCAATCACTGAGACTTATCTTGCTTCTTTTTCAAATATTTTATTTCCCTGGCATTTCAGCACATAGAAGGCCTATTGTAAGTAGACATTTCTCTTTGGAAGACTACAGTACTCCTTACAGCAGGCATCTACATTTCCATTATCTTACTGGAAGCCCCCAATGATCTTGTGAGATCAGCACTACGAGCATGTTAACCATCCTTTTACTGATGAGAAAGTGGAAGCTCAGAATTGGTGAATGACTCCTTTCAGCCTCACAACGTCATAGGTGAAGTTCATGAGGGGAGGGTCCGTGTCTGATCGTGCTCTGTGTTCTCCCCAGCCCCAGTGGGGTTGTGTATACAGGAGGGGCTCCTTCAAGACCTGCCAAATGGGCTAGGAGCCTAGATGGCAGAACAGAAGCATTGATCTAGCCAAATTCTCCCAATGTTCCCCTTTAAACACCTTTAAAATAAAAAATTAAATCAAATTCTGGAGAAGCATAGGAAGAAAAGGTCAGGGTGAGACATTTTTCCAGCCCCAGAGAACTTAGGAGGTTGGAAGGAGAGGTCTGTGACACTTTGGTGGGGACTGGCAGCAGCACCATTGGTGGGCCTTGAAGGTAGCTGCAAGAGCAGTAGCAGCAGCTTTGGGAGCTTGTAGCCCAGAGATGGTAAGGAGGTCAGACAACTGGTCAGAAAGAGACTACAAAGGGGCCCAGAACTAACACACTGACACAAAACCAGGCACTGTAAGGGAGCTTCATAGCCCATAGGTAATTCTAGGGCCCAATTCTAGGGCAAAGAGAAATACTTATTGTCAGTCACAAAGGAGCAGTGACTCTGGTCACAGTTCTAAGGATGAGAAGCAGTTTTCAGAAGAAATCAAAGCTATCTATAGTCACATGAAAAAATATTCTAAATTACTATTGATTAGAGAAATGCACATTAAAACAACTCTGAGGTACCACCTCACACCTACCAGACTGGCTAATATGACAGAAAATGAAAATGACAAATGCTGGAGAAGATATGGAAAAAATAGGGATACTAATGCACTGTTGGTAGAGTTGTGAACTGATTCAACCATTCTGGAGAACAATTTGGAACTACACCCAAAGGAGTCTAAAACTGGGCATAACCAGCAATACTACTACTGGGGCTGTCCCCCAAAGAAATTAAAGAAAAAAAAGGACCTCTCTGTACCAAAATATTTAAAACAGTTGTTGTTGCGGTGGTTGGGTGACTGATAATGGCTTTTGTCACCTCTTAAAGGATCAGGACAATAACAACAATATCCATGATCTATATTTCAATTTCAGATTTACACAACACTGGACCAGGTTAGCTCATTTGGTCTCATAACAACCCTGGGGAGTAGATGCTATTGTTACGCCCATTTTACAGATGAGGACAATGAGGCTTGGAGGAGGGGAGCCACAGCATCCACCAGCTCCTGCCTCTGCATCCAGTGTTCTGTCCACCATGCCCACCACTCCCCCTATAAGGCCATTTAGTTTGCAAAGGTCTGGCTGACAAGGTGTGGAGACTGGACTTTGGAGCAGAATCTTTTGAGGAGTAAGCTGCAACACAAATGTGAATCACTATTGTAATCTAACTTTGCTCATGCTTTGAAACCTAACAGCTTTCCTCTGAGACCTATAAATTAAGGGAATTGTGGGGGGGGGGGTGTATTGATAGAACAGAAGGACAGCGGTCTTGGTGGTCTGGCTGCTGCATGCCTACAGTCAGCAGATTGCCTGTGGGCACCATCTCACCCCAGCCTAAGAGAGAAGTGGCATCCTGCTAAATTTCAAAGCCTGGAGCAAAGCCTTACTTGCCCTCCCTAGTTCTGGTTTTCAGGAAAAAGTTTCTCTTGTTTTTATTAATCTTTCTATCTCTCACACCTAGCACAGGGTCTGGTACATAGCAGAAACCTACCAAGTGCTTGGTGAATTGAATTCAGCCAACTCTCACATGGTACAGCCTCCTGGCTGTCCTCCAGCTCATCAATGGCCTTTCTAAAGGATGGCCCACAGAATTTAACACAGCCTTCAGAGATGGGAGGGCCAGGGCTTAGGACAGAGGGATTATCATCTTTCCAGTCCTAAAATGGGATCCACTCGGGGGGCTGGGAACCACACTGACACCACACGGAGACTGGAGCCCATCAAGCCTCCTCCCCAGTCCCATTCTTCTTGAGACAAACTGCTATCGAGTCACATCTCCCCTTGCTTGTACTTGGGAGACTGATTTTCTGAATCCAAGTGTAAGACTGTGCATTTATCTCCATTATATTTAATCTTACTAAATTCAAGCCAATTTTCTAGCCTATTAAGATCCTTCTTAGGTTACAATCCCACCCTCCACCGTTCAGTCTCTGCATCACGTCATCTATAGACCTGATGAGCGCGCCAAGTGTGCAATCTGTTTTTATTTTTCTTTCAAATTTCACAACTAAGACAAGTATGGTCATGAGAAAGAGGAAATGAGGCAAACAAGAGTGTAGACAAGGGGAACCAAGGTTTCCAAGGGCATAGGAACAACCTTATACCATAAGGGAATCCAATAGTAAAGATAAAGGCTTAGAAGAGATATGGCCAATACTTATAATATCACTGGTAAATACAGACTTGATCACAAAATTGCAAAATTCTTAGAGTCTAGATGTCTCCCTCTACCCCCTTAACGGGTGACGTTAGGGTAACTACCTGAGGGTAATCTAAAAGTAGCACTACTTCACCAATCCATACTAAGCTTACTTTAATAAGTTTTTATTGATGCCCTTGTTTAACATCACTATAATTTCTCCTAGTATCCCATTCCCCTCTCCCAGAAAACCACCCCATATGACAAATAGTATTTTTTAAAGACAAAACAAGAAAAAAAGAGGAAAAAATCAGTATAACTGATCAATACATTGAAAAAGTCTGAAAATATGTGTAGTGTACAATACTTGTAGACCTTTCAACCCTACAGGTTATCTTCTCATATCCCTTCCTTTGAGCCATGTTTGTTCTTTATAATTTTGCGACATTCACTTTTCATTCTGTGTTTGTTTTTTTTCATTCATGTTGTTATATGCATTGTACATCCTATTTCTTGGTTCCGCTGACTTCCCTCTGCATCAATTTATATGGTTCTTTCAATGCTTCTCTGTATTCATCATGCACATTATTCCTCACAACTCAGTAATATTCCATTAGGTTCATGTTCACAATTTGGTCAGTCACCCCCAATCCATGGGCATCTACTTTGTTTCCAATTCTTTGCTTTCCATACTAAACTTGCATCATGAATGACCACCACATTCCTGCCCTTACCAGGAAGGGGTAATCATGCAGGAAATTTTTAAAAGGTCCCAAAAATTGAGAAAATATCTCTTACTGTAGAAGCTGAAACCAAGAAAAACAACCATACCTCATACAACATGTCCTGTAGAGAGTCTGTACACAGAGCAGACAGACCTGACAGTGTAGCCAGGGGAAGAAGGATGATTCCCAGGCTCCAAAACCAGTTCATTGTTCAAATTTTTCTACAAACAAACCCGGCTGTGCATACAATTCCGGGGAGGAAAAAAGGAAGAAGAAATAAGAAGAAAAGAGGGTCAGGCAGCTGGTCAGCAGCACTACCATGAGCCATGGGCTCCCTTTCATTTCCTTTCTCAGCAGGGGCTGGCAGAACCAACCTTGACCTTCTGTAAGATGCAACTCAAGTATCACCTTAAACAAAAACTCTCCATTCCCCCCAAATGAATGCCCTACTTCCCCAAATACCCTGTCATTAACCATGTGTATTATTTGTGTTCATTCAGGACATGTCATTCTGCGTGCGCACATATATGTGCATCCCACAGTGGAAGCAGCCTAAGAGCAGTCAGTTGTTTCAGTGTTTTTGATCTTGGTTACCCTCAGACCGAATACTCAACAGGTGTTTAATAAATGTGCATTGAGTGATTAATCCTCTACATTTCCTGACAAGGATAAGGTGAGTGTTACTTAAGACAAACCTCTCCTAGCTTCACTGTTCATGGTTTAAAAGCAGGAAAAAAAAGCTAGAGAGAGACGAATTATGCAATGAAAATCTATATATCGATTTTCTTCTCAAAACATAAGGAGTGGGGAATATACTGTGTGTATTTGAATACATGTAATAAAATGTCAGATTATAATGAGTTCTGTCCTACATATGAGCTGAATGACCAGACGGAATTAAGCCAGATCCCCAGAAGGTTGAAAAACCAGATCTCGGCTATCTGGCAAATTAAAATCATAAGCAGGACCCAAAAGATGAGCACTAAGCCTGGAGGCAGAGGGGCAGCATGGAATCATGGAAGGGCCTCGATCTGAAATCTGAGACTTGGGTTCAAGGTCCAGCTCCACCAGTTAGCTCAATTATCTTGGGCAAGGTCCTATAGGTCCCTGAACCTCCGCCTCCCCATTAAGGAAAAGGCAGTGACAATGCTTCCCTTCCCCACAGATTTGTTGTGAGAAAGCTGAAAAGCAAAGAGCCAAAGGTGGCCAGTTATCACTGCTGCCACTTATCTTCTCACCTTTTCAGTCTGTTCGGAATTCTCACCCTCTCTTCCTCCAGGGGTCCTTGACCTATTATTCAATGTTTTAAATTGGTGACAAGTTGTGTCTAAATTCTCTTGCCCAGTCATTCCCCAGCCTTTTGATCACGTCACCTTCTCCACATGCCACAGAGGCAGGAAGGGAAGAGGGGGCTCTGGCGTCCTTCAGAAAGAAGACGCCAGGCTTGGTGGCATCGATTTCACAGCTCACTGAAATGAGAGCATCTCTGTGCCCCCCCCCACTCCTCAAAGGAGACCCACTGTGAGTGCCCAGCCTTGATGTGTCTGCCTACAAGCAAGATCAGCTCAAGAGGAGACACTGCACTTGATAAAAGAGGCCGTTATCATTCAAATGCCCGCAGATGGGCTGGAACAGAGGAGAGAGCAAAGCGAGAGCCTCTTCTTGTGCTGCACATTAAGCCACTGAGCTGGGCTTTGTTTTTATTTTATTTTTTTCAGAACGATGCTCATATCCATAAATGGGCACAGAATGTCTTCCCTTAAGGGATTTGATGATAATAATTGGACTTAAAGATATTCTCTCGCAGATGTATAAAGCACGATTTGCTCCTTTAGCGGTTCTCCTGTTCAGTATGCTGCCCCTGCCGCCTGATGGAAGACAGAGCTCACTTTGACAGCATCAAGCAATGCTGAACCCAGGCCCACCAGGCAGGCAGCAGGAGGCGGAACACACTCTTCATGAAATAATGCCTCACTCCCACTACACGGCAAAGTCACGAGTTGCAAGTTGGACCGTCCTAGGGCAGGGCCCTCAGGGGGAGCATGGTGTTTCCAAAGTCAACAAGAACCATTCAGACAGCAAATGCTTAGTCAGTACCCACTCTGTGCTGGCAAAGACCTGACCCTTCTGGAAGCTGGAGTCCCATACAAACTGAGCGTGAGGAGGAAGGGCAAGTGGAGAAGGCACACACACAGACAAACACGATAAAGTTTAGAGTAGGAAACTGGAACAACGTGTGTCTAGAGACATGTCAGCGTGAAAAAGAGAAGAGCTCACAGATAAAGTGTCAAAAGTGCTGCGGCAAGTGTGGGCATCTCCCAGCCAGCAACAACGAAGGCCTCCAAGCCAACTTGCCTTAGTATCTGCCTGAGCAGGGGCACTCAGTACTTCCTCCCCTGGGTCAATCCATCCTGCACACCAAGGCCAGGGGATTGGTGCTAAAATCCTGATGTACATCATGCTTTCTCCTATATTCAGTGGCTCCACATTGCCCACAGGATCACAGCTGAACTCTTTAGTCTGACATTCCAGGCCCCCCCTCCCAAACCTCCCCCCAACTGACTGCTCTGGCCCCACCCTCAGCACATCCTCTGCCCTGGCCAGTCTGGTGTGACTGTGACCATCATCATCATCATCATCATCTTCTCCTCCTCCTCTCTCTCTCTCCCTCTCCCTCCTCCCTCCCTCTCTCTCCCCCCCCCCCTTCTCTCCCCTAGATCGTGCTCTCCTGCCTCTGTGTATCTGTCCATATCATATCCCTGACCATGGGAACATGGCAGTTAAAGCTGGAAGCACTCTTTGAGGTTATCTAGTTTAACCCTCTTGTCTTGCAGACCACGAAACTGAAGCCATTAATAAAAAGTGTGTGATTTGCCCAGGGTCACACTCATGTTAAATGTCAAGGAGAATTTGTTCTGCTCAGCCCAGAGGGCAGATCTGGGAGCACTGAGTGGAAGCTACAAGGAGGCAGATTTTGTCGTCATAGAAGGAAGTGCTTCTTAACCATTGGCACTCTCCAAAAGTGGAACGAGCTTCCTCGGGAGGAAGTGGGACTAAGGCTGGAAAACTAGATTTCTCAGCAGGTCAGACTAGAGTCTAGTCAACTCTCCTAATGCCGCAACCCTTTACCACTCGTATGTGGGTGTATCTGCATGTGGGCAGACCCGCCTGGAGACAGAGGAGCGATGTCTCGGTTCCTAAGACCATTGGAAATATGTGTTTTCTGATGGTCTTAGGCAACCCCTGTGACCCCTGTGAAAGGGCGTTTGAGGAAGTGGCACTAAGGTTGGAAAACTAGATTTCTCAGCAGGTCAGACTAGAGTCTAGTCAACTCTCCTAATGCCGCAACCCTTTAACACTCGTATGTGGGTGTATCTGCACGTGGGCAGACCCGCCTGGAGACAGACAGAGGAGCGGTGTCTCGGTTCCTAAGACCATCGGAAATATGTGTTTTCTGATGGTCTTAGGCAACCCCTGTGACCCCTGTGAAAGGGTCGTTTGACCCCAAAGGGGTCACAACTCACAGGTTGAGAACTGCTGCACTAGATGGCTTTTTGAGCTCCCTCCCTTCAATCCAGAGCCTGGGATTCTGTGCACCAAGGATCTGTCTGGTCTGCCAGGATGCCTCGGCTGTCCCCAACTTTCTGCAATCTCTCTGAGGCCCAGGTCACGCTAATAATAGTCACAGTGAGAATTCTAGATCTCAAAGACCTTTCTTTGGTCTGTGTTTTACTTTCACCAATGAAGGCCATTTTCCTCATTTTTATCAGAGACCCTTCATGACTTCCGATAGACAAAAACACCTCATCATCAGGTGGCTGATGTTCTGGTGACAGAAGTGACTAGAACAAGCTCTGCTCTTACTACCTAATGAACACCACATCCATCATTGAGCCTTTGGACTTGAAGACAGCACTGCCTGATCGGACCAGCCATATCTCACATTCCACTGGCAGAGCCTCAAGGGCCACAGATGACATCCCTGCCACGCTGGGGAGTCCCAGGAGGACCTTGGCAGGTCACCACTGATGGCTATTGAGCTTTAGCGCCTACTAAGGACTCACCTCAGGGCGCACTTCCCAGACCTGGAGAGGGGGAGGGTCAGAAAGCAACTTGCCCCAGGCTACACTGCTAATCGTGTCAGGGCCAGCACTGGAACCCAGTTCTTAGGACTTTCAGTCCTGTGCTCCTTGTTAGGCTGGGACTCAGTCCCACCTAAGGCTCTGATCCAGTTTGCTCATTTGTCGTTTGTAATAGCCTGGAGGCCAGAGCAGACATGCTCTACATTTTTACATCCCTTATCATGCCCCCTGCACATAGTATCTGCTGACTGTGTGACTGAATAACACTGATAAAGCATGACAGGTGAAGGAAGAAAGGGGAGGATGCCTGGACGAGGAAGGAAAGATTTAGGCAGAGAAACATTGCCCTAGGCTCTATGAAGGCTCTCCTATGACGGTGCTTGTGCCCCAAACTACCCTGTATTCAATTTTTATCAGGAAGACCTGAGTTCAAATCCTGACCGAGACCCTTACTGGCCTTGTGACCTTGAGTAAGTCACTTCACCTCTGCCCGCCTCAGTAAATGAGGATCAAAGTAGCACCTCCCTCTCAGGTCATTGTGAGGCTCCAAGGAGCCAATATCTATAAAGTGCTTTGCAAACCACTAGTGACGACGATAACGAAGAAGAAGATGAGGGTGGTGATGATGCTGTCTCCTCAGTTATGCCAGCAGGGATCACTTCACTTGTGTATCCTTGATGCCCAGCACAGCGCCGGGCACATAGGCACTACAGGGTGCTGACTGACTAGGTGCATACACATTCTCTTCACTGTAGGCACACAGGACTGCAGAAAGCCACAACTGGACAGGGCCTCAGGACACCAACTTTTCGGGCTAGACAGGACTCTGGCATCACAGAACATGAAATGCCAGAACTGGACAGGCCTTCAGAGGTCCTCAAGCC
This sequence comes from Pseudochirops cupreus, assembly GCA_028627135.1. Taxonomy (NCBI): domain Eukaryota; kingdom Metazoa; phylum Chordata; class Mammalia; order Diprotodontia; family Pseudocheiridae; genus Pseudochirops; species Pseudochirops cupreus. The sequence goes on from CM053580.1 coordinate 580,269,211, forward strand.
CAGTTCTTTCTCACAAATAAGGAAAAGGCGTCCCAGAATAATCCAGGCCCTTCACTTAGGTATCAGAGATAATCAGTGACAAAGTTGGGCCTAAAGGCCAGCGAGGTCAAAGCAGCTGAGGGAGGAACCTCTCTCAGGACAAAGGTGGACAGGAGCTCTCTGCCCTTTGACTGAGAGGCAAAATGAGACCCCAAGCCCCCTGGCTCTTACCAGGGGGCTGTTGCTCTTTAGCAGATGCATAGAGGAGAAGGCTGCGGCTGTGTCCCTCCTGGCATTCTCCAGCGATGGTACTTGATAAGGAAGAGAGAATGTGATGTGTAAGTGTGAGCTATTAAACAATGGAAAATTCTGGCAGGCTTGGAACAGTCTCCTTCTTCTGGGTGAATTTTCTTGTGGCATGGGTTTGAAACAGTCGACTCACCAGCAGTCACAAGAGCCATATGTGACTCTGCCTAGGGTTAGCCATGTGAGGGAGCCCAGGAAGAGGGTGCCAGGAAGGGGCCCCCAGGGACCCTAGGATGGTACCCAGGAATGCTTGATGGGACATGACCCGGGGACCACCTTCTGATCTTCTCCATTCTGGCAGAGCCACATGGGATATCAGGGATGCAGGGGGAGGCAGGAGGTGGGGTCTGAGTGCCCTAAGGAGCCTTCTACCTGAGGTTCTATGGCCCCTCCCCCTCCTGTCAGTCAGTGAATAAATACTTACTACACACCTACTACATGCCAGGGATGGTGCCCTCCAGGAGCTCCGATCTAATGGTGAAGACAGTGTGTCAACTGCTGCATATGTACCAGCTAACCGCAGGGCAAACAGCAAACAGTCAGCAGGAGGAAGGTGCTAGAATTAAGAGTGATTGGGCAAAGCTTCTGGCAGAGGGGAAGGTCAGCGAGGTGGGGCAGTGGTCAGAGAACAGGGCCTGGGTTCAAATCCAGCCTCACTGTGTGACCCTGGGAAAGTCACTTCCCTGCCTGTCTCAGCTTCCTTCTCAGGGTTAAGAGGATCCCATGAGAGAATACTTAAGTACCTAGCGCAGTGCCTGGCACTGTGGCAAGCACTGCCGCTGTTACTACGATTAGAAAGCCCAGTTCTAGCTGAGACTTGAAGGAAGCAGGAGGAGCTGAAGAGGCAGAGCATTCCGGGCCTGGGGGGCAGCCAGGGAGAACACTGGGAGCCCGGTGAAGGGAGGCCAGTGTCCCTGGAAGGACCACAGAGGTCAGAGGGGGCCGTTCTCTTGTGGAAAAGCCGAAGCTGAGGCTATGAGAAGTGTTGGTGATGCAGGAGGCCAGCTGAGGAAGAGCCAGTGCTGAGGGCCTGGCGGTCACCTGCAGGGACTCAGGGGCCCTGCGGGACCTGTCCACAGGGCTGATAAATGGGGCCTTTCCTTTGCAGGGAGGCAGGGGACAGAGCAGGGTCTGCAGGGTCTCTAATGGAAACAGCATGTGCTCGCCTCTTGGTCTTCACGGAGCTCGCCACACGTGGTGCCCACACATAGTGCAGCGCTCCAGGAAACCTTGGCGCTCCCATCTATCTCCCTGACAGATCTCACTGGAGCCAGACTGGAGACCAGGGGCCAGACTGGGGGGAGTTTACTCCACTCTCAGCTTTCTGCCAGAGACTTACCTGAGTAATTTCAGAGATACTTCCTGTTAATTAACATAGTCAAGGGCACTGAGAATGCACTGCGGATTCCTCAAAGGGGCTGGTGCTGATGACCATGCCCAGTCTACAAGCGAGGTGGCAGCACCCACAGCTCTGGCACACGGCTCTGCACTGTGCTTGACCACAGCTTTACCTCAGGACAGTATGCGCACTGAGGGCGCCAATGATGCAATCTGACTACTTCTATTCTTGAGTGGTGAGACGCTAGACCTAGTGCTTTGGTGAAAGCAGGACCAGAGAGAGCAGGGAGTGAGGAGACAATCATTTTACAGATCAGGACACTGAGGCACGTGGTGGAGGAGATGGTACACAGGATGGCACCTCCAGTTCTCTCCACATTCCAGCACCACTGTACAATCCATGCATACGTGTGCCGTGCTCCCTGGTGCCTCCACAATCCCACCAGTGTCTGTAATTCAGCCCATCTGGACAACTTGCCGGCCTTCAGATACCTCCCACACTATCCTGTCTCTGGGTATTTGCTTAGGGCATCCCTTAAACTCAGAATGCCAACCCCTCTACCCATCCCATTCCTCATTTCTTCCTGTTGAATTGCCATTCATTTTATAAGGTTTAAAAACCCTATCTTTCACAAAACCTTGCCTGATCTTCACCCTCCAACTCCGCCCCCTGCCCCCCCAATTATTCAGAAATGATTCTCCCTTGGACCTCAATCCATCTGTATCTTTCTGAATCACTGACCTTGTTCTATCTGGTGTTGCTACTATCTGTATATTCCCTGGCTTGAGTGTAAGCTCCATGAGGGCAGAGGCCATGCTTAATCGAACTTTGTATCCCCTGATATAAGCATAGGGATATAGAAAGAGATACAGATACAGAAAGAGATACAGATGCAGATACAGAAAAAGATATAGATACAGATACACATACAGAAAGAGACACAGATACACATACAGAAAGAGATACAGATACACATACAGATACAGAAAGAGATACAGATACAGATATAGATACAGATACAGAAAGAGATACAGATACAGATATAGATATAGATACAGAAACAGATGATATAGATACAGAAAGAGATACAGATACAGACATAGATACAGATGTAGATACAGATACAGAAAGAGATACAGATACAGAAAGAGATATAGATACAGAGATACAGATACAGAGATACAGATACAGATACAGATACAGATGATACAGATACAGAAAGAGATACCAATACAGATATAGATACAGATACAGATACAGATATACATACAGATACAGATACGGATATAGATATATATATACAGATATATAGATCAGTGGTTCTCAACCTTCCTAATGCCACAATCCTTTAATACTCGTATGTGAGTGTATCTGCATGTGGGCGGACCTGCCTGAAGACGGATAGAGGAGCAGTGTCTTGGTTCCTAAGACCATCAGAAATATGTGTTTTCTGATGGTCTTAGGCGACCCCTGTGAAAGGGTCATTCGACCTCCAAAGGGGTTGTGACCCACAGTTTGAGAACCGCTGATATAGATGGGTATGTGTATGTGTGTATGTACATATGTGTATGTATGTACATGTGTTTATGTATGTGTGTACACACACACACAGGTCTGTTGAATTGGATCTGAACAAAGAGGGAAAGGAAAGAGCCGCCATTGTGTTCAACCCAACCTCCCCACTTAGTCTCTGTGCTGGGAAGGGCCTAGGGAAGAGTTCTCACCTACTCTTTTTGGCCCCTTGGAGGCAATAAGAACCAGGATGCGTGGCATCTGTCATTCTCTCCAATTCAAAAGGAGCCTTCAGAGATGGTGCCCAGCTGCTCTGAGCCAGGAGGCAGCTGGAGCAGGTGCCCCAGGGAGACAGAGCTAGTGGCTAGTGGCAGGCCCTTAGGCCAAGCATACAGAGAAAAACTTTAGGACTTTGTGAGAGAGCTCCTAGGACTTCTCCTACCACTCCCCCAACCCTGGCCAAGCCCTCCCCACTTCCTTGCCAGCCACCACTGATTTTGGTTTCTACCTTACTGGACTGCTTTTGCTGTCTTGTAGACTGCTTTTACTTAAGGGTCTTTGGACATATTTTTATTAAAGGAATTGTTTATCTGAGCCTTCAAGCTCTGACTGGTCTATTGTACAAGCCGTGGAAAGAACCATGGCTTGGGCAAAGCACATTTTTCCCTGTGATCCTCAGAGCAGTCCTGGAGGGAAGGAAGACAGAAGCTCACTGTCTGCATCCTAGGATGAGGAAAGCAAGACCCAAAAGGTTAAATTTGGGGGAGAGAGAGCGGGAGAGAGGGGGAAGGAGGAGAGTGTGAGTGTGTCCTGGGTCTGTGAGGAGCCAGTCTACTTTAAGGGCCCCAGGGGCAGTGGAAGGAGGGAGTGGCAGAGCTTGGAACCCTCCCATTGGAGGCTGAGAGAGAGTGCAGGCAACGGGCAGGTGGGGCTATATTCTATGTCCTCATGTCCCCTCGTCCTGCGTCTGCACCATGATCTCTATCCTGGGGAGATGGTGAAAGAACCTGGTAAGATTCTGTATAGTTCAGTGCATAGCTCACATCTAAATCACAAATTTCTGAGATCCTCATAGTCCCCACAGGAGAAGAACAAGAACAGACAAGACACTCAGAAACTGAGGAGTCCCAGGCACACATGGCTGGGGCTGGGGCTGTAGCTCAAAAGGTCTAAGTGACTTTCCCAAGGTAAAACCAGGACTAGAATTCGGGGCTTCTAATGCTAAATTAGGATCAGATTTCCATTTTAATTCATCATTCCCAGATGATGCCAGAGACTGGAAACCTTTAAAAACCAACCTGTTTATTCAATGGCCTTACTTCCTTTAAAGGAAGAACAGGCTTCCAGGCATGAGCATGGAAAACAGAGGAGAGGACAGAGGGAGACAGAGAAACAGGAATTAACCTGAGGATGGGAGGAAAGGTCATCTGCACCTTCCAACACTGAACACAAACATCCCACTGAGCCTTCCTGCTGCTACTCAGAGTAATCCTGCTTATCTTTATCTCCAAAGACCTTGCATTAACAAATGCTAGGGCTCTTTACAGTGTCACAGCCCAGCTGGGAGGCCAGTGGGAGTCCATTCAGCCCCTGCTGGCAGAACAGGCCCATTTCTAGCATGGCTCACACTCAGACGAGTGTGTTCTAGACCTCATTTCTTCTGATCTTCATAAGCACCCAGGTAGGGACTATTATCTCCAATGGGCCAATGAGGAAACTGAGTCTCAGAGAGATGAATGGATGCCCCCAAGGGACCCCAGCTGGGAAGGAGGGAAGCACCGGCATGTTCATCCCGGCTTCCTGACCCTTAAGTACCAGCCTCTTTCTACCACCTTCAGGCTGTCTTTCCACAAGGGAACATAGGAGGACAAAAGGACATTACTGCCCATTGTGGCAAAGAAGAACAAATGTCTTTTCATGCCCAAGATCTTTAATAAAAGGTAGTACTACCTGTCACGGAAGATTTAAGGCAGTGTGGCACAGTGGAAGGTGTTACAGATTTGAAGTCACAGGACATTTGTCCAAACCTCAAATACACAACTTACTAATGCTATGGCTGACCTCGGGCAAAATGAGCAACTTGGTCCAGATAATCCCTGGAGCTCCTTCCAATTCTAGATCCTCTGCTCTGAAATGGTGCCTGGTCACAAGAGGGTAAATGCAGAACCTCCAGGAGACTCTGCAGCTCCTTGTGAACTTGGCTGCCCTTCCATGTTCTCCCCAGATCTCTGAAGGCTTCTGCCAAGAGGGCCAAACCTCTTCACTACACTTAGAGTTAATAACAATCTTTATCTGTTTTATGGGAAGCTCTGCTCTGAGACATGAGCTCAGAGGCTGGGGTGGGGGGCGGGGGGTGGCTGACTGACCTGAAGGCTAGCCAGATACTGGCTCAGCTCCAGGCTGGCACCAGAACAGCTGCTAGGGCCACCTCGCCCGACCCCCTCCTCCCCAAGCTCCTGGTATACCAAATGTCTAATTAGTACATGACAAAGACAGTGCGTCCACATAGGAGAGAGGCATCATGGTTCAGCAGAGAGTGCACAGGGCTGGAGTCCAGACGTCTGGGCTCCATTCTCCCCACAAACGCTGAAGAACTAACCAGGGGAGCTCAGACAAATCACTCAACCTTTCAGCTGCCTATTCTGACAAATGGGAAGGATGAGGACAATTAACACTTGCCCATGCTAAAACATCAGCTTTGTTTCTCTGGTACCTGGCAGATGGTTTCTACACAGCAGGGGCTTAAGAGACAGAATCAAGTGCTTTCCCCCCATTCTTGCCTCAGGTGGTCCTCAGGACAGCCTGGAAGAAGGCTCCCATTCCCAACGGGCAGCTGGCCAGTGAGAACCTAGTTGTTCAAAGCCTGCATAGAGTGATCTGCCTGCTGCAATTGGCCACAAGGCCATTTGGTGAACTTGCCCAACTGGAGGGCCTGGCACCCCACAGCAGAACATAGGCAGGTATGGCCAAGAACAGGCCACTTGCTGGGTAGTGAAGAAAAGACCTTTGGACTGGAGACTGAGCCAGAAGGGAGAGTGTTGACAAGGGCCCCAGTGGAGGAGAAACTCAATTTTTTTCCCTCTGTATTGGCCTAAAGATAGAAAGATGCCTCTGAGCTCTAGAGGTCTGGTGGGGACAAGCAGGGCGTCTAGGCAAGCCTGGCTCTGGGACAGAGTTTGTGTCTTCCTTCCTTGTAACTTTGCGAGATCTTAAAAAGATCTAAGAACTGAATCTGCACCAGAGTTTGCTGGGAGCTGAACCCAGGGCAGAGGAGGCAGCTCTGAGGAGCAAGGGGCAGGATACAGCCAGGAAGGAGACTCCAGGGAGCTTCTGTGTCCTGCAAACAGGGCAGCAGCCCAACCCCTCTGCAATGCCAGGGTGCAGGGAGCCCTGGTAAGGGGGAGGCTTTGGAGCAATCTCTTCAAGTCTGAGTCTGCATTTTTCAGGCACAATGGTGGGGTGGGAAAAGGGCGTCTGTGGTTAGGGCACGGTAGTATAGTATTTAGGTTGCTGTTCTTACTATATCTTCTCAGTAAAAAGGCCTTTTCAAAAGTTAATTGATGCTAATCAGTTAAATTGCCAGTGGGGCACTCATCAGTGGTATTGGGAGAGTGCATACTAGGACTAGGAGTATAGAATGGGGGAACCTCTACTGGAATGAAGGTTTGATAGACCAACGTCAGGAAGATGCCCATGGCCCACCTGCAGGGGAGATGCCACCAGGGTGCATCAGAGTCTATCTGTGGTGCCTATATAGCATCATGCCCATTATACAGATGAGACGATGAGGTGTGAGGCAAGGCCTCACAACAGCCCTGCTGGGCAACAGTCTGGGTACTGGTATCATTCCCATTTTACAGAGGACGAAACACTGTCTCAGAGAAGTCTTGATCAAGGTCAGAGAGGTTGGTTCTAATCCAATCAAAGCCAGTTTGTAGCTATTCTCTCTGTGTGGTTGGATGTATATGTATGTATAAATATAACACACACACACACACACACACATACACACACACACACACACACACACACACACAGTCTGCCCCACTAGAATGGAAGCTCCATGAGGGCAGGAATGACTTTTTTTCCTTTTCATCCCTAGGCCTAAAACTGTGCCTGGAACACAGAAGGTGCCTAATAACTGCAGACATTGTTAGAACCCAACAGGTATGCATTAAACATCTACTAGCAGGCACAAGGTGCTGTGTTCAGCACTGGGGATGCAGAGAAGAAAAACTCCTTCCAATGGAAGGCAAAGCCAGGCCTCGAACCCAGGATTTGTGGGTTAATGCTGTGCCCCCAGGACCTCTCCACTTCACTGCCCCAGCCTCAGGAGCTAGTATTCGGTTGCCTGCCTTTCCCCAGGAGCCCAGCAGGGCAGAATTCTTTACTTTGGCCATAAGCTCCCTCTGCTCACGGCTGCTGATCTGGCCCCATTGCAGGGAGCCTCTGTCCTGCTGTCCGAAGCTTCCTACAGCCACCAGGAGGTACCAAACCCCATTCCCCAATACAAACAGAGCTCTAGTATGACCCTCTAAGAAAGGAGCTGCTGGTGCTCCTTGGAATCATTATTCCCAACCTGCCACACCTGCTATGCCCCAGTCTCAAGTGAGCTGAAATGTGCTGAGTAGAAGCCAGCTGAGGGACCACAGGAGGGAGAAGAAAGGTTTAGAACAGGGCAGATTTACACAAAAGGGAGACCAGAAAGTTAGGCTGTAACTGTCCTGATTAAACCTATAAATGCAAATGACACTGTCTCATCTGGCTCAGCATTATCTGTAGGAAGCAGCTGGGGCTGGGGCAGCTGTTCCTTTGCAGCTAGTCAGGTGGGTCTCAAGGCCAAGTCCTCCAGCATGGGAAGAGCTGGGGCCTTTTACAGATGTGGACATCAGATAAAAGGCTTGAATTGGGACCCAAAGGCTGCAAAAAGATCTGACGCCCCACTTCTGGCAGCTCGGACCCACCTGACTAGCTGCAAAGACTTGCCGAGATCAACACTCAGGCCTCTCAAAGGGAGCTATTAGTTACATAGTTCAGTCATTTGTTTTAGGAACACGTTGGCTGGTTTTTGACCAATAGGAGTAAGCCAAAGAACAAGATGGTGTGTATGTGAGAAGACAGACACACCACTGTCCTATTTTCTAATGAATTCAGCATAAGGTCTGAGTGGCCTGCCTAGCATTAACCACCGAGGAGAAGGGCTTCCGGCTGAGCTGCTGAATACAGTAACTAAGAGAGTGGGAGGAAGCCAGTGTCTGGTCATGGTCCCTTTGGGTGAAGGTGACCAGAGGCACATCTGGCGTCCTCAGTGACATCCCTTCCCACTCTTGTTTGGAATCCACTAAACAAAACAAAACCCAAAACTACCCCAAGAAGGAAGAGGGCGCACAAATCTGATACAAGCTGGAGAAGCTCAGAATGTGGGTGCTCAAGGAGTCTAAGAAGCCACCTCACCCAACCTCCCTCTCACTTTGAAAATGTGGAAACTGAGGCCCCATGAGGCTCCCACAGTGAGCAGGGCCCAGGGAGTGACCAGGCTGAGCCCAGAGAATGGAGTCTCCCAGAGGGTCTGCCCAAGCACCCCAGGGGCTGCTTGGAGGAGAGGTTCTCCTTTCTTGATTGCTGTCACTAGAACTCCCCCAGTCTCCAGATTCTCCTGGGCATAGAGATGAGCATAAGCCTTGATTCCCATGAAGTCGTGGTTCATCCAAGACAATGAGCGGGCTTTTCCAAAAAGGACTTACCTGACGTTGAAGGAAACATGGTTAGAACAAAACGACTTGGAGCAGACAGGCTGGACAAAGCGGAGAGCACACAGGCAGCCCTGGAGATAAGCAGAAGGCCACCACTGAGACCCATACTTTGCAGGGGCCACCAGTGCTCCACAAAGCCCAGTCTGGTCTGAGGCTGAAAGGAAGGCCACGGGCAGGGTTCGAGAGCCTCCACAAGCAGGTGTTAGTCTCCGACCAGAGAGCTCACACATCATGATGCAGTCCATCAGAAAAAGAACTCTCAGATGTCCAAACATGTTTCCCGCCTCCTTGCCTCTGTCCAGACCATTCCCTCGGCCTCCCATGTCTTCTTCCCCTCCTTGGCCTTGCTCTCTTAAAGTTCCACTCCAACACCCCTTCCTCTAAGATGGCCTCAGTGATTTCCCTGCCAATGAGGACGCACCCCCTTGGAGAGCGAGCGGAGCCTTCTGTCTGCAGCTCTCTCACAGATTTACCAGGTGCTAGTATACACATACACATATACATATGTTTATATACATACACATACATATTTATCAATACACACATTATATGTGCACATAGGACATATGAGAGCTATCATGGACCTCCTCACACCGTTCAGCAGACAGCATGGTGTTCTACCCGCAAAGTCATTCATAAATGCTTGCATGTTGCGGCCCTGTAACCGGGGTGGGGAGCAAACTAGCTAGAAGGTGCTGAATTTAGAGAGTGCAGGTCAGAAGTCAAGTCCACTTCCCCTGCAAGAGCTAGAGAAACAGCCACTGGTCCATGTATGAAAAGAAGATGGGGTGGGACTTCTCTGCCAAAGCCTTCCTTTTAGCCAGGGTCCAGGGGAGTCCATACTAGGAAGGAGTCAGTGAGAACAATGACTTAGGGTAGCCAAGGGAGCAAACACTGAGTGAGGCCCCGCTCCGTGCCAGACACTGTGCTAGGCATGGGGAAACAGAGACAGAAAAGATCCATCCTTAAGGGGCTGATGATGGAAACCTCGGATGTCCTGCTGGGCCTGAGTCCTGTGAAAGTGTAACTGGGGAGCATTTAACAAGATAATGCCTGGAAATGTCACTGCCTGCAAAGATGGGGATGTTCTCAAAAGAAACAGGGACATTAGACGAGGAGCTGGGGAGATAACAGGTTCTGTGTGGAACCACAGTTTGAGATGCTCATGGGATATTAGATGATAACAGTTAACAAACATGGTAAGGTTTGCAAGATACTTTACAAATACCTCATTTTACCCTCACAATCTCATTTTTGTAGATGAGGAAATGGAGGCAGACAGAGGTAAAATGACTTGCCTAGGGTCACACAGCTAAGAAATGTCCGAAGCTAGATTTTAACTCGGAGCTTCTTGACTCCAGCACTCAATCTCTGTGCCACCTTAGCTGCCTCAAGATTCATTATTAGGTGGAGATGTCTAACGAGGATTGATATGGGACTGCATGCAGCTCACAGGAGGGCTGGGCCTAAAGACGGAGCAATCACCTGCATGGATGGTAACAGAACTCACAGGGGTGCCTCTCTTCAAGGTGCTTACATTCTATTGGGAGAGCCACCTATAAAAGGGATCTGAATGGGGGAAGGGGAGAGGAAGAAGTGTCCCCTCAATAAGATCTGGGATGGGGGAGAGAAGTGAGTGGAGGTTCTGAGGTGGGGCTCACCAATGAGAAGAGGCCATTAGTCACAGGCAGGGGAGGCATCTGTAAGGCTCTGTGGAGTCTCTTTCTCCCCCTTCCCAACAACTGAAGTTGCTTTTCCAGTTTTTTCTTCTAGGTGCAAAAATTTCTAGTTATGATTCAGTCAAATTGAACTTGTTAACTAGCCAACTGTCTTTTTCTCTGGAAGATTTGGGGTACAGATAAAATGACTGGGCTCCTACCTGCAGGGCTCCTTTAGGAAAAAAAGAACCAGGAACTCATCCTATGAAGTCCAACGTGAACAGGAATGCTTTCTATGGCATACCCAGCATGTTATGCAGTCTTTGCCTGAAGACTTCCAATGCTGGTACAACCCGTGTCTCCCGAGGCAGCCCCCAACACGTGCGGGTGGCATTAACGATTGCCAAGCTTTTCCTGACATCGAAGTATACTTTTATTTTTACCTTTTTGTAGCATCTACTCATTGCTCTTAACTCCACCCTCTGAGGCCAAGAAGAAAGGCCTTGCTCCTCTTTAATTTCAGTCTTTGGGATATTTGGGGACAGCTCTAAAATCTTCCCTCAGGATTCTCTCCTCCAGGCTAAACAGCCCCAGTTCCTTCCCAAGACACAAGCTGAAGCCCCTTCCCTATCCTGGTGGTCTTCCTTTGGACTTTCTCCAATCTATCACCATCCTTCCCAAGATATAGCGCTCAGAGCTGAGTACTAAACTCCAGAGAGAAGCTGAGCAGGGCACTCTCACCTCCCTGAGCCCGGGTGCTGTGCCTCTCTGGGGCTGCCACATCACTTCACTGACTCCTGAAAACATTCACAACGTTTGCACAGCTGCCTGTCCAGCTGTTGGGAAGTTGATTTTTATAACCGAGGCACATGACTTTACATTTATCACCACCGCATTTCTTATTAGGTTCACCCCAACGTTCTAGTCTGTTGTGAGGTTCAGACCCTTGGTCTCCCACTGATCTCATGCACATGGATCTTCCCTCCATCCCTCTCTTCCTCCTCCATGCACCTCCTGCCTCTGGTGCGCACTTGGACCATTCCCCTGTCATCTGCTCCCTTCACAACATGAACAGCTTCCCTCTATTTCCTATCACACCCTGGTCAGTTCTTCTGCTCACAGGTCAGCCCATGGATTACTGGACAAAGACCTGATATTTAGAGTTCCAATGTTTAACTGTCTAAAGCCTGTGGGGTTCTTGGCACCCTCTGTCCTCTCTGCCACTGTGGAACCAGAAGGGCCACACAGGCCTAAGGGCTGTTTGCTTTTGGATTTGGGGCTGTTGTCTTTTAATTTTCAAGGTTTCCTGGATTGTCAAGGCCAAATCATTCATTCCCTAGTGGCCAACTTCCTGGGAACGAGCTTCTCTGTTCTTAAAGAGGCTGGTGATCACACAGCAGACACTCTCTGTCATGAGAACTGTGAGGGCTCAGACTGCATGAGAGCCATTTCCTAATCCAGCCACAATGTTAGACACGCTCCCCCAAGCAAACCTGCAGAGCGCCTACTCATAAATCAGCCTCACTGTGAGGCGTGTAGATGAGACTGTAGGTTCACTGTTACTGTGAAACAAATATTAGTGGGACAAGGGATCTGCTCTAGGGTGCTGAAGGTGTTCTCAGTTCAAATCCCCTTTTTGTAGAAATGACTCAGAAGCTTCAACTGACCAGTTGGCTGGTTGATTCTGCAGCTGGATTTTTAGATAGAGATAGAGAAAGGGAAACTTGGGGGTGGGGGAAGAGGGAGAGGGAGACCGGGAGAGAGAAAAATAAAGAAATACAGCCAGACGCTTGGAATCTGGGAAAAGCAGTTATGATGGAAGTGTCAGATGAGACAATCCCACTGTTTGCCTCTGAAAGTGCCCCACTGTATTTTAAAGACATTTAGAGATTTGGCATGAACCACTCTAATGACAGGATCACATGCTTTTCCTCTGAGGAAATCTCCAAAAGAGTCAAGAGTGAGAAACCATGTAGCCGGAAGCGTCTCAGAGTCAGCCGCTTCTAGGCCCAAGCCTGTAATTCCCTAGGATGCAGCTAACAGCAACCAATCGGCTGTCTGTGTTTGTCGCCAAAATATCTTCATTCAGTTTTGATATATTCATTTAATACTTTATTCCCCAGGATGAATGCTTCAGTAAGCAGATGTGGAAGATTCAGAATTATTTATTGCAAACTAAAGCAGTTCCTGCCTTATTTACAGCCACCTTCCGTTCTGTGACATAATCTCACAAGACATAAGAATCTGTCAGATCTGAGGGGGAAAGGAAATTACCTCAGGAGCCTCTTTTACTTCTGATTCTGTGTTCTAAGGCCCCTCCCAGCTCTGCCATCCCCTGTTCTCAGGCCCCTCCCAGCCCTGACATCCCCAGTTCTCAGGCCCCTCCCAGCTCTGATATCTCCTGCTCTAAGGCCCCTCCCAGCCTGACATCCCTTGTTCCAAGGCCTCTCCCAGCTCTGGCATCCCCTGTTCTAAGGCCCCTCCTAGCCCTGACATCCCTTGTTCTAAGGCTCCTCCCAGCCCTGACATTCCTAGCATCCTCTGTTCTCAGGCCCCTCCCAGCTCTGACATCCCCTGTTCGAAGGTCCCTCCCAGTTCTGACATCCCCTGTTCGAAGGCTCCTCCCAGCCCTGACATCCTATGACTCTTATTGTAAAGTCTCCTCTAATTATAACATTCTATAATTCTACATAGGAAACATCCTCCTGGAGACAAGTTGGTACATATGCTGTTACATGCAGTATTGACAATGAAATATTGAACAAGAAACTTGCTCAGATTTTAAATGCCAATAGTTGTTTCTTGTTGGTTCTCACATATATGACCTAAGACCTTAAGGTGCATCACCTCACTGGAATAAAAAGCCTCCTAGACATGATCTCTTGTGGCCCCTCACAACAACGCCTTGCAGGTGATGCCATCAGGATCATTCCCATTCTGCAGATAAGGAAACAGACTGAGGAGAAGAGCCCGTCCTTGAATCCAAGCCTCGTGTTTTTTCCTACAACAGCACATTGCAGGGTGTCAGTAGTAAGCGGTACTAGGACAGTCAGTGTGCACATCTCCTTGACTGGGTCAGGTCAGTGGCTCATGGCAGGGAACCCACTAAAGCTGCCCCTTGCCACCCCACAGCAGGGAACCCTGTATCTGTATCCGACTCAACAGTTAGCTTTGTTTGTTTCCACTGCTAAGAACTTTGCAAATTAGACTTTATGCAAATATAGTTCTGAGCCACTAAACTAGAAAAATAGAATTTTCTGCACTGTAGCAGGGCAAAATTAATGCTGTAGGCTTTAAAGTAACATCTATTATCCAATTGCTTTGATCTTTTCTCATTCACTCAAAGTATCTCGGACTAAGTCTCCTATGGGTTCAAAGTCTCTAGTCACTGAAATCTAATATAAACTAATAGTCTTTTCCCTTGGGTCTGATACTGAGATTTTTCACAGAGTTAGAATAATAGTATGTATCAGCTGAAGTCAGTGTTGATGAGAACCGCTAAGAGGACAGCTCCAGAAACAACTTTTCTATCTACCGAGCAAAGGCAATAAACACACCAGCATCTCCCCCTAAAGCTACAGCAAATGGTTTTAGCTGAAGGATTTGATCCCAAAGGTAATCCAGACCCGTGTGTGTGTGTGTGTGTGTGTGTGTGTGTGTGTGTGTGTTATGGAGAGACCTGTTCTTCAGGAAAATCACTTTCAGAGCAAGAGTGGAGGAAAGACTGGAGTGGGGAGAGCCTTGAGGCCTGCAGACCACCCCCTCACTCCCCACCAGCAGCAGCTACTGTAGTGGTCCAGGTGTGAGGGTCTACACCAGGGTGGGGGAAATGTCGGGGGACAGAAGGGGGCACATTCCAGAGATGCTGTTGAGGTGAAATCAACAGGCCTTGGCACCATATTGGATCTGGAGGGGGAAAAGAGTGAGGAGCCCAGTCTGACTCCTAGGTTGTGAGTCTGGGGGACTGGGAGGATAGTGGTGCCCTTGACCATCATAGGGAAGTTTGAGATGGGGAGGGTTTAGGGAGAAAGATAATGAGTTTTGTTCTGGACATGTTGAGTTTGAGACATCCACAAGGCAGTTGGAGATGTGGGATGGGAGCTCAGGAAACAGGGCTGAATATATAGATCTGGGAATCATTTGCAAAGAGATGAGAATTAAACTGATGGGAGTTAATGAAATCACTACAAAAGACAGTATAGAAGGAGAAAAGAAGAAAGGCTGTCCTAGAGAAGAGAGATTCATCAGCTTCTGCTTGTCCCCAGGGGACAGGACTAGGAGGAAGTTGTGGAAGCTACCCAACCATTGGATTTGCCCCAGAGTGAACCAGGCTGCCTGTGGAGGCGCCTCAAGCAAAAATCTCTAAGCAGAGTCAGGATAATCAACCGTTGGGTGATGCATAGCGGAAGGTTGGTGATGCCTGGGGACCTCTTCCCAGAATGGTGTTTCTAAATGCACAGAATATAGAGGATCACAAAGGAAACCATTTATAATGTAATATAGTTGTGAGAATGTTAAAAAACAAAGTTAAAAATAGCTATTTCATGTAATTGGAAAAATATGAAAATGAAAGAAAAACTAAAGAAATAAATGGCTGGATGATTAAATAAATTTTAAAAAACCAAAAATAAATTCAGAGCCCCCAGGTGCAGAATGTGGCTCTGGAGGGGCTAAGGACTTTGCCCAGGCTCACAGAGCCAGTGCCCTCATCCAGGTCTCTAGATTTGCTATGTGTTCTATATCAGACTGCGACAGGGATTCTGGGAAAGCTCCTCCAAAGCCTGGCGCCCAACAGCATTCTTAGGACAAGGCAAATCTAACAATGCACACGTACGAATAGCACACAGTACATAAGGGGCAGACTTGGAAAAACAACCCGGGAATCCAAAAGATCTTGGCACCGGAGGGAATCAGAGGTCCTGTTCCACGCATGCATCGTTAGCTCTTTCTACACAGAACTGACAGATTTCTCAGACCGTCTGTGAACACTAACAGTGCCAGCAAGCTGCTAATCCCCCTCCCACTGCCCCGTCCCATCCCCCACAGGGCAGCTTGTGATACCTCTGCAGAAAGCTCACCCCAGCCCTGGCCGCCAGAGTGCCGCTCTATGAATTCTACCTCTCTGGTCCTACTTCTGGCCACTGGGGACAGACAAGATAAGTCTACGGAGTCTTCTTGAAGGAAATGAAGCCACTTGAAAACATGTTGAAATTTGGCTGGATTCCTCTTTAGGAATGCTCATTTATCAGATAATTGCGACATTACAGATGACTTAATTATTAAGCATTTATTTGGCACTTGAAATCTGAAAGCTGTTCTAAGAGATCACTAATTAATCTCTGAAAGAACACAGTCTCTACTATAAAATGGAGAAACTGAGGCAGGGGGCCATGTCGGTTTAGTGGAAAGACTGCTGGACTAACAGGTCAGAGGCCAGAGTTTTTGCAAGGAATCTGGTACTAAAGAACAAAGACCTTGGATCTATTTCTGTCAAGGTCTTAGTTTCCTCTTGGAAAAACTCCATTGGTTTTCCCCTGGCTGTTGGCCCTCCCTCTGGGTTCTCTGTCACAGGAACCTCAGGACCCAGCAAAGTCCCTCCCCTCGTCAGCACCTCTGCCCCTGGAGAGCTCTTGGGCCAACCTCCACTGGAGAGGGGTTGGCCTTGGCTGGCTGGCACAGCCTCCCAGGCCAGATAGTAAGCTCCCCAAGGGCAGGAGCAAGCTTTCCTTTTCACATTTATATCCCCAGTGCTTAGCACAGTGTCTAGCACACAGTAGGTCCTTGACCAATTGTGACTGATAAGACAAAGGACAGGGTTAGATGGCTTCTAAGGCTCTTCCAGCTCCCAGATCCCATGGCGCACACACAAGATCTGGCCAGGCCCAAGATGTGCTTTTTGACTTGGAGCACTACTTTCTCTAGGACTCTACAAGTAGAACTGGATCTGGGGCCACACAGGCTCAGCAGCCATTACTAATACTCTGGACCATTTCTTAGGGATCCTTACTTTGAAACTAGAATTGTGAGATTGTTGAGGAAAACAAAAAACAACTAACATTTAATTACACTCACTGAAAGCACCTTATCGAATGCTCATGGAATAATGGCCACAACACTGAAATCTGGGGTTAAAGACCCTGAGTCTGAGGCTGGCTTGACTAAGACTTACTGATAACCCCTTCTCTGGGCATCACTTTCCTCTGCCTATAAAGTGGAGACAGGAGACACGTTGGTATTACTTGGATGCAAGTTTTATAAAAGTCTAACTCTCCCAATTTAACCAAAGTTTTTGTTCTAATGCAGAGGTGTCAAACATGCAGCCAAAGGATACGTGGAGGCCTAGCAAGGAAATCAGATTAAAATATAAACAGGGAAATAGTCAAATAAAAATATGATAAAATATAGATCATGTGATCCTGTGGTTTTCTAAGTCAATGTATCCATTTTTTCTACCTGAGTTTGACCCCACTAGTCTGCTGGACAGCATGATGCTAAATGCTGAAACCCTCAAGTTTGGATTTTCATAGGTTAAAAACAAAACAAAACAAAAGACAAGTCTAGGGGAAATCAAATGAGATCACGCATGCAGGTGCTCTGTAGCTTTCAAGTATGTCAAAAGCTGCTATTACTGCTATCCTCAGAGCCCAGGTTCCCCCCCAGCCAGTGGTGTGATCTTAGACAAGCCACTAAACCTCAGGCAGCCTCTGGTTTCTCAGCTGAAAAATGGGGACAAGGGCATCCTTTTAGAGAAGAATCTTTGTACCGCGTCCCTCATGAGGTGATTGTCCCCAGGGCCTGGCCCAGTGCCCGACATTCAGGAGGGCACAATGAACGGGACGAGGGGCTTTCATTATCACCCACAATTTCACAGTGATGGTGTGGGCTCCTCCTCCAGGAGGATCCATGGCCACCGTGCTGAGGCCTCCTACAGACGGGGGACACTGGCAGCCTGATCGCTCGGTCTTTCTAGGCTATTCGGCTCTGCTCAAGCTCATGCTTCATGGCACGCCTGTCAAGACTGCAGAAGCTCATTCACACCATCAGGGGGCTAATATTTAGGACAAGAACATCCATGTCCAATGAGCCATTAGGATTCACTGTAAAGATCTGCGACGCAGCTCCAGGCCTTAGGATCACAAGATCTAAAGGTAACAGATTACTGATACCAGGGACTCTAAACTGGGACTCCCCAGACCATAAGAAGCCCATGGAGAGATTTCAGGGGATTTGGGAGCTTGGAGGGGAAAATGTTATATCTTTATGTTCATGAACCTCTAAGTGAAATTTAGCATTTTCCTGTAAAAATTTAAAACATCATTCTGAGAAGAGCTTTAGCAGCTTCACCAGACTGCTAAAAGGGGCCAAGACAACAAAAACACAGTTACCAGCGACGATCGCAACAGTAACAGCTAGCATTTGCGTGGCATTTTGATGTCTGTAAAGTACTTTACGTATGCTGTTATTTTATGAGTCTCCTGGGAGGCAGGTACTGTCATCATTCCCATTTTGCAGATGAGGAAACAGGTTGAGGGAGGTTAAGTGACTTTTCCAGAGTCACACAGCTAGGAAGTGTCCGAGGCAGGATTCAAACTCAAGTCTTCCTGATTTCAAGTCCTGTGCTGTATGTGCACACACTGACCAAACTCTTCCCTTTACAAAAGCAAGCAAATGACTCATCCGAGGTCATACAAGTGGTAATTGGCAAGGTCCACACCAAGTCACGTCCCCTTGACCCCAAGCCCAGGGCTCTCTCCTCACCAGACCACACTCAGTGCCCTGAAAGGACCCAGCTGTGTGGCTCCTCCACCGTTACGGGGGGAGTAACTTTAGCTTCTGATCCTAAAACAGGGCTCTGTGAACTAGGAAGCAGCTAGATTTCTCCATCTACTTCCTGGCATGGCCAGCACCATCATGCTCTAGTCAAAACCTGGGCAAATCAAGTGAGATGAAACTTTAGGCGTGCAAAATCCCTCTAAAAAGAGTAAGACAAACTCCATGCCTGGACGCTGCGGCAGAAGTGCCAATGCTAATCCCCTTATAGGAAATGGGGATGAAGGGAATGGAGAACGATGCTCCGAGGATTTAATGGCAGACCCAAACAACAAATCTTTAAATTCAGACATTTCTTTCTACTGACGCTGGGTTTCTCGTTGGCAGTGGTGAGTAGCCAAAAAGGGCTTGGACTGTGAGTCTTAGGCCTGAGTTCAGTCCCAGCTATATGACAATATCACCCTGACCTTGAACAAGCTCTTAACTCCTCTGAGCTGCATTCTCCTTCATAGGAACATGGTACTCCTTATCTTGCACAGTGGTTGGGATGCACCAGAGGGCTCTGTGGTGCCACAGAAAGAGGGGACACCAGAGACCTGGGCTCATGGTCTAGTTCTGCCAGATGGGTAACCCTGGACTAGTCTCTTCTCTCTTCATGCCTCCATTTCCCCATCTGTTAAATGAGGGCCCTGGGCTAGAACTCCAGGATCCCTTCCAAGTCACAGACCTGTGACTCCATGAGCAGGTGTCCACTCAGCCTTTGCTAGCAGGCACCGTTTTCTTCTGTGATATTCCCAATCTATCTTTTTCTCTCTTTGGGGACCTTGCATTTAGAAAAAAATGTTTTGTAATCATATGGCTCTACATATATTTGTATATAAATCCTAAATACTCTTGGAAAGGAAAGAGAGAAGGAAATTGTGGCAAGAGGAAAACCCAGGGAAACCTGGGACTTCCAGCATTAAATGTGATAATACACAGGAAATGCTTTGAACTCCTCAGAGTAAAGGCATCATATAAATCAAGCAGAGGACTATGAATATGATCGTATTAATATGCATGAGTTAAAAGACTGTGGTCCTTGATCAGAAGAGAGCATCATTCCCCAGAAATTTTAAAGTCAATAGAGTCAATTACAGGGCTTCTAAATTCCAATGGATTGGAGAGTATTTGCTTGGGATTTCATTAATTGTGTTTGCCATCTATCTGAAATGATTTATACCCAACATACTCATATGGGGAGGGGGGACGGGGGGAGAGAGAGATCAAGTGTCTTGGGATGAAGGCTGTAATACCATTTGCTTGGCTGCAGTAAAACCCTTTTAAATGGCTTTTTCAAAGTTTGTGATCCAGTATTTTATCTCACTTAAAACCTAAAGGGCACGTCCAGATCAGGCTGCCGAGAAATCTGGAGCCATTTATTGTCAGTTTAAAACAAAGAAAAGAACTTTGCACACAAACACAACTATAAGCAAGGGGGGCAGAAATTAGTGCTGTGCTGGCCCGTGCTCTCTGGTAGAGGGCTTATTTAAAATGAAAGCTTGGTGTAAGAATTTAACTTTCCTGATTGCACCAAGGTCCCTGTTTGAACAGATGATGATGATGTCACCGTTGAAAGCCAGATATTAGCAATGATGTGGACAGATCCTCTCGTTTTATTGATGGGGAAACCAAGGCTCGAAGAGGGAACCAGACTTAGGCAAGGTCAGATACACAGTCAGAAGCAGGGCCAAGATTCAAACTCAGGTCTCTTGATTCCAAATTCAGTGCTCTATTATAATATGTGATTTAATGATGGCACATAATGGCTCCATATTCACCAGATTGTGGGTGGGGAGAAGAAAAGACGCTTAGAGGAGCCTGACAGGCAGAGTCTTGCTCTGGGGGTCACCCCTGAAAATAGGAGCGCTGCAGACAGACATGATCAGTCTCTTGGGTCCAATGACTTGTACAAGCAAGCAAGCCGACAGAACAAATCCAGCAGCAAAGCTGTTTCTGGACTCAGCAAATATAAAATAAATAAAATAAAAGAGAAAAGATACAAGATCTTAAATTAAATCTTGTCATCCAGGTCACTGAAACACATCCTTTCAGGCACACGTGACTTCAAGATTCATATATGTTAAGAATCTATGTGGGAACTCAAGCCGATTGCCAAAATAAAGAACACTTAAGAGGCAAGGTCTCATTGAACCATAACTGACTCTGTGACCCAGTGGCCTGAAACCATCTGATTCTCAGAGAGAATTTGTTTTTCCCTTCCAAAGGTAATGAGAATCCCAGGCCTTCCACAAGTGAGTTTTTCATGGGAAAAACTCCAATGCTCAGCCCACCTTCATGCCTAACGTCTGCTTTTTCCTTGTTGGTCCTTCTCCAGACATCTCGTTTCTCCATATGCCAGCCCTCTGTCTACCCTTCATTCAATCCTGATCTCTTTGAAAAAAGGAACAGCACTTCCTCTTCTACCAAACTTAATTTGTTTTAGCTTCAGTTTCCATCGGGAGAAAGGTCAGTGCATTTATCCATGGTCCCAACAGTCCTTCTCTCCCCTCCTACCAACTTTGATCATTTAAAGAAAGCCTCCTTCCTCACACTCAGAAATGTTCAAGAACAGGGACACTCTATCTTTAATAAAGCCCCTAATTCAGTTCTCAATACTCTGCCAACCCCCAGGGCCTTCTGGCAGCACCAGGCCTTCCAAAGACTGGTCTCTGGCAACAAGCTTTCACGCAAGCACTAATTTTATTATCGCTAGTTTATGATTTTCCCTCTTTCCCTGCTATTTTTAAATGCAGGGCATAATAGGAGGCATCTGAGGCCCCACAGATGAAGGAGCCACGATGTTGCTGATTCTCTGTGGCACCTTTGAAGGTGTCAGGGACAGGGTGAACACGGGGCCTTTCAGGAGGACATGGTTGCCCAATCAAACATCCTGGTCATCTTCCAACACTCTTCTCAGTTTTGTTCTTGAGTTATTTTGGTCCAATGGAAGTGCAATTTTCACCAGGACTATTGTACTTCAATATTTCATTTCAAGGAAGCTGAGCAATGGGCATTTCAATGAGTTCAAAAATGTTCACCGAGAATGGGGTCTTTTAATGTTTATTCAAAGTATACCATGACCTCGAATGGAGCACAGTGCTCAGCACAGAGAAAGCACCTTGTTGAGATCTCTGCCTCTGTGAACGAATGGGGAACAGAAAGAAGAGAGAACCACACTCTGGCTGTTTGCTAGCATTCAGCAGGACAGCAGGTGACAGCCCAAAGAGCCCCAGAAGCAGAGCCAAAAGGCCCAGGCTGGGGTCCTTATTCTACTGTTTCCTGTGGCATTTACTTGATGTCCCAGAGATTCAGTTTCCTCATTTTTCAAATAGGAGTGACAATGCTTGCTTTCACCTCCCCCCCCAAAAAACCAACCTACTTGCCATCCCCTCTATATCATGAGGGTGTTGTGGGAGTCATTTCCTGAGTTACCTTCTTTCATGGAAGGAGAATTTGGTGCAAAGCCTGTGATCAGAAGAAGCTGGGGCAGGACTGTAGGTCAAGGGTGTTTCACAGACAGAAAGCCTGCAAGCAGTCTGTTTGCTTTTTAATGAAGGGAGGGAAAGCCAATTTGTTTTATACAGAACAAATCCTGAGTTCTGACAATGTGAAGGAAAACTCTCCTGTGGGAAAATCCTCATCATCTCACTCCCACCCACATAATCAGAAACAGAAGAGAAACAAGGCCAAAAGTTACATTATGACCAAAATGGACAATTCAGACCCAAGCTTCTCCAAGTCAGGGTTCATCACTTCATCAATGTACAATTCCCAGCAGCCCCCAGAGTCTCAAGTGGCTTCACAAGCCGCTGCGGTGGGTGAGCCTCTGGTGATGGGACTCCTCCAGGCAGGGCAGACACATGGCACATCAAAGGGCCTTTCCAGTCCTTACATGGACCATCCCAGAGAGCACATACTCAGATTCCCTGGAAACTTCCTGGGGACTCCAGGGACATGGCGACTCAGCCCGAGCTGTATAAGCGGCAAAATTCCCTGAGAACCTCCCCAGTTCTGTACTGGCCTCTGCTACACAGGAGCCAATGGCTCAATGGACTTCCTAAAAGAAGAGATGGCTTCCTGGCTGGGCTTTGGTTGTGCTTCATCTGTGTGGCCAGTCGTGTATGTGGTCTCTAGACTCGGGAGAACGGTGGGGGTGTGGGGCAGCAGGCCAGTGCTTGTTCCCCAACTCCACAGCCGTTCCCCATGTGTAGGGTGGACTCAGTCTGGTGGACATGCTCTTCAGCCCCCAGATGTCTTTAATGCTTTGCTTTTTCTTTCCTGTGTTAAGTGACGAAACACAGTTCTCAAGGTGCCCAGACTAGGGGCTGAACTGGTGAGTCCAATGAGAGGACGTAGGTGTGGCAGCGACAGGAATGGATCTGAAGCTGCTTGGGATGAGTTTCGGGACAAGGCAGAACCACAGTGCAAAGTTAGCCTCTCAACCTTGCTTTTTGTTCTGATGATGTTTGAGGGGCCTCCTGCCAGCAAAGGCATACCTGCAGTTACAGAAACTTCTTTTATTTGGTCAAATGTGTTTCCTAGTAGCCTGTGTTTCACATTTCTTTTTTCCCCCCACTAATAGTATTTTACTTTTTCCAAATATATGTAAAGATAGTTTTTAACATTCACTTTTATTAAAAACAAATGTTAAATAAAAATAATAAAAATATCTAATTAAAAAAACCATTCTCTTTTATAAGATTTTGAGTTCCAAATTTTTTTCTCCTTTTCTCCCCATCCCCTCCCCAAGACAGCATGCAATCTGATACAGGCTATATATGTACAATCATATTAAACATATTTCCACATCAGTCATGTTGTGAAAGAAGAATCAGAACAAAAGAGAAAAACCATAAGAAAGAGAAAACAAAAAGAGAGAGAGAGAATGGCCTGCTTTGATCTCTATTCAGACTCCAAAGTTCTTTCTCTGGATGTGAGTGGCATTTTCCATCATGAGTCTTCTGGAGTTGTCATAGATCACTGTATTGTGAGAAGAGCTAAGTCTATCAAAGTTGGTCATCACACAACGTGTGATGTGTGTACGATATTCTCCTGGTTTTGCTCGTTTCACTCAGAATCAGTTCACATAAGTCTTTCCAGGTTTTTCTGAAGTCCATCTGCTCCTTTCTTATAGTACAACAGTACCCCATTACATTTATACACCATAACTTGTTCAGCCATTCCCCAAATGATGGATACCCCCTCAGTTCCCAATTCTTGGCCATCACAAAAAAGAGTTGCTATAAATATTTTTGTGCATTTGAGTTCGTTTTCTGTTTTTATGATCTCTTTGGGATATGGACCTAGAAGTAGTATTGCTGGGACAAAGGGTATGCACAGTTTTATAGCCCTTTGGGCATAGTTCCGAATTGCTCTCCAGAATGGTTGGATCAGTTCACAACTTCACCAACAATGCATTAGTGTTCCAATTCTCCCACAACTTCTCCAACATTTATCATTTTTCCTCTTTGTCATATTAACCATTGGATAGGTATGAAGTGGCACCTCAGAGTTGTTTTAATTTGCATTTCTCTAATCAATATTGATTTAGAGTTGCATTTCTTTTCTGTGCAGGAATAAGTTATCTATTCCATACCTGATTCACACTCTACATTCAGCACCTTGTTTATCTCTGTTGGAGGTGGTGGGGTCCCAAAAGTGAGCCATAAGTAAAAATGTACCTGGGGTGCCAGGGTGGGGGACATAGTGAGGCAATGAGGATGATATCCAAACCACATGCCTGGGTATAGAAGAGGGAGATGACCCTGAGGTGACCCAGCAGTGGTTTCCCAAGATCAAACCAGCAGAGTAGAGATATCTAGAGCTAATACTCTGTTGGCACAGCACAGCAGCCCAGAGGCAGCCCCATGAGGCAATGAAAGAAGCCTCTGGTGAAGAAATTTGGCCTTAAATGGGAAGAAAACAAAGAGATGGAGTTGTGGAGAGAAGGCTGGCATGGGGGATGGAGAGACCTGAGTTCTAATTCTGGCACTGCCGCAGGCTCAAATGATGAGCTAAGGCAGTCACTGCCCATCTCTGGGCCTCACGGGTAAAAGGAAACTCCAGACAACACTGGGTTTGGGAATGAACAAGGCAGGCTGTCCTGGGAACCACACACAGTGAAGAAAGAGTAGGAATGATTAAAGGGACATCCAGTAAGGTGAAAAACACTATGCTAGATTGGAGACACACAGAAAAAGTGAGACAACTTCTTGAGTTCACATCTACTAGAGGGTGAGCTGCAACATACAGAGGTGGTTACAGGAGACAGTGAGACAGAAAGACCCAAGAGCTCTTCAGAGTGCTGTGAACTCCAGTAGCTTCTGGTGTCTTGGACCATTTAACAACACCAAGGACTTTGGAAACAAGAGCTTTCTTTCCCCAGTCCTCAGAGGTGGGTGCTGGGAAGGACGCAGGGCCAAGGTGTGTCTCCCAAGGGTGGAGGGTGGGGCTGCAAAGCCGGAGGGGAGTGGGGGCTCTTAGGCTCCCCTGCCTACTGGTGGCAGTTGGCACTGAGGCAACAAGGTATACTTAACAAAAATCAATACACATATTTTTACAATTTTTAGAAAATTTTGCTCTCTGTGGCACGAAGTTGTCCACTTCATGTGAAAATCGCTTCCTATATGACTCTAGAGAACCATAGTCCGTCAGCACATGAAGGATTGGTGATGTGGGGGGGGCGGGGGTCCTAGGAGTTCCTTCCCCCCAAGCCTTCTGGAATTTAATAGACAAGTCTAAGGTGCTGGAGACTCGGGCTCTGAGACTCATGAATGTCAGTGGAAGGATTTGAACCCAAGTTTTGCTGATTCCAAGCCCAATTCTGAGCCACCACGAAAAGCCACAGACAAGGACACAGCCGTCAAATCTTCTAAGGTTGTTCCTAGTGCTCAGTTACACATTAGCTAATTAATTCATAAACAACCAGTTGTGGGGGGGCGGAACCAAGATGGTGGCGTAGCAGCAGCAACATATCTCAACTCTCACATAGCCACCCCAAAATACCCATAAAATAGGACTCTAAACCAATCCTAGAACTCCAAAACGCACACAAAGATACTTCCCACTAAAGTCAGCTCGGCTAGGAGGAACCATATCAGCACTGCGAACCGAAACCAGTCTGGCCTGAAGCCACGGCTGTGCTCTGGGGGCGGCTGGACAGGAGGAACAGAGGAGCCTCTCAGGTGAGGGGATTAGCAGCAGCCGCGAGCAGCTCAGTGGGACTTGTGAATTTGGGAGGGGAGCAGTCCAGCCAAAAGGCCTC
>CM053580.1:580295333-580345256 GCA_028627135.1 Pseudochirops cupreus
CAGTTGCCAATCTATTAGAACTGCTTACTCCTTATCTATATGTGAAAAATAAATTCTCACTCACAAGCGACAAGTGGTCAAAGCTGGGGAACAATGGGCCTCAAAATGCTACAGCAAAGCTTCGTACCTCCCTGCCTGTGACAGATCACCTACAAGAGCATTGAGCAGCTGGGACTGGGCTCACCCAAAGGTGAGCCATAAGTAAAAAGGTACCTGGGGTGCCAGGGTGGGGGACATAGTGAGGCAATGAGGATGATATCCAAACCACATGCCTGGGTATAGAAGAGGGAGATGACCCTGAGGTGACCCAGCAGTGGATTCCCAAGATCAGACCAGCAGAGTAGAGATATCTAGAGCTAATACTCTGTTGGCACAGCACACCAGCCAACTGGCAATCTGTGTGCACTGCAAAGCCAGGTACAGATCACACTGTAACACGAAGCAAGAAAACCAGGACAGCTCAGAAGCACCTTTTTCTATGTCTAAAAGCTGAGTGTCCATCAGGCTCCCAGGCTGGCGTCAACCACCAACTCTGCTGTCATCAGTGCAGCTCTGAGGACTCAATGACCCCTGCACAAGAGGGCGAAACCACATGGGCTCTGTGACTGATACCCTGCATTCCATAGAAAGGCCTCTCCAGCACTTACATCTCATAGCTTCACTGGCTTCAATATTTCTATTTTCTTACAGAAAAAAATGGATAGAAATGGAACTAAGAAAGAGACTCCATATGCTTGTAGGGGGTTGGAAACACATTAAGACAATCAAGGTACCAAAAGGGTCCACTTTGCTCATCTCTATACCATCATAAACAAGAACCATCCAATAGCATGTCTGTGGAAAGCTGGAGGGGTGTGGGGGAGAACCTGCTGCCTCTAGAACTCTTAGGAGGGCATGAGCCCTGGGTTTGGTTCTTGCTCTGGTTCTGCCAGTACCAGTAACTCCTCCAGGGCAAACCCCCTTTATATGCTGGGCCTCAGCTTCTCATCTGTGCAGTGGAAGGGCTGGTCTCAAGAATCTTCCAAATCTTCTCCAACATTAACGTTCTATGATTCTGGACTGTAAGTCTACCCCACACTGGGCTTAGAAAGGATCAGGCCATGACCAGGATGAGAGTTTAACATCTTGGAATACAAGGATTTTGTGGGTTAACCTGGGAACCCAAACACTATTTATTATAATGGTTTCTATGAGCAAATGTGTCTTGAATTTCAAACCAATGACTTACCTAAACAAACAAACCAATCAACCTTTGGAAACACAACCTATTTGTAATTTGGGCACTAATCCAAATTGGGCCTGGATACACAGAAGTTATGAGTGAGCTGGCTGTCACAGAATAGAGGATCTAATCAGGAAAGACTTCCTGAAGGAGGTGGACAGAGAAGTGAATTCATTTTCAAAATTAGGTTTGTATCGATATCTTCAGTTTTTCTATTATCTACATTTCCCAATGGAACCCTCCTCACTCCTCCTCCCAGAAAACCATAGAATTAGGCTGTAAAGAACAGGAAGGAAAGAGACTCATTCCATGCACAGTGATGACTGAAGTGAAAAGTACAGCCCCGGGAGATGGGAAAAAACTGCTAGTTCAGAGCCAGACTGTCTGTGCAGCACAGAAAACAACCCACTCCTCATTGCCCAGTTACTTGGGAATCAGCGGAGGAGCACGTGGGTGGCTGTGAGTTAGTGACGAGAATGTACCATTCAAGGCTGCTGGACAAAGGATGCACTTAGGAGTTCAAAGGATCTGGGCTTGAACCCATTTATGACCCTGGAAATTCACTGGGTAAGCGACTCTTCTGAACAGTTTGCTCAGCTGTAAAAAGAAAATAATATTCGAGCTACTCGCCTCGCACCCACCAAGAGGATCAGATGAGCCAACAGGGGTGAGAGGATTTTTGGTGACCACAAAGCCGTGTATACTCCAGCGGCCACATGCTAATACTCAGGCGCTCAAAGCAGCAGATCAGGCCTGTCTGTGACTTTGGACTCCTTCTCAAGTGACATGTAGAATGTCTCTCATAGTCTGGGGGGGAAGCACCCAAGGAAAAGCCCTCCCCAACACCACATGTGTTCTACGTCACTTAAAACCAAGATGCTGGCTTTGAATATTAATTCCTAACAACAAACTGATTTTGCCTCAAAGAACAGAGTTATTGAAGAGCTTGTGAAAGAGACGTTAATAAATAATATGACTGGATGGGTAGCAGCTCATTCACAATCACTTCCTTACACAATATCCAACGGGGAGGTTACAGCTCCAAAATCAACAAAAAGAAGGTAAAAGCTGGAGTCCCATGTCCATGAGTTAGAGGTACAGAAGTCTTCCCTTAAAACCCTTTTCACTTAATTTTATTTTTATTCTCAACTTCACAAAGCACGACACAAACGAGCATTTCCACATGTCCTGCAGCACAGGGAAGGACTGGGTGTGACACCAGGAATTTCCATTACATAAAATTTGCTTTTCTTTTTAATTATTTAATAAATTCAACACAAAACTTTCAAAGTTAATATTTTCTGTAATTTTTTCTGTTCTCTTCTCATTTTTCCCCCTGGGATCAAGGCATCCCTAGCTCCTCTCTCCTACTTACCATGCTTCCATTAGAAAGAAAAAAAAAAAAGAAAAAATTCTTGTTACAAATAGGCATGGTAAAAAAAATTCTCACATTTGCCACGTTAAAAAAACATATGTCTCATTCTGCATCACGAATATAGCTGGATGGTGCAGCAGACAGATTCCAGGATTCGGAGTCAGAAGACTTGAGTTCAAATCCTATCTCAGAGACTTACTAGCTAAATGACTTAACTTCTTTACACCTAAGTTTCCCTACATACAAAACAGACATAATAACAGCACCTACCTCTTCACAGGGCTTTTGCAAAGATTAAATGAGATAACATATGTGATGAACTTTTAAACTTTAAAGTGTTATAGAAACACTAGGTGGTGGTAGTAGTAGTAGTAGTGGTAGTAGCAGTAGTAATAGTAGTAGTAGTAGTAGTAGTAGTAGTAGTAGTAGTAGTAGTAGTAGCTCCTCTCTGTGAGGTGAGTCATACGCTTTTTCATCAGTTCTCTGGAATCATTATCGTTTCTGGTCTTCTGAGTTCCTAAGTCTTTCAAAGTTGTTTTTCCTGCCATCACTAGAATTCTCTTAATTCTGATCATTTACTCTGTATCAGTTTATGCAAGTCTTTCGGGTTTTTTTCTATGCCTTTCTTGCAGTACAATATTCTACAACATAATTTGTTCAACCATTCCCCAACTGATGGGCACCCCCTTAGCTTCCAAGTCTCCGTTACTCAAAAAGCTGTGTGTGTGTATGTGTGTGCGCACGCATGTGTGTGCGTGTGTGTGTGTGTGTGTATGTGTGTGTGTGTGTGTGTGCGTGTGTGGTACAGATAGTGTCATTTTTTCGGGGACATAGTTCCAAACTGCACTCCAGAATAGATGGACCAGCTGATTCAACACTCCACCAATAGTGCATTCATGTGCCTGTTTTCCCACAGCCTTTCCAACATCTGCTGATGTCCTTTTTCTGCCATCTTTGGCGATTTGGTGGGTGTGATGTTGCTTCCGTGTGCATTTCTCTAATTGTTAGTGATGCGGAGCACTTCCCACGTGGTCACTGACAGCTTGGGTTTTTCCCTCTGCAGACGGCCCACGCACATCCTCTGGTCATTTATCTAGTGAGGAATGATTCTTGTTCTTGTAAATTTGAATCAATTCCTTATATTCCTCGGATGTGAGGCCTTAGTCAGAGAAACACGTTGCAAAGATTTTTCCCCCTGTTGATGGTTTCTTTCTCATTTTAACTGCACCAGTGTTTCTGTGTGCACAAATGCTTCAATTTTACAGACTCAAAACCATGTACTTTATCTTTTGTGATCCTCTCTAGTCCTCATTTGGTAACAATTCCTCTGGTCGTAGCTGCGAGAGGTATTCTGTCCTTGTCCTTCTCATTTGTTTATGATACGGCCTACAAATGTCTTTTCTGTCCTTGAAAATGGGCAAAACAAAACAGTACCAGCTCCTAGTGGGCCTGGTGGGAAGAGGCTTGGTCCAGTGCCCAGCTCATTGTAGGTGTTTTCCCAAGGGCCTGTTCCCTCACTCCTTCCCCTTCTCATCCAGTTCTTTCTGGTTCTCTTTGTGCACTGAAATGCTTGTGGTGACACCCCCTTGGCTTCTTGGCCGCTCAGGACAAAGACACGCCTCCTGCAAGGAGCCCCTCAGGATCCTCCTCAATCTGAGCACCCTCTCTCTGAGGCGCATCATGTTTTCCCTCTCCTTTGTCCAGTTGTCTCCATGTTATGTCCCCCACTAAACTGCAGGCTACTTGAGGTCTGAGAGTGCCTTCTGCTTTTCTCTGCAGCCCCAGAGCTTAGCCAGGGCCTAGCACACAGTCAGCGCTTAATAAATGCTGGCTGACCTGGCACTCCCTGCTCCCAGGCCCCCTCTTCAGCCATGTTACGCTCTACAGTCCAACCAGCCTTGCCTTGTCTTCTGCCCCTCACCTTCCATCCCAGACTCTGTCCCCGAAGCCTGGAAAGAATGAGTGCAGAGCACGGGAGAGGTTAGGAAGACCTGAGTTCAGATACAGCCTCTGACATTTAGTAACTGTGGGATCTCAGGCAATTCACTTCATCTCTGCCAACCTCAGCTTCCTCATCTGTAAAATGGGGCTAAAAACTGCATCTTCCTCACAGAGAAGTTCCATAGCTCATGGGATCATGTCTAGAAAGTACTTGGCCAGTCTTAAAGTGCTACACAAATCTCACATGTGCATGCACATGTTCCAAAAGGGTTAAGCTCTTCTTAGCAGTCTGAAGCTAGGAAAGGCCACGCAGACACACAGAGATCCCCATAGACCGCAGCCTTCTCCCTCCTCAGCTCTACCTCATACAACACCTGGGGTCCTCCAGGGGTCCCTGGCCCCTCACCAGGAGCTGTCTTTCCCTGGTGAATCACTTTGGGCCTATTTCCCAAACAGAATGTAAGCTCCTGGAGGGCAGGCATCACGTCTTTTCTTTGGGTGTCCCCAGCACCCAGCACAGGCCTGGATGCACAGACCCGGGCTCTTACACTGCCCACAGTCTGTAGAACCTTCTGCTTGTCAGGCCCGGTCTTTCCCTTTCCCAGAGGCCACGCTCCCTCCACCTGTTGGCCACCTCCTCATTCAACAGCATCACCAAGCACTCATCAGTCTCTTCCCGTATGCCAGGCCCGAGGAAGGTCAAAATGCAGAGCTGCCCTAGAAGAGGTCTGGACGCAGGGAGGGAGACATGCAACTATGATGTGTGCCAGATAAAAGGCGAGCCGCAGCAGACTTCCTGCACAAAGGGGGTCCTGACTGGTACTGGAGGGAATCCAGGCCCATGAGAGCACCGAGGGCCCCAGAACACCAGGCATCCTGAGAATGAGAGGCCCCCAAGAACGCCAGTCTTGTCGGCTAGGACACAGGAGGCTGCTCTGCTTGGAGGGCAGAGTCCTGGGGAGGACAGGCTTGAAACGCCAATCCAAGGTCTTCATCTGCATTCTTGTAGGTAAGAAGAAGCCATGGGCATTTCTAGGGATGGGATCTCACATCTGGACCTTCTCTGTGGGCAAGCTTCCTGCTTGCAGGTTGACAGATGCCTCATGGTCTGGAGGGCATGAGATGGGAACCCGGCCAAGGTCCCCTTCTCCATAAAATGCTGCAACCATTCTAGTCTCTGAGCTGCCGTGACCTCTCTGTGGGCTGAGCTTCCCCGAAGTATGAAGTCAGGAGTCTGAGACCACCTCTGCCCACCAAAGACCCTCATGCAGTCAGCCAAGTGACAGCCTTCATTCTGTCTCTTCCTTCCTCTCTTCCAGGCCCAGCCTGAGGGGGCTGATGGGCTCCCCTGGGTGTGAAGGTCCCAGGGTGAGAGGCTCACTGAGCAGCCCTAATGCTGTCCTCCCCTTGAGTCCCTGCCTCCCACTCCCCTTAAGCTTGTGTCATTCTCTTCCATTGGACTAAGAGGACCAAGTGCTTTCAGCATCAAAGGCAGTGTGGCCGTGCAGAGAGAGAGCTGGCCTTGGCCCTGGCATCCCCTAACCAGATGGGTAACCTTGGGTGAGCAACCTTACCTCTCTGAGCCTCAGTTTCCCAATGCATTAAAATGAGAAGTTTGGACTATGTACAATCTTTTTTAGTCCTAAGAACTCAAGAATCTATTTTTCCCTTTTCCATCAAACAGGAATAATGAGAATCCTTATGGTGTGGACCTCAGAGCACCCTCATAGGGTTTAAATGAGAGAATGGACACCCAATGCTCAGTGACCATAGTTCACCAGAGCAGGACAGCACAGCGTAACACACTGCCATCAGGACAGGGTCCTTTTATGACTCATTTTCCACTTTAGTGTGGCCCTGGAGGTTCACTTTAATTAGCTTCCTTCTGGACAGAAAGGCTTCAGTGTGGGGTTTTGAGGGGAGGAAGTGGGGTGGGGGCAGGGTACATGTATTCTCCTGCCTCCACAGAGGGCCCTGGTCACCAGGGGTGTGATGAGCCTGACCCTTTACTGGCCCACCCTCAATTCTCCCCCCAGGCAGCTCCCTGCTAAGGGACTCCTGCTTCCTTAACAGAGTGGCCAGAGGCGGAAGCAGCAGCACC
Organism: Pseudochirops cupreus; assembly: GCA_028627135.1. Lineage (NCBI taxonomy): Eukaryota > Metazoa > Chordata > Mammalia > Diprotodontia > Pseudocheiridae > Pseudochirops > Pseudochirops cupreus. Next base: position 580,301,973 of record CM053580.1, read on the forward strand.
ATTTCCCTTCTGTAGGAGGGCATTTCTGAGGGCAGAAGGTCTTGCTTATGTATCTCACAGAAAGCATAAGTCACTCTGAAGAGCGCGCCACTTCATCAGCAGGGAGGGAAGGCTTTTTTTCTTCAACAGCTCCCAAAGGTCCCAGGCACCTGATTTATGATTCCAAGGACACAGAGGAAAATAAAGAAACCCAGGCCCCACCAACTTCTCCCATCGAGTCCCAGGCCTGCATGGTCACAGGGAGTCACTCGCTTGACAATCTTAATTGTTTCACAGAAGCCTGTGACACACACATTGCTGGAAAGGTTGCCAAGCCTTGGGCTTCTGAACCCAATACTCCCGGGGAGGACTCGGCTCTCTGGTACAAAGGCACATTTTTACCTTTTAACCCAACCTCCTGGACTACTGGAAGTCAAACAATTACCTCATTACAGTCGCACACACAAAAATCTCTGGGTGGAATTCACATCAGTGCGATTGCACACTTTATAATAATATACACGGTATAAAAATGTCTGCAGAGCAGGCCAAGAAAAACAGCATTGTGTTTGGAGGAAGCACTGCGGTCAAGATGATGTCATCAGAAAGCGTCAAGTTAATTTCCTGCGGTTACATCCTACAGGAAACCCAGAAGCTCAGCTTTCTCCAAAACCCAAGAAGCCATTTTCTGTCAATAATTACTAATTAAGAACCCAGATGTGTGATAAATTTGGGACTGGGCTGATTAAGGCCCTTTCTTCATAAGTCCTACAGGTAAAATTTCATTATGAAAGGTTTTAGGCATGAATGGGATCAAAAGAAACCAGCCCTGTAGAATGTGAGATTTCACCATTGGCAGTATGGCAAGGAACAGAGATCAAAAGATTTGGGAATTAGCTGAGGCGGCCTCCTCTCCACCCCCACCCCCAGCCTGGGTCCATGAGCCCAGGAGAGAGGCTGGAGGCCCAGCTCTTCTCCTCGTTGACACGCTTGACCACTGGGCAATCATTTCACCTCGGAGCCCTGGTCTCCTCATCTGTGAAATGGATCAAGAATCCTCCCAGTCCCTCCGGTACAGGGCTGCCATGAGGAGTCCCTGAGAAGACAATACAAAGCACTCTGGGCCCAAAGCATCATACAAGAGGAGCTACTAAGTGCTCCTTCACTGACTTGCCCAGGGATGTATAAGCAGCAGCAGCAGCAGCAGCAGTAGTAGTGGTAGTAGTAGTGGTGGTGGTGGTGGTAGTAACATTACATGTCTACAGCATTCACTGTGTGCAAGACTCTGTGCTCTACACACGTGCTCTCATGTGATCCTCACCGTGACCCTGGGAGGGAGGTGCTATTATTATCCCTATTGTACAATTGAGGAAGCTGAGGTGAAGTGACTTGCCCAGGGTCACACAACTAGTGAGTATCTGAGGTCAGATTTGAACTCTTGACTCTGAGCTTAATGCTCTACCCCTAAGAACTCTGGGATACCAACAGATGGGGGTAAAGTCAGGTTCTCCACCTCCAAAATCCAGCGCCTCAGAAGGAAATCATATGTACACAAGGACAGGAAAATGTTCCCCTTCCACGCTGCCAGTGATCACTTCCAGGGGTGCTGGGTGAGGGAGGAAAGGGAATGCTGGGCAAGGAGCCAAGACGACCTCAGAGTCTCCCCCTCTGACTGCCTCGGCTTCCTCATCTATGAAAAGGGAAACCTGATGTGCTCTTCCTCAGAGGTTCAAAGAGTAGCCAGTGTGAAGCAGCAGCGGCAAAGCCGGCCAAGGGTCCTGAGCAGAGAGCAGGTGGGCTAGAGGAGCAGCATGGCTGCCCCAGCATGGGCCCTGCCATTTGGGGCCAGGGCACAACTGCCCCGAGCACCTGACAGAAAGTTCATGTGATCCTGCATTTAAAGCCAAAAAGAAACCCCTGCCCTGGAGATGCTCCCAGGAGGCCCTCTGCTCTGACTCCCATCCTCTCCCTTTTCTTCCTTCACCTTGCCATACCCTCCCAGCCTCCCCTGTAACGCCTCAGCAGGGTCTGGTAACACAAATCCCAGCATGGTCCCTGGGTGAAAGGACTGGCCTCACTCTGCCCCGGCCTTGGCATCTCTGCTGAGAGGCAGAAGGCAGGCCTCTGCAGCTGTACCTGTAATGCTGGCAGGTCTGTGGCCTGTGCCACGCTGCCACGTCCCACAGCGGGGCTTCCCTGACACTTCTGTGCTCTGACAAGCGGCCCGCTTCTCCTTCTATCTGTTGCATTATCTCATGCGTGCCTTCCCAAGTATCTCTGAGTGTTTCAGCTTCATCACTCATCACACACAAGTACTAAAATGAGCTCAGTCCCTGCCTAATGAAGGGCCCCTGCTTTCCAACTCCTCTAGACCCGCCTTTCTCATTGTTTTTGTTTGTTAGGAGGCCTCTGCTCTGTCTTGGGCTCCTCTGGGGGTTTGTGCCTGCACTGCTAGTGCCGGGTCAAAGGCCAGAGACACTTTAATGATTTTTTTAAAGTATAATTTCAGATTTTCCAAAACAGATGGAGCGATTCACGGCTCTCCCAAAAGCATGCTTGCAGGCCCGTCTGCCCGCAGCCCTCAAACATTCACGATTCTTGTTTTTTGTTGTGTTTGCCCATTTGATCCTCTCTCATTCTGCCAATGAGGAAACTGTAAGGAAACATAATCTGCCCAAGATTGCACAGGGAGTGAAAGGCAGAGTCATGATTTAAACCCTGGTCGCTTGGCATCCAGGGCAGCGAGATGCAGTGGATGGAGTGCTAGCCTGGAATCACGAGGGTCTGAGTTCAAATCCAACCTCAGGTCCTTATTAGCTATGTGTTTGCCTCAGTTTCCTCATTTGTAAAATGAGCTGGAGAAGGAAATGGTGAACCCTCCAGTGTCTTTGTCAAGAAAACCCCTGATGGGGCCACAAAGAGTCAGACATGACAGAGGAAAAAAAAAAGAGAGGCCACATTGGAGTCCAGCTCCTGAGCTCTCTTCCCTGGATCAGGTGGCCGAATCCCGAGAGCCCAAAGAGGGCCCAGCACCATGAAGAACACTTTAAAGAAGAAGATCCCATGCGACAGCTCGGCTCCGGGCACTCTGAGCTCTGGGCCACTCATCTGCTGTGTGACTGCAAACATGCTCCTTCCTCTCTCTGGGTCCCGGCCTCTTCTCTGTCACAGCTGGACCTGGGAGTCTCTGCCCCCAAGTGCCATCTAGTGCTGACACACACGCATGTTTCACACCCATGTGCACATACACGTGGATGTACATGCATCTAACACTTGCCATGCATAGGTTGCGGTTGTCATTGACATCATTCTATGGGAAGACAGGACTATGGGGTGCTCCGGTCCCACAGCTGAGGGACAAACGGTCCTGTCCTGTTCTTCCTGCCTGGTGGGCACTGACAAAGGCAGCATCTCTGGGCCGGGGAGCAGGTTCTAACCGGGAGTGCCACTCCCTCTCACCCCCTGCAGCATCAGGGCACATATTTATGTAAACTGAGGTGCCAGCAACGAAATCAAGTATATGAAGCTTTGGAAGGCAAGTTCACCACTCCAAGGCCACTGTGGAGATTTGGGGAAATGGCCAGAAAAAAAATGAGGATTGGCATGTAAATGTATGTGTGTAGGGCAGCACAGTGCAGAGGAAGGAAAAAGCGGAATCCCTGTGGGGTATAACTGAACAGCAGCCCATGAAACAAAGCATCATCACAGCTCACACTCATACCTCAACTGAAGGATTCCAGTGAACCGGCAAGAGATACTGTGTGAACAGTTACACCCTTGTACAGATATGGAAACTGAGGCTTACCAAGCTGAGGTGTTTGGCTAATAAGTGGTGGAGCGGGGACTTGAACCCAAGACTTCTGCCTCCCAGTCCCCTGCTTGCTCCCATGGCCTCCCAGTCAAAACGGACCAAAGAGGAAGCAGCAAAACAAAGCTAGACCATGTGCAAGCACTCAGGTCATTACTGATATCCCGTGAGTAGATCAAGGCTTTCCAACTTCAGAGAATCCCAAAGAAGTTGGAAAAGGCCCAGGGAGAGCAGTCAAGATGACTCAAGCTTCATAAATGGAACCTCTGAGCAAAGACCAATTGGTATTTTTTCAGAATGGAGAGAGAACAGTCCAAGACCATGGATAATGGCAGGAGCTGTTCTCTAGCTTCCCCACAGAACAGAGAAAGGGAAGTGTGTTTAAATAGCTCTACACGTGCCCAGCACCTAGAGGTGAAGAGCTTCCTGGACAGCAAGCTGTTGAATTTCCTTCCTCCACGTCCTGAAAACCTGAATTAGCAATGCATTAGTCCAGGCTAACATGGGGAGGGGTGACTGGTCCAGATGACCTCCCAGTGTCCCTCCGGTCCTTAGAATTCACTGATTTGCTGAAAATATACAAAAGCTGGGATTTGCAGAGCTGAGATAACACTGACCATAATGATAAAAAAAATCAATAACATTTGCCTTCTTTTTCTTTCTTTTTCAAAAACACCAATTGTTACATGAATACTTCTTTGCCATTAATCAGGGCATAGCTCCTTCTACCTAACCCAGTGAAAATTCATGGCTTGAAGCTTTAGTAATAGACCCACATCTCATTTATGTGGCATTTTCACAGAATCAGCTGCACGTGAGGAAAGAAGGGTGCTCAGGCTTGGACATTTACACTTCCACCACGGTGACTTTTTATTCTATTTTAACCATTTGGGATGGAACTCTCTTTTCAGAGCATCACACACATATGCACACCCCTGCCTTCTGAAATGCTTTGCATAGAACATCATTTAGCCTTTTCTAGAAGGTTCTGAGTCACTCACTGCCACAAACATCATCAGGCACTGCCCAGTGCTCTGGGCTAGTGAGGGGCAGATCTTGCCGTGGCCGGACTCAATGACCACCCTCCAGGACACTTCAGACAATGCTTGCATCAGCTTTTTATGGCTCTTCTCTCTCCTCCCTCTCACTCAGCAAACAGCCATGTGTCAATGCGGCCGATGTGCTTCTGTCCCTCGTCTCCTCTCTAACTGGTGATTTCTAATTGACTGCGATTTACCAAAAACTAGAAGGAAAGCCAGAACAAGCAGGCTCTGCGTGAGGGCCTGGGCCCTGTCCCTGCCTGAAGTGTGTGTGTTGCATGCAGAGGCTTTGTGACTGATAGCTTTTCTGGGTTCAGAATAGCTGGGATTAGCATGACTGTACAACATGTCACTAATATAATGCCCCTTAATGAGGACTGAGAGCAAACCTGTGAAATGCAAGCCTGTTTACAAATGATTCCTCCTGATACCCATCCCTTAACTCATGGGCACCTTCCTGCCACTGTCTGAGCTTCTCTCCCCTTCCTGGGGTCACAACAATTGAGTGGGAGCTATTACACTTCTCACACTCCTGCTGTAATTCAGATGAAAAGTGCATTACTGTCTCTTTCCTGAACTCCCACAGTTCCTGGATGACACTAGCTTCACATGCCCGCCCGCAGGATCCGACAAAACGCCCAAAGAAACAGCCAACAGGCCCTGATGTCAAAAAGAAAGGATTTCTGCTGAAGAAAAACTTGAGGATGGCCTCCATTCTAAAGCACAATTAGGTTACACTGGAAGAGAATTGTGTACACATTTCAGAGAGAAAGAACAACCCAGACTGCCCTGCACATCCCAGGCAGGAAGGACGCTCTGTTCCAATGCAGGGGGCAGCCTAGCCAGGATCCCCAGCTCATCTGCAAACACATTTCCTACCTCTCGGTCCTTGAGCTTCATGGCCAGCACCAGCTGATGTCTGTGATTAGTGAGAGCCTCTCTGTAATTCCCTTTGGAAAAGAATGCGGAGCCCAGATTGCCATGAGCTCGGCATTCACCCGTCTGGTCACCTGAGTGGCAGAGAAGCAAAGGAAAGCTTTTGTGAGGCCCGTCATGAAAGGTTATCTCTTAAGGACATCTCAATTAAAAAACTACCGATTTTCCCCATGAAATCTAAGCCTTAACTCCCTATCTCCCAGAAGAATCATCTTTTTTCTTCCAATGACCCTGGTCAGAAAGGGCATAGAACTTAGCCCCTGCACAAGGAACTATTCAGCCACTAAGCTCACAACACATGAGCCAAGTGAGGGGTTTAGGCATCCAGGAAATGGGAGGTTAAATACCTTGACACCAGCCAGATGCTCCGTGAGTCCCCTCAATGCTCTGCCAATGACCCGTAAGCAGCAGGCATGTTGAGGTACTTGAATTCAACCCATTATCAAACATTCCTTTCTCTCTCAGTTCTTCTTGGGGCCTAAGGTTCTACAAAATTCAGCAGAGCCAGTTGTTTGAAAGGCTTCTCAGTCCAAAGCCTTGCATGTAGGTGGCACTTAATGCTTGCTGAACAGAAGGTCTTAGGTGTCAGCCCAAAACAGCCCTGCTATGGCTGTTTGCTTTGAGATGTCCCCAAGGGCAGCAAAAGCCAACAGACACAGACGTGTCCAAATGGCCCCGACATGGAGCCCATATCCCATAGATCTACTCTCAAGCAAAAACAGTTCTGTTATTGGGGGGCATATTTCCTTATTAGACAGATGACAGCCCCTTCAATAATGTCCTCTGAATATAGAAGAGACAGAAAAGAATGGACAGAGAGCTGGGCCCCGTGTCAATGCAGCTCTGTAACAGAAAAGTAGACTAGGATCCTGGGTGCCTGGGGAGTAAAACATGGCCAATGACCAGGGCTGCATATCTGCCCACCCAACCCCCAACTGCTACCTGAGCTAGAAATTCCCTGCAACCAACTCTCTGATTGCCAAGATGGTGGCTTATTTAGCAGACAGGAGGAATGAGATGAAGACAAAAGGCCCATCCCATCTCAACTTGGCACTCTTCACTGATGAACGTGTCTCCAAGGAGAATATAAACCCTCTGTCACCACCATCTTTTTAGAAGTGTGGTGTAGGTTATATGGAAAATCGGTGAGACCCGAGCCCTCAGGCCAGCCAAGCCAGGCACAGAACAGACACTCAATAAATGCTCACAGATGAATTTCCCATCTGTTCTACAAGAACCCCCAAAGACCTGGAGGTCCTTGGACCCATACCTAAGGTCTTGGCTACATCCAGATCCTGTTGCATATAGCCGGTGCTTTTCTCTGTGTTGCCCAGGGACCAGTAAGCACTGCTCAGGGCAGAGAAAACAGAGCCTCTGAGCTTCAGGCTGCAAGTGCCAATCTTCAGTGCGGCTTCCAACACCACCACAGAGGCACCGTGATGGCCAGCCGTTAGCAGCTCTTGGCCAACCACAGACACCACCACAAAGGGGCTCTTGTCCAGTTTCATCTTCTGAAGCTGCTGATACGTGGGCTCGAGGGACTCTGAAAAAGACAAGAAGGATCAGAACCAAAATAGCAACAGCCACCACACACACACACACACACACACACACACACACACACACACACACACACACACACACACACCCCAAAGACCTTGTTTGGAAGATGCTCCTAACCCATGTTGGCAAGATGCATTATGAAGGGCCTATTATGTACGAGGCACACATCAAAGTTTAGGGGCTCCCCATCAGCTGGGAAGAGACAGTAGGTCCTGTGACATGGAGCTAAAGGAGGGAGAAAACAACAGGGAGGTCCAGAAAGGGCTCCCCTAAGAGGGGGCACCCAAAATGAAGTGAAGAAAGCTGGAAAGTCTAAGAGGTGGAGCTGGGAAGTGTGTGCTCTGGGCGGTGGGCAGAGCCTAGACACGGGCACAGATTCAGGGAAAAGCAGAGGACACCATCAGGGCTGGAAAGGCAGGTGGGAACCAGCCCGCAGAAGGATGGGGAACTGGCATTTTACTTGACAGGTGCCTAGGAGCCTCTGCAAGCTCTGGGCAGGGAAACGGCATCTCCTACCTGAGACAGTGGGTTCCCAAACATAAACATCAACAAAAGCTCTAGAATGCTCATGACTTCAAGCCCAAACGCCTCTCCCTGGTTATCAGTGTCCTCCTGAAGCTAGAATCGTTCCCAGGGGAGTCTTGCTTCCCACTACTCCCTAGTACAAAGGCTCTTCAACAAGCCACGTTTATTCTCCCTCCGTGCCCTTTCACAAGAGACACACAGAACCCTACACTTGTTTGCACACACACACATTTACGGGTGTCTACAGAGACTACGACACAAAGAAAATTTCAAGTGAGACTATCGATGCGCGCCAGTGTGCTGAGAAACTGTAAAGTCATCACGCAAATGTTCGTTATTATTTTATGATGAAACATGTTGTGTAGCCTTTTAGTGTTTACAGGGGATATGAGATAAAGAGCAAAAATGTTATTTGCATTCCACAGAGAAGCAGACTGAGGCTCAGGCGGGGAAGGAGGTTTATCTTGAGGCTTCACACTTGGGAACCATTGGCACTGAGATTGGAACTTAAGTCTCACATGGAAAAAGTAAATAAGACAAAAGAAGGAAAGAAGGTATGTGACAGACAGAGACAAAGAAAAAGAATAGGAAAAAAGTATGGACCTAGATGCCTCCATATAAATGGATCTGGATTCTGAGGAAATGAAGAGCAGTAATTACAGAAGAATTCTCAAATTCTTTCGGAAAGAAAAAGGTAAAGTTGCTCCTGAGCTCGACCCTGCACAATTGGACAACATGAATCAATGAGCAGAAACCAAGAGAAGAACCTTGCATATGGAATATTTAATCACTGTATTCAGAAAACATTTATTAAGTGCCTCTGATTTGCAAAGGCCTGTTCTAGGCAGTTGAGGAGATACAAAGTCTAGGTGGGGTAAAATCGCTGCCCTCGAGAAACTTAGAGTTCAGTGAGGAGACAAGACACAAACACCAGGTCACACGAGAAGCAAATTCCTTGGGGAACAAAACAAAGTCCTATGGGAGACCGGAGGGGATGAGAAAGCTCAGCAACGATGATCCTGGGAAATAAGTCTGCCTTGTGCTCATGCAATAATCATGGAAGTCAGAAAAATGAAGCTAGCATGTAAAAAATAAAATAAAGAACATGCATGAATTTTGATAAAACTGATCTTTTGGGCTCTGATTCTGAACTGGAGGCAGCCACAGCTCAGTGTTGGGAGCCAGAATGCGAAGAACACAGAGCACAGGTTCTAAGCCCTACCTGGGCACCGAGAACGAGCTGCTCTGCAGAACGGGCACGGGCAGCCCCACGAGGCAGGAGCTTTGCAAGCAAAGGCGGCATGATCACTTGTTTGACCTCTCACTTACAGAAGGCTATGGGGTTTTTTTCCTTCAGGTGTGGGCTGGCCCAGGTGGACCCTGAGGCCTCTTCCGACTGTGAGATTCTACCAATCCAGAAGCAGCTGAGCAGCCACGGGACAACCCATGGTCTTGCCATCTCTACAAAATTGGGGCAAGGGCTGGGTCATGTGAGCTTGAAGATGGAGGACTCGACATTCTTCCTCGTCCTCACAACCTTTCAAAACCACCTCAAAATCAGAATTATACAAGAGAAATAAAGTAATTTCAGCTGTTGCCATCTAGGACATTAAGAACCCTAATGAAGCAACATGTGGATGAAGTAAAGGCAGACAAAGCTGGAGCAGCTGTGCCACTGAGCCCTCCCTCCCGACTGCCCACCGGGCCCAGTGGCACGGCCGCCTCAGCTACCCCAGCTCTGCTCTGGTTTCCTTCTGCTGCTGTCAGAAAACCAAAAGGAGGGAGCTTGCTCAGGCTGGGACAGTAGCACAGCATGCCCTGGGCTATAACAAAACTCAACCAAACAAGTGGAGAACAGAGGAACTGGGACAAGATGAGGTCTGGAGGGCTGTGTGGCCCTCCACCAAGGCTGCAGGGAGGAGCCCGACATCTAGCTGGGGTCACTTCTGTCCCCCCAGAAATCACCTGGGGCAGGGACTGGGACCTGAGAAATAGGAATTCCCTACTGTGGGAGGAAACTGAGAGGGCTTCGAGGTGCAGCCTCCACGGAAGCCCCGATCAAAGAGGAAGCAGGCAGAAAGTGAGTGACAGGAGGAATGGGACGGGGAGGGGTGGGGGAAGTCCAATTACTGAATATCTCACAAGGGTGAAAACTTAAAGACTTTGAGCAAAAGCAGATAAACCAGTAGGGACAGTTAATAACAAAAGGCAATATGGCCTCCAGATCAACTAAAAGAGTCCAGATATCTATGAATAAATATCACAAGACAAAGGAAAATGAATTAACGCTTGACAAATCAGAGGATGCTACAGATTCCCAAGAGAGCATGGAACCATAGCAGGATGTTCCTGAAAGGTTTAAAAAAGAAATAAACATTGTGGGAATAGACTTTACAGCCTGTACAGAAGAAATAATTGGCAGACCAGAGAAACTGGAATCCATGGTGGCAAAGAAACAAAAGAGAAGGTTACTGATTGAGAAGGCAGACACACAGAAGGACAACTAGAAAACGAGAAGCTAAAAGCAGTAATGTTAAAAAAAAAAAAAGATCTCCTTACAAGCAAAATATACTCCTAAAGATGGCGTGCATAGAAGTGACTTGCTTTCAGAAGAATACAAGCTAAAAAAAACTTATTGTGATGCAAGAAATAGAATTCCAGAACACAGGAAACATACTGCCAATAGGAAGAATCCACAGATTGCCTCTAGAAGGAAAAAAAAAGCCTATACTGCAAAGTCCAAGACACACAGTGGTGAAAGTTAAAAATTCCAATGACAAACACTACAGTCTACAAGCAGACAGGAAAAAGACCTTCAAATACAGGAGAAAGGAAATCTGAATAAAATGAGAGAGGAGCCACACAATCTTCTTCACTGTTCTTTCTAGCTTTGATTTCCTTTTTTCTATGCTCTAAGTTCCTCAACAGCTCTGATATTCTATGCTGAAGGTAAGAGTAGGGAGGCAGCCACTCAGCCTAAAATTGCGGCCTTCTTTACACAGAATGCCAATATGTTGTCCCAGGCTGGGCTTCTCTTCACTGGACTCACATATGAAGAAAGCAAAATATTTTTAAATTCATAAAAAAAGAGAGAACTGCTTATCACAAGCATGTCAAGTTCTATGACAAAATGATACGTCTGCCATCTATACCTATTGATTCTCTTTTACAACTCTATTTTAAAGCATCACTTGGAAAGGAGATGAGCTAGAAATTAGACGGGCATTAGAAGGGGAGAAAGAAGCTATTTTTCCATGAGAGTTAGAAGGGCAGCAAAATGTAGCAGCAAGAACACTTGGGGAAGTGTCAGAATCCCCAAGTTCAAGTCCCACCACCCCATTAACTGGCTATTGGGCCATCTGCTCAGTCACCACATCTCATCTCAGGCTTTTTGTTTTCAGAGCTATAAAAGGAGGAGGTTAGACCTGAAAGGGTGATGCAGTGGAAAGGTGCTAGATTTGGAGTCCAAAGGGCTGGGTTCAAATTCTGGCTCTGGGGTGGCTAGGTGGTACACTGAATAGAGCACCAGCCCTGGAGTCAGGAGGACCGGAGATCAAATCCAGCCTCATACACTTAATATTTACTAGCTGTGTGACCTTGGGCAAGTCACTTAACCCTAATTGCCCTTCCCTTCCAAAAAGCAAAAAAAAAAAAAACAACACCAAATTCTGGCTCTGCTGCTGTGTCACTTGGTACAAGTCCCATTAACTCTGAGCCTCAGCTTTCTGAGCCATACAGCAGGAGGGAGCTGGACTCAAGGCCTCCCTCTCGAGTACAAATGCCTGTAAGAGATATCTATAGTCTGTCCTTTCCCTTCCCTTCCTTCAAGCTCTTACACTGAACCCTGCCTGCTACCAAGTGGCATTTCTATAGTGACTGTTGTCCCCTTTCCTAGAAACCAGCTTAAGGTTGGCTGCTCCCTTGTGTAGCACTGAAGGGCTGCTAGCCAACTGGACCAGGAAAATGCAATTTTTACAATTTATGACCTCAAGTCTCATTTCTTGACAAAGCATCTCTCACCTGAATCAACATTACTACAACAACCTCCAAACTGACTGAGGCCTGGAGCATTTCTTCCTTCAATCAGATTACTACAGAGTGAAACAAAGAACACTTTGACATTGTGAGGATGTCCAGGAACACTTGAAGAGCAGTCCAGAAGTGGAGATGATCTAATGAAAAGGGTCAGATACAGGCAGAAGAGCTGAGGAACTTCCAGAAGAGAACAATCACACTGTAAGATTGGCTGCAGAAGCTAGGTGGAACCCTCCACTGGCTCCACCTACAGGAAGGACAGTGGGTCAGTTCTGACAGACAGAAGAAAATCAGAACCCAGGATCTCAGAGTCGGGAGGGGCATCCAAGGTCGCAGGAGCCCAGGATGGGAGCAGGATGGGAACTCAGAGACTGCCTCATCCAATCTCTTCATCTGACACTTTGAAGAGAATGAGGCCCAGAGGAGGTGACATGCCCCAAATCCCATAACCAAGGAAGTGGCAGAGCCAGGACTGAGACCCCACTTCTTTAGGTCCAAATTTCTTGTTTTTCTACCACCCTGTGCTGCCTCTCTGGGAAAGAATACCCTTATGACATTCCTCATCCAGTCTCTGGCTGACGACCTCCTGTGAAGGAGAACTCACTTATTCCTGAGGTTGGACCCACTCAAGGGTTACTCCTGGTGCTCAGCAAGTGTGTCCTGCACATCAGCCTCAGCTTGCTTCTCAGCCACTTGGAGCCACTGCTGCTGCTCCTGCCCTTTTCATGGGCCAAGAAGAATGAGGCAAATCCCTCTTCCCCATAACAGACCTTCAAATGCTTGAACACAGCTCTCATGGCCTTCCAGTCTCTTCTCATCTCCAGGCCAAATAGCCCTAATTGCTTCCACTGACCCTCACAAGGACTCTAGTTTGCCCTCTGGACAAACTCTGCTTGTCAGTGTTCTTCCTAAAACATGTTGCCCAGAGCTAGCCAGGGAAACATCAGTGAGACTTCACCCCTTCATCACTAGGATCTCTGCCCTTCTCAACACAGCCCAAGATCTCCTTAACATTGGGGTTGCCCTCCACTAAAAATGCCAGCTCTTTTTGAGACAAACTTATTTCTAGGTCAACAGGGTCAAATACCTCATTTTCAGAGGGGGAAACTGAAGCTCTGAAAGGGCAGTGACTTTCCCAAGATCACACAGCCAGTCAGCAGCAGAGCTGAAAGAAGAATCGCAAGTCCAGTCCCTAGCCTCTAATCTTTCAACTGAATTTCATTATTGTCTGTTTTTTCCTTAGGGAAGCCAAGATCTGGATGCAGTCAACATATTTAATTATAAAGACCAAATTACAGGCTACACAGGCCCTGGAGTAAACCGTTCAGTATCTAAAAATATATGTGAAATGGTGAGCCTGAGCAGCAGCTCCAAATTTCCCAGAACTATCTAGGAGAAAGCGTGGCCACCTGGTAGTATAGAGAAAACAGGCACTCCTGGCTCTGACGCTCGGGAGCTTTGTGGCTCTGAACAAAGATTTAACCTCTTGTACCTCAGTTTCCTCATTTGTAAAATGGAAAAAATAACAGAGACAACCCGCCTAATGAGGTTGCTATGAGGAAAGAACTTCTAAAAGTGTAAAGCACTCATGTAAAAGCAAGCTGGGATTGTTATTATCATAATAAGAAAATTCTGACAATTAGTAGGAATCTACAAGAGAAATTGCCTCAAGGTAAAAGCTGGACTTCTAACAAGGAAACTCAAACTTCAGGCTTTAGGAGATGGTGGAACAAGCCCATGTGGGCAGCTTGAGATTTTTGTGGTTTTCTTCTTTGAGTTTGTATAAAATGTGCAGTGCCAGACTGATTGTAGGAGGCACAGAAAGTCTCACGGAAAGCAGCCAGGCCACCCTGGGGGCAGCCTTGGGCAAGACTCAAATCCTACAGAAAACTAGTCCTCAACACTCGGATTCTCTCTCACCTTTCTTTCAGCACCCACCACTACCCACCATTACCTTCACTGTCCCTTTTCCCTCAGGTCCTGGGGATGCTCCCACATGCCTCTCTACCAAAACATCAGTTAGCCATCACGTTTACTGACTGATGGTGAAGGACAGCTGATCAAGGCAATATGTCCAACCCATAGGATTGGACCTCAGGTTCCGGTTTTGCCTTGTACTGTGTGTCCATGAATGAATGAAGGAATGAACGAATGAATGAATGAAAAAGCATTTATGAAGCGCTCTACATACTATATACTGTGCTAAGTGCTGGGGATGGACACGGGTTGTTTATTTATTTTCCTAAAGCAAAAGAATATTCACTCAAAGATTTTATATTTTAATAGGAGAAGGTGACTCATACAAGGAGAGGTGATCAGGGAAGGGAATTCTGTTCTGAGAAGGTGAAAAAGGGAAAGAGGAATATCCAGCGGTGGCAGAGAGAAAATGAGACAGCCCAAAGGCATGCTGGGATGAGGCATGAAACTGAAGAATGGCGCAGAGTGCAGGGCCCACCAAGGAAGACAGGAGCCAAGACAAGCTCCATCGAGGAAGAGAGGAGCCAAGGTACACACACTCAGGTGTCAGTCCAAAGATGAGTGGCTCAACCCAGCCGAGGATTGGGGCCTGGATTCAGGAAAACCTGCAGCTGGAGATCTAGGGCTCAGACCTGGTGCGGGTGCAAGGTGGGAGGGTAGATGATGCAAGTCACTGGGAGCAGACATGAGGTGAGACAGCCTGTGGAGTAGATGAATGGCTCAGTGGACATAAAGCTGAAAAACTGTCTGGTATTACATTCTAGCAACCTGTGCTGGGGTCCTCCACTTTCCCCACACTCATCCTAAAACCATAAGAGGTTAGAAGGGAAGGAGTGTGTCTTGTGCCTCACCTAAACTCTGTATCTTTTCCACATCTGGAATAGGGCTTTCCACAAAGCAAGTACTTAGTGCATATTTTCTCACTGATTTATTAAAGCACTTTTTATTTTTTTTTTGGAGGGGGGAAGGCAAGGCAATTGGGGTTAAATGACTTGCCCAAGGTCACACAGCTAGTGTGTCAAGTGTCTACTGCCTCATTTGAACTCAGGTCCTCCTGATTCCAAAGCCAGGACTCTGTTCACTGCACCACCTAACTGCCCCTAAAGTACTCCTTAAATGTAAGCTACTGTCACAGCTGATCAAGACAACATACTACCTAATGTTGTGAAAAACAAGTGATTAAGGGAAATGACATGATGATAGGGGGTACAGTTAGTTTCAGAGTTATAATATTTTAAATAAGCAATAAGCCAGTAAAATGATGTTGCATGAGGATTTCATGAGTTCTGGGTGGGCGTATAATATATCAAGGACTTCTAGGTGGTACAGTGCACAGAGCACCAGGCCTGGAGTGGGGAAGACTCATCTTCTGAGTTCAAATCTAGCCTCAGATACTTACTAGCTGTGTGACCCTAGACAGGTCACTTAACCCTACTTGCCTCAGTTTCCTCATCTGTAAAATGAGTTGGAAAAGGAAAAAGCTAACCACTCCAGTATCTTTGACAAGAAAACCCCCAAAGGGGTCATAAAGAGTCAGACATGACTTAAAAATGACTAAACTGAAAATATTATATTGGAGATACAATATAATGTAATATAATAAATATAATATAACATAAAATAGGGGTGTTAATGCCAGCACCATAAAGAGACACTGGTGGGGGCAATGGGGTGCAGAGCATGCCCGCACTCACTGTTATTTTCTCTACTGTCATCACCTTTATGATCGTCATCATCACCCGCTCCACGGGAAAAGGCATTTTAATGACAGAAAAGGTCTTATCTCAAAGTAACGACTCTACTAGTCGAATTCCATCATCATCTTCATTGAGAAATAGTTACCAAGCAACTAGGATGTGCAGACCATGTGGAAATATGTATGGTTAGCAGTGAGAGCAAGAGACCTTCCTAGGGTCATTCCAAGAAAAATAAAAAACAAAAACAAAAAACCTTAGTTTCCCAGCTACAGATGCATCAAGTCAGCACCGGCCAAGCATTTCCTTTCCCCTTAACTATTATTATTGGCTCCATCTCCAACAGCCAGAGATATGCTGCAAAAGTCAGGGGGCTGTAGAAAAGCTGCTCTGAGCACCACACTGAGAAGAGTAGTCTTTATGACCAAAGATATTTCTGGCATGTCAATAGATGAGAAAGGGAAGAAAATGCCATGAAAGAAGGGAAATCAAATGTTTAAACTAAACAAAAAAAGAAAAAAAGTGGTAGGTTACATTTTTTTCATTTCAGTTTTGTTTCTTCTTACAGCCTACTTCCTTCTGGAGGAAACTTGATCACTTCAACACAAGGGGTAAATGGTTATTCAGACTCTGCATGATGAGCTCTAATAAAGGAGACTCCACTACTTCTTAAATGAATTGCATCTTATTCTTTGACCCACTTATTCTTTAGGATGAAGTTATCACTCTTCAATTAATTATAATCATTTAATCAACAGCCCTTTATTGAACATAATTTTATTGCATTATGATACACAAAAATACATTAAATATTTCTATTTTTCTGCATTTGTTTGTGAGGTTTTTATGTCCTCATATATGGTCAGTTTTTATAAAGGTGCCATACACAACTGAGAAATGTGTACACTCCTTTCTATTCCCATTCAAATATTTCCCAAGTTCTATCATATCTAACTCTTTAAGAAATTCTATTCAGTTCCTCTATGTCTCCATTTTGGTTATTTTTTTTGTTGGAGCTGCCTAGGTCCAAGGGTGATAAATTGAGGCCTCCTACTATAACAGTTTTATTTTCTATTTCTCCCTATAATCCTTTTTCTTTAAGTATTTAGAAGCTATACCATTTGATGCATATATATTGTAATGATATGAATTCACTGACTATGGTACCTTTCAGCAAAATGTAGTTTTCCTGTTTATGTTTTTAAATTAACTCTATTTTTTATATTTCTTTGTTGGCGATCATGACTATAACCGCTGTTGATTTTTTTTACTTCATCAAAAGTATAAAAGGTTTTCCTCCAGCCCCTTATTTTAACTCTCTGTGCATATTTCTGTTTCAAATATATTTTTGTAAACAACATATAACTAGATTTTGCCTTTAATACATTATGCTGTCCTTTTCCATGTATAGGTGCGTGCATGCCATTCACATAAGCATCTATGATTTTTAATTATGTTCTCTCTATCCTACTCTAAAACTTTTCCTTCTCTTTGTTTCCAACTCTGATTTAAGACTTGTTTCATCCAAGATTAACTTCTCTCTTAATCTGCCCTCTTATTAGCTCCTTTCCCTTATCTCCATTTCCCTGTTGAATTACATTCACTTGTATACCCAGGTCTGTCTGCAGACTTTCCCCTCCTCTGTCCAGGTCAAGCAAGAGCAAAGTTTAGGTGTCACTCCCTCTTCCCCCCTCTCCCTCCATGTTTATAAAGATTTCTACTTGTGCATGCCAATTAAGTGAGATAATTTCCCCAACCTTTGGCCTCCTTTTCCTCTTCCACTCTTTCTATTCTTCTTGCAAGATCATCAGAATATAACAGGACTACCGTCAGTCCCTTTGACTATTTAGATGCCCTGCTATAACCCCTAATGATGACAGAGTTTTGAGAGGATTCTTGTATCATCTCTCTGTTATCAAAAAGTAAATAGTTGCTCAGTCTCTTACAATTCTCTTACAATTGCTCATTCGTGTTTACCTTTTTACATTTCTCTTGACTCCTACTCAATGACTGGTCTTTTCATTGGGAATTCTTGGAAGTCTTCTTTTTCATTAAAATTCCATTTCCCCCCAAAGGATTATATACTCATTCTGGTCAGATACATCATTCCTGGTTGTGAACCTACATCATTTTCTTCCTTTAATACTGTATTCCACTTGTTGAAGTGATGGCTGCTACACCTGGCCTGACCTGACTGGATCTTCGGGACTTGAATTCTTTCTTTCTGGCAGCTCCCAGTATTTTTCCTGTGGATTTTGGATATAACATTCCTTGGAGTTATCATTTGGGGTGAGAGGGTCTAGGAAGTAACTAGTAGATTCTATTTCTACTCTTCCCTCTGGTTCTAAAAGGTCTGGGCAGTTTTCTTTTGTGATTTGTTGAAATATGGTGCCCAGGTTCTTTTTTTTTTATAGTCTTGGCTTTCAAGGATTCTTAAATTCTCTCTCCTTTATCTATTTTTAGATCAATTGTTTTTTATTACAAGATACTTTATATTTTCTTCTTTTTTTCAGCCTTTCGATTTTGATTTTAGTATTTCTTGTCTTGTGGAGTCAATGGAAGTTTCTATTGGGTTCATTCTAACTTTCAAGGGGTTGTTTTTTCAGTAAGGTTTTTTCTCTCTTGAACCATGCTATTAATTTTCTTTCCAAATCTTTCTCCCTGAGCTCTCATTTCTCTTCCCATTTTCCCCACTAGAGCTCTTCTTTGGTTTTTAAACTCATCTTCAGCTCTCTTTTTATACTCTTGCTTCATGTCTTCCAAGAACTCCGGTTCTCCTTGCACACAAGCTGTACAAGCTTTTCTTGAGATTTTTCTTGAAGAAGCTTTAGAATCATTCTCTTCTTCTGGGACTGTGGATTGAGCATCCCTGTCACCATAAAAGGTCCTTACTGTAGGATTCTTATGCTGACCTGGGCTGGAACTTTTTCTTAGATTTCCCAATTCGAGCTCAGGCCGAGGTGTCTTCCAGAATTTTGTGGAGAAGTTTGGGATGGGGGTGAGATACTCAACTGTTCTTCTGCTATGCCTATATCTTGGTTCCATCGTTAGTTTTCCCTTATTCTAAGGATTTCTTTAGAAAGGGTTCTTCACCTGAGCCTGGGAGTTTATTTTTTTTTTACGTTTAACAAATTTAGGTAACTATTTCAATACAGTTGCTTTCCTTTGTAATCCGATGCACTTTATGCCTTAAAAATCATATTCTAAAGAAATCTAGGTTTCACTGGTCTACCAATGACATCCCCCAAAAGACCCTGTTGTTGAGGTTCTTCCTAATTCCTCTTTGAGGGCTGAAAACTTCTAAAATGCTTTCTAACTGATGATAAGATACTTCTGGCAAATATGAACCATCCCCAAAGAAAACACGTTGATTTCTTTAAGATTTTAAAAATTTAAATAAAATTAAAATGGATGTGGGCGATTTAAGGCAGGTTCTAAAGTCAAATCACACGGGCACAGAGAGACGCAAAATCTCTCCTTCCCCTAAAGACGTACAAATGCGTGTGTGAGCACACGCGCACTGTCCCGGCACCGCGAAGTCTAAAACAAAGTGTCCTTGCCCCTGAAGGACTAACGTTCCCTTGGGGGAGCATCAGGAAGCCACACAGGCAAACACAAGGGGAAACTAAAGAGAGCGGCTCAAAAGGAATCTCCTGTAGGGAGAGTCTTTGAGAGTCCAACCGCAGGGAGCTCGGCATTTTTAGTCAGTCAGAAGAGAATACGTTCCAAGACGTGCAAAGGCACCAAGACGGGGAAGAAAACAGCCAGACAGGACATGCTGCAGGCCCATCCGAAAGGGGCTCAGTCTCCCAGGGTAAGCAGAGCCTGTCTGAGGATAAATAGGCTACAAAGCCAGGTAGATAAGGAACAGCCCAGGAGAGATCCAGACAAAGGGTTCCAGGAGAAACCAAAGGGAGATGGAGAGGTCACTTTGATTAAGCCTAAAGTGGCGGAGGAGGGGAGTTTGGGAAGAAAAAGATTGTGGGAGGAACAGATAGAGAAGATGTTCCCTCTGGCTCTGCCCCAAATGGTAAGGGCACCGGCACTGGGGACCCTTCACCACAGACCTTCCAGACAACTGACCCACCACTGAGGAAGGGAGCACACACCATAGGCAATGACATGTGGACCCTGTCTCCTGTCTCTCTGTCGGATGTTGCCTCATTAGCTGGGAATACTAGATAGCAACTTTCTTTTACATGAAATATCAGATCTTAGCAAAGGACATCTTGCGCAATACTGGGTTGCCCAAGACCAACAGGCCTTTGGAGGTATGAATTTCCAACTCCGTATCACTGTTATTTCAAGTACTTTCCAAAGTCTTACCTCGCATGGGAGATTTCATGGCAGCTTCCACCATCCCAACCAGAAGTTGTAGACTTTTGGGATCCTGGGCCAAGCCTGATGCAAAGGCTGCCAGAGCATCTGCATGACGTCCAAGATACTGGAGGGCAACACCCTGTCGGAAGTATGCCTACAAGCATAAAAGAGACAGCAAGCATTTAAAACATGATTGCAGGAAGACTGATGATGTCACAAAGCCAGAGCAAACAGCCAACCCACCAGAGACAAAAAGAATCTTGGCTGAATAAAATGAGCAAACATTTTCTTCTTCTTAAGTCTCTGTCTCCCAAGAATAGAGACTTCAAGCCTGCTACATATGTCCAGGTGGGCCATATTTTTTATCATTCCCTCCTGTGATATGCTCAAGAACTTAGTATCTAGAAATCATATCCCATACAGCAAACATTTGCCAACTGCCAACTACATCCAAGACACTGGTTTAGGGGAGAGACGTGAAGACAAAAATAAAAACATGCCTGCCCTCAGGAGCATGCATTCAACTAGACTAGAGACTGCACCAAGTACAAAGATAAGCATGAAGCATTTAAACCCTTTGGGGATGGCGCTGGTCTGTTCTTGACGTCATGAGCCTCCCATCTCCTGCCTGGCACAGCCGCTCCCATGCACAGAACATCCTTTCTTCCTGATCTCACCAAATCATTTTGTGATTACTTCTTATCTAGCTCATATTCACATACATGATACATACATTATTCCCTTCCTCCAATGTCACGGAATGGCACATAAGCTCCTCAAGGGCAAGAACTCTCTTTTTTTCCTTTCTATTGCTAGGACCTAGCACCATGTTTGCCTGATACAGAATAGGTGCTAAATCGGTGCTTGCGGAAAGGAAGAATGAGTACGCCACTGACTGTCAATTCCTTTTCTTGTTGTCCCAAATTCCCTCAGTGTCTCCTATGGTGTTAGAGTCATAGCTCAATTAAATTGCTGAACTGGGTTCTTCTTATGAAGTCATTCCACATATGGCTAATCAGATAAATCATCATATTAATGCGCATTTAAAGATAATCAGAGTAACACAGAAGAGCATAACATTGGTACACATAAGTGTTTCCTATCAAATAATTTAAAACAAAGTTATAATTATACAAAATAAGCATATACTTTCCTTCAAAATAAAGCGTCTCCATCATTGTTCCTATTCTTTAACTGGGTCACTCACTTTATAAAATAAGCTTATCATCAGTGATTAAAGTAAAAAGACTATTAACTAGAGAAAGAGGGAGTGGAAGAAGGTCAAATCTAAATTAGGAGAAAGTTGGAATCATAAATTTTTTCTTCATGCTAGTTTAAATGACTTCCAGTACATATGGTAATATGAACTAGGCTAATTAAGTGTTATACTACCAAGCACAGACCTGTGAACCTGCTTTAATGAAAGACGAAGTTACTGTAACTAACAGACATTCATTGTAATATGTGTTTCTAATGGTCCGAAAGAACTTGTTCTCTTAATATTCTTCCAATAAGAATGTTTACCCTAAAAAATCTGCTTTGCAAACCTCTTCAGTGAAAGTAACAGCATTTATA
Source organism: Pseudochirops cupreus (assembly GCA_028627135.1). Lineage (NCBI taxonomy): Eukaryota > Metazoa > Chordata > Mammalia > Diprotodontia > Pseudocheiridae > Pseudochirops > Pseudochirops cupreus. The sequence goes on from CM053580.1 coordinate 580,323,425, forward strand.
ATAAATACCATTAGTGGAGTCTGAACAGAATTTTACTATGGCTCAATACAACTCACAATCAATGCTTTAAATGTATTTTGGAAATGCAGAGATAATCACAAAGCTTACTATTATGGATATATTATATCTTTTATTACAGACAGGTAGATGTAAATACACATGCATGTATCTTTATACATTTCCCAAGCTATTCATACACATTATATAACAACCCTTAGGAATAGGTTAAAAAAAAATTGGGAGTGTTGATCTTGACTAACCTCCCTACGCGCACACATACACACACACACATGCATGCATGCATGCTTTTAAATAGGTTTGAAGGATAACATTTCTTAGGTTTGGGGGGTCCTTTTTTGAGGAAACCCCTGCAGGGGGAAGAAGGAAGGTATTTCCCTCTCCTTTCAACTCCCAACTACAATGGCATCTAGTAGCAACTTGCCAGGAGTGAGACACATTATTCGACACTAAAGGGTTCATTTGTTTCAGAAAACTAGAGCCATAATTGAGGGAACAGAAACACATACTTGAGACAGATATGATGCTGAAAAGCAGTCAGCGGAGGAAATGGCTTCAAAGAACAAAGACCCTGGCAGCCTAGGAGAGACCTGGCTATGGACTCAAGTGAGAATCGAGTTGTGGAGAGCAACGGACCCTCGGAAGCCAGTTGAACAATCTGTCCAGTAGAGATGCCACACTCAAGAAGAGTTATATAAAGACTCCAAAAAGAGAGAAGTGCCTTACCGGTCCCACAGTGCCAAGAGCTGCCTCTGCCACACAGTCACACACACACACACACACACACACACACACACACACACACACTCTACTCTAAGACTCACAACAACTGTACTTTAAATGGGATCCCACTCTTCCCATGGATGGATATCTATCTGTGAATGGATATCTATCTGCCTCAAGTGCATGGGAGAAATGACTTATTGCAATTGTTTTGACTATGTAGATATACCTGAGCAAAGAGCTAATTGTGTCTACTGGATGACTATTAATGGCAGGCACATTTGCAGGGGCTCACGAGCTATAGTGTTAGGAGTGTATAACCAAAGGGTTATGTCTAGAGCCAGAGCAGCAACCCTCTAGGGACCCAACCCATGAGTACAAGTTGGGGAAGTAGCCCAGAGGGGTAACATTATTACCACCACATTTTATTGGCTGTGAAGTCGCAGTCCAATGAGGTTTAATAACTTGCCCAAGGTCACCTAGTTACTTAGTTACAGGTTCAGTGGTAAAAATAGTTTAATGTAATTCTTGTTCCTTTTTGTTACAATCTGATGTTGTGAAAAGAGCCCGGACATGGAGTCAGAAGGCCTAGATGTGTTGGACGATCAGACATCTCTCTGTTGTTGATCTCAATCAAGAAGAAGCATAATAACTCTCCTCACCTTACTCTGCCCCAGTCAGATTCCATCTGGCTTACCACACTCAGCTCTCCACACTGCATTTTAGGAGGGGAACTGACAGGCAGGAATGAGCTCAACAGAAAGGAAACAGGATGGGAAGGAAGCTGAAACTATTTCTTATGAAGAACAGCTGAAGAACCTGGGGACAATATCCCCTGAGAAGGTAAGATTTAGAGAGAACATGATCTCTGCCTCCAAATCCTGAAAGGGTAAACAAACTTCTCAGCTGCAAAGGTCAGGCGAGGAGGGTCAAAGAAAGATCAGAAAGCCAACAGAGTCCAGCTCAGCTCGAACTGAAGAAAACTCTATGACACATCAGAACTCTCTGGCAAGAGAAGGGGCTGCTTAGGAGGAAGTGGGTTTCACGTGATCACTGGAGGCATCCAAGCCAAGGGAAGATGGCCACTCGCCCCGACGCTGTAGGCAGTCGTGCTTTGGACAGATCAGGCGACTCTTAAATAAAGAAGACTTGCTGACTACTAACAGCGGCTCACATTCGAAAGGCTAAGCTTAACATTTACTATCTCATTGACAGAGAAACACATTCAACTCTGTCTGCCAAATGCAGGCACTGAAAACTCTAATTTATCTGCCCCTGTAAGAGAGAGGCAAGTCCCCATGTCAAGTTCAAGCTGTGGTGTCAAGTTCACACTGGGACTTGAGTGATTCTGAGTGTTTACTTGGAACACTCAGCATTCAAAAAATGGCAAAGATGGCAAAGAAAGAGGGAGGAGGGGAAAGAGCACCGAGGAGTGGGCTCTCAGCCTGAGCACACGCCGGCAAAAGCCCTCTCTTCCTCTAATCCTGCCTGGGCCCCTCCCTCATGCCCTTAACTTCAGCTGGAGGAGAGGAAGGGGGTCCAGGAGATGGCACCTGAGGCCTTCATTATTCCCCTTCCCCTTTCCCTTCCCCTTCCCCTTCTTGGGCAAGTTTCAGAATTTCCAGCCAGATGTTCGTCAGTTGGCAGTACGAACATGAGGCAGCACCATCCATATAGAAACAAGCTTCTCTTTTTTTACTCCTTGACATGGAAACTTCAAAGAAACCCGGCCTACCCATCCAAAAGACCCCGAGAAATCATAAGGTCTCTGAAGAGCTGGAAAGGGTCTCAGGGTCCAATGACCTCATCTAGTATACAGGACAGGGGGAGATGAGGGCTTTGCATATTCCCAAGACTACGAAGAGAGACTTGGGCTCCCCTGTACAATGCCGCTTGCTGCCACAGCCAGTACTACCACTGCCATCAGCACATCATTATATTATCATCTCCGTTATTACATCTCCATCAACTAACATGGCGGCTTCATACTGGTTGGGCAGGGACCTTGGGGACTTGATGGTTATGGCAGTGAAACACAACAGAATGTGGCTCTTCTGGGTGGGCCTGGTTTGGCTTTTCTTTGAGAGAACTCCCTCTTCTCTCTTCCTCGTCTCAGATGCTCAGCTATCACTGAGATGCTTTTGGCCACTATCTCCAACAGACTGCCCCCTCTTTCCTCCTCATTCTCTCACCCATGGTCAGTCTTTCCCTCTCTGCTGGGTCCTTCTCTACTGCCTACAAACATGCCCACGCCTCTCCCATCCTCAAAAAGCCTTCACTTGATCCATCCACCTCTGCTAACTATCATCTCATACCTCTCCTGTCTTTGGGGACTAAACTCCCTGAGAAAGTCTTCTTTCTGAATCTCTTCACCTGCTGATACAGTGATTACAGCTGAGCCTGGAGTCAGGAAGTTGAGTTCAAATTATGCCTCAGACACTTACAGCTAAGTGACCCTGGACAATTCATTTAAACTATATTTGTCGCAGTTTCCTCAACCTAGAAATTGGGATAATAATAGCACCTACCTCCCAGAGTTATTGTGAGGATCGGTTGAGACATTTGTAAATATTTGGAGGTGAATTTGGAAGAGCTCAGATGATCCTTGCCTTTACTCTGCCATCTTGGCCTTCAAAATATTTCTATGAAAACTTTGGTGCATATAGGACCTTTCTTTCTATCTTGGACCTTCTTGGGGTATATGTCTAGTGGGGGCACATATGTCTAATCTCTAAGTCCAAGAATAGGAAATTTTAATCACATTTTTAGCACAATCCCAAAATCCAAATTCCAAATTCATTTCCAGACCAGGTGGGGAACCTGTGGCCCCGAGACCACATGTGGTCCTGAGGTCATATGTGATCCTCTAGGAGGCCACATGTGGTCTGGCCCCAAGGCGCTCTAGAAGGCCACAGGTTCCCCTCTCTTGAAACCACATCAGAGCTTCACAAACAATGTATTCATGTGCCTTGAATATTTGCTATTCCCATCATTTGTCATCATTGCCAATTTACTGGATGAGACATAAAACCTCCCAGCTGTTGGATTAATTCTCGTTTGCCTTATCATTAATGATCTGGAGAAACCTCTCAGAGTTGTCAGGAGTTTGCAATTCTTTTGAGAACGTGTTTAACACAGGGCCTGACACATAGCAGGAGCTATGAAAATGCTTCCTCCTTTCCCTCCCTTTCTCTCATCTGGCTTCTGATCTCTTCCTCCAACCAGAACTGCCCTCTCCAAAGTGACCCACAATCCCTCAGCTGCTAAATCTCATGCTCTAAATGCTCACCCTTCTTGAACTCTCTGCAGCCTCTGTCACTGTTGACCATCCTGTTCTCTCCTAGTTCTGACCATTTCTTCTTTGGCACCTCTGCTGAATCTGCAGCCATATCATGCCCACCAAGAGCAGACGCCCCCCAAAGTCTGTCCTGGGTCCTTGTCTCCATCTCATTTCACTTGGTGATCTCAAAAGTTCTCATAGTTTCAAGGACCATCTCTATGCTTATGACTTCATGTGCACCTCGATATCTTTGCTTCTTATCCACCTCAATATCTCCGCTAATCTCCAGTCTTCATCTCCAACTATCAGTGGAGAACTTCAACTGGATAACTCACAGACATCTGAGACTCATAACGTACAAATCTGAACTCCCTGGCATTCCCCCAAATCCCTCACTCTTCCTGTGGAGGGAAGCGCCATCCTCCCGATCACTCAGGTCCCCAGCCTGGGTGCCATTGTCAGTTCCACCTTCTCTCTCATTCCTTTGGTGAATCTATGTCAAGCCTCACTCCTGCCTTCAACACATCTCGCCCATATGCCCCCAATCCCTCCTCTGTCTCTGTCACTGTCACCGCCTGGTGAAGCCTCATCACCTCACAGAGGACTTTTGCAATAGCTGCTGGGGGTGGGGGGGAGGGTCTGCTGCCTCAAGCCTCTCCTCTTTCCAGTCTATCAACCACTTGGCTGCCACAGTGATCTTTTTTTTTTTATTTTTTTTTCACAGTGACCTTCTTAAAGTGCAACTCTCACCATGTCACTTTCTCTACTTGATAACCTCCAGTGACTCCCTATCACCTCCAGGATCAAATACCAAATCAAATCCTGTTTGGCTTTCAAAGCCCTTCACAACGTAGCCCCGCCCCTCCACTTTCCCATCTTCTTTCCCCTCGCTCCCTCCTCTACCATATTCTATGATTCTGAATGGAATGGCTGAAAGGAAGATGGACCAGAGCAAAGGGGGACTTGAGGCCAGCCTACTGGCCAACTACTGCAATAGTCCAGCCATGATGGAAGAAGACCTGTCCCGTGGAGTGGGCAACATCAGAAGAGAGAAGGAGGTGTATTTGAGAGATGCTGCAAGGGGACAGTGAAGGCTTTGGTAACAGATGGGATATGGAGGGGGGCGGGGAAAGAGGGGAGGTCAAGGATGACACTGAACTTGGGAGAAGATGATGAAGCCCTTGACAGTAAAAGGGAAATTTGGAAGAGGAGGGGTTTGGGGAAAAGATAATGGGCTCAGTTTGGACACATCAAGTTTAAGATGTTCTTATGGGAATCTGAAGATCTTCTCTGCCCCTAGCCCCTTTGATGGGCTTATGTGACTCTGAGAACCTTCCCTGATTTGAAAATATACTCTGCCCCCTAATAGGCTGAATGTGGTCACATGGAGCCTATGGTGGAAAGCTTGTTTTTCAGGAATTCCCACACCTTGTTACTTTGTGATTGGGCAGTTGGTCAAGAGGGTTATGACACTCTCTGATCCAGAAGAAGGCTATATATATCCTGATGTGAGCTTTTGCTTTGGGGTTCACTTCAGAAAGAGTTGTATGATTTGGCCAGATGAGACTCTGGGCAGCCGTTGAGCCCCCCCGGCTTTGAAAACCCAGATATTGGTGCTTTCCTCTCTGGTGACTAACTAGGTATGGATGTAATGGTCAGGCGGCTGGAAGCCCTGTCTGCTGATCTGTTTCTCTCTCTGCTTGTAACTTCTGTTTGCATTCTGTTTGTATTCTCTGAAGTTCAGGGTGTTGAATTTTTCCCCTGAACTAGGTAAATGATATATGTTTGATTAAAGTAAGATTGTTAGCCCATTTTGAGTTGCTTTCCTTTAGAAAAGTAGATCTAAGAAGCCATGCTAGCAGCCATCCTGGGTATGTCAGAGTACTTGCCGATATAGATGTCCAGAGTATATCAGAAGGAAATATCCAACAAGCAGTTAAAGATGGAAGATGGAAAATACAGGGTAGGGCTGGATAAGCAGATTTGAGAATCATCAGCAGAGACGATAACTGAATCCATTAGGAAATGAGCCCCTGTGGGACAGCCAAGGTTAGTGGGTGTGACCTGGATGAGGACCCAGCAAAGGAGACTGAGGAGTCTGAAAGGAGGAGAACCAGGAGAGAAAGGGTGGGGGGTGTCCTAGAAACCTACACAGAAGAGGGAGCTGGACAGGGTCAGAGGCCACACAGAGGCCAGGAGGGATGAGGATGGAGAAAAGGCCATGGGATCTGGCAATTAAGAGACCACTGACAACGTCTGGTTGAATGCTGAGGTTGGAAATCAGATTAAAGAGAATTAAGAGGAAAGAGAGTCTGCTCATGGACTTTAGTCACAAAAGGCAGGAGAGGCATGGGACCAGAGTCAGTGAGGATGGCAGAAGCATGAGAGGGTTTGGGAGGATGGAGGAGACTTAGGCTTGTCTATAGGGCAGCAGCCAGGAGACAGGGAGAGGCAGGAGGGAAGAGAAAGAGTGACGGAGGAGGCAGCCTGCTGGAGGACATGGGCTAGCTTCATTGGCCACAGACCATACAGCTAAGGTCATACTCAACCCTATGCTGGCCACTGGAGACAAGCCATGAAAACCATCTACTGAAGATCTACTGAAGATGGATGGGCTGGGAGCTACATCGTGGGACCTTGAAATAGAAATTAATGTTCTCATATCTGTATATGGCTTCTCCTCTTACAAACCACATGACTCACATTCCCTCACTTGATTCTCAGCCCAGTATTATGAGAGAAATGCAGCAGAAATGATGATTCTGGACTAATGAGGTCTAAGGACCCTTCCAGTTCTAAATCTATATCCTCTGATCTCCATTTCAGGGGTAAGAAACTGAAGCTAAGGAAGAAAAAATATTGTGGGAGTCAAAATTCCAATCTCCAGCCCATCTTCTGCCTCCAAGTCCAGTGTTCTTTCCAAGGAGTAAATTAGATCAGCCTAGTGCACCCATATACACCCCAAGACCCTTGCCAAGTAATTGCTTTGGAGGCAAGAGTGAAATTAGACAAAAGCAGACTCGGTCACACCCCACCTGTCTGGAGGTAAAACCCTGAAACTGATGAAGCTTCTGAGGAGTCACAAGACAAAACCCAGAAGCAGGGTCTTTAGGGGAACAGTCCTTCTGCGTCATGAGCAGTCATTTACCCACCCCACCCCCACTCCCCATCCCTTTGCTCTCACGATCTTCTCAGCTGTGGTGGACACAGAAGCAATGTTTCCTGCTGTGACTGAGGTCCTCAGGAGGAGCTGGGAGAGGAAGAGCCACTCTCAGCCATCACTTGTTTCCCTGAGCCTCTCTCTTCCAAAAGAAAAAAGCCATTTCAAAGGCAGGACTAGACATCCACAGGACGTTCTCTTGTTACCTCAAGTGCATTTCTTAACTTGGATGAAGACAGATGGACATCTTCCATTTATAACTTTCCAGACTGACCAGTCTTCTCACCTCCCCCACTACCCTCAGGTTTGTACCCCCAAAGCCAGCATGATATAACAGAAAGAAATCCCAGAGTCAGCTCAAGTACTGGCTTTTCTATTTACTACCTGTGTAAAGTGACCATTAGTAAGTGATTTTTTCTAAGACTGTCTAGGCCTCACTCAGTTTCCTCCTCTATAAAAATCAAGAGATTGTTCTAAAGGACCTCTAAGGTCCCAGCCAGCTCCAGAGCTCTGATCCTCCAGGAAGAAGCCTCTTTCTTAAAAGGCTCCCTTAGTAGCATAGGATGCAGAGTTAACAATAACCAGTTTAGGACTCAGAATTTCTTGTACTTAGAGACTTCAACCTATAGAGGAAGAGATTAAGGAAAATCAGAAATGACACAGGAAATTTATGGACATGAATATTTAATCTCTTTTCCATTAGCCAGCGTTGATTGTAGAACAATTTTTATAATGAATTGCATGGAAGGGAAATTCATTTCATTAACCTTTCATATAAATGTGTTATTATTGAACCAAACAGGCCACTGTACTCCAAACTCAGTTCGATGTTAATTAGATTATAGGCACTAAAGCCTGAAATCAGAGAGGAACACCAGGAACCACCACCTCCTGTGGCCCCAGCCTAGGAGCTTCATACACCGTGAAGGGGGTTGGATTTGCATTAAATCAGGTGCATTGGCCTTTACTTCTGGTCATCTTCCTGCAAGTGCCTTTTTGGGCCTTATTTGCTGACACGTTATTGCAAAAACCTCAAGAAGCAGCAGAGGCAACATTCTTTACCCAGTGATGTGTGCGCTCACCTGCTCAGCCGGGAGCAATCATTCCTATCTCGTCAGCAACCTACAATTCTGGTTTCTGTTGGAGCCTGAATGCCTGCTAAGAGCTCACTCACACATACTTGTGCATGCCTGCTGAGAGTTCACACATACGTGTGTGCATGCATGTGAGCGCACTCACAAAAGACCAGAGGGCAATCTAAGTGCTCTCTACTCAAACAGGAATCCATTATTTCATTTCCTAAAATTAGTCTTAAACTGAGTGTTTCAACAAGGAAATAAACGTATAAAACCTATCTGGAAAACATACACATAAAAAATAAATCAATTTGTTCAGAAAGGACAAGAATGAAAGAAAAAGAAGCTAGAATTGGCAGCGTGAGCCCAGGGCACTAGAAAGCACTTCCATTCCATTCACACATTTTCTCATTCAGAATCTCTGTGTCATACAATATGATACAATTGTAGTCAAGTGCCTATGATTTGGGAGGGAGTGTCTAAAGGGCCAATGGATGTGCAGCTCGAGCAATTAAATCTGAAGGCAGGCTCTGAAACGTACAAGCTGGAGAATGAAGGGAAATGGGAGTTGGGGCAAGAGCCATTTGAACCGCATTTCAGCATCTCTAAAACGCTGATAAAAGATATTCGTGTTACCTCTTTTACAGGGCGGTTGTGTGGAAAAACATTTTTTAAGCTCTAAAGTGCTACATAATTGCTGCGTAATTGCACATAGTAAACGATATGCGATGTCACTCAGCGTCCTTCACGGGACGACTTAGAATTTAATCATCCTGGCTCACATTCAGATAGTATTTTAAAGGCAATTGTGCTTTATACAGGCTACTCAGGTGTGGCCAAATGAAGTCAACAGAAAGGGGGGGTGTCCCAGAAACCTACACAGAAGAGGGTGCTAGACAGTGTCCTGGGTTCAGTCTCTACCCCTGCAGAAGACAGCGCTGGGTGCAAGAGATACCTAGCAGGATGGAGTAAGCGTGACCAGAAAAGCCGCCTTCGGGAGGTCAGTGAAAGAATTCGGGAAGTTGGGCCAGTCACAGGAGCCAAGGAGTTCTTCCCAGAGAAGGGGAAGCCACCTGAGACTCTTGATCAGGGAAGAAACCAGACCAGAGCTGTGCTTCAGGAAGCTGGACCTGAGTGTTGAGAAACAAGGGTAAAGGTAATCTGAGCGCTGTCCTCTCTTCCTGGATCGAATCCAGGGCCCGTTCAATCCTGCTGTTTCCACTGCATCCTTGCCAACATGCCAGAAAGACACTCAGAGGACAGAGGGGTAAGGGCCAAGGCTGGATAGAGGAACACCTCTGGTGAAGGGGCACAAGTGAAAAGACATAAAGACCTCAGACCACAGGGGCTGTGGGAGCAAAAAAGGAAGAGACTGAGCAGAGGCAGGAGCGGTGCCCGAAGGGAGGATGGGCCAGACTTGGCAACTGATTAGATGTACAAGATGAAAGACTAGCAAAAGCCAATGCATCTCAGCCTCGGAGGGGATCTTGGAGGGCGCCTGACTGCAAGGCATGTCTGACAAACCATGTTCCAGCCTCTGCATGGAAGCCTCCAGGGACAGGAAATCCATTAGATCCAAAGGCAGCCATTCCGCTCTTCCTGGAGGGCTCGGGCTGTTTGTAAGGTCCCCCTCCAAATCCAGCGGGAATCTCTCTCTCGGCAGTCTCTGTGCATGTTTCCTAGTTGCTGCTGTTGCTGCTGTGAGTGGCCATCATTTATACATCACTTTAGGGTGCAGAAAGCACCATGTGGACATTATCTCAATTGCTCTGCCCTCTGGAGCAAAAGCAGATGATCCCTCTTGTCTCCTGTAGCCCTTCCCCTGTGGTGCAGGGGCCAGAACACTGGCTCCGGAGCCTGCTGGCCTAGACCAAAATCTGGGCTCTGTTACTTCTTACATATGACCTTGCATAAGTCATATAAGCCCTTCTGCACCCCAGTGTCCTCCTCTATAAAATGAAAGGATTAGTGAGCTCGATTGTATCTTCCAACTCAAAATCTATAGCTCTGTGATTCCAAATACTTGAAAACAGCGATTCTCTTAATAATTAACAATAACAGAGAAGCCCACATGACCTCAATCAATAATATGCTGACAAAGAAGTATGGAGTCAATGGTGGAATCATGTGGATTTGTTTTACAGAAACAGAGGGGTCTCTAACAGCCAGACAGGAACAGGTCAGAGCCACCAGAGATTACAGACAGGACGTGTTCAAAGAGCATCAGCTTATAGACTGATACAAATTTTGCAAGAAAGTGGCAGAAACAGTAATGTTCTCACAGCAGGTTACAATTGTTCACCTACTGTGAACCAGGAAAGCTGTCACAGAGTGGCCGGAATTACAAACCAGACAAACGTGGTATCTCTCACAAATTAGCTAACAACGAATTCCTATTCTACAAATACTCCAAGTGATCTGTGATCTCAACAGTTTGGGAACCCCCTCCCTACCCGATGGAACTTTCTTTCATCTCCTCTCAAAAGTTCTCCAGATGGGATGTGACAGAGCACTGGGCCTGGAGCCAGGAAGACCTGAGCTGACATCCTGCCTCAAACGTTTCCTAGTGACCCTAGCCAAGTCACCTAATCTCTGTGCCTCAGTATCTTTGACTCTAAAATAAGGACAATAATAGCATTAGTTTTCCGTGCTTTGTGAGGATCGTACGAGATCATAGTTACAAAGCACACAGCACAGCGCTTGGCTCATAGGAGGTGCCATGGAAATGCTGCCACTACATCATCATCATCATCATCATCAAATTAGATAGAAAAGGAATGGCAAGAAAAACATTTTGGGGGCAAGCTGAGTTTGATGTTGGCCACGATGAGACAGAGGTGGGCATCATGGTGGACACACGTGGAGGAGGGCTGAAACAGATCTGGAGCCTCAGACAAATGTTAGGGCTGGAAGTGTAGATGAGTGGGTCATCGGCAGAGAAGTGGTAAGTGATATATAGAGGATAGAAGAGAAGGAATCACTGACAGAGTATGGAGAGAAAGGAGCAAAGAAGGCGGCCACGCACAGAATTCTGGCAAGAGGAATGCCTACAAAAGAACAGGACGTAAGGTGGAAGGGGACTTTCAAACAAAGAAGCACCACTGAATTTAGAGCGAGACTAAAGTTCACCCAGATCAGTCTGCACATTTTGCTGATGAGGAAACTGAGACCCTGGGCCACCAAGGTATCATTCAATGTCACACGGCAAATTAACATCCGAGCCCAGCCTTTGGTCTCCAGATCATGCCCCTTCCACTGCATCACACCACTGACATGGCTAAGAATGACATCACTGCCATTCTATTTCTCAAATTTTCGGGGTGCAAACATAAGCATGGATTTCTCTTATGAGAAAGCAAATACAAAACTGCTTGTATTTTATGGACGGAAAAATGAAAATAAAAAGAGTTTCAGGCCTCCATTTCCCTCTTTTCATCCATCAGAATGGGCGCGGACCTGAAGTCTGGTTGTGCAGGGGCTACATACAGACGCCATCCCAAGACGACTTCCAGCCTAAAGGTTCTGTGCCAGCGATTCAAATTTCCCATTTTTGGTCTTTGTTTTTGTTTTCTTAGGTAGTTATTTATGTGACTGTCGTCCTAACTAAATGGACCTATCTGAGCATAAACCATTTTCTTGTTTTCTCTGCTTGGAGAACAGAATGGTTTATTTCAGCACTGCAGATAGCATCTCTGCTTCTTAGGGGGGATGACTAATTGAAACAGTCTCTGTCTCCCCTCACATTTCTTACCCAAGAGTCAAGTGATGATGTTAAGGAACAAATCTCTTTTCTCCTGACAATTCGCACTTCTTTTCCTAACATTGCTGTGAAGATTCGATGAGTCCCAGTTTGTTCCAAGCCTACTTAGCGCCTGCCAACAGGCAAAGGAAGATTTCATTCATCAGGGTCATAGTCCTATTGGCAATGCATTCCTAGATTATAGCAGCAATTCTAATAAAGAAACAGTGATGGGGCAAATGAACAGAGGCTCGTGAAAGCATACAGAATGCAGTGGCTACAGAAGCAAGAAACTTCATCAATTCTAATTGAGAGATGTGCTGAGATTTTATCTAGGAATTATATCAATGTCAGTCAAATGAGCCCCACACCAGGTTCACCTATGTCTTAGGAAATCATATGAAAACAGCCCTAAGCACTATAAACAAATGCACACCCCGTAGTCATCAATCCAAGCCAGGTGACTTCAATAGTGGAGAATTACCAAAAGATTAGTGTTTCCATTTGCTAAATAGCTCTGTGTTTATCCACCTCTTTGCCCTCTTAAGGCCCTGCACAGCATAATTTAGGCACTGAATTTGACAGGTGTCTTTTGTGCTGGCAAATGCATTTCCACACTTTTCCCAAGGAGTGCAAATTGCTGACATTGCTCCCTTTGCTATTTAAGGTCTCATTCTATGAAACTTATATATTAAGAGTCCCTCCGGAGTGGAAAGAAAATAAAATTTTAAAATTTCCTCTGGAATTCTAGGTTGATGGATCTAAAATGTCCAGAATTAGCGGTAGCTGTTTTCCTTTATTTAGCCTTTTACAGTTTACCATCTACCTTCCAGTGACCACCCCATGAGGTAGGTGGTCCAAGTGATGCCCATTTGACAAAGAAATGGAAATTCAGAAAAGTAAAGTGATTTGACCAGTCCCAGGATGGATGAGAAGTGGAAGAATTCAAATCCTGCTTGGGTGACCACATCCATGCTCACCAATACCTCCCACTGACGGAACGCTATTTCCAGCATACCACAATGCCTTTCTGTGGAAATGACACCATTTTGCATTTTTAGATGAATGCATGTTTGAAAAGCCTTCTCCCACAGCAGCAGTAATCACTCACATTAAACTCTCGATTTCGAGAAATCTAAATACGAAAGTTTCCTAAATGCAGGTGTACTACCAGTAAAATAGAGAAGTAAAAAAAAACAAAAAAAACAGAAGTTCCCAAACTTCTCTGGCCTACCGCCCCCCTTAAAAAAGCACTCAGTGCCCCCCCAAACTACTTTCTTTAATCCTTTAACTTTTTTAAAAATCTGCATCATCTCAAACAACTACCTGGCCTATTCCAGCACCCCCCCCAAGTGGTGGAATCACCCACTTCGGGAATCTATGGATGATCTGCAAAGACTTGTCTTATTCTAAATGCATGATTCATTTCTTGAGCACCTACTATGATCCTAGCACTAAATGTGGAACAATTGGAAATAGAAAGCAGGCCTGGTTCAGAAGGTTATAATTAAGTTATGGTAATAAAATGCACACCCTAGAATCAAAGGACAGCACAGAAGAAAGGTAACACATGGCGGGCTGCATCCCGGAGGCCCCTGACTTACTTCTAAAATTTATTTCTAACTCAAATTTTGGAAACTGAACATTATTGCACCCAACCTCACCCATTTACAAGCTCTATCTTTGGCCTTCCCTGATTCTATTCCCTTGCCTCTCTTTCAAATTCAGTTCCACGCTGAAATCAATGCTTTCTCAAACTCCCTGGGCCCCTTTCTCTTGCCTCTCCTTTAATGCTGAGGCCTGGAGAAATGAAATCTATACATCCATCTTCTCTGGAGTCAAGCATGCTCTAGCCAGGAAGAGATAAAATTCAACTAGAAAGCTTTACCCATAATGCTACTGAGTCACCGAGGTGGAGGAAGATGCAGGGCTCCTTGGGGAGAGATTATCCAAACCAATATCAGTGAAATGGATTTACTGAGTCCAAAGGAAATGAATCTCCATGGCTCCTACCTACTGACACAACACCCCAGCAAATGAGGAAAGTCATTCTACCTTGTTTTAAAGTCATTTGGGTTGACAGATGCAAAAGAGTCTTCTTCTCCAACAAAGGCTCTTAGAAAGTATATCAAATGGATTCTGGAGTTGCTGAGAATTCCAAGGTTAAATATTCAGATCTTGACTATACTGTTCATGAGAAACACAGAATTTTAAAAGCTGGAGAACAGCTGTCCTGGTCACTTTTTGTCATTCTCTCACCCTCCTTTCAGGATGAGTTCATCTCTGAATCATCATTCTTTTATGTGGTTCTGCAGCGGCAGAGTAGCCGGACCACCAAATTTCCAACAAGGCTGTACAAGTCTCCACTTTGGTGTCTAGACAGTCCTCATTATTTTCAAACACATGACATATAATTAAAAGTACACAAAGGCGAGAGCAGCACAGAAACTGAATGTCTCTAAATCAAAGCTCCGTGCCAAAAACCAAAACCCAACAGTCCTGAATCACTTTTTTAAAATTCTGAGAAATAGGTAAGACTGTGATGATTTTGTTTATAGAAGTGGTTCCATTCTCATTTCAATTAATGTAATCATAAAGTATAAAGCAATCTTCCTACAACTCAACAACAACATGGTTACAAGATTTTTTTTTTATGTATAAATAAGATTTTCTGTGCCCTGACTGGTCTCTTTATCAGGTACAAACTCCTTTCTAATTGGGTCTGGAGAAAGAAATGGCAAACCACTGTAGCGTCTCTGCCAAGAAAACTCCACATAGAGTCACAAAGAGTCAGACACAACGAACAGCAACAACAAAAAGCAACTCCTTGGGTGAGGAAGGTGGGAAGAGAATCTCTGTAACAACTGCCCTTGTTCTGCTCATTTAAAAAGCGAACTGGCTACGGCTGAATTGTTTTCGCCCTCTTACTGTTAATGGAAAACACACCGGTGGAGGCTCATGAACGACAGCGGGTCGAGAAGCCGCCCCTCTGGGGAGCCGAGCTGAGAGCACAAGTCGGGGAGCGCTGGGAGAGAACACGCCCTAGTCACGACACCGAGCTATTGCAGCATCGGAGCTGGGAGGGCTCCTCGAGCACTGCGTGTCGGAGGGGAGAGGGAGCTAGAGAAATACTATTGGGAGGAAGCTGAGGGGACCTTCGCGGTCCCCTAGTCCTCTCATCGTGGAGGAGTGAGGAGAAGGAAGGGGCCTCTCCCAAGTGACCCAGTAATTCAGCAACACAGTGTTGGTCTCCAGACCCCTGGTCAGGGTTCCTTTGTCTATACAAAGGTTTCCCGAACTGTTCTGAGGGGCGACCGGGGTCACAGATTTAGAACTAAAAGGGCCCTTAAACGCCACCTAATCTATCCCTTTCATTTTACACAGGACCAGCTGAGGCCCAAAGAGATGCACTAACTTGCCCAGTGCCACATGAATAGCAAATCACAGCGCTAAGACTGGGACCCAGCTCCTGGCCTCCGAATCCGTTGTTGTTCTACCAGGGCCACCCGCTGTCTCCGAGAATCAGGGGCTTGGAGAGGAAGGGGGCATCAGGAGCCATCTGGTCTAACTCCCTGAGCTTACAGGTAAAGAAAGTCAGGAGTGGGGTTAGTGATCGCCCAAAGTGTAGGTAGCAGGTAGCAGAAATCAGAGGCAAGCCTGGCAAACCCATCCTCTAAGCCCAAAGGCAGGGCTCTTTCTACAACGCAATGCTGTCTCTAAGGAGGTGTATGGGCAAATTTCAAAGCAAACAATATTTCCTCCCATAAAGTTTAAAGATAAAATTTATATATCGAAAGTATTTTTATATGCAACAGTTCCCCAGTAGGAAAATGAGATAAATGTTCTTTCCCTTCTGCCTTGAGGTTTTCCTGCTCTCTCTTTCTTCCCCTGGGCACTGCAACTGACAGAGGCCGCCTGGACCCACACTTCTGGTTTTGTCAACAGAATTTAAAGTCCAAAAGGCCCTGTGGCCGCGCTGGTTTTCCAAAACCTTGCCAAGGCCACACAACTTCTTCTGAAATGCCCCGTGCTGTGGGCAGCTCCTGTCTGACGGTAACACAACTTGGCGTAGCAACACATTTGTGTTCACAGCCTGGAACAAGAGAAGGTAAACAGACTCTGAGGAAATCAGAAACCTCAAGGCTCTCAAGCACGGAGACAGCAATCTAGGTTTTTAAGCCATTCTTTAAGTTCAGACTGTTTAAACGCCTAATTAATTCTAATAATTAAATGCAAGCACTAACCACTGGCTTTGCTGGGTCTTTTTTTACTTCCATAAACTCAGGCATTTTTAATGGCAAATCACTATGTCATTATGGTCAAGGGTAATAAATGACTATTGGTCAATAAGCTCTGAACCTTAACAGGCTGTTAACTAATTCAGTTGGAAATAAGACCAATAGTTGTAATGGCCTCTAATTTCATTCTAAGATTCCAGCCTCATGAGCTCTATGTGATTTCATTCAGCAGAGGACAGCCATTTAAAGGGCTTTTCGAAGTATCTGAATTCCAAGTAATTGCACAGCTTCCATTAGCCAGGCCACCCATATTTAAAAAAAAAAAAGTTCTCAGGCCAGACAATGACAGAAGCAGAAGGGCCCCTAGACATCAGTTAGCTCTGCCCCCTCCTTTCACAAAGGGGGAAACCTATTTCCTAGTATCAGATGAATGGGTTTGCACCTTAGACAAGAAACCGGGTGTTCTTTCCACCAGGTGCCCCTGGGGAAAATATTGCACTCAAACAGACAGGAGCAATCTAAATGATGAGATCACTGTTCTCAGAGGCAGGAAGACCTGGGTTCCAGGTCTGATGCTGACCCATCCTGATGCTGTGACCGCAGGAAATGCGCCAGAACATGAGCTGCTTGGGGACAGGGAGTCTGGGGTTGGGGTGGATTTGGTGCCCCGCCTTTTTGGCATCCCCAGAACTTAGTACAGTGTCTAGCCCACTTAGTGGGTGCTGGCTGACTGATTCAACCTCTGAGGGCCTCAGAGCCAGAGGTAAAAAAGCAGGACCAAGCAAATAAAAAGAAGTCACCAAACGTCGGCGCTTTCTGGATTCTTAACTCAAACCGTCTGCTGGAGGGAACAAAGGGGCCATCCTGCCGAGAGCAAATGTGCCGCTGAGCAATAACAAGAAGGGAGACTCAGCAGCCTGGTCCCTGCCTGCCTTTCTCCTCATCCTCCCTGAGGCAAACAGACCCCAGGGAGAGCCTGAGCTGCCGGATGAGCAGAGAAGCAGAGCGTCCAGACACCGGCACCTGCTCCCAGGAGCAGACTTCCACCAGCTTCTCTAGACCAGAGAGCTCAGTTTTGTACAAGGGGCCCAAAGGATGGGGTTTAATTTTATAATATTGGCACTTTTGTATTTCTTCCATCTCACAGAGAACCTTATCTGTTTTTTGATCATGGCTGTGTGTGTGTGTGTGTGTGTGTGTGTGTGACCTTCGCCCCACCCCAATAGACTGCATGGTCCTTGGGGCAAGAAGTGTGGCCTCCTGTTATTTGTCTCTCCCCCAGCGCCTCCAAGGGTTCCCTAGGTGTAGTAATTGTTTAATAAATGACTGTCAAATTGACCTGAACTCCAATTCTTTTCTGAACAATTTGTGTTTACTTCCAAGACAAGGACACTTGCCTGCTAAAGTCTACACTGACCTTTCTTACAGAGGGATGAAGTCCCTAAGCATGTGAGGTCCTCCCAGGCACCCGACAAAATGCTTCAGTGACTCTAGCATCCCCACCTGGCCCGGGCGGCTTGTTCATTCACAAATATTGGTTGAGCAATGAATACATGCAAGTTACTATGCTAAGCACAGAGCATATGAAGGTAAATAAACAGGTCCCTGCCCTCAAGGAGCTGACAGTTTAGAGACACTGTGGGCACCAATAACTGTAATAAAGCGAACCATGACCCAAGCCAGTCCACTAAATCATAGAGGAATTTTGGCCACTTTGTTGGAAGGAGGGAGGAGGTGCCTACACTGAAGAGACCAGGGGTCTTCTGAAATGCTGAAAACTGGAAAAGGGATACGAGGAGCAGAGACACAATGGGAAGGGAGCCCAGAAGCCTCACTGGCCTCAGAGATCACAGGAAGCATTCAGGTTGAACCTTCAAGAATGGACAGGATTTGGACAGGCATTGATGAAAGGACAGGGAGGGGGCAGTAACTGGTGCAGTTGGCTACATGAAGGCAAGGAGATGGATATAAAACTGCAAAGGTGAGAGAGGTTTAAACTGACCTGAAAGACAGAAAAACCAGAGCCACAGAAACAAAGTGGGAGACCCTTCCAATAAGCTAGGCAAAGGCAATGAGGGTCCAAAAATAGGGAATAAAAGCATCAATGGAGAGGAGAGGAGTCCCTGGACCTGAAGGAATTTGGGAGGAAGAACTGCCAAGACGACACTTGACTGGGCATGGGCAATAGGAGAAGAGTCAAAGAAAACAAGAAGACAGATGTAGAACATCAGAAGACATCAGGCCCAGCCCATTCACTTTAGACAGGAGGAAACCCAAGCCCAGAGAGGGGAAATGATGCAAAAGAATATAAGCACCATGAGGGCAAGAGCTGATTGTTGTTCCTGTATCCCCAGTGGCTGGCCCATCAGTTCACTACATAGAGGACCTAACAAATGCTTGATGAATTTAATCTGATTTAATTTTATTTAATTAATTGGCTGCGTAAGTACCAGAGGCACAAGCAAGAAATGCCATATCTGGGGTGCAAATCCAGGTTCTCCAATTCCTGCTCTGGTCTTTCCGCAGTGACTGAGATGATGGCAGTACAGTGAAAAAAAATGAAGAAAGGGAACGGAGCAAATGGTAAACTGGGATTCTATTATGATGAATTTGTGGAGATATTCTGAAAACAATTAGAAATCAGGAGTTCACAAAGCCACAAAAATCAGTAGCATTTCTGAATATTACTAATAAAAATCAGAAGGCAGGCATAATCAAAGCTGCATTTAAAATGACACCATTAATGGCAGTATGGAGGTAAGGCAGGGTGGCAGGAGTGGCATCCAACAATCTGGTTTGGACCCGAGGATATGCCATCAGACTACTTGTGTGTGCTTGGGCAGGGCACCAAACCTCTCCCCACCAGAGTTTCTCTTCCATTTCAAGACCATGATGCCTCTACTCTGACCATCCTTCCCAGCCCCATCCCACGAGGGAACTGCCAGGACTCTTGCTCCCAGGTCCCTAGGCTTCGAGGCCTGGGCTTCTGTCCTAACTAGCCCAAAGCAGGCGTCCAAGTCATCTTGTGGCCTTTTCCAAACTCTGACGTCTCCCATCTCCATCCCTTGTCTACCTCCCCTTAGGGTTCTTCTCCCTTGAGGGCAGAGACTGGTCTTTCTTGATTCTGTTTCTAGGGACAGCTCTTAGCACAGTGCCCAGCAGAGACAAAGAGTTTAATAAACGCATTCACTCGTTTGGTTTCTGTATCTGTAAAATGAAGGTGTTGGATTAATCGCTTCTAGGGTCCCTCTCACGCCTCTAAATTCTTGATTTTAGACAATAAAGTACGTGAAATATCTAAATATCTGGGAGTTAAGCTACAAGACAAACAACATATAAAGACAATATTAAAATATTTTCATAAAAATCATTGGAGAGAGATTAAATATTCATAAGTAGGCCCGCTAGCATTGTAAAAATAAAAATGTTACTCAAATTACTGTACAAAGGGACAGTGCCCGGAATTGGACAGAATCATTTTAAAAGTCAGAGTGAAGAATAAAAGGCCAAGAATGTCAAGGGAAATATTTTAAAAGGAATAGGCGAGGGGCCTTCCTTCTACAGACCGCAAAGCAGCAATTATCCCAGGGCCTATTATCGGCTCCGCACAGCAAAGCCGATCAGCGGGGCAGGTGAGGCAGGCAAGCCCTGCGAGCCCAGCAGCACACGCCTCGGGGAAGGCATGTGACACCAAGGCCACAGGACACGCCAAGCACAGCAAGACTGCATGCAAAAAGCTCCATGACTAAAATTAAGAGCATAATGGAAGGTTACATGTCTTACAATCATGAAGAGCCCAGCACGTAGAAACCCTGGGGTCCCTCTACCACGCTACACGTCACTAGCAAGCCGGGCTCCCAGAACAAGTCTAAGGCTTCTCCCTTAGGCTTCTAGAGTGATCCTAAAGGGAAAGAGGGCGAGTTTCTAAAACCATCACTCCACAGTGTACCTCCTCTGTTGACTATCAGTTCATGTATATCATTCAGCCATGTTTAAATTGATAACAGCACTTATGGCTGTTCCTGGGACACTGCTAAAATGCTGATGACAAGTCCAAATCTCCTATCCCTTGGACGTTCACACAGCCATCTTCTGGTAGTGAGAGGGGAGCAGAAAGATCTCCTCCTCCTTCCCCTCCTCCCTGCCACACTGCCAGTGTCTCACGGCCTTGGCTGGAACAGTCCTCTCCTCTAAGCTGCCAGACCCGGGAATCCTGGATTCTAAGGTGCCTTGCTGTTTTATGGAAGAGCCATCCACACAGCAGAGATTCATTAGTTTAATGCCTTTACTGACGGATTGATTAAGCGGAGATGTTTTCACCCGATAGAGGTATCAGGGTGTGTGGGTGTGGGTGTGTGTGTGTGTGTGTGTGTGTGTGTGTGTGTGTGTGTGTGTGCGCGTGCGCGTGTGTGTGTGTGTGTGTGTGTGTGTATCTCAGCTGATCCCTAACACACACACACACCTTCACAAAGGGAAACATTTATAATGAGACAAGGGACAGAAGAGATTAGAAAAGATAGACAGTCAAGATGGCAGCATAGAAGCAGGAAAACTCTGCACCTCCCACATAGCCACCTCAAATACCCATAAATATGACTCCAAACACATTTTAAGACTCCAGAATTCACAAAATTACAAAAAAAACACATCCCCCACTGAAGGCAGTTCAGCAGGCAGGACAGAAGGGCTCATCACAACACACTGGGAGCCGTAACCAGCCCAGCCTGAAACCTCAGCTTAGCCCCAGGGCAGCCAAGACAAGCCACAGCTGGAGTACTTGGGAGAGTGGATCAGCGGCAGCTGTAGCAATTCCCAGAATTATCAAGCCATAAGAAACAAGGACTAAGTGAAAGGTTAATGAAACACAGCTAAATTTGGGGGAGAGGGTCCAGCCAAACTGCCTCTAGAGCAAGGAAGCAGCAGAAGCGGTGGCCCTGAAGCAGCTTCCATGTGGCTGCTTCAGAGCTCCCAGCCTGCAGATTGAAGGGAGGCTAAGCGATCATTCAGAGGCTAAGTGCTCTTGCCTTAAGCTGCCTGGATCGAAATTGTGGTCTTGGGTAGTGGTCCTGGGGTACGTTTTCAGTGAGCCAAAGCTGGTGGGGGCTACAGTGGCCTCCTAATAGCTCCAGCAGCTGCGAAAATCCCAGTAATTTGGGACAGACCTTTCCCCTCTGGAAGCAGAGTTCCACAGAACTAAAAAGTCAAGTAATTGACTGGCAACATGAGCAGGCAAAGGAAGCAAAGTAAGAACAGCAATCCAACTTTAGATTCCTTTTTGGGGGACAAAAAGGATCAAAGCATGGAACAAGAACAAGACAACACAGACAGAACTCCCACACCAAAAGCTTCCAAGAAAAATGTAGACTGATTACAAGCCATACAGCAGCTTAAGAAGGATTTTGAAAACCACATAAGAGAACTGGAGGAAAAACTGGGAAGAGAATTGAGAATGATGCAAGAAAATCATGAAAAGAGAGTCAACAACCTGACTGAAGAAAATAACACCTTAAAAAACAGATTAACTCAAATGGCAAAAGAGGCCCAAAAAGCCAATGAGGAGAAGAATGCCTTAAAAAGTCAAATTTGCCAGATGGAAAA
>CM053580.1:580345756-580390672 GCA_028627135.1 Pseudochirops cupreus
TTCCCTCTCTGGTAACTGAATAGGTAACTGATGTAATGGTCAGACGCTGGAAGCCGTCTGCTGATCTGTTTTTTCTGTTTGTTTGTAACTTCTGTTTGTATTCTCTGAAGTTCAGGGTGCCGACTTTTCCCCCTGAACTAGGTAAATGATATTTGATCAATTAAAGTAAGATTGTTAACCCATTTTGAGTTGCTTTCCTTTAGAAAAGCAGATCTAAGAACCTGCGCTAGCAGCCACCCTGGTTGTGGTGGGGTGCTTGCTGATACAGATGTGGACAGCATTTTCCATCATGAGTCTTTTGGAGCTGTCTTAGATCTTTGCCTTACTAAGAAGAGATATGTCTATCAAAGTTAGCCATTGTATAATGGGGCTGTTACAGTGCACAATGTTCTCCTGGTTCTGCTTACTTCATGCTGCATCAGTTCATCATATAAGTCCAGGTTTTTCTGAAGTCAGCCTGATCACCATTTCTTATAGTACAATAGTATTCTATTACATTCACATACCACAACTTGGTGAGTCATTCCCCAACTATGGGCATCCCCTCAATTTCCAATTCTTTGCCACCACAAAAAGAGCTCCTATAAATACTTTTGTATATTTGGGTCCTTTTCCTGTTTTTATGATCTCTTTGGGATATGAACCTAGAGGTGTTATTGCTGGGTCAAAGAGTATGCACAGTTTTATAGTTCTTTGAACTTTGTTCCAGATTGTTCCCCAGAATGGCTGGATCAGTTCACAACTTCACTAACAATGCATTAGTGTTCCAATTTTCCCACATCTTCTCTAGCATTTATCATTTTCCTGTTTTGTCATGTTAGCCAATCTGATAGGTGTGAGGCAGTACCTCAGAGCCGTTTTGATTTGTATTTCCTCTAATCAATAGTGATTCAGAGTATTTTTTCATATGACTATAGATGGCTTTAATTTCTTCATCTGAAAACTGCCTGTTCATATCCTTTGACCATTTATAAACTGGGGAAAGTAGACGACATTCTCAAAAGAAAGTATGGACATAGGAGAAAAGAGAACAGCAAATCAGTGTTAGAGCTGGGGCAACAACGCTGGTCTCTTGACTTGACGTGTCTTTCTACAGTACTACATTTAATTACTTTTTATAGTAACAAGTTCTCTCAAGAACTCTGGAATTGATTGTGTGACATGGGAGACCCAGGCGCAGAACGGCTCAGCATGGCATGTCCCCATCAGAGAAGGTGCTCTATGAACAAAGCAGAAGAGAAACAGTTCAAAGCAAACGCAGGATGAGCAAATTTGGAGAATCCGCCCCAAGTGTTCACACGGCCTATTTGCGCCTGACCTGTGGTACGGCACTCAGAGCTCATACTGCTCTGATCAGCCACAGTCGGACACATCAAAACTTGGCTCAAACACAGTGGTGTCATTTTGATCCTCTTCGAGAACAAAGGACAACAACCAACCACCCAACCAAGAGTAACGAGTCCAAAAACATCAGGCCCTAAAAATGGGCCATTTTCAGCCTTTTGTGCATCATCTTTGGCATCATTTCCGAGGAATTAGAGACAGGGTTGTCATTTGTTGTTGTTGTCCAGTCATTTCAGTCAGACCCAACTTTGTGATCCCTTTGGGGTTTTCTTGGCAGAGATCCTGGGGGGTCTGCCATTTCCTTCTCCAGCTCATTTTACAGAAAAGCTCAGGCAAACAGGGTGAAGTGACTTGCCCAGAGTCACATGGCTACTAAGTGTCAGAAGCCAGATTTGAACTCAGGAAGATGAGCTTTCCTGATTCCAGGCCTGGGGCTCTGTGCACGATGGTGCCACCTAGCAGCCCAGAAAGTCATACGATGACCATGACAATAAAAGCGAACAGTTATGTAGCACTTCCCAGTTAGTAAGGAGCCCTGCTCAACTCATCTCATTTGATCCTCACAATACCTTTGTGAAGTAGGTGCTGTTATCATCCCCACTGGAAACCATCAAGCCCAATCACCTTTTACAGACGAGAAGACCAAGGCCCAGGAGGCAAAGTGATCACATCACTACTAAGCAACAAAGCTAGGATTAGAACTCTGATCCTCTCCTTCCAGAGGCAACGCCTTCTACACTCCGCTGTGTCCAAAGTCTCTCTCGTTACTTTCTCAAGTGTCCTCTTCTCACTGGAGAAAATAAATAAATGTCTTCTACTCTAATGCTATTTTTTTCAAAGCAAAACTTACTTTTAGCAAAGAAAGTGTGAGCTTCAATATCTGTTTCTTAATATGTGCTAATGAATCACTTCTTGCCAAATGAAACTTAATTCCAAACTAGCAAACATCATTTTCCAATGATGTAAAATGACAAAGTACTAATTAGAAGGGACCAAATCTGAAGTCACAGCTCTCATTAATTGGAAGTTAGGAGACTAATGACTAACAAGTCACATTACTTATTATACCAAAGGAAATGTCAAAACTGATTTATGCATATATTATCCTCTAATAAACAGGACCTGCAATCAAGGTATTCTGCAAAATGACCACATAAAGAAGATTAAAATGTTCCAGAGACTTAATAATGAATAATATATTGCTTGTTAGATTTTTTTTCTTACCATAGTCTGGAACTTAAAAGTCTGGTGTAAACTGTCATGGCTGTGAGAATGAGAGGTTTTATTGTGTGCTCTCTGAGGAATAAAACAGGCAAAAATTCCCAGCAAGAAAGGCATGAGAATCGAGTGAAAATGCATGAGACCCAAGTCAGAAGATTTATGTTCATGGCCCCACTACTTGAAAACTGTGTGACCTTGGGCAAGTTCCTCAACCTCAGGTTCCTTTTGTGTAAAAGGGGGACAATCATTCTTACACTATCTACCTCACCAGGGGGTTGTGAGGCTCAGATGAGCTAAGGCATGTAAAGTGGTTTGAAACTGTTTCTAGGAGACTAGCCATGAAGGCAGAGTAGGAGGAATCTATTCCACTAACCTTTAGAAAATGCTCCAAATTGAGTTCTAATCTGGAAATCCAAGACAAAATAACAAAAAGGCATTTTTCTGACCTAGACTGATATAGGGAGACAGAGAGATCTTCTAACAGGCACACAACACAGAGAGTTCTGGAGCTTAGGGACCAAGGAAAACAGGGCCTGTGGCTATGCACTAAGGCAAGAGGAGGTCATGGGTTCTAGCAGAGAGGGGGTCTAAATCTATACAGAACCCCAGACTGAAAAGGCAAAAGAAGAAGCAGGACCAGAAGTGAGGAGCAATTATGTGGCTTTGAGTGGAACATCTCAAATCCAGTCTACAGTCCAGTCTCATACCTAGCATAGAACAGCCAGAGAAGGGAGCTTGGACCAAAAGGGCTGCAGCTCTGCTCATGTTCCCTAGGGAGTTTTCTAGTTAGCTGATAGTGGCTGAATCCAACAGCAGTCTACTGGAGCTCCAGCCAGGGCAATCCCAAAGCTGTCTTGTTTAAACACAAACCCAGGCTAAAGAGCTCACAGGGCTGAAACCAAGAGTGCAGCATTCAGAATTTGCCCTAGATCAGTCTGCTTTGGGCATACTGAAAACTTGGAAGTCCCTAGTCTGAGCTGTCCCTGAGAACTGTGAATAACACAACACTGAGTACTAGAGAAAGCAACAGCAGGAGCCAAGAGAAAACAAAAAAGCATGACCCACACATTCCCTCAAAAAACGTAGAGTATTCCTGAGAATCAACATCCAAAGTCAGAAAGTAAGGCTGGAAGAATGAGCAAGCAAACAAATAAACAAAAAAGGCTCTCACCATAAAGGGAAAGCCAGAAAATAACCCCAAAATAAAAGAAAGACTCCAAAAATGTCTATAAGCAAAGTCACAAAACAAAACACAGCCTGGGCATAAATTCAACTAGAGTTTCTAGAAAAAATAAAACAAGAGCTTGTTTGTTTGTTTAAGGTGAAATTTATTTTGTAAAATAAATAAGAATCCTAAAGGAAAGAAGAAAAAATTAAATGAGAACTATGAATGAAATAACTTTAAAGAGAACTAACAGTTTGGCATAAGGGGTATACAACCTCACCCAGTCGACAGATTCTTTGAAGATTAGAATGAACAAACTAGAAGTTAATGGCTCCATGAGACAAGAAGACACACCAAAAGAAACTCAGAAGTCTGGGAAAAAAATAGAAGAAAATGTAAGGTATCTGACCTGGAAAACAGGTAAAGGAGAGATCATTTAAGAATATTGGACTAACTAGAAGGCATGAAAAAAAGATGAGCTTAGATATTGTATTTCAAGAAATCATATAAGAAAACTTCCCAGATCTTTTAAAAATGGAAGCCAAAGCAAAAATAGAAAGAAACCATCAATCACTTCCAGAAAACCAATCGATAAATAAATAAACCACATTGAATTAACAGATAAAACTAAGCACTGGGTTTTGGAGGATTTGGGAGGAAGAATAAAATGAGTTCTTAGTTAATTTGAGTTCTAAAAAAAGAGAAAGAAGAAAACCAAATTACTAGTATCCAAAGTCAAAAAAGGTGAGTTCACAACAAATGAAGAAATAAAGGAAATTATTGGAAACTATTTTGCCCAATCATGTGCCCCAAAACTGACAATCTCAATGAAACAGATGAATATTTACAAAAAAGTAGAATGCTCAGATTAACAGAATACAAAAGAGGATTTAAATAATCCAATCTTAGAAAAAGAAATTGAACAAGCCATAAATGAATGCCCCAAGTAAAAAATGTCACATGAATTTGCAAGGGAATACAATCAAACATTTAAAGAATAATTAATTCCAATACTATATAAGCTGTTTGAAAAAATGAGAAGAGAATGAATCCTACCAAATTCTTTCTGTGCCACAAACAGAGTCTTGGTATCTAAACCAGGGAGAGCCAAAGCACAGAGAAAATGTGCCTAACAAACACTGATGCAAAATCTTGAAATAAAATATTAACAGGGAGACTACAGAAGACATCAGAAATATCATATGCTAGGACCGAGCTAGATTTATGTCAGGAATACAGCGTTGGCTCAATATTGGGGAAATTATCAACATGACAGACAACGTTAATAAGATCAGCAAATGTCTTATAATTATACCAGTAGATGAAAGAAAAGTTTTCAAAAAGACACAAACCCACTCCTGTTTTTAAAACACCAACAACCAGGAAATGTAAAAATGACGGTCGTTTCCTGAACGTAATAAGCGGTCTCCGAGAGTCAGTATCACATGTAATGAGGACAGCACTATCACCATCACTATTTGAGAGAGGGAGCTAGCTGACCCGGTGGGTGAAACACCGGACTTTAAATCAGGAAAACCTAAGTTCAGATCTGGGTTCAGACACTTACTAGCTGGATGCTCCTGGGTAAGTCATTAGATCTGTTTGCTTCAACTTCCTTCTCTGTAAAATGGGTATAAGAGGACCAAATGAGATACAATTTGTAAAGCACTTAGCACAGTGCCTGGCTCACAGCAGGTGATTACCAAATGCTTGTTTACTTAATTTTCATTTAATGCTGTAGTTCTACTGTGAGAAGACAAGAAAAAAAGAAGCTGAGGACATGAGCAAGACAAGACAATTGCTTTTTTTGTGGACGATATGATGGCGTACTTAAAACCCCCATCAATGTGAAAGAAAACAATAACTTCCGCGGAGTTGCATGACATAAAATAAACTTACAGAAATCATCAGCATTCCTGTATATCGCCAACAAAACCCATCACGACACAGAGAGAACGAGGAATCCCATTTACTGCCCTGCAGATTTCATAACCAGCCATAACTCCAGAGGACTTGCCACAAAACACACTGCCCGTCTCCAGACAATGAGGTGCTGCAATCCGGGTGGGCACCAGGACGGGTCTTTCGTAGACACCACCAATAAAGCAATACTTTGCTTGACTCTGAACATTTCTTACAAGGGATTTGTTTCCCTTTCTTTTTCATTGAGAGGCAGGTTAGGAAACAGAAAAGGTTTATTTTTGGTTATTGAAAAAAATAAAATTTAAAAACAAGGCCATACTGACTGACTTATTCCTCTTCCCCACCTTCTTTCTCTTCTCTTTAGTGATGACTCATAAAAAACATTAGGTACAAGCTACATCCTCTGATGTTTCTACTTTTCTAGTTTGTTTAAAAACAAATTGAAGATGAATATGAAAGGTCAGCTAGGTGGTCAAGTGGATAGAACTCCAGCCTGGAGTCAGGAAGACCTGAGTTCAAATCTGCCCTCAAACACTTTACCAGCTGTGTGACCCTGGGCAAGTCACTGAACCCTGTTTACCTCAAGTTTCCTCATCTGTAAGATGAGCCATAGAAGGAATGGCAAACCACTGCAGCATCTTTGTCAAGAAAACCCCAAATTGGGTCATGAAGAGTCAGACACGACTCAAAACAACTAAAGGAGAGCAACAATTGAAATTAGACTTGTGTAGCACAGTGACTCAGGATCTCACATCAATGGAATAAACAGCTGCTGATTTAGAAACAAAGTCACAAGGACCCTGCAGTGTTTCTTCTACATTTGCCAGTCTCCTAATCCATTGGGCTTTTTGGAGGGAGCTTGAAAGAGCCTGACTGGACTGTCGTATGTTCATATAATCCTTTTAAATGTCAGTTAAATTTGGCACAGTGTTTATGCTTAATGTCCTCATTATAAAATGAGGAGGCTGAACTAGATAGAGCTTAGAGCCCCTTCCAGCATGCGTGTTCTCTTCTGCGTCCCAGATTCTTTCCCTCCTCCCCGGGCCCCTGCTCCAGGGAGGCCCTCATCTCCACTCCCCGGACACTCACAACAAGCTCCTCGCTGATCTTTCTATAGCCACTCTCCTCTCCCTATGTGTCCTCCTCAGAAAGGCTGGAGTGGCGTCTTCTCTTTCTCAAGAAGCTCTTGTGATTCCCTCTGGCTTCTGGGATCAGACACAAACTCCTCTATCTGGCAATCAAATCATTCTGCCAGGGGCTTTGGCCCACCTTCCCAGGCCCCTTACTCTTCTTCACTTCCTCAACAGTCCTTCCCAAAGGCCCTTCTTGCTGTTCCTCCCATGTGACTGGCCATCTCCAGGCTCCACGCTATCACAGGCTTGTCTCCCACATCTGGAATGCATGCTCTCTCCAGTTCAGCCTCATGGCTTTCTTCAAGGATCCGTACATCACCTCCTACTAGGCCTTTTCTACCCTACCCCTAGGCATTAGTGATTCCTGGGCCTGCACACACTTACACATATACACAACTCTACCCCATCTACACTAAGTCCTACACTTAACTAACCCCTGATACTAACAAGGTGGCATCCACTTCAAATGTAATCAAATGTAACAAAGGCATTCCCACCAGGTGTAGAAAGGCCTTGGTTAATGGAGAGGCTTTGGAAAAGTCATGGGCTGTAGGAAGTGGGTTCAGACTGACTAAGAGGCTGAGTCTCAGCCTATGAACATGCAGCTTGTATAAAACTAAGGTGCTAATTCAGAATGCAAAGGATTTGAGCAAGTGGGGAGGAGAGAGGGGTTCCGTGGGTCAGCCGGTACCCTAGCACTGTCCCCATAAGAGTTGGGGGCAGTGCCTGCATTGGAAGAGGACAGGATGGCTGCAGATTGAAGGCAATAATACTGATAACAATCGCTAACATTTATAAAGAACTCACTACGTGCCAAGCACTGTGCTAAACACTTTAGACTTATGATCTCTTTGAGCCTCACAACAACCCTGTGAAGTAGATGCTATTATCATCCCTACTTTACAGATGAGGAAACTGAGGCAGCCAGAGTTCAAGTGACTTGTTCAGGGTCATACAGCTAGTAAGTGTCTGAGGCTGCATCCTGACTCCAGGCCCAGCACTCGGCAGTGCTCACTGCTGCTCTCCCTATGTACCCCTACAAAGAGCCCTCTCTCCCTGAGGGGATCCACCCAAAAGCTGGGATACCTCTGCTACAGGTACTTTCTGAGCCAGACAGTATGTCACAGACGTTTGGGGGATGCCCTTTACCGATTGTTCCGGTGACAGTTCCGGTGTAAATGACCGTTTCTCAAAGCTAATTCAGTCTGGCTAACTGATAGCAGCTAATAATATGGCAGGGGAGCCCACACCTGGAGGCCAAGGAAGAGGCCAGGCCAGCCCCTCAGGTCCAATGCGAAGTCCCAAGGGCACGTGGTCTGGGGACTCACCATGGCAAGTGGCAGGTGGGATACACCTTTGAGCTTTGCCCTATATGTTTTGCATCTGCTAGGCCGGGTACCTGTGATCTCACCACAAATAAATCTAAGTTCCATGAAGGCAGACTTTGTTTTCTTTCCTCCTCTCCCCAGTTCCTCACACAGCAGGTGCTTAATAAATATTGTTGTATGAATACTACCCCCTTAAGGAAAGCAGAGCAGCAGCTGCCAATAGGGTCTAAGCACCAGCTTCTCTCATCCTCTTGAGGCTACCTGGAGGAAGTCGCTAAAACAGGAAGGAAGTAGCACTTCTGGACTGGTGTTTATGAAACTGGGACGTTCTATGGAAAGACAAAGAAGTAGTGGTTGTGGAACAATGAGGCAGAGAAGGAGGGTAGAGATGGTGAGGCAGCTGAGACCTTTCTTTGTGGGGGTACAGTGCGATGCCAGGGGTCTGTCCTTGCTGGCACCTTCCCCTCCGGGACTCTAGGCTGTGCTGCTCTCTGAAAATTATTCTATGTCCGGCCATGTGGCCAGCCATGATCTCTGAGGCAAACAACACCTACCAGGCTTGCAACTGCCCTGGACCCTCAGATCACAAGGCCAGGGACAAGTTAAACTCTAGACAATTACCCTTCTCTATTTGCTTGGACAAGCCTGTGTCTGAGGTTGAGAGACCATATACTCTCACACTTCTAACAGTCTATGATTCTAAGTAAAATCCTTCCCAACTCAAACATTACCATGATTCTACTTCGAAAGAAAAAAGTCAGGAAAACCTTTTTCAGGTAACATGAAAATGAACCTCTATATGGCTTATAATAGCCATAATTTAATTGATTTATACAGTAAATCTGTTAAACTACTATGTACCAATTAATTAGGAAACTTGTATGCAATGCCTGATTAAAATGTTCATGTTCATTTTGCAATGAAGTGAAAACATAATTCTTCCAAAACTAATCTTGAAAATATTTTATATTCTGCAAACATTTGGTCTTTAAAGACCTCATTCTAACACATTTAAATATTTATTTCGTTAACCAAATTTGCAAATATTATTTTGTTCGTTTCACTAAGAACGCACAACAAATAAAACAGCACCTAGTGTTTTCTCTAAGCAACAACTAAATTGGTTTAAAATTGTCATTTGATTACCTAATTAACTCTGATCAAGATTGAGTAAAGCAGAATAAATTGAACTTGTAATTCATCTCTGGTCATTTGTGTACTACTTAAAATTCAAATTTAGTAATTCACTTTGCATAGGTCAAATCAAATGTAAATTTCATGGTAAGATTCATACCACAATTCTGCCATAAAACTGAATCCAAGGAGCACGTCCCATTTACATAATCAATTGTTGCTCAATCTCGAGGAGGATCATGAAGACAATCTAAAAAACGGAAGTTAATTATGACAGTAAAGGAAGCGAGAATGAAGGAAAACAATACTATCAAGTATGTTTGGGAAATCAATACACGCTCAGATCTAGACTAAAACTTCCATTTCCGCCCAAGGGAGGAAATTTCACACACCTTTTAATTTGTCTCAGTCTGTGCTACTGGAGAGCCGGGCCATTCTGGAAGAAAAGCAAAGTAGGTAGAAATATTGGCTCTCTGACTCCATGGACTTCGTGGAGGCAGCACAGAATGGGAAAAAATCAAGAATGGAAAGCATAAGAGCATCATGGAAATGCCACCCATGACATACAAGTACTAAGAGAAGGATTCAATGTTCCAAATCCATCAAGGATCCCCAAAAAAGGGGTAAGAAGGAGGCAAGGCCAGATGGGAGGAGCCTAGAGGAGCTAACAGGAAAAGCTAAACAGGCTCTTTGCCCATTTGCCCAATTCCAAAAGATGATTTTGATAGAGCACAGGTTAAGTCCTTACCATGAGACTCCAAGAACGTCACACTGGGGAGGGATTGAATCTTAACGTCGAAGATCTAAGAATATCCATCAGAACCTCTTTGGATCACAACAATGTTTTCACTGAACCATATACACCAAAACTAACTGTTCACGGTCATCAAATATTCACTTGGTGTTTTTAAAAAGACATTAAGCTCCTATCGAATTTGTAAAAATGCAATGGGTTGTGATTTGGATGGTCAGTTGGGGAGTTTTCTTTCTTTTTTCCTTCTTGCTTTCTGGTGGTAAATTTGGAAGGGGGGGGGGGACAGAAAGAGTCACCTTCCATTCCATAGCATCATCAGTATTAGTAGTAGTAATGAGCACTTATGTTTAGAGAGTACTTTACATGTACAAAATGCTTCACATTTCTCATTTGAAGACCACAGCTCCCCTGTGAGGAGGGCAGGGAATGTGGTATAATTAGTCCCATTTTAAAAAGGAAATGGACCATAAGACAAGTGGTCCTGTGATGCCCTTCTGAAGTCTCCCGAGAATCTGAGAAGAGCCTGCATTTGGACATCCCTGATCACCTGTTCAGCAATGTTACTTTGTTAATGGCTTCAGGAGAAAGGACCTGGGCCAAGGTTTTAATGAGGACAGGGAAGGCCCCGTCCAGGGTGAGTGAGCTCTCCTCCAGTCTTGTTGCCAAAGGCACCGAGGGTTTCAGATCTGCCCAAAGTCACACAATTACTGGACAGTCCCAGCCAACCACCATCTTTGGGCACGTGACATCAATGTGCAGAGGCAGTGAGTTCTTCCCAGCCATGAGTCTCAGTCGGTTCTGTGGTCCCTGGCTGACTGCTCCAGTGAGGTCTCACAAAAACTCAGCAATGTGGGGCATGAGAATTGCCGCCTGTGGGATCTGCAAGGTTTTAGCTCCTCTAGCTCAGTCATTCACCTGTGAGGTGGAGGATGTGATGATGCCTGCATCTGACTGTTGACAAAATGAGGTCTTTGGGAGAAAAGTAGCTCACGTTGGCTACAAAGCACACGTAACTTTCTCCTGTTCAACTATATGTAACATGCATATACTGAGCACCTGTCTGCAATAACAACACCTGCCACTTGGAGAGCGTGAGGTGCTCAAAACACAGTATCTTCTTTGATGTTCACAGCAGCCTTGTGAGGTGGACATTAATTATTATGCCCATTTTACAGGTGAGGTTAGGAGCCTCGTCTAGGCTCCCAGAAATAGGAAATCTCTGCTGTGGGATTTGATCTCAGGTCTCCCAATCAATCTGTTAACAAATCTTTACTAAGCATTTATTAGGAGAGTGTACAGAGCAGTCCCTGTCCTTAAGAAACTTAGGCTTACTTGATGAAACAGCATTAACTCTTCTATTGGGCATTTACCAATCTCCCTGAGCCAGTGTTTTCTCCCCTTCCATTCTCTTCCTCTCCCATAGTGCCCCATCTCCCATCTCTGTGCCTTTGCCCTGGCTGTTCCTGAGGCCAGGCATGCCGTCCCTTCCCACCTCCCTGGTTCTTTCTTCATGGCTCATGCTCCACCTTCTGCAGGGGATCTTTTCCAGTGCCTTCTCCTCTGCACTTGCACACCTCACTTCTCTTCCATTAGAATGAAAGCTGCCTAAGGCCAGCAGTCATTTGTTTTCCCTTTGTTTGAATGAATGACCCAGATCTCCCATCTCCAGTCTTGGAGACATGAGGCCTGAAAGTGAGTCAAGGGGGCACAAAGAGCCAGAGGAAGAGACAGACCTGTGCTGGCATCAATCCCTTTCTCAAGAGTGCCCTGAGAGCCATCAGCTTATTCTGCTCAGTGACCAAGAAAAAGATGCTTCAGTATCTCTAGAGGCAGAGAGCTGGTTGGCAGGAAGCAGCCTGGACATTTGCCATCCTCAAAGTGCCTGGCACCTTCAATACCACGTCGCATGCCTGTATTGGCAGGCAGCGGAAAAGTAAGCTCCGTGCCTGTGCTAGCCACCCCTCGGGCAGACATGCCTGCGCTGACTCTTTGTGATGAGCGGGTGCCCACTGGCTCTTTCCTTTCTGAAAATCAGAGCTGCCTTTGCCTTGCCCCTTCTACAGCATCTTTTCTCTTCCATCTGATCAGAATGGAAATCCAGAGGTACAGCCTTTGGTCACCACTGCCTTAGGAATGTCCTTCCTCTTCATGGACATCTTTAGTTTTCTCATTTGTCCAATGAGGGAGGTTTTATTCAATTATTTCTGAGGCCCCACTGACCTCTAACATTAGATGTTCTGACATCCTTTTGAGGTCTGGCATCCAATCTATGCTTTTAAGTCTTTTATTGGGGTAGAAAAATTAATCTCATTCCCCATAAGGATGTCAGAGGGAAGTTTTCTATTCCACTGGCTTCAAAAAAGTACATTGTTAGATCTTGTGGAGCCAGAAATAAAGAATCAAAGTGAGTATTTCTTTTAAGAATAAGAACAGAAAGAGAAATGATTGAACTTTTGCTCAACAGAGTTTGGTTTTAATACCTTAGTGCAACAAGACACATAAAATAACTTGAGCCAGCTGGTCTCAATATCACAGGAACTGAAATTAAAAAGCAAAACTCCAAGTGGCCACAAACATTTGGAATCACAAAAGAAAACATCTTACAAGGGCCAATAAAATGCTAGTTAACAGAACTTCCAAACCTAGACTAAAAAAAACCTCACACAGGAGGGGGGGAAGGAACTGCCTCCCAAATACTAATAATCACCTCCTAAAAATACTTACCCAGTGTGTGGGACTGTGGAATTCCAAAGCAGTGAGGCATCATCTCCTCCCCCCTCATCTCCTCGCTGCCCGCCCCTCGGCTCTCCCAGGGCCCCGAGGTGCTCTCCGTGACCTTGGCTAGGCCTGTTAGGTATTGTTCTGAGCCCAAAACTTCAGGCAAAAGCCACAGTGAGGGTCTGAGGGTTTGCTGATGTTACTCATTTTAGTTCTTAGAGAAAACCTCATCACAAAGACAGAGATGCTCTCTGCATACACCAATGAGCCTTATTTCCCTGTGGCTGGATCTTACTTTCAAATACTTATGCTGGGGAAACTTCAGAGAGCCCCAAAGGCTGGTTTTCTTGTCTAAAAACAACAACTAAGAATGATTTTAGTCAGATCACTAGTCTATCCCTCTGCCTTGGGTCAGAATTATATTTAACTATCCTAAACAGATAATAAGATGTTTGGGATTTTCTTAAGTCTAAAAATAGCATTCTGTCTCTCCTTCCCTCATGTGCGTACAGGCGTGTGCATGCGTGTGTGCGTGTGTGTGTGTGTGTGTGTGTGTGTGTGTGTAAGACAGAGAGAGGGGGTGGGGGTGGGGGTGTAAACATTCTGTTGGGAACACTTTGCTTTCATTGTATTGGGCTGCTTGAGTTAAGTTTTTGGTAAAGTCCCTCTGTGTGTCCACCCGTGCTTTCTGAATTATGTGGAAGAGGGATGAAACTAGGGGTATGCTAAAGCCAGCTAAGAGAGTTGATTGTTAAATCTTCATTGTGAATAGTTAGTTATACCTCGGAAATCAGCAAACACTACAAATCAGTGCTTGATGTATTGTTTTACTGATTGGCTACACTTAATAAAGTGGTGAAGAAAATGTTAATAATGCAAATTAAACTTAACAGTGTGTTATGGGTACTTTTTTCTTGGAGGGATGATTGTCAAACGTTTACTAGCACACCCTTGAATGAAACCCACCAGATTTAAGTATATCCTGCATTAAGACAATGCTAAAACCTAGGAATCTTCTCTCAAGATAAAGACTTCATTGTCTTGGGAAGTTTCCTTAGCAAAGAGAGATTAGAAGGCAAGGCCAAAAGCAGGTATCTTGGCAGGTGTGATCTTTCAGGTCTACAGGACCTGGACTTAGAGTGGGAAGACTTGAATTTAGCTCCCAGCTCCACTATTTCCTGGACTGTGAGTAGGGGCCAGACCTATCACCTCTTGGGGAGCCAGCCTGTGGCCATGATGGTTCAGGTTCACTGACATATATACCTCTCTGACCTGCCCATTTCTCAGACTCTCCTCCTGAGCTACTAAATTTGAGGCTGGCTAAATCCTCGACCTGGCTACCACATAGGTGAGCATAGAGCCTCTCCATTTCTTTTATGTTTCCTGTTCCCTGACCTCTGGGGAATTAGTATTCTGAGACGGAAGTGCCTAAGTGATGGAGGGAGTCCAAGAGATCCAAGAAGTCCCATTACAGGTCTGATCAGCCATCCTACCAACCCCCAAGGAGTGACAGGGGCACCCACTGGAGCCAGGATGTGACTGAGCAGCAGCTGTGCCCAGGGAGCAGCCCCATGGGCATGCCAAAGTCCAGAGAGATTTGGGAGCAGCCACATTTCCCACTTCCCAGCACTTGAGCAGAAGGAGGAGGATACAATGGCAGCCAGCAGCTCAGTGCTCCTGAGGCCTCCATGAAGGGGATGGGGACTCCTATGACCAGGAATCAGGAGACTCTCCTTTGCTACACATCTGTCTGACCATCACTGCTCTTGAAAGTTAAGCCCACGCTCCTCAAGGACTTTGTGAGTACAGGGGAAGAGTGTGCCCCAGGATAAGTTTTGGGTCAACCGTTCTTTCCATATCTTCTAAGCAAATTCCTTTTCTAAAAGCTAAAGGAGTGGAACCGGTTGATTAGTAGTGGGGAGTGCCTCAGTGGAGGCTTATGAACAACAGTACTAGAAACCTCAGTTTCTCAGGGATGTTCCCAGAACCCTTCCAGTGATGGTCAGGAGCCCTCTAGGGACCTGGCTTGGAAATATTAGTGGGTGCTGGGGAAGTAAGCCCAGAGGCCATGTTAAATGCAAACCATAACTGTTTGTGAGGATCTGAAATGGAATTTCAACTGGAACAGTATAATTTGAGCCCTCTTTCCCTCTTCAAGGAGTTTGTGGTGAGATTGGGAGGTACAGCTTGCCCAATAACACAGGTATTCTGAAGAGGCAGAGAGAACTGGGGAGGAGGTGGAGGTAAGGGATGGCTATAAGGAGAAGGTGACACCCACAGTGAGTCTTGAAGAAGCAGAGGGTTTCTGAGAGGCAGAGGTAAGGGATGGGATTCACCCTGGGTGTGCAGAATTTCCAGCCGGCCCTAGTTTAGAGGGTGCCTGTGTCATTAACTCCGCTTGCCTATTTATAAGCACAAGGACTAGTCACGTGGCTAATTCCATGGTTGATCATCTCTAGTTGTTGGAAAGTTCCTTGTTACAAATGAGGTGAAATCTGGTCCCCTAACCCTTACCTACTATAACCTTTCAAATATTTAAAGAGCTATCTTCTCCCTGTCCCAAGCTTTGTCTTCTCCTATTTAAAAATCTCTAGTCCCTTTAACTGATTCTCATATGGACTGTGATAACGCAGATGTCATTTGTAGAACTTAGAATTTCTGGCTTGATGATAATAACAGCACAGTAAGACCAAAGTAAGTAGAGGCAAGGAGGCAGCTTGGAGTAGCAGACAAAGGACTGGTAAGCAATCAGTGGCTACAACACTGGGCTTGGAGAATGGAAGAGCTGGGTTCAAATCCTACTTCTGACATTTTCTGGCTCTGGGACCTGGGGCAAGACATTTAAAATCTTTCTGAAGTTCAGGTGACTCCTTGGTACTTAATTTTCTGTCTTTGTATACTCAGTGCCTAGCATAGTGCCTATTATACAGCAGGCACTTCATAAATGCTTATTGATTTAACTGACACAGGATAACAGATGGGCTATATTGGCAGATGGAAGTGATCTGCATTGGTAAATGAAGGCTCCACATTTGGATCTCCCCATGCTGACAAAATCCCAGATACTTCAGTATTCATACCCACCTACAAAGTGGGTGAAACACCGATATTATCCTACCAACGACCCTACGGAAAAAACCAAGGAACTTAGTGAGGGTCAAAGAGCTCATCAGCCTTGGGGCCAGGAACAGGAAACATTCCATTATTTATATGAAGCTGAATCTGCATTTTGGTCCAACGCCTTTTCCACTCTTCCCTGATGCTCTATGAGGAACAGAAGTGAGCCCACAATGCTCATGGCTATGACCAATACTGCCTAACCATTATAGACCAACTTTCACCAATCAATGGCCTTTGGTCTCATGTTCTGTGCTCAAATGAACCCCAAGAAAGTAAAATGTCAAGTTCTTTAAACGTGCCAACTGGAAATCAAAATGACATTGATGAAAGAGAAGTGACAGCTCAGCCTTTCTTTTCAGTGCCAATTCCCAGGTGGTCACTCTTGAAAGGTGCCCCTGGGGCTCTGCCATTTGACATTTCTTCTCTGGCTCCAGCTATAACCCACCCCCTGCCTAATCAGTGATGAAGAGGTGGCCACAAGGCACCATACAAGTGACACCCATGGGGCTTTGAGAGAAAAAATATCAATAATGAGCCATTCTCTGTCATGTGGAGACACTCACTTCACAACCGCTGTCAGCAGACTGGGCAGAAGATGTGTCAGCTAGAATACCAGCTATTAGTGCCATTGTAAAAGCAGGGGAGAAAGTCGTGAAATCTCCAAGGATTTGTCAGGGAAGCATCTAAAAAAATAAGTTGGAATGAAAGAACCATGCAGCCGGAGGTCATGTCTTTCCAGCCTGCTAAATTAAACTGACTCAAAGCTGCTATAATTACAGAGAAACAGATGAACTTCCGTATCTTAATGAAATTTTTAAAGCACTTTAAATGTCATAAGTTTTGATGCATCACAACATTTTAAATGGACATCACACAGCATCTCCACTGATTTCTACTAAGCAGATGGGGCATAATCCAGACCCATTATAAACACTGAAGCGACGCCCATCCATCTGCACAGGGTGAGGGGGATGATGGTACATGTCCTGAAAGCAAATAGACACTGCGTGTTTAGGGTGAAGTGAAGAAATGCACATCTACAGAAAACTGCACCCCCATTCTGGGAATGACTCTCCTTTAACAAAGCAGACAATCTAATCAAAGGCCATAAGGAGCAAAGTACACAGAGTATGGGGCCTACAGACAAGAAGGTCTGTGTTCAAATTTGGCCTCAGATGCTTTACTAGCCAGGTGAACCTGGACAAGCCACTTAACCTCTGTCTACCCTGGTTTTCTCATTTGTAAAATTGAGACAATGACAGATCCTAGCTCCTACATTTATTGTGAATCAAAGACAATATTTATAAAGCACCGGTCTCATAATAGGCACTGTATAAACACTTCCTCCCTTCTCTTCCTTGGGAGTTCAGAGTAATATATTGAAAAGCACTGAACTAGTCTAAGAAGGCCTGGGCCCCATCTCCAATTTCAATGTTCCTCAGCTACATGACCTGCAACCTTGTTTGACCATGGACAAGTCACATGACCCCTGTGGACTTCAATCTCACCACCAAGGGATTGGACTACATAGCCTCTAAAGACTTTCTCTTTATAAATCGATGAGCCTTTAGTCAACAAGTGAACCACCATAATCAGAAAAGTTACTGAAATACAGGAGTGGCCAAAGATGAGACCAAGGAGGCTGGACTTCCCATGCTAAACAGAGGCATTTCAATTTTATCCTAGAGACAAAATGGAAGTCACTGGAATTTCCCCAGTTGGGAAGAGATATGTTGAAAATTCCACTTAAGAGAAAATCACCTTGGCAACTGTCTGAAGGATGGATCAGGGTAGGCAGAGACTTGGGGCAGGAGGACTAATTGGGACACCATTAAAACAACCAAGGCAAGAATGATGTGGTCACCATGTGAGTGAAGAGGTCAGATGTGAGAGACGCTTTGGAGGGCTGATTGGATGGACAAGGTGAGGAAAGGTGAGGGGCAGAGGATAAAGCCAGGGTCAGAAATGGATGTGATTTGAAGCATGATGGTACCTTGACAGAAACAGGGAGGTTGGCTATACATAGGAGTTTGGAGGGAAGTAAACTTAGACTTATAGAGTCACAGAAATGATCCTGAAGAGCCCTTAGGCCATTAAGTGTCAGGTGGAGGAGGGCCCAAAGAACCACAGCAGGTCAGAGTAATATGAGACTGTAGAATGCAGAACGCTAAAAGTGGAAGCATTTTAGAGTGCAGCTACAGAAAGTTAGAAAAGCAGGACTGCAATGATCGGCTTCAACATGAACTAAGGGCCAGAGTAGGCACACTCTGAGCCTCTCCCAGTCACAGTAACTCATTTCTCCTGTCCATACAACAATATACTTCACACACAGCAGGCTCATGTGGCTGCTTTGGAAATACCCAAAGTGCTATAGAAATGAATTCATGTGATGAGAGCATCTTGTACTTCTTTCCTCTTCCCATTCCATCTTTTAAACCACCCACAGGCTATTTATGTAGCTAAAAAGAAAGAAGGAAGAGGGAGTCCATTTTCCCCCTCATGCTTCGATGGGTTTAGCTCAAATTTTCCAAAAAATTGAATTTTGGCTTTGTCCCAAGAAATGGAGGTTTCAGCATTAATGGAAAATTTTAGAGAAAGCTACTAGTGACTAAAACGGAGAATCTAACTAGAAAATGAATCCAAAACTTCAGTGTATCCACTAACTCAGGAAATAACATATTTTGCATAGTTCCAAAGAAGTGCTTATTCCTTCTTGACCCAGCCAGGTCCCCTTGGCTTCTGTCACAGGACTGCAGAATTTAGAGCCAGAAAGGTTTCTAGAGAACACATAATCCGAAGCACTCATTCTATAGGTAAAAAAAAACAAGCCTAGAGATAAGAAGTGACCCACTCAAGGTCACACAAGCTGTAAGTGACAGAACCAGGAACCCAAGTCTTCTGAATTCTTTCCAATACAATGAAACTAAACAAATATTTATTACAAGAAAAGGGGAATGAATCTGATATATTAAACAATTCCATTTCAAAGCATTTATTAGGCATTGACTTTATGCAGGTCCTTGAGATAAACCCATAAATAAGGCTTCAAGGTCCTTACAATTCAGATTAGAATCTGACCAATGCATTAAGTGATAGGAGTGAGGATGGAAGGATCCCATCTGTGATCACTTCCAGCTGAGGATAAGGGAGTGGCTGTGGCAGAGCTGGTGGAAGGTTTGTGGAAGAGCTGGCATGTAGCTGGGCTTGGAAGGAAGAGCTGGAATTCAACAGGGAGCTCTAGGAGGGTGGGTGGGGTGGGTTTTCTAGGGGGCCCAGGGCACATTAGGAAGATGATGGTTACATCCTTTTTAGCTGAAATACACACTGCAGGAGGGGAAAGAGAGGCTACACAAGTGGTTTGGAGCCAGGTGGGGAGGAAATCAAAGGGGTTTCATTCCACTGGCAATCCAGGCTCTGCTCCACTGCCAGGACAATCTTGGGGAGTCATTTGGCCTCCCTGGGCCTCCATTTTCTTCCTATGTAAAAATGGGGGAAAAAATTAAAAGATGGAAGGTCCCTTTGAGAACTAATGACTATCATTTACTAAGGAAGCTTTTGAAAATGGATCCAATGCATTATTGTTTGTCACAATGGAAAGGCAGCCACACTGAACACCAGCATCCACAATCCCAGTTTCCTCTTCTTCAAGGCAAAGACTCTTCTATCTTTGCTGGTCATTCAGATGTACGAAGGGCCAGCAATGTGATCAGAGAACAAGTGTGCAAGGCTGGAAAGCTGCCAAAGTACTGTAGTAATGTCTTGGGGTGGCTAGGGGGAGCAGTGAATAGAGCACCAGCTCTGGAGTCAGGAGAACCTGAGTTCAAATGGGACCTCAGACGCTTGACACTTAACACTTAACCAGCTGTGTGACCTTGGGCAAATCACTTAACCCCAACTGCCCTGCCTTCCCCCCTCCAAAAAAAAAGAAAAAAGTGGTGTCTTGATGCTCCTCTCCCTAGGTCATCTCCCCTCTGCGTCTCTGCTCAACATCACCAGAAGCTGCATCTTCAGGCTCTGCCAAGGATGGCCATGTTGAAAGGCTAGGAAGCGGCTCAGCAGGCAGGTTAGACAATGACCTCGTCTTTGTGATAAGCTCTGTCTCTGTGCCTTTCCTGTGCCCCCTCATCTACATGGGAGAGTAGAAGGGGTCTGGACATGAAAAACTGGGGAACCCTGAACATCAGGGCTGTTTGGCAGTTACTGAGTATGGGTGGACACTCCTCAAATGGATTTCAGAGATTAAAATCAGGGGTGATATGGAAAACTGACCATGAGTTAGAATGAAGTCATACACAGAGATCTTAGTATGGAAATCAGTTTTTTCCTCCAAAGAAAATATTAAGCCTGTAGACACTGGCTAGCTTGGAAGACCATGCTCTGTGATCTAAAGAGTCTGATGACTGGGACAGGGTCTCCTGCTAGAGCTGAAATGCTTTCCATGCATAACTGGGGAAGGAGGAGAAATAGCCAAGCCATTTTACATAAAGAAATAATAGGTCCCAACATGGTTTGGGTTTTTCTCCCCTTAGGTCTGTTGCTAGTTCTAGGCCAGAGGAAAAGGCGGCTGCTATACTGAAAGAATTATGGAGAAGCTCTAGCTTCTGAACTAGGTAAGTATTTGGAGAGGCCACCTTCCCTGTGAGTAAGAATAGCCAGAGAGCCAAGGTTTCAGGTGAAGCCAGAAGCAGGGAGGAGAGACTCAGTTACCCTGTGGAGCCACTCCTGGCAGGGTCTGCCCAGAGCAGTGATAGTGTGGGAAGGCAGAAGCAGCCCTGCAGTTTCATAGCTCTGCATCATGCCCCAGGTCCCCTCAAATTGCTGGAGAGTGTCTCAGGCTTATGAGGGAAATGTTGCTTTTCTTGCCATTTATAAAGCCATTCCCCAAGGGGTAGAGCCAAGATGGTGGAGAAAAAGCAGGGACTCTCCTGAGTTCTCTCAAATTCCCCCCCAACAACTTTAAATGACACCTCAAAACAAATTATAAAGTGGCAGAACCCACAAAAGGAGAGGATTAAATAATTTTCCAGCCCAAGGCAATTTAGAAGGTTGCCAGGAAAGGTCTATCACACCAGGGTGAGAGTGGAGCACAGAGTGCAGACAATGTTCTGGCAGGCCAGCAATGTCCCAGCACAAGGCTGCCAGCATCACAAGCCAGCAGCAAGCTTTGGGGGCAACTGAATTGGCTATAGCAACACTCCCATTGCTCTTGGCCCATAGATGGTAAGGTGGCTGGGCAATTAATTGGTCATTAGGAGATTACTGGGTCCCTTTGGACCATCAGGTGCAGAGCTCTGTTACCTTAACCAAATCCAGATCTGGGCTACATTCCCAGGGCAAGGAGGAACACTAGCACACCAAAGTTTGTGGCCACAAGGGAACAGGGACCCTGGTTACAGTACCAGGGCAGAAAAGAGTGCTTGTGGCTTCTCACAGGCCAGGAGAGTAGTAAAGACACCTTTACTACTTAGATCATACCACCTTGGAAGAATTGAAAACTTACAGATCCCCAGAACTAAGTCTGAAAACAGCTGCACAAAAAACCTGAAGCTTGGCACAGTGCCACTTCTACCTCAGGTGAACAGAGCTCAACTTTAAGAAAAATTAAAAGTCAAGAAATAGGCTGAAAAATAAAAAAAACAAAAACAAAGAAGCCAGAACATAGAAAGATACTATGGTGACAGGGAAGATCAGAACAAACTCTTAAGAAGACAACAAAGTCAAAACTGCTATATTCAAAGGCTCAAAGAAAAATGTGAATTGCTCTCAGGCCATGGAAGGGCTCCAATAGGATTTTTAGAATCAAATAAGAGAAGCTGAAGAAAAATTGAGAAAAGAAATTAAAATCTTGCAAGAAAATCATGAAAAAATACAATAGTCTTGTACGGAATATAATATAGAATAGGTCAAATGGTAAAAGAGGAACAAAAATCCACTGACAAGAAGAACTCCTTAAAAGACTTGGCCAAATGGAAAAAAAAAAGAGGTACAAAAACTCACTGAAGAAAATAATTCCTAAAAAGTTAGAATTGAGCAAAGGGAAGCTAATAATTCCAGGAGGCATCAAAAAACCAATAAAACAAAATCAAAAGAAGAAAATATGAAATATCACATTGAGAAAACAAATGACCTGGAAAATAGGTTGAGGAGAGATAAGAATTATTGGGCTACCTGAAACCATGATCAAAAAAAGAACCGAGACATCACCTTTCAAGAAATTATCAAGGAAAGCTGGTCTGATATCCCAGAACCAGAGAGAGTAAAATAAAAATGGGAAAAAAGCCACAGACCACCTCCTGAAAAGAGATCCCAAATGAAAATTCCCAAGATTATAGGAAATTCTAAAGCTCCCAGGTCAAGGGTAAAATATTGCAAGCAGCCAAAAAGAAATAATTCAAATATCATAGAGCCACAGTCCAGATAACACAAGATTTAGCAGCTTCTACATTAAAGGGTCAGAGGGCTTGGAATATGATATTCCAGAGGGCAAAAGACATTTGATAACAACCAAGAATATAAGTATAATCCTTCAAGGAGAAAATGGATTTTCAATTAAATAGAGGACTTTGAAGCATTTCTAATAAAAAGACAAGAGCTGAATAGAAAATTTGTCTCTCAATTATAGGACTCAAGAGAAGCATAAAAAGGTAAACAGGAAAGAGAAATCATAAGGGATTCAGTAAGGTTAAACTATTTACATTCCTACATGGGAAGACAATACTTGTAATTCCTAAGAATTTTATCATTATTAGTGCAGTTAGAAGGAGTATACATAGACAGAGGGAACAGGTATCAGTTGAATATGATGGAATGCTACTTTTAAAAATATAAAATTAAGGGATGAGAAAGAGTAATGCGCTGGAAGAAAGGAAAAGGGAGAGGTAGAATGGGGTAAATTATCTTACATAAAAGAGTCACAAAAAAGCTTTTACAGTGGAAGGGATAATTGGGGAGAACTCTTGAACCTTACTCTCATTG
The DNA here is from genome assembly GCA_028627135.1 of Pseudochirops cupreus. Taxonomy (NCBI): domain Eukaryota; kingdom Metazoa; phylum Chordata; class Mammalia; order Diprotodontia; family Pseudocheiridae; genus Pseudochirops; species Pseudochirops cupreus. Next base: position 580,368,572 of record CM053580.1, read on the forward strand.
GAACTGGATCAATAGTAGCTCATACCCAATCAATTGGGTAAAGAAATCTATCTTATGCTACAGAAAAGTAGGAGAGGAAAGGGATAGGGGGTGCTGATAGAAAGGAGGGCAAATTGGAGGAGGTAGAAGTCAAAAGCAAAGTGCTTTTGAGGAGAAAGAGTAGGATAAACAGGGTGGGGGAAGATAGGAAAATTACACAGTAGTCATAACTGTGAAAAAAAATTGTAGCAAGTTTCTTATATAAAACCTTGTTTCTCAAATACATGGAGAACTGAGTCAAATTTATAAAAATAAGAGCCATTCCCCAACTGATAAGTAGCCAAAGGATATAAATAGGAAGTTTTCAGATGAAATCAAATCTATCTAGTCATCTGAAAAAATGCTCTAAATCACTATTGATTAGAAATGCAAATTAAAATAATTCTGGGGTACTACCCCATACCTATGAGATTGGTTAATATAACAGAAAAAAAGAAAATGTCAAATGTTGGAGGGGATATGAGAAAATTGAGACACCAATGCACTGTTGGTGGAGTTGTGAAATGATTCAACCACTCTGGAGAACAATTTGGAACTCTGCCCAAAGGGCTATAAAACTGTGCATACCCCTTGACCCAGCAATACTCCTACTAGGTCTGCAGCCCAAAGAGATGAAAAACAAAATGGAAAAGTACTCATGTGTACAAAAAATTTATAGATGCTCTTATTGTGGTGGGAAAAATTGACAATTGAAGGGATGCCCATCAATTGAGGAATGACTGAACAAGTTGTGGTATATGATTGTGATGGAATACTATTGTACTATAAGAAATGACAAGCAGGTTGTTCTCAAACAACCTGGAAAGACTTACATGAGTTGATGCAAAGTGAAATTAGCAAGCCAGGAGACCATGGTACACAGTAACAGCAATATTGTACGATGATCCACTAGGAATGACTTAGCTATTCTCAGCAATACATGATCCAAGACAACTCCAAAGGACTTATGATGAAAAATGGGATCCACCTCCAAAGAGCTGATAGAGTCTGAATGCAGACTGAAGCATGCCTTTTGTTTAACTTCCTTAATTTGGGGGGAAGGGAAGCTTGGTCTGTTTTCTTTGTCAGTATGACAAATACGGAATATGTTTTACATGACCGCACATGTATAACCTATATCAAACTGTCTGCCTTCTCAATGAGTAGGCAGTGAAGAAGGAGAGAATTGGGAACTCAAGATTCTAAAAAATGAATGCTAAAAATATTTTACACGTAATTAGGAAAAAATAAATATTTACATACACATATTTATGTTTGCGTGTAAAACGCCACTCCATTCTGTGCCATGGCTTTAAACTGTTTTCATTCGATGTGGCTACCAAAGGTAATTAGTAAAGGCTCATGAGCTACGCAAGACCAAAAGGACTCAATGAGAACTCAGAGCCTGGCTAGTCTTTCTTCAGACACCCAACTTGTAAGTTGGAAAAAAAAAACCCCGGGACAGTTCATTGGCAAGAAAACACATGAGGTAAGCTCACATTCCTTCATCACGTGGGATTTCACCATGTGATCAATCATGTGATGGAAAACAAACTGTAGCCCAACGTGTGCAGCCTAAGACAATTGTGCCCTTGTACATTTTGGCTGCACTGGTACGTGCCTGGCTCTTCTGAGGCTGCTCCAAACAAAGCGCTTCTCTCGCTCATCGAAGTAAGCCAAATTCAGAATCTGATGGAATGATGTATGATAATGATGATGCTAATAACTCACCTTTATATATGGCTTTATGATGATAAACTCTCTCAGAAACACCATCTGATTCCACCCTTACACAATTATCTTGTACAGTAGCTAGGGCAAGGATTAGCCTGACTTTACGAATGAGGAGCGGCTTCTACCCAAGTCTGGCTGTCGTCCATCATCTCTCCCCTAGACCACTGAAACAGCCTCTTTGTCGTCCTCCCCGCCTCGATCCCCTTCCCTTCTCCCGTCCGTCCATCCGTCACAAGGCTGCCAAAGTGATTCTCCTCAAGTGTCAATCTGACCACACCCCTCCGCCTACTCAATAGGCTCCAGTGGTTCCCTACTGTCTCCCGGAGAAAATACAAACTTCCAGGCTGTTGTCAGCCTGACCCACCCACCTCTCCAGACTGATTGTAGCTTTCTGGGCCTTCCTTGCACAAGAGATTCCCTGTGGCCACAACGCATTCCTCATTTCTGCCTTGCAGAGTCCCACTTTCCTTCCAGATTCGGCTCAAGCATCATCTTCAACATAAATAAAGCCACCAGTGCCTCCCTCCCAAAATGACCCGGTGCTTACTTTTTAAATATATTTTATATAATATCCTACGTGCCATCATTTTTGTCTTTGTATCCTCAGTGCTCCCAGTAGGCACTTAATAAATGCTTGTTGAGTGAGGAACCAAAAGGTCAGAGGGTAAGTGACCTGCCTGAGATCACAGAGATTAAGGCTGCTTCTCATAGGTTGAGACTTAACTTTACACATGACATAACTTTTAACTTGTCTATCTATTCTCTAATCCTGATTCTGTAATAGAAGATATATATATTTTTTAAAAAGACCAAGTATTCCAAAGAGAAAGAGATGCTTTGTCACATGGTCTGGATGGCTCCCTGGCCAGAAAAGAAACTATAGTGCAAAATGTACAATCTGGAACAAAAACCTGGGGAAAGTGTGTCTCCTATAACAGATAATAGGAACATAAAGATGTGCTTAAGCACATGCACACACACGCACACACACGCGCATGCACACACACGCACGCACACATGCACACACGCGGGCGCACGTACACACATGCACGCACACACACGTGCACACATGCACGCACACACACACACACACACACACACACACACAAGAAGGAAAGAATCAGGCTTTATGAGCCAAAAGGGAAATGACTGCAGACACCTCACAAGGCCTCTCTTTACGGCCCCTTCTCCCTACACAAAGGGGTAACTCGCCTGAGCCTACTATTGTTGGTGTTCACTCGTTTCAGTGGTGTCCTGCTTTTCTTGATCCCACTGGGGGTTTTCTTGGCAAAGACACTGGAGGGGTTGGCCGTTTCCTTCTCCAGCTCATTTTACAAGTGAGGAAACTGAGGCAGACAAGGTGAAGTGACTTGCCCAGGGTCCCACAGCTAGGAAGTGTCTGCGGCCCGATTTGAATTCAAGGAGATGAGTCATCCAGACTTCAGATCCAGAGCTCTATGGGCTATGGCGGCACCCCCCCCCCCCTCCACGTACACACATAAGCTACTACAGACCAGAACACCCTTAATCAGCATTTCCCAATCAGTGACCTGGGAGTGGCACCAAGACACAAAGTCACATTCTCATGTCTCCCTCTAACCCTTCCACCCCATGACCAGTGACACGCTTTTATTGAAATGGGAGTTTGAGGAAATACAGTTACTAATTTGAACTCTACGTTCACTCTTATCGTTCTAGTACAAACTTCCAGCATGGATCCCATGCAACTTGAGGAGGACAGAAGACACACAAGAGGCCAAGAAAGGCCCTTCCTGTTGTAGTTCTCTCTCGACTCAGGCTAATAAGAAGGAACGAGAAGCATTTATTATGCATCCAGCACGGTACCAAGTGCTGTGGATACAAACAGACAAAATAAGCCAGTCCCTTCTTCCAAAGAGCTCAGGCTCTAACTGGAGGAGGCAATGAATCAGTTTGGCTGCAGGGTGGATGGAGAGGCCCCAGAGAGCAACATCAGGGCACATGGTAAGGTCCAGGGGCCTTTGGGTGCAGAGGCAAGTCAAAAGGCAGTGCCCAGGGGACTGGAGACCTGGCTGTCTTCCATCTCACTGGAAGCCTTGTGTTGGGGGCTCTCAGGTGATCTGAGTGGCCTGAAGGGCAGCCCTGGGGGGGTCTGGCTGGGCTGCGCTAGGAGAAAGGGCAAAGAGAAAGGAGGCAGAAGAGTACCATGCATCTGCCCAGGTGCGGTGTGGGCGATCCCAGGGCTCTTCTCAATGGGCCTCAATTTCCTCCCACAAAAAATTAAGGACTCTGGACAAAGTAATCCCTAAAATTCCTTCCAGTTCTGGCATCCTAAGTGCTACGTCCTACTTTCCATCTGTAGTCAGTTCACATTCTAAGATTCTACATTCTAATTCTAAGATTCCAGGCCTTCCAGTCAGGTCCATGAGATTAAACACTCATTTAAGCAGCACTGTACATAACACCTGCTACCTATCCACTCTCCCTTTATCCTCAGGACACCACTTTGAGGTAGGTAGGATGTACAAGCGTTATTACTGACTTTTTACAAAGGAGGAAAACCAGTCAGAGAGGTTCAGTGAGTGCCCAAGGACACACAGCTGGTCCATGGGGCCATCCCGATGCAGGCTCAGCTCTTTGGGCTCCAAGGAAATCGTGGCCATTCCAGGATTGATTCTCCAAATCTAACGCCTACTGCTGGGGAGAGCAGGGGTCAACAATAACCAAGACGAGGCAAACAATGGGGTTTCCTCTCCTTTCAGCCCCAAAGCTCTCAGTTTAGAGGGGACAGGGAGAAGAGGGTTTTGTTCTGTCTGAAAGGAAATACACAAACCACAGAAAATGATGTCTTAATCCAGTGCCCTCCATCTCCTCAGCCTTGGGCTCCCTTGATCTCAAAAATTCCATATGAGCTGGGAGAGGTGAAGAGCCTTTGTGAATAATTGAAGACAAAATAATGAAACCCCCAGAATGTCAGAGACATAATATAGTTTTGTAGAATTCATCATGGAGCCTTTAAATTCCCAAATACTACAAGCTGAATAATTTATTCCTGTGTCAATACAGGGCTAGCAGATGTTCATGCACAGCCAGTGTTAACCCTACTCAAACTGAAGAGGAGGAGAGAATGAAGAAGACACTTGGCTTAAAGGAAATTATCCTTCCTGGTGTTTTGGTTGATGAAAAAAATCCAAGTGGTTGTGAAAATGTAGGGAAAAAGACAGGGAGCAGCAGAGAAGAGCTGACAACCTTCTAACAGCCTCCTACTTATACAGAGAACCAGGCTGATTTAGTGGCAACCCTTCCCCCCCCCACACCCATGCAGCTGCTGGTGTGGGAGCTGTGATACTAACGGTCTTTTCTTCCAGGAGAATTCCCAGGGGCAAATGGCTGATTTCTGACTAAAACCCATCCTGGAGCTGTTTATAGATATTGACCGTACTCCTTAGAACAGCGATTCCCAGGGCATCAGCAGTTATCTGGATAAAGCAAAATTATCAAAACGAAATCAGTTTGAATCATCTTAATTTAAAAATAAAAATGTGCTATTCTACACGTGGATGACAAAACAAAGCTAGCTAATTTCACAGCTGGGGATGCACCCTTGGTAGAGACTGGAGCCCAACCCTGCCTTCTCATTCCATAGTATTCTTGTCCAAATCCATACAATCTCCACAGCAACCACCCAAGGGCCTGGAGGCCTTCTCTAGGTCTTTTAATATTCTGAGGATCAGGCAAAAGTAAGGTGTGGAAAACTACCCCACTGACGTCATTAATGGCAGGAAGAACCGCTGGCACCCCCGTACCCCTTTCAGACCTGCCACACGTCTTGTGTATTTCATCTCATGTAATCCTCACAACCACTCTGCGAGGATGATGCTGCCATTAAACCCATTTCACAGATGGGGTGAAGTGTCGGATGGGTCCTCCTGACTAGCACACGCTTCTCTACCTTTCTGTGCTAGTTTTGGAAGAAGTAAAAATACACCTACGATATGGGTCCTGCGTCCCAAAAGTGACAGCGCGTGCAAAGATCCCCAATTATAAAATGAGGGGCAGGGGCAGCAACCTCTCAGGTCCCTTCCAATGCCGACGTTCTGTGTTCTAAGGTCCCTTCCGCGTTCTATGAGCAGCAGTCGCTACCAGCCCAGACACAAAGATGTGTATGTGGTTGTGACTTCTAGTTGTGCTCTGGTCTTTGGTTCTATGGGCTCCACACTCTACAACCCTATAGACCACAACTGGAGCCCTGGATAAGTGGGACTCCAGCTGCTGCTGCACTTGGAGCCACAGTCTGTCACTTTGCATTTTAAAGTTTGAGATCATTTCTACTACAGCAGTTAATAAAAATGAGGTGAGGAATTTCCATGAAGCGTTTTGGAAGTGAATACAGGTAAATGATGATGAATGGACAGGATGCTATATACCCTCTATTCACCATCTCTCCTCTCTCTCAAGTAATCAAACCACAGTATCTTGGAGATGGAAAGGGACCTCAGAGATCAAGAGAGTCCACCCAATGGGAACAAGGTTCTCCTCCAGCACCTTCCAATTAAATCAGTCCTTCCCTCTGACCCTCCCAAGTCCATGGCCCTTGCTCATTGTCTGGAGGGAGTAGATGAGAAACAGAAAGGTACCTGAAGCTATGTCTGCATGAACTGGTGCTGGTGCAGAGGTCGAGGGAGTGAGTGATCAGGCTTCTTTGGTCCTGGCTCAGCCATTAAGGAGGCACTGTGACCTTGGGCAAGCACCTTCCCTTCTCCATGCCTTTTTTCCTCTTCTATAAAATGAGGGGGTTGGGAAAGATGATTTCCAAGATTCCCTCCAACTCTAAAATGCCCTGATCCTAAATCGTTCTTCTCACTTGGACAGAAATAACTAGTCAATTCAGTCACCAGTTTAACTGATTCTTTAAAAAGTAATTGGCAGCGTGTTAATTTAATAGCTTCATAAAAGACAGTCTACGAGAATAATAATAGTAATAATAATATGAGAACGAGATAATAGTAATAAAAGAGAGCCATTTCTATCAGAACATCATTGAATAAGATGAGAAGAATCAGATAAAAATAATAAATAGTTCACACTTCAAAAGCACCTTATGGAAACAGTTACATCTCTTGACATTTAAATAATGTTTGAAGCTTTAAAAAAGTCCTTTACGTACATTCCCTCTCATCTCACTCTTACAACAGCTCTGTTAAACAGGCACCATAAAAATTATTTTCCCCTTTCACAGATAAGGAAATTGAGTCTCAGAGAAATTAAGTAACTAACCATGGTAGGTGGTCGAGTGGGACTCAAACTGCAGTCACCCGACTTCATGGTCACCTAAGGTCACTCATGTCCAGTTGTCCTCCTACTGACCCACGCTGTCTCACTGAAAAGGACATTTCTTGTGTCGGCTGGACCCCGACACAGTCAGCTCATGAGTGGTTCCCCAAGGCCACTAAGGGAGGCCTCTCCCAGGACCACACAACAAGTAAAGCCCAGGCGTGTGGGGCCAGGGGACAATCTCTTCACCAATATAAAGTGACTCCATTTAACAGACAGAAACTTGTCATCCATCTCCCAGGTGGCTCCTAAAAACAGGAAGGAGGGTGACTTTGGGGGCAATGCTTGCCCAAATCAAAGAGGACACTGTTCTCTAGCCCGACTCCTCTCCAGCCCCATTCTGCAAGCCCATGGACTGTGAAAGTGTAAATTAAACTTTTTGGTATGGTGGTACATTGTTGCTAAATTGCGTCGTGTAAAACAGGCATGGCCTAGCTTTATACCTGATTTTAAGAAACAAATTGTCTTCAATTTACTCCAGTTTCTTAATTTGGTTAACCTAATTCTCACCATGGAAGCTAGAACAGAACATTTTTTGGTTGAACTAATATGTATTTGTTACAACCATTCGCAACGGTGACCTCTCTCACCAGCTGATCACCCAGAAAACATGGAAGGAAAGAGCAATGCAGCTGGATGTCGGCGCCGAATAACCCAATCTCTCGGCTCACTAGAGCAGACTCCGCTCTGATCCGCTGGGCACAAGCTACATTACCAACTCCTTTATCCTATCTCTAGGTACAGAGGCCATCATTTACACAGACAGCGTGGCTTGTCATGAAGTGTAGGGGTTTACAATTTCTAAATGTCAATTTGAACTTGTGATGAGTTCCTTGGAGCAATAGTGTTTGTTTCTAAATGAGGCAACTTGTCAACTCTGCATACATAAAACCAGTTAATCAGCAACCAGCAATGAGATGAGAGAGGAATCAGCTGCCTGGCTAACAATGATCCCCCAAAGCCTTTTTAGTTAGGAGAGAATGCCTTGTCCCTAGCCTGTAACATTCCCTATCCATCACAAGGGGGTTATTGCCATTTTGAAGAAATTAACCCTAAATTCCTACTAAATCTTGTGTGAGATCACCACTTTTCCTCCATTCAGTATAAACACACTAGAGACAAAGTGTTTCCTGTGGCACTGCCAAGACCTCTCTCTAGTAATCAGCATGTTCATATCTAGAGCATCAGGCTAGGAATTTGGAGGCCTGGGTTCTAATCTCATCTCTGAGGCTAATTCACTGTGTGATGCGGGAAAACTTACTGCTCTGTGGATCTGGTTCCTCATCTATGAAATAAGGTGGTTGAACAGGTCAGAGATCCTTAACCGTCTTTATCATGGAATCTTTTGGTAATGTGGTGAGGCCTCTGGACCCCTTCACAGAAGAAGATTTTTAAATGCAGAAAATAAAATACACAGGCTTACAAAGGAAAACAATTGTGCTGAAATAGTCATGAATTGCTAAAAACAATTTCACGGACCTCAAGCTAAGAACTTCTAGGCTAGATAAGCTCTGAAGTGCCTTCCAAACCTAGGACTGCATGGCTCCGATGATAACTGATGTGCTCAGTGACGAGCTCTAGCACCACCGCTCTCCTCGATGTTCCCGTGGAACATTCGTTACGTGCTTAGCGTTGAGGGGGTACAGCCAGGGAGCCGCTGAACAGAGCCCTGGGACGTAAGGGGCTGGGGGTCTGTCCCAGCAGAGGGAGGACCCCATCAGGGAGCTGGCTTGTGTGTCTCCTGAAGCGCTGAGCTGTTAATGAGACCTTCGTTCAGGTCTTGTCTAGACACCTCTCCACGGTGTGGAGGAGACTCTAGGTTCTTAAGGGTTATGCCGCTGCGACGTGGGCTTTGGTGGAACATGCGACTTGTTAGGTCAGCAAGGATCTAACAGCCTGAAGTGGACCCGTCTCTGCTATTAGAGACTAATTTGAGTTCCAAGAGGCTTGTGACTGGCGGCCTAAAGGCACAGCATCTCCTTTAGCAATCTAGCAAAAGCTGTAAGCCTCACTCATAGATCCTTGAAGTATAAATTTAGGAAAATTAGTCATTTTGGTCAGCTGTTGACGACATGACTCGATGAATCAGGGTATCTGATAAGCCAAGAGATACAATTTGCCTCTAACTTTGCAGATGTTCCAGAACTGACAGTAGCAAGTGAGGATGGACACAAAGGAGGGATGAAACAGAAGTATAAAATACAGTCTTTCTTAACTTAGGACAGGACTTTAGACCACTCATCATTAAAAAGCCCCTTATATGTTGACCCTAGAAATTTTATGAATAGTAAATTTAATTTTTAAAAGTATTATGAGAATAAAACTATAACCATGAAAGAAGTAAGAGATATAGTGCAGAGAAGACTTCAACAGGGAAGGGTCGAAAGATCTTACGTACCTGGTAACATCAATAATGTCTGGAAAGACAACAAACACTGAAAGACTTTAGAATTCTGATCAACACAATGGAATGAACCAGCATCCAGGGGACTCAGTACAAAACAGCTGCCTCTTCCAGAGAGGGAGCTCATGACGCGGAGGGCAGGCTGAAGCATCTTTTGGGAGAGGGGAACAGAGCTGATTGGGAATTTGTCTCACGTGACTCCAAATATTTGCAATGAGTTTTCTTTTTCTTACTTTCTCAGTGCGTGTGAGAGGTGAGGTAGGACAGAGAGAATTTGGAAGCGAAAACAAAATGAAATGGAATTTTTATAAAAAGAGATCTTCATTTGAATTTCATCTCTGCCATTAACCAACTGTCATTTTGGGCAAGTTTTTAAACCTGCTGAACCTCCATTTTCTCATCTGTAAAATGCAGGTACTGCCCCTGGTTATGTCACAAAGTAAAGTTCTGGCCCAGTGTGAGAGGTAGATATTACTGCCAGTAGAATCACATTCCTACCCGTCCTACCCACTTCCTCAACTTGCCAAAGAAACCTCATGTCAATGCCGATGGCTCCTACGTATTTATAATTCGCCAAGGATCAAACCACTGCCTACTTTTACAAATTTTCTTAAAATGGGCTAAAGTCATCCAGTCAGCCTCTGTACTCCATCACACAATATTACAACTTGGATGGACCTTAGGGATGCTCTAACTTAACACCCTCCCCCACCCTATCACAACACTATTTTACAGAAAGGGAAACAGAGGCACAGAGCATCGAAGTGACTTGCCCAAGGTCAGGCAGCTGAAAAAACGGCTAACGGAGGCTTCCAGCAACCAGCTCTAGTGTTTCTTCCACCAGACCACACCACCTCTCAAAAAGGGGTGGGGGGGAGGTGTGGCACAGAATGGGAATGCACACCCTTGAGTAAATTAACTCAGGTCATTTCTAATTCTTAATTTGGTTTATTTGGGGTTAAGACTGGCACCAAGTTTAAAAATGGAATGTAGAAACTAGGTTTATTTTTAATAAGGACTTGAAATTTATAATCCCTTATCATTGCTGGCACCTAAAAATTTGGCTCAGTCCCTGAGCTGAAGAAAACAGCTGCCAGCCAGCACGTGAGCATTATGGATTTTCTTCCCAGCGGTCCCAGTGTCCAAACAAGAGAGGAAGTGCTCCTGAGAGGGTCTCAAACACCCGATGGGAGGCTTTCCCTCTGGCTCCTGTCAGTCACAGCACATGGGCCAGACCCTGGATGTGCTGGTCCCTGCTGCTGATCAGAGAAGGTCCATTCCTAAGTCATGGTGGGCACTGGCCTATCAGATGCCAGCCTTGCCCACACAGAGGCAAGCTTTGCCTCCTCTCAGTGTCAATGAGGGATCCTGCCTTCACACAAGCAGCCTCACAAAGGTGCTGCTGAGGTGGGCAATCACCCAGAAGGCCTCCCCTTCAAACAGTCCTGTGTTCTCAGGCTCACAGGACATTAGAGTTCAATTCAATAAGCATGCATCACTGACAGGAATCTCAGAGCACAAAATATAGCACATCGGTGCTAGAAAGGATAGGTACGTTTATAGAATGTTGGAGATAATAATCATGGGCATTTCTAGAGCATGTTAAGGTTGGCAAAGAGCTTCATAAACTTTATCTCATTTGACCTTTACAACAGTCCTATTACTATTTTCAATTTACAGATGGGAAAACTGAAGCTAAGGCAGGAGACTTGTCCAAGGCCATACAGTACTGAGAAGCAGAGCTAGGAATCAAGCCCAGGCCTTCAGAGTCCAAGCCCAGCTCTATTCTTCCTATGGCCAAATGGATTTTCTAAATCTAAGATTACACTGTAGTTAAGGAAAAAGGAAGACCGTTTCCTCTGAAATGCTATACTACAATACATGGTAGCAGGGTCAGAATTGCTGAGCCAGGAATAACAAAAACTTCCATCCTTTAAAAAAAAAAAAGCCCATTATCACAGCTATGCACAAGTGTACTTTCTCACAAAGACCTCAATTTTAACCCTGAGAATTAGAAACATTAATTTCCTTTAATATTGCTAGTTCACACGAACAATTCTGGAGCTAATAGATTTATTTGGTTGATGTTCAAACTTGTGAACCTGGATTGTGAAATGATTTGTAGTAATGAAATATGGCTGAAGTCCCCACAGCTCTGCCACCAAGAAAAAGACGCAGGAATGTGGACAGAAAGAAGCAAGTTTCAGTAAATTATTTGCAACAGAAAACACACATATGATTACTCCATGCAAACACAAGGCATCCATCTTATTCCCTTGGGTGACTCTTTTCATTAGAGCTAATGGGCTGAGGGCTCCTGTTCTGAGGCTGTTTCTGTGAAGGCTCAGGAAAGAACACAAATCTTGTTTTGCCTGGTGAAGTTCTTTCTTTTAGCCCAAGAATGAAGCAAATATGTGTATCTACATTCACACATGGAGGTCTGAACAGCACAGCGCCAAGTTTCTAGTCTCCACTCACTTGCATCAAAAGGATCTAGGGCTGGAAGTCTTGACAAACATTATTAATGAATAACATAGAGAAGCCGACTGCCATAAAATCAAAGCACTGGAAGAGTTCTCGTTAGATCCTTTCATTAGGATTAGGAAAGATTTATTACTACACAGAAAAGTCTTTTCCCACAGGTATATAATAGATAGCCATACTAAAAAGGGTGTCAATCAGATGATACTTATTGGCACAGAACTTCTGAAACCACACCTCCAGACACTGTCCAAGGCTTCTCCCTTCCACTCGATCAGTGTGGGGATTCCCTCTGCCATACAAAGCTCAATTCCTCTATGACAGGGTTTCTGTGGCCAAAAGTTGTATTACTCTTTGGCCAGGCTGGACTGTCCAACACAGGCAGGCTAGACATTGGTTGACAGATGACTGGCATCATGATCAAAGTCTCTTCCCTTTAATAGGGCAAGCCCTCCATTAACACAGGGTAGGAAAACCTTCTTATCTATGCCACGATGAGGTGGTAGCATAGTAATTTAGTGGAGATGGTTTTTTCTATGACAAAGAAATACCAGAAGATGGGATTACAAAGCACAGACCTGCACCAGAAACTGGAGGCTTCAATGTTCACATGCCACATGTATTGTAAGACACATGCCGTGTGTCTGGTCATCCGGGGTATATTTTTATGTATTTTTTCCTGAGTTCCTAAGACAACTAATTCAATCCTTTATTTATATACTGTGTACTGACGCTTAAAGCTTACAGACTCATGTTGGCGAGAGCTACGAGGGCCTTGAGAACATGGAAGGTCAGAGCAGAGAGATGGACCTGAAGGGAGCTCAGAATACTGAATGACAGAGGTGGGCGGGATCTTCAAACAAAGAAGAACAGAGCAGAAAGACAGAATATAGGACATAGGATATCTTCAAATATAGAACATCTGAATTTCGAATAGAAAATATTGGAGATGGGAAGGGCCCTGGAGGATGTCCAAGCTGGAAAAGCCCTTAGATCAGAGAATGTCAGAGCTGGGAGGAACCTTAGAACATAGAGAAGGTCGTTAGAGCAGAGAACTTCAGAACTGGGAGGAGCCTCGGAACACACAGAAGGTCCTTTGATAAGCAGAGAACATCAGAGATGGGAAGAACCTTAGGACACATAGAAGGTCCTTAGAGCAGGGAAAGTCAGAGCTGGGAGGAGCTCAGAGATGAACTAATCCAACCCCTACAACCCTGAGATGAATATAATGAAGTGTGGAGAAGGGAGGCAACTTGCCCAAGGTTACTCACACAAGTTAGTGGAAAGCCTGGGCCAGGAGCCCAAATTTCCTCACCTCTCAGTCCCATGTTCTTTCCACTATCCCATACTATTTCCTGTCTTTTTATTATTTGAGTACTGTACAAGGAATAGCTACAAAGAATGCTTCCTTCCTATAATTGCATTTTGTGTAGCCATTGGAACACACTCCTAGTACGATGAAATCATGTTTGAATTTGTGTACTTGCTGTCTGATTTTAAATGCTACGTCTGGTAGATTATCAGCAAAGTGAGAGACAGAGCAGTAGGTGGTGTTGAAGGAATGTGCAAAAAAAACATTAAGAGAGCAAAAATAAAGGTTTTTTGAGAAGTTAAAATGCAGTTCAAGAAAATTTGCAAAAATATGCTGGCAAAATAAATCCTCCTAAATATTTTGGTTTTCTCCCCCCGTGAAAATACGCTCGAAAAAGACAACTATTCAGTGACGTTATATGGAAGACAGGGGAGGCGAAGTCAGTCCCGGGCAGAGGGTGCGCATTTTCAGCTACTTCCTCCAACGCAGGCTAAGGAATCCTGCAGATGTGAGCTAAGCGGGCACAGGGAAAGCCCGGAATCTCATCTATTCGGGAGAGGCGAAGGGAGCAGGGAGGCCAAGAGGTCCCAGCTACAGTAAAGCCACAGAACAGAATCGAATAATGGCAAATTTAGAAGAGACTGCAAAATCCATTCAGGGCCCAGTCAGGGAATTTGGGGCCTTTACAAAAGAGCTAGATAAATCAGCAAAACATAATCCAACAAGAAGCTTGAACCATCTATGCTTAAGGCAACATATGGCCTTCTAAATCTTAAGTGTGGCTTTTGGATTGAATCTACATTTTTTTTAATTTGTAAAAATTTTTTTAATTTAAAAAATGTTTTCAAATTTTTTTTTTACTTTGGGTTCAGTCAAAAGGCAGCACTTAAGGATTTAGAAGGCCACATGTGCCCTTAAGACCAGAGGTTCCCCACCCCTGAACTAAATCATGTCAAACTTCCCCTTTCATATCTGAGCCTGTGACCATACTATGTACCTACACAGGCTTTATTTGCCTTTATCTGTGAGGGGAGGGTGAAGAGGGCCAATGCCTTGGAAGCTGCCCTAAGGCACTATGCCACTCATCCCTCAGTCCTCCTAGACAAAGGAGTGAGTAGGCCTGAGAGTGGGTCATCTGCATAACAGAAAAGCTCGGTCCTTAGTTTTTGCTCAGGTACAGCTGACCAGCTTTCCAACTCTGACATCACAGACAGATTGGGTTTGGCTGATGAGGCTAAAAAAAAAAAAATGGGAATTTTTTTTTCCAGAAAAGGGGAAGAGGGGAAAGGATTAGCAAGAAGCCAAGACTGGATCAGAGTAGAGTCATTTGGAGGCGGTGCTCAGAGATCCAAGAAGAATAAAAACAAAGAGATTACTTCACAATCATGGAATGTCAAACTGGAAAACCCGCTAACCCCACTCCGCCCTTTTACAGGTGAGGAAATGGCCAAGAAAAAGTAAGTGACTTTGAAGATCAGCTATGAGGGAGCCTCAGAGAAAGCAGGGAAGCTCGGAGGCTTCTGACCTCTTACTCAGTCCCCTCCTACTGCACCAGCCCCCCCCCTCCCCAAGATGCCCAGCCCAGGGCACTCACATTGGCAGCAAAAAGGTTCAGCTGCTCTGAACCAACGTGACATTCTATACTTTTCACACGTCACCTGCACATTCTACCTTCTATTAGCATCATCTTGGTACTACATGGTAAGGTTCCAGAGACTGTGTTTCCTGGGAAGGTAGAACAAGACTTTGCTGAATAACTATTTGTTAAGTTAAATTGAAATTACCCCAAGAGCTTCTCTGCATTTCAGATCTTAATTAAAAGCTTCTGCTTCTTTCAAGGAGAGAGCTAATATACTCTCCATTGTTTCATGTTGTTCCTATAATACTTCTGACAAGGAAACGACTGAATTTTCACTTATTTTTGGTGCAAAAATCTATTTGTAAAAAGCTGTCCTGACACCCCAATGAGTATATCCAGGCGGCAATGAGGTGTAGAGAGTCTGAGCTCGTTTTCCATAATGAATTCATTTGTTCAGAGGCTTATCAGGAGCCTTTAACCATGGGCAGGCACAGAGTGACAGAAGAGCAAAGTCAAGGGAAACTCTTATCTCCTATACACCAAAGAGCACGAACTGAAAGAGCAGGACTTTAGAGGTATGTGTATAATCCCAGTAAGCCTCTCTCTCTCCCTCCCTCCCTCTCTCTCTGTCTGTCTGTCTTTTCTGTCTCTGTCTCTCCTCTCTCTGTCTCTCTCTGTCTTTGTCTCTCTGTCTGTCTGTCTCTATTCTCTCTCTTCCTCCCTTTCTTTCCTCTGTCTCTGTCTCTCTCTGTCCCTCTCGTCTCTCTCTGTCCCTCTCTTATCTCTCTCTCCCCTCTTCTCTTTCTGTCTCTCTTTCCCCCTTCTCTCTCTTTCCCTTCCTCCCCTTTTCCTCCACCTCCCATTTCTTCCCCTCTGTCAAAGAGAGAAAGAGAAAGTGAGAGAGAGTTATCTTTCTCTCAGACCCACTTGGAGTTAAAGCAAGGGCTAAGGATGCATAGGACACTGGCCTATAGTATGTGGATCTCTTACTCAGATCTTGCCTAGGGTCACAAACCAAACTGACTTTGTGAACCTTTGAGGTTCTCTGACAGACTTGAAAAGGAAGAAGCCAGAAGTGGAGGAATGAAGCCCAGCTGAGTGTAAAAATGTCTGCAGAAGGTTATCCTCTGAATGATCAGCTGTGACAGGTACTCTAATGAGGCCAGTAACAGATCTCTACCATACTGCCACAGGAAGGCTCCTTCCTTCACACAGGCAAGGTACTTCAGAGAAGTAGTCATATTTAAAAATGAACCAGCAGGTACTTGAAGGTTCAAACTTGATTTCAAGCAGCTTTTATCAGCATCAAAAGCAAATGTCAACACCACCAGCTTGTTCTAGCCTCCTTGTCTGGAAGTGTAATAAAGATCTACAAAGGTAAACAGGCTCTGTGGAGCTGCTCTGATTTTGCTTTTAGCATTTAGCATTTTAACAGCATGAAATGGGAGAGCGATAAGGGCCTGAAATGAGATAATCAGAGCATGGTAAGAAGTACCAGAAGTATGACAGCAGATCCATATTAGCCATTCTTTCTCCTGAGTGGGAGGAAGGACAGCACCAAGTTGGACTTGGCTAGCACTGGAGGAAGAGGACAGTCCCAACGGTCAAGCCATAATGTGGCAAGGGAGTGCAGCTTGTCCCTCTTAGAATCTGGCCCTTGGCCCTGTGAAAGGTGAGGGGAAGGAGAGGCCTGAAGACAAAGGTGCCACGCTGACAGGACTCTGGGAACAGAGGCTTGTCCTAAGCTTGCTACAGATCTGGCTTATTCCAAACCCCAGTTAGTCCAAGCTACTCATTTTACAGATAATGAAAAGGAGATTCTCATCACAAAATTAGCTACAAAAGAACCAGAACCAAAAGAGAGATCACCTGACTCTTGGTCTGATACTCCTGAAAGTGTAGCACACTGCTCTCCTCCTGTATAAAGGGCTCACTCCAAAGAATTCAGAGGATTTAGCCAAATCAAATGTACCTGTCCTCACTAACCAATGGAGAAAGATCCTAAGAATCAAAAGACAAAACCGATAGCTCCTATTTGCAGTGGGTGTGGAGCAGAACTCCAGGGGCTCTACAGTGGCTGTGCCGTACACTCACTTTACACAATGGACACGCTCCCAAAAAGCTAGGTACAAAACAAAAATCTATTCCTTTTACAGGATCCTGTTTCTGAACCCTGAGTTTTCTGAAAGTGGTCATACTTGTATTGCTAAAGTAATATTTTTTTCTAAGTCAAAGTCATTTTCACTTCCTCCTACACCTTCCTACTGGGGTGGGGAGGAGGAAAAAACCCCACGTATCAAATGTGTGTAGTCAAGCAGAACAAGCATTCATAAAGTGCCTACTGTGCGCAGCAAAATCCCCCAATAGGGATCTCATATCGAGGACATAGAAGGAACACACTTAAATTTATCAGAATAAAAGTGTTTCTCCAAATGATACATGGTCAAAGGATATGAAAACAGACTGTTTTCAAGTCAAGAGATCCAAACTATCTACAGCCATGTGAAAAACTGCTCCACGTTCCTAACAGAGAAATGCAAATAAAATTGCTTACAGGAAATTGAGAGATATGGCAAGACTATAGGAAAACAGGAGCACTGATGCATTGCTGGTGGGCTTGTGAGCCTTTCCAGCTACTCTGGAACTGTGAGCCAATATCACTTAACTGTACACACGTACCCTTTGACCAGTGATACCACCCCTAGGCCTACATCCCAAAGAGATCAAAGAAAAGGAAAAGGGACCATATGAACAACAATACTTGGAGCAGCTCTTTTTGTGATGGTAGAGAACTAGAAACTAAAAGAGTGCTCATTGGTTGGGGAAGACTGAGCAAGTTAGGACATGTGAATGTAAAGGAATACAGAATAATGCCATCAGAAGTGAGGAAAGGGATGCTTTCAGAGAAACATGAGAAGCCTTGTTTGAACTGATGCAGAGTGAAGTGAGCAGAGCCAGGAAAACAGTCTGTGTAGTAACAACAATACTGTAAAAGCTAACAGTTTTATAACGCAGAAGAACTCTGATCAATCAGGTGATCAGCCGTACTTGTGGAGCACTTAGCTCAGTGCATGGCACACAGTAGGCACTTCGTGAAGGCTTTTTCCTTTTCTTTTGCTTCCTGGATGAACAGCTATGCTACCTACCCCCTGATGGGGAGGAGAGAGGCTCAGCATACAGCAGGAGACGTGCAGTTTTGGAAATGGCGAATACCAGAGTTTGTTCTGCTTGACTACACACATTTGATACGTGGGGTTTTTCTCCCCCCCTCCCCCCACTAGGGAGGTGTAGGAGGAAGTGAAAATGACTTTGACTTAGAAAAAAATATTACTTTAGCAATACAAGTATGATCACTTTCAGAAAACTCAGGATTCAGAAACAGGATCCTGTAAAAGGAATATACTGTTTTGTACCTAGCTTTTTGGGAGCGTGTTCATTGTGTAAAGAGCATATCTACTCTAGAGTCCCTGGAGTTCTGCTCCACACCCACTGCGAATAGAAGCCATCGGTTTTGTCTTTCAATTCTTAGGATCTTTCTCCATTGGTTAGTGAGGACAGGTACATTTGATTTGGCTAAATCCTCTGAATTCTTTGGAGTGAGCCCTTTATACAGGAGGAGAGCAGTGTGCTACACTTTAAGGAGTATCCGACCAAGAGTCAGGTGATCTCTCTTTTGGTCCTGGTTCTTTTGTAGCTAATTTTGTGACCTTAGATGAGAGTCACTTTACATTTTAGAATCTCCTTTTCATCATCTGTAAAATGAGTAGCTTGGACTAGCTGGAATAAGCCAGATCTGTAGCAAGCTTAGGACAAGCCTCTATTCCCAGAGTCCTGTCAGCATGGCACCCACTTAACTGTTTCTCTTATACTCTTAGCCGCAATAGATTTGTGCCAAAACTTTAATTTTATGTAATAAAAATTGTTCGTGTTATCTTCTGTGATTAACTCTATTCTTTGTTTGGTCAGGACTTCTTCCCTTTCCATAGATATATAATGGAGATTTTCTTCCTTACTCTTCTCATTTGTGACATTTCACATTCAAAGTTACAGCTTTTTTAAGAGTCAAAAGAATGGGAAACTTTCTTAGCCTTCATCTTATATCTTCCCATCTCCTTGGATTTTCCATCATGATCTGTCCCGATCAAGATCTATAGACTCTTTATTAGATTTATCTAGTCAAAAACTTCTGTGTAAAGATGAAAAACCATACGTAGGAGGGCAATTAGGCAGACTCTCCACCTAGGAAAATGTGTCATCTGACAGAGAAGAGGCAGCATGAATTTTTCCTGGATGCTCAAGATCCACTAATTACCTAAGCCCATACAGACCACTCAGCACTGAATTTCAGAAATAACTATATAAACAAGACAAATATAGACAGTGGAGGCAAGGGCAATCAGTGGAGGATGAATACAAAATGGTGGCAGGACCCTGCAAGAATGCAGGCGGGCGTGCTAAAACCTAGAAAAGACAGAGGCTGGTGAAGAAAGGTAAAGAAAGAACACGCCACCTTCTTTAAAACCTGTATTAGGAAAAATTAGAAGATAAATTAAGATATAGGACCACATGTCTGGATGAATTCAATGGATGAATGAAGGAATCAATGAAAAGGAATTTAATTACCCATCCTGTGCCCGGCACTGTGCTAAGTGCTGGTGACACAAGAACAAAAGTGACCCAGGCCCTGCCCTCAAGGAGCTTAGACTGAGGAAAACAGCTTGGACAAAGAAGTAGGGGCCAAGAAAGGGAGCTTAGATTTGGGAAGGCACAGGAATGATGAGTTGATCCACAGGGCATTCAAATGACATCCTTTCAGAAACAAAGGTAGTACTGACTTGATTACTGGACCTCAAGCAAAAAGTTAAGGAATATTTGTGTCTGTGGGGAGAGGGGGAAGGGAGGCTGTGTGAAGAAGGGCACTACTGCATGATTATTTGGCCGGCAGTGAGAAGCCAGGTGTGGACAACTGGATGGATATGAAACATGACCCAGTCTGAGGCCAGCAGATGAAACAGGGTAGGTGAACCAGAACTCTTTTACTCCTTAGTCATGACAGCTCAGCTCTAGGGCAAGAGTTTCCAAACAGAGTAGATTAATTGAGGGGACACTTCTAAGTTGTCTGGTTTGGAGGGTGCCCCTTTCAGCGGCAAAGCTAACCATGGTAGCAGTTGTATGAGATATGAACTCTCTGTTCTGAGTCCCACTGACCAGAACTTTGTTTGAAAAAGGTTTGGGGGCACTCCTGTGCCAATGCCCCACCATGGGGACCATGCTCCTGAGGGTAATTTGTGCCTAGCCTCCCCCAGTGTGCAGGAGCCTGAGGAGCTGGTACCTGATTCAGGGGCTGTTTTCGCTGTTGGAAAAAAAGCAAGTTTGCTGAAAATATTCCTAGCAAGTTCTGGCTAAAACATGATACACCTGCACATCTCTCATGTGGAGATGAACATAATGTTTCTTATAAGAGGAAATAATAAGTAAACTTTACATGTTCAGCAGCAACAACTAAGGCCAGTTAGGACTGAGATCAAAGATCATACTCAGTAAGCCAACCTGGGCAAAAGCTTGAAAAGATAAAGAGATCATAGAAGTGGGAAAAGAACCCATATGCACAAAAATATTTATTGCAGCTCTCTTTGTGGCGGCAAAAAACTGGAAATTAAGGGGATGTCCATCCATTGGGGAATGGCTAAACAAGTTGTGGTATATGAATGTAATGGAATACTATTCTGCTATAAGAAATGGGGAGGAGATGGACTTCTATACAAACTGATGCCAAGTGAGAAGAGCAGAACCAGGAGAAATTTGTGCACAATCACAGACACATTGTATGTGTGACGACCAACCTTGATAAACTGGACTCTTCTCATCAACACACAGTTATAAGACAACTCTACAAGTCTCAGGATGGAAGGAGACATCTACATTCAGAGAAAGATCTAGAAAGAACAGAGTTTAAATGGAGACTGAAGCAATACATGCTATTGCTCTTTTCCATGTTTGGATTTGTTTCTTCTTTCCCACTGTTCACTCTGTTGGTTACAACCCTTCTTTACAACCAGACTAATGTCCAATGTGAAAGTGTTTGCAGATCCTATACTTGACTTCATACTGCCTTGGGGGAGGGGGGGGCGAGGAGAGGAAGGGGGAAAATCTGAAACTCAAGGGATTGTGGAACTGAATCTTGAAAACTAAAAATAAATAAACAAATCAATTTTTAAAAATAAAATTAAAAAAAGATAAAAAGTTAGCATTTGCTGCATGTGGGAGGAACCATACCTTGGTCTGCACAGGAGAAAGAAACAAACAGATGTACAGCTGGAGGTAGCAATGAAGGGCAAGTGGGAGCAGGGAAACAAGGGAGGCCAGCTTTCATTTGGTCAGTCTTTTAACATTCCAGCCCAAGATTAAGTAGTTCTCTGCTGCATCCAACACTAACTACAGAGGGGGAACACCACACATTTGGAGAGTCAGAGAAAGCAAAGTTAGATCTGTCACCTGAGCAACTGAAAAATCACAGAATTCCCCGGCAAACCAGCTTGGAATTCCTGGGAAGGAAAATGCAGGGGCTTGTGGTACAAGTGTAGCACCAATGCGAGACCCATAGCAGCTGCTATGAGTGTGCATGCTTATTTCCAGGGTAAAATCACAAAATATAATAAACTGTCTTCCTCAAAGGCAAAACCAAAATACTTATTTGAAACATCACTAGAATGCCAGGAGGTAAGATTGAACAGGGTACTTATCACTAATCCAGGGAGTGCCCACATCTTAAACTTTCTTTCTGTTAGGCCTCCCTACAAAACAAGTTCCCCTGGACAAATTCCTCCCTCTACCCACTCAAACTGCTTCTCTCTCTCTCTCTCTCTCCCTCTCTCTCTCTCTCTCTCTCTCTCTCTCTGTCTCTCTGTCTCTCTGTCTCTCTCTCTCTCTCTCTCTCTCCCTCTCTCCCTCTCTCTCTCTCTCTCTGTCTCTCTCTCTGTCTCTCTGTCTCTCTCTCTTTCTCTCCCTCTCTCTCTCTCTGTCTCTCTGTCTCTCTTTCTCTCTGTCTCTCTGTCTCTCTCTCTCTCTCTGTCTGTCTCTCTGTCTCTCTCTCACTCTCTGTCTCTCTCTCTCCCTCTCTCTCTCTCTCTGTCTCTCTGTCTCTCTCTCTGTCTCTCTCTGTCTCTCTGTCTCTCTCTGTCTCTCTCTCTCTGTCTCTGTCTCTCTCTCTCTCTCTCTCTCTCTGTCTCTCTCTCTCTGTCTTTCTCTCTCTCCCTCTCT
>CM053580.1:580391172-580408618 GCA_028627135.1 Pseudochirops cupreus
TGTCTCTCTGTCTCTCTCTCTGTCTCTCTCTGTCTCTCTGTCTCTCTCTGTCTCTCTCTCTCTGTCTCTGTCTCTCTCTCTCTCTCTCTCTCTCTGTCTCTCTCTCTCTGTCTTTCTCTCTCTCCCTCTCTCTCTCTGTCTCTCTGTCTCTCTCTCTCTCTGTCTCTCTCTGCCTTTCTCTCTCTCTCTCTCTCTTTCTCTCTCTCTCCCTCTTTCTCTCTCTCTCCCTCTCTCTCTCTGTCTCTCTGCTCTCTCCCTCTCTACTCCTTTGGCAAGTTCCTCCCACCTCACTGAGCTCCTTGTGACTCAGGCTCCAGGTCACACAGACCTATTAATGGGCAGGGAAGATCTTCCTATCCCATTGCCATTACAGGAGAGTAGAGAGCAGCTATAACAGAGGAGCAGTATATACATTTGGTCTTGGACGGTTTAGTCAGTCAGGAGTTGGCACCTTTACTTTTGAAACCTCAGAACCAAAGGTTATTAAGTATATTCAGAATCAGAAAATATATTTTATGTGAGAAAACCATACAGCTGCAATATTAGATACAGGCTGCGTATGTGCATTTGGAGATGGTGAGCGTGAAAATTAGGACTTGGGCAGCCAGCGTTCTCTACTCAGTTTGTAGCCACACTGTGCTCTGATCCTCCGGTATTTCTTAGTCCGCCTGGCTGCCTGCGGGAGGCGCCTCGTGCCAGTTTTTGCTATTTCCAGGCTCAGCAAGTCTGAAGAAATCACACATGAAAAGAAAATCCCAGTAGCTTCACTGTACTTTCTTCTCTTGATGATGATCAGCCATCAGGAAATGCTTTACAGAGAACATCGTCCACAAGGGCCCAGAGAAGAGACGGGAAAAGGCGCCAGAACAGCTTGGTCAAATGACAACAACACTACCGCCACAGGAAGTCCCTTTCAAACCGCCAGTACATACACGTCCAGCAGCACGGACTGTGCTGTCAGGCTCCCAAAAACAGCCATCCTGAGGCAAATATAAGTAGTGAAAATGGCCTTAGCTGGAGCAAATGAACCAATTCAAAAGAAAGAAAGATTCTTCAGCAGGAGATGATGAGCATGAATCCCAGGGACCAATCTTTAAGACTGTCACCAATTCAAAAACAAAGGGATCAAGAAGATTCAGTTGAATGAACAGAGATACCAGGAAGAGATGATGGAGACACAGAAGCTAATAATGAACCAACACATGAAGACAGGAAAGCAAGGCAAAAGAAGGAGATCAGACCAGAGCACCACAATGAAGCAGACACAGGAGGAACCAATAACACCATTACTGAAACCATGGAAAAGGAAGAAAAACGGAGCAAGGTGAGCAAGCCATCCAAGAATGCATTGGAAACCAAAAAGGAAACACGAATGAATGAATGCCAAGCAGTCAGAAATCCAGGAATATTCTATAGTAGCACCAAACAGACCACTGAAAAAAATCAGTTTCCCTCTTTAAGAGGAAGTCACTGACAAATCCAAAAATGGGCAGAGTATTCTTGAAACAAAGCCTTCTACCAAGTCACTTTTGGTTGTAGCAGCAAGACCAGGAGGAGAGCGAGGTGAAAAACAAAACCACGCAGGGCAAAAGCACATAGAACCTTCACCAGCTAATCAGGAGAGATGGTCAAAGTCAGGAACACTCCATAAAAACGTATTTTTTGTTTGTAGTCTCTAAGCACATATTATAATGTATACTTGAAAATAATTATGACTTCTGAAAGAAAACTGCTGATAGCCAACTTTGTACTGCAACTTAATGATTTCTTTTCTTGGAGGTTGAACATTGTAACCATGGTATTAATTTTTTTTTCTGCTGATAATATCAGTATAAGAAGTACACTCAGAAAATCTCGCTAAAGTGTAGAGGTCTTAATTGTCTAGTGCTGTAATAAAAATTGTTTTTAATGTGGATAAAAAATACTTGGGGGCTTTACCATCATCAGACTACATAGAAGGAGCTACTGGAAGTACAGTGTGGTGTTCTAGGTGACATTATAGTCAATTCAATGACAAGCGGTTCATCCAAAGGAAGGTTACCAGGATGTGAAAAGGTGCCTCTAGACTAGATATATCCAATGACAGTGGAAAGGGAACACAGCTGCACAACTCTCACTTGGTTTCTGTTTTCTCAACCAAGAAAAATTATTTCCGGACTAAAAAGGCCAGAAAAGAACGGGGAATAGGAGGCTGATATCCCAGAGCTAGAGGGTCACAGGACAATACTGAGCTGCCTTTAACAAGGCCAAGATGACCATCAGGTGCTAGGAAGATAGCAGGTATAAGCCTTGAGCCACAGCCAATGATCCCTGAAAGATCATGGGGACCAGGGAGGTATGACAGGACTAGATGAGGGCAAAAAAAAGAAAGGAGAATGGGCCTTGCAAACTACAGCCCCTTGAGTTTAACTTCAATTCCTGGCAAAATTATCAATGGTCCCTTAAAAAGAATGACTAGTGAACATCTAGAAAAAAAAGGAGTGGGCACAAGGAGCCAATACAGTTTCATTAAGAAGAGGTCATCCTAGACTGATAGTCCCCATCTGATTAGATTGCTAAATTCATAGGTCAAGGAAATGAGGTTCACATAAATTATCTTGATCTTAGCAAAGCATTTGCTAAAAGTCTCTCCCGATATTTTTATGAGGAAAATACAGAGAGATGAGGGCAATGCGGTAGCCCAATTAGATAGGTTTGGAATGACTGTACTCATTAGCCAGTCACTGACAACTCCGTGACGGACGTCTCCAGTGAAGGGCCTAAGCACTTGGAGCCAAATTGGCCCTGTACTACTTAACACCTTGATCAATGACAAGGCAAAAAAACCCATAAATGACATGCTGATCCACTCTACATATGACACAAAGCTGTCATATGCCAACCCAGTGGATGACAGTCAGAATTGAAAAAGATCTTGACAGGCTAGAACACTGGGCCAAATCTAATAAATACAATTTAACAAGAATAAATTAAGGTTTTACATTTGGATTTAGAAAATCTTTCACAAGCATAAGATGAAAGAGAACCAGTTAAAAAAACATTTTTCTGAAAAAGATCTGGTAGATTACGAGCTTATTATGAGCCAACAGTAGGATGAGGCAACCCCAAAGTATGAATGCCATCCTAGGTTACGCTAAGAGAGTTAAAATTCCAGGACTAATGGCAGGACACTAGCCCCTCTGAACTCTGCCCTGACGAAACAATGTCTGCAGAACTGTCGACTTCTGGGCACCACATTTTAGGAAGAGCATCAGTAAGCTGGAGAACATCTATAAAAGGGCAAACAGGTTAGTGATGGGCTTTGAGTTTCTGCTATATGAGGATTGTTTGGAAGAATTTAAAAATGTTTACCCTAGAGAAAAGACACAGACAGGAGTCAAGTCAACAAGCACATATTAAGAGCTTACAGTGAGCCAGCAATGGGCTAACGGCTACGTACAGGGAGACAAAGAGGCAAAGAGTCTGCATTCTAATGAGGGAGACAACATGTAAATAACCAGGAAAACACGAGCTCTACACAGAGCAGGTGGAAAGCATTCTGGGAGGCGAAGGCCTCGGCTACAGCAGGGGAAGGCCTCCTGGAGTAGGGGTGTGAGCTAAGTCTCGTTTTTCCAAAGTGCCGAAGCTGTTTTTATTTTTTATTTTTCTTAAACATTTTTATTTAAAGTTTTGAGTTCCAAATTCTATCCCTCTCTCCCACCCCCCTCCCTGAGATGGTAAGCAATCAGATACAGGTTATACACACACAAGTATGTAAACTATTTCTATATTAGTCATTTTATACAAGAACAGTCTAACAAAAGAAAAAAGGAAAGAAAGCGAAAAACAGCATGCTTCAATCTGTATTTAATCGATACCACTTCTTTCTCAGGAGTCGACAGCATGCTTCATCATGAGTCCTTTAGGACTGGCTTGGATCATTGCATTGCTGAGAATAGCTAAGTCACTCACAGTTCTTCATCAAATAATATTGATAGTGTACAACATTCTCCTGGTTCTGTTCATTTCACTATGTATCAGTTCGTATAAGTCTTTCTGGGTTTTTCTGAAATCATCCTGCTTGTCATTTCTTATAGCACAATAGTATCATCACAATCATATCAAAGGCCTTCCACCTATCAGGTGCCATTCTCAAAGGCCTTCCACCTAGGATGTGCCATTCTCAAAGGCCTTCCACCTAGGATGTGCCATTCTCAAAGGCCTTCCACCTAGGATGTGCCATTCTCAAAGACCTTCCACCTAGGATGTGCCATTCTCAAAGGTCTTTCACCTAGCAAGAGCCATTCTCAAAGACCTTCCACCTAGCACATGCCATTCTCAAAGGTCTTCCACCTAGGATGCACCATTCTCAAAGGTCTTGCACCTAGCAGGAGCCATTCTCAAAGGCCTTCCACCTAGGATGTGCCATTCTCAAAGGCCTTCCACCTAGGATGTGCCATTCTCAAAGACCTTCCACCTAGGATGTGCCATTCTCAAAGACCTTCCACCTAGCACATGCCATTCTCAAAGGCCTTCCACCTAGGATGCACCATTCTCAAAGGTCTTGCACCTAGCAGGAGCCATTCTCAAAGGCCTTCCACCTAGGATGTGCCATTCTCAAAGGTCTTCCACCTAGGACGTGCCATTCTAAAAGCCCAGCCAGGTTGAAGAGGAAATCATATCACTCAGGCATTGATGCACACTAGCTCTGTTCCAAAAAGCTCAAGAAATACAGAAAGGCAAAAGCTGAGCATGAGAGAGCTGAGCTGGTAACTATACTGATTATTCCCAACTGGAAAAACCTCTAAATATCTACTATTGAAAACATTTAATTTCCTTTTTTCCCCACAAAAAAAGAACAAAAGGTACAGCCCCTCCTAAGAGTACACATGTGTTTAAGATGCTCTGTATTTCAGCTCCACAGTAAATACACAGTAATATCACTAGAGGATGTTTTTGCTAAACAACCAAGTACATAATTACAGGCATTTTCACTTGAGAAATTATTACTGCTTTAAAGCTCTAGCATCTCATTCACCCACAAAGTCATATTTCTTTGTCCCTACAGACACAGATGGGCATTCTGCCTGAATCCTCTGGTGGCCACTTGTCCTTCCTGCCCCTCTATTGTCTACTGTGAGTCTCCTGCAACTTATCCAAGGAGACTGATAAAGAAGCTAAAACTCCTGCCTGATATGGAAGCAAAGTGAATGGCTCAGAGGAAATCTGCGAGCTTACAATGCCAGTCAAGTGAGCAAGTCTTCATTAAGCACTTCCTAGGTGCCAGCCATTTGCTAAGCCCCACGGGTACAAAGAAAGGCAAAGACGGTCTATGCTCCAGGAGCAGCCATTCAAAGGAGGCGAGACCTGCACCAAATGGGGCAGAGTGGACAGGCTTTGAGAGTCATCTAGAGGGGTTGACTCCCTCTGCAGGCGATCAGAGGAGACCCTGAGGGACTCTCTGGCCTGGACACCAAGGTCTTTTGACTTCTCATCTGATGGCTTTTCCACTACAATGCGATTTCGGCATGGCTCTGAGCCTCCCCCCACCCCTTTCTTCAGTCAGCTAGGGGTAAAAATTGCTAATCTGATCAATCTACAACATTGGTGTGAGGATTAAATGAGATGCCTGTAAAGACCTTTGTAACTAGAAAACACAATATAATTCACTGTCATTTTAAAGAAACAATCACCTCACTCATTTGGGAAGCCCTGATGGTGAGCCTTCCCTTTCCCTCCTTACCCATCATCTAAATGCCAGTCACTCCCTGCCCCAGCAGACTGGCAAACACGGCAGTGAGAAGAGGCGACTCTTGCCTGGGGCAGCCTCCTGCATTCTACTCTCCAGCTAAATGAGGAAGAAAAAAGAAAGGAAAACAAAGGGGCTGGGGTCTGCAGAGGAGTGCTGTGAAACCAGAGTGGAAGGCAGCAGGAGAGGAGGTTTCTGACATTGACTACAATTACATTTTGCATTTCCTTCCTACTTTTCTCAGGATTTTCACATGACTTCGACCTTGTAGTTGTTCCAGTCAGAACTATTCTTACCCAGGTTTGGCACATCTCTGAAAACAAGAGCCCTCCTACTCATAGCTGATGCTCTTAAGCTCTGGTACATCAGGAAGGGCCCAAAAGGCAGGAAGTTCATGCTCCAGCAATAATTCCCTTATTCACCAATCTCATGACCCTATGCTCTCTACTTCAGCAGAAAACATAAGGCAGATTTCTCTCTACATAATGCACACATATGTTATAATGTTATCTGATTTGATTATAATAATAGCTAACACTGATAGTGAGCAGGCTAAACGCTAAGTGCTTTCCAAGTTCCCTAGAAAGAATATGAAGACAAAAAAAAGTGACAGACAACAATCACAATCATGACCTGAGACTACCAGGAAGAGGGACCTGCAGCCTCAGGGTCACATGTGGCCCTCTAAGTCCTCAAGTGCAGCCTTTGACTAAAACTGTTTTGTGAAGTTTGGATTCCTAAACAAAGGGAAACCATTCTGATTACAATATTACTAGGTCTCACACCTTTCTTTATTTTTGTGACATTTAAAAAGGTAGTTTCTGGGTAATTTAATCATTTTATTAGTAAAGCTAACATGTTCATTAATAAAAGAGGTCAGCAGTATTCTCAAATGCCAAAGACCATCATGGTGGCAGGCCCACTGCTTATACGCCCTTGGAAGAATGGTCTCCTGAGGATGGCAATCAACTCTGATTGGTTGGCCATTCAAGAGAAAATGAATATTGCAATGAGGAGCAAGAGACCCTCCTTGTACCAAGACCACCCCAAGACTTGGGCAACCTAGTCAAAGAATCTATCCCCGGCAGAAGGCTGGATGGGCTCTGACCGAGACTGAGGAGAGCTAATTCAATCTTATTATCAGGAATGTCCTTCAAGAGACTGAACTTCAGAAAAAGGGGGAACTCTGAATCTCCCCAAATCATCAGTTATGAATAATCATGCTTATCTTGCAAGCGGCTGCTAGAAAGCAGGGATGCACACCTGGCTGATTTTGAAGAAGCAAGCTGAAAGTTCAGTGCCTCTCTAGGCTAATGGGCCATAAGCTCCAAGAGTCCAGGAAACAACCTGTAAGTATAAGTCATCAATGTAATGCATTTATTTATATTTTTTTAGAAGATGAGTACAAGGAAGGGCCAGGCCTTCAAACCTTTGGAGTGAGGTTATTAAAAACACTGCATAAAGCATCTTATTGATTTTCAAATCAATAAAGTAAAAAGGCCTCCCTGTTAAAGTTGTGGCAAGCCTGACAGGGGAGTCCAGCAAATGTCAAAGTCCATCAATCGGCCTGGAGGTCAGAGTGGAAAGAGAAAACATGCAAAGAGCAGGCCAGAGGAAATGCACTTGATAGAGCACAGCAAAATTCTCTTCTAATCACCCCTAGTGCTTAAAAAAAAGCATAGGGTAAAGACAAACTAACTTTTGGTCGTATTTTCCTCAGAAGAAAATGACACATAACTCGCTCTTCACTTTCAGAATGATCCATGCAACCGACACTTGGTTTTCTAATATTTCATATTGCTACTTTCATTCACTTCCCAAAAATAGTCATTTTCTCCTGTATCATAGGATAAAGCACCCAGAACATCAAAAGCAAGGAAAGGACCTCTCCAGGCCCCGTTTTTATCTGAACTCCCCTGGATTCAGGTAAGCGGTAATAATGATTGTCCTGGACATTCACGCATCCCTTCCAAGTTTGCATTCAGCTCTCCCTAGAGGAGCTAGTTTGTTTCTGGGTACTACAGGGGCCATGTCCATCTTCTCAACCTGCCACTGCTGGTGATGGCTAATACAGGGCAGCATGGAGTGTAAACCTGAGCTTTCCTGATTCAAAATCCAGAAGTCTATGCCCATATCAAGTGAAATACGACATAAAAAGTGCTTTAATAATAACTATATAAAACCCCATGCAGATGTAAATTACTAAAACTGATGTTAGCAATAATAATAATGTTAATACCTCTTGTGTCCCATCAGATCATCTCCCATGCTATCTTTAAAATAGCATCCCATGCTTCTAAATCTGGGCCCAGACGTCTTGTCGTTAATTACTCAAACTCATCTTATTTGGCCTCAAATGACAATGAATCAAAAGCCCCACGGTGCAGTGAGAAGAGGTTTAGGCTGCCTGGCCAGAGACTGGCCCTCCCACAGGCTTTGCTGGAGCTGTGTGGTCTTGGACAGATGACTTGTCTCTGTGGCCGCCTTCTCCACCTGTAAAACAGGGCAGCAGGCCTCAGCAATCACCAAGATTCTTTCTGCTGTATAGAGTTGTATGGTGACGACAACGGCAGCTGCTAGCCTTCATGTAGCATCTCCCACGGGCCCAGCACCGTGCTACCACTTTACAAACATGATCTCATCTGATCCTGACAGCCCTAGGAAGCCCATGCTGCTATTACCCCCATTTTACAGATGAGGAAACTAAGGCAATGGGAGGTTGTGACTTGCCTGGGGTCACGCAGCTAAGTGTCTAAGCCAAAGTTGAAATCAGATCTTCCTGACTCCAAACCTAAGTTCTCTACCCATTGCTCTAGCAGCTGCCCATGGCTCAGTGAAAATCTCATTGTGCTTTATTTCTGTGTAAGGCACTCTTGAAGGAACTCCATTACTAGACTACTTAAAGCGGTGCCCTACTACATTGCCTTGGCAGTAAATCCCCCAAATTACCATAAGCATGTGTGTGTGTGTGCGCATGTACGTGTGCTCTCACACGTGTGTGGCCATCACCCTTATTAGACTATAAGTTCCTGAAGGACAGGGACTGTCACATTTGTCTTTGTATCCAAAATACAACATGTCACAACAAACCAAAACATTTGCGGTGAGGTGGAAAAAACACCAAACTTGGATGCAGGAGTCTTGGGTTCAAATCCTTCCGTTTATTAGTTCTATAATTTTGGCCAATCCCTCTTGCTCTTTGAAAACTGCTTTTCCTTCTATGTAAAATACCTGCAACCTCCTTCCCAGGGCTGCAGTGAAGAAAGCACTTTGCAAACCTTTGACTGCTCTAGAAAGTGGTGCTGGATTGCTCCTAGAGAAAATTTTCCCAAGATGGGAAGTCTGACGTGAGAAGAGGAAGACATGGCATGGCCAGCCTTTCCATTTTTGGTTTTGTCTTTGAATGGTGCCTTATTGTCTGGTTCCATTTTGGTCTTTTGGTGTTTTCACTCTTACCATATTTTGGGTGGCACCTTACACGTGAGGGCACAAGGGAATGATTCATCTCAAAGATTAAAATCACAAGAGCACAGTAAAGCACGGGATTTATACAGTGGGGAAGGGGATGAGGCTGGAGGAGTGGAGGTTTAAGAAAATGTTCTTATAAATAATCACAATGCAAGTAAGTGAAGTGGCTTAATTCAGTATTTTATTGGCTGTGGGACTACTTCCAAACCCCTTTAGGGCACCACAAATTTGGTGACCAGATGTTAATAGTACTTCTATGCCAAAGATAACTAAAAGATGTGGAGGCTCTTTTTTCTTCAAAAAGAACCTCAAAAATGAAATTAGGTCTATTTCAGATCAGTACCTACTTAGTACATTATAGGGGCACAGGTCTCTCTAGGTGTCTGAGGGACCAGCTGAGCATGAGAAAGCAGGACTCTCCAGAAGTTGGCCAGTTTTTTATTTTGCAAGCTACTAGACAACACAACCTTTAGAAACAGCCAACCTCACACTCAGATTACAGATACGGAGAAAAGAAGCAGTACAGGATGGGAGAAAAAGAGCTGGATTTCAAGTCTGGAGTCCTAGACACAAGTCTTAGGCTTTACTCAGAACACAGGTAACTGTGAATTACTTGAGTTTGAGGAGCTCAGTTTCTTCCCATGTAAAGT
Organism: Pseudochirops cupreus; assembly: GCA_028627135.1. NCBI lineage: Eukaryota > Metazoa > Chordata > Mammalia > Diprotodontia > Pseudocheiridae > Pseudochirops > Pseudochirops cupreus. Next base: position 580,401,019 of record CM053580.1, read on the forward strand.
TCAGATAACACCACTTCACATTACCCCTCACAGGCCTATCATAAGCATCAAAGAAGATAGTGGGCATAACCCAGGGCTCTTCAAGGGTGGAGGAATGTAAGACCTCGTTATTGGAGACAACAGTGTTCCTGAAATATCAATGCACAATGGGATCCTGAGTTAAAGGCCCGGATTTTTCATAATTGTTACTATTTATTTCCTATATGATACTGCGGGGATACTTGCAGTATTACAAAGCCTTCTGAGCTCATGAGTCTATGGTCATGTCTGCGACCAATGAAAGACATGGGGGTGATCTGGCTGCTCCTTCACTGCAATGCACTTTGTGATAAATGATGGCATCAGTGTGCCTAAAAGAACCTATTTGAGAGTTCTAGCAGCATCCCTCGAAAAGCTGCTCAACCAGTCAAGGAGGATGCCCTTTCCTAATAAGGGGGCAGTACCCTCTCCATCAGTACCCTCACTACTCTGCTAGAAAAAGCTCCTTAGGTCTATAGTCACAGTAACTGTTAAACAGAGATTAGTCTTAGTGAGATTCAAGTGATCAGTGACAAAACAATCAAGTCTCCAGGTAAAGCTAACCTCAAAGCGGTAGTTATGACAACTAGCCAAGCACTGCTGTCTTCCCAGTTTGGGTTAAGATCTTGGCAGAAGCTCTGAGCTGCTTTCTTCACATCATCAGCTGGGTATTCCCTGAATCTTTAAGCTATTTCAGACATGAATAAGATCCAGTAAATGAGATATTCACGGCATGTCATGTTCAAAGAGCAGCCAAGAGAGCCGAAACTCTAACGCTCTTTCTCAACCTGACACAACCATCAGGAGGCCAAGCCTTTGTTGAGTGACTTTGTCTCCTGGAAACATGAAACAAATAACGAGATGAAAATACCAAAATGGCACAAGGCTAGACCTGTGTCAGGACAAATACCTACACCCTTCACTGGGGGCAAAGAGCTGAAAATGCTGCGACAGTTGTATTTGGTCAATAGCACTCAATCCACCGAGATGTTCTTATGGAGAGCCTAACTAGAGCTCTGTAGCTCTGTCTTCCTTAAGAAACACCACAACAGAGCGGAAAAAGCAACGGATTCACAGCCTGGCTTTACCACTACCTCACTGCATAAACACAGCAAAGGCACCTCACTAAGCTTATGTTCTCATTTTATATGAAAAATGAGGAAGACGATCAGTAGTGGGGGGGATGAGGAAGATGGTAACAGGCCCCCTAGTTCCAGGGAGGAGAGGAAGTGCAGCAGCCTTAGAAGTTCTTCCTCGCTCATCATCCGTCCCCTCTCACCAACAAGACACAAGAGCCATCAAAGAGGTGATAATCTCACTAATAGGAATATTCTGTCAAGGAAATAATTCAAAGAAATGGATATATTTGTACAGAGATATTGATAAGATGTTCTACTGAAATAAAAAAGTTATAACATGTAACACTAAAAACTGGGAAGCAAAGCTCAGCCTGGTGAGGAATTTAAAGGCAGAAGGAAGATTAGTGATAATTTAGAATAACCCCTTCATTTTACAAAGGAGGAAAACCGAGGCTGAGAAAAGCGAACAGATTTGCCCGCAGTGATTCTGCACAGAGTGACACAGCATCCGTTGCAAATCCTTTCAGAACAGGGTTGTTCAGCGTATCCTGTATCAACAATATGGTGAAGACAAACAGCTCCGAAGGATTTAGGCACACTAACAGCTGTAATCACCCACCAGGACTCCAGAGGACTCAGTATGAAACACAGTATCACTTTGAGACAGAAAGACTCAAAGGGCAGACCGAGACTCTTTTTAGCCATGGCCAAAATATATCACGATATATTACGTACCTGTAACAGAGATTTTGTTTTCCTTGCTTTCTCAATGGAGTGTGGGGAAGGGGAGATGGAACAGCAGGAGGCAGGGAGAGCAGACTTCTGCTGATTGAAAAAAGCCTGGATATTATATGTCAAGAAATCTTAAAAAAAAAACAAAACCTTCCCGGATCTCTTCTGACCAGAAGGCAAAGTAGAAACAGAATCCACTGGTCACCTCTCGAAAAAAACACCAAAGTGGAAACTCCCAGAAACATTATAGCCAAAATCCAGAGCTCCTAGGACAAAGGAAAGATAGAGCAGACATCCAGAAAGAAAGAATTCAAGTAGTGAGGAGCCACAGACTGGATCATACACAATTCGGAAGCTACCACTATAAAGGAGTGGAGAGTCTGGAACACAATATTCTAAAAGGCAAGGAATATGGGCTTACAAGCCAAGAATAATTTAACCTGGAAAAACTGAAGATGATCCTACAGAGGGAAAATATGCCTTTAATGAAATACTTCTAAATATTCCTGATGAAAAGACCAGAGCTACATAGAAATTTTGAAGTTCAAACAAAGCAGTTATGAAAAATAGAAAAAGGTAAAAAAAAAAAAAAAAAAGAAAGAAAGAAAGAAAAGAAAAAGAAAATGAACTATCGTAAGGGGCCAAAAAAAAACCCCATAAACTGCTTATATTCTAAAATAATACATGTATCCTCTCTGAACCCTATCATCATCAAAGGTCACAGGGGGAGTCTAATTAGACAGAAAGTCTCGGAATTGTTTTGTATGTCTTGATGATCTTAAAAGAATATAAAAAAGAGGAAGAACACATTAGAGAGAAGGGAAGAGAAAGAAGATTAGAGAAAATTATCTCATATAATAAACAAGCAAAGGAAGTCTATGCAAGTCTTGGAGGAGGGAAGATTGTGCACGTGTGCACACAAACACACACACACAGAGTTGGGTACAGAAACACTCAACGGGAAACAAGAGGAAAGGGGTAAAAGGAAGAGGGGGGACTCAAAGGAGGAGAGACTAAGAGAGGGATAACAACACAAACTAAGGATCTACAAAACTATAGCTCTTATTTTGATGTAGCAAGGAATGGGATTTAGAGGTTGGGTCAATCAATTAGGGAATAGGGAAGGAAGAAACAAGCATTTATTAAGTGTTCTACTGAACACATTACACGTACTATTTCATTTGATCTTCAGAAAAACCCTGGGAAGTAGGAGCTATTATTATCTCCATTTTATAGCTGAGGAAACTGAGGCAGGAAGTGGTTACCAGGGTCACAGAGAGAGTAAGAGGTGGAGGCCATATTTCAACTCAGGTCTTCGGGACTCCAGGCCCATCACTCTCTCCATTGTGCCTCTAACTACCTACTTATAAAATGGCTGAAGAAGTCACAGCAAATATATGTGACAGAAAACTATTGCGCAGTAAGAAATTATGAAGGGGACAGCTTCAAAGAAACCTGCGAAGACTTGTACGAACTGATGCAGACTGAGGTGAGCGGGACCAAAAGAACAATTAATACACTGACAATAACATTATGTAGAAAAACAACTTTGAAAGGCTTGGGAACCCTGATGAGGACAAAGGTCAGCCAAGACTCAATAGGCTGCCTGCCTCCTGGCAGAGCGGCGGAGGGCTCAGAGAGCTGAATGCGGAGGAGGAAGCACACACAGACACATGTACACACACGCACATACATACACACACTCACACACACACACACACACTCACATACACACACTCATCATTGGACATAGTCAATACAGACATTTGTTTCCCTTGACTACACGTGTTCATAGCAGGAGTTTTGTTTTTCTTTCATTCTCAATGGGGGGGGATGGTAAAAGGAAAAAGCACATTTTTGCTCATTGAAAAAAATAAAATTTAATTTTAAAAAATGAAAGTAGTCTGTTATGCCTTATTCTGAATGAAGCTCTGCTGGACCTGTGTGGGCATCACTGACACTGTAGCAGAAGAAACTTCCCAAGAACATGAAGGAAAGCATTGTGCTATTAGAATGGTAGTACAGAGGTAAACAGGCTGCCAAGGGAAGATGTGAAGCCTGAAGATACTGGCTAACTGACACCTCTTGGTACCTGTCTGACTTTGGGCAAATCAGTCCCCGCTCCTTCCTTAAGAGGCTCAGTTCCTTCACCTTAGATGAGGGGGTTGAAATTGAAAACTAAATCCTCTGAGCCTCTGCTGGGCTTCATCAAACTGGGGCCCCAAATGCCTTGCTGAATAGGAAAGCCTTGAGCAAAAGCATAACTTTAAAAAGGCAGAAGTCTGTCTTTGCCCCTGCCCAACCTTCCCCAGGAGTTTCCTCCCTCTACCTTGCCCTCTCCCCAATGCCTAGCTCTGCCAGCACAGCCCTGATAAGGCACTGCCTGATAAGTGAATCTGTTAACAGTTTTGTGGTACTCCCCTTGATCCAGCACGAAAAAAAGAACCAAACCAAACCAATCAAAGAAACGGCAGCAACCTCCTTTCCAGAACTCCAAGGGATACAGGGATGAAGCCCAGCCATGCTGGCCTTGAAGATATCCTGATCCACCATGACACTAGCCAACACCTATGTTACCACCCCCGCCACCTACACAGACACAGACACTCTGAAGCTCCTGAGGTGTGATATAGAGCTGTTTACATGACCTTGTCTACCCCCTGCACACACACACACACACACACACACACACACACACACACACACACACACACTCCACTTTTCTCTTTTGGTCGTGCAATAATTTTTCACTAATCTTTCAATCCCTCATGTCCAAATGCAGACTCCCTTCAGAATGCTGTGGGGTTGGGAGAGGGAGAAGGGAAAAGGGAGAGTGGAGGAGAAGGAGAAGATCCCTTCTCTCTCGAGGTTTCCATCCATCAAATTAATCTCACTGCAAGGATAAATAACTTCTGATAATGTTAGATTCACATTATTGTGGCATGAAATCTCAATTTCCTATGAAATCAGTAAGACCCTGAAAATGCCCCAAATGGCCCAGCTCTCTTCCACTCTCTGGTATTAGCTTTGTGGGGATCAAAGACAAATGATGACTATTTTCTATTCACTTACACAGCTGCTTGGGCCACTGTCCAATCTCCATAACGAGCTTGGTCCCGGGCTTTGTTCCCTTGTAACCCATGGCACAGAAAGTGCACAGCATCTCAACCGAGGATGGATTCCAAAATAGTCTATTATCCCCAATTGCTCCATTTTTTCTCTTCCTTCTTTGGAATAATGCATACCATTTTAGAGCCATACTTACCCTGGCTCCAACTAAACTACTTTAAATGGTCTCTTTCCTGTCAACAAGATGAACAGCCTACGTATGCATCGCTGGAAGTCAGATCCTCTGCACCTTAATCTTGAATCTGAATCCCCCCGGTGGGCTTTCTATTCAAGGACCCAGATAGCAGAAGTTCATTATACTGAATTTCCAGAGAGTCTTAACACTGTATCTTCAAGGCAATGTCAATTCAATCTAGCTGCCTGCACACCTAGAATAATAGGATGTTAGAACGACAAGAGACACAGGATATAAGAGCTTAAGAAAGGGTCTTTGAACATTAACAAAAATAGAATTCTATAACACTATGTGGCCTTAGAACAGGGAATGTCAGGGCCAGGAGGGCCTTAGAACAGAGGATGTCAGGGCTGGAAGGAGGCTTAGAACAGGGAATGTCAGAGCTGGGAGGGACATTGGAACAGAGAATGTCAGGGCCAGGAGAGACTATGGAACAGGGAATGTCAGGGCTAGGAGGGACCTTAGAACAGGGAATGTCAGGGCTGGGAGGGACCTTAGAAAAGAGAATGTCAGGGCTTGGAGGGGCTTTAGAACAGGGAATGTCAGGGCTAGGAGGGACCTTAGAACAGGGAATGTCAGGGCTTGGAGGGGCTTTAGAATGTGCAATGTCAGAACTGGGAGGGGAACGTTAGAATCACAAAATGTTAGATGTGGAAGTAACCTTAGAATCACAGAATGTTGAGGTCAGGGGTTATGTTTTCATCAGTCCTGAGCACCAGTAGGATCTGCATCTGACAAACTCAAAGACTAGAAACAGAAGCAAACTTTCCGTGCAGGGAAACAACCCCTCTCCGTCATCACTGTCACTGTGTATTTTATATAAAGCAGAAGTAAACAACCCACCATCCTGATAAAGCCATTTTATCTACGGCATTTGCTACCCAGCCAAAACATTTACATTCCAAAATAAAACAGAAGTACAAGAATGTGAAAGCATCCTTGGCCTAACGATCATCTCAGCACAAGTAACTGCTTTTCACCCATACAAGCAGGAAGAACCCTGGAGAAATGTCATTCAGTTCGATGCCTGTTTGTCCAGGGCTCGGTGGCATCATGAGAAAGGCAGTGGACAAGACCAGGGCCCTGCGCTCTACTCCCTACCCAACCTTGCCAAGCAGGAGTTTCCTCACCTATAAAATGAGCAGTCTGGATTACATGTGGATCTCGTGACCATATCATCCCCTACTTACACTTCCACAAAGACTCTCTTCAACCCCAGGATAAAACATTATGTGAATCTTCTGTCAAGCATTTTGGATCTTTAACAATGTGACTCCAGGGGCAGAGCCAAGATGGCAGCGTAGGAGCAGCAAGAAATCGCAGCTCTGACACAGCCACATCAAATACCCAAAAAATATGACTCTAAACAAATTCTAGAGCTCTAAAACACACACAGATATATTCCCTGCTGAAGGCAGCTCGGCTCAAAGCAACCATTTCAACTCTGAGAGCAGAAACCAGCCCAGCCTGAAACTGGCGGCTTTTGTCCCGGGTGTGGCTGGAGGAGGCGAGCCCCACAGTGGCTGGAGCTTCAGGAGAGTAGATCTGCGGCAGCTGTGGCAGGATCCGGAATTATCCAGCCATAAGAAAAAAGGACTCAGGTTAGTGGAACTTAGCTAAAAACCAGGGAAGAAAAGCGGGTCTGGCCAAGCCACCTCCAGGGCTAAGAAGCAGAAAGCAGAGGTTCTGCACCCGCCTCCAAATTGGCGCTTCAGAGCTCCCAGCCTGCAGACAGCAGGGGGGCCAAGCGATCGTTCAGAGGCCAAATGCTCTCATGCTGAGCGGCCTGGATCCAGATCGTGGTCTTGGGTGTTGGTCCTGAGGTTTTTTTTTTTTCAGTGAGCTGGAGCAGAGGAGGAACCCAGCAGCCTCCTAAAAGCCCCGGCATCTGGGAAAACCCCAGTGATTTGGGACAGAGCTGTTCCCTCTGGAAGCAGAGTTCCATAGAACTAAAAAAAAAAAACAAAAACCATTGAATGGTGACCATGAATAAGCATAGGAAGCAAAATAAGAACAGCAACCAAACCTTAGATTCCTTCTTTGGGGAAAAAAAGAAACAAAACAGGGAAAGGAGGAAGACAATGCAGGCAGAACTCCCACCCCAAAAACTTCCAAGAAACATGAAGATTGCCAAAAAGCTAGAGATCAGCTGAAGAAAGATTTTGAAAACCAAATGAGAGAAGTGGAAGAAAAATTGGGAAGAGAAATAAGAATGATGCAAGAAAATCATGAAAAGAGAGTCAACAACCTGAATAAAGAAATTAACATCTTAAAAAATAGATTAACTCAAATGACAAAAGAGGCCCAAAAAGCCAATGAGGAGAAGAATGCCTTAAAAAGTCGACTTTGCCAGATGGAAAAAGAATCTCAAAAGCATTCTGAAGAGAATAACTCCTTCAAAATTAGAGTGGAGCAAATGGAAGCAAATGACTTTATCAGAAATCAAGATACTATCAAACAGATCCAA
>CM053580.1:580409118-580443681 GCA_028627135.1 Pseudochirops cupreus
ATTATTATTATTATTATTATTATCATTATTAACTACATCCAACTAGAACTTAAGATTCACAGGCACTTTGGAAGGGAGATCCATCCTGCCCTATCGGAAAGTTAGAGGAGTGATGGGGGAGGACATAGGAGGGATTAGATTGGGGCAGGGGTCATACAAGGGGATGGCTGTTTTGAGGGGGGGTAGGGGAAAGATGGGGAGAAAATATGTAACTCAAAATCTCATGGAAATGAATGATGTAAACTAAAATAAAAAAAAACAAAACAATGAGACTCCAATCCATCATTCCAAAGTCAACTGACCTTGTTTCACACATTCCCAACTTCCTTTTTTAGCCAAAATCACCCACGTGGTGTTTGCTGTATACAGCCTCCTAACAGCTTCCCTGCCTCTGCTAACGCTATCATCTCCTCACATGCTTTTCTTCCTCACTTGCATCTCCAAGAATCCCTGGCTGCCTTCAAAGCACAATTAAGGGGATACTTCCCCACTCCCCCAAAATTACACTACATTTCTTTTGTATATGTTTATCTGTGCATATAAGGTTTTCCCCTAGTAGGAAGCAGACTGCTCGAGGGAAGGGACTGTTTCGTTTCTGTGGTTATGTCTCCATTGCCTACACTGAGGCTGTCACACAGTGGATACACAATAAAGATTTGTGGAACTGTTCATTCACCAACTCTATGAGGATCACTGTATTCAGTGTCTGGTGAGATGCAAAGCTTAATTAAGACACAGAGCCTCCCTTCATGGCCATCACAGCCCATGTAGGGAGAGAAGATAACTATAAGTAACTGTAACACACAATATTGCATGAAAAGTGCTTTAGAGATACAGAAAATGCTAGAGGGCGCCCAGTGGGGAAGGTCTGGATTGGCCTCCAAGACTTCACTTGTACTGGCAGGTAGGCCCCATGAGGGCAGCGTCCGAACATGAGCCTGAGGGGCTGGAGTCTTCTGCTATAGCTCTCCATCAACATGCTTCCCTCCGTGATTATCAGTTGGCATCAGTCAGGCAGGCTTAATCAGCATTTAGAATCAGGCATTTGCTAAGGTGGCACAGGAAGTACAGCAGATACAATACATCTGTGCCCACCCCCCAAAACAATTCTGTGACCCTCTCCAAGGGAAAGTTAACTCAGACTTAGTGCATGTGAGAGAAGAACTTGCAGCTTCTGACAACCCTTTTGTGGGCGGCCTTGAGGAGCTGCCTTAGGCTGGGCTCCTTGGAGAGCCTTAAATCTGATTCTCATCACCATGCTCAATCTGTCCTCTGCTCCCAAGGCAGACAGGACCCTTCAGACGTTCTGGGCTGATGCAAAGTCCAAACCCTCCAACCTTCTGAGGTTCATGAGGTCCTTCTAGATGAGAGGAAAGATGAGAAAGGAGACCCAGGCCATGGTGGAGGTCTCCCTTCCAAGCAATACTTTCTGAGGGGCTTGGCTAGAGACTCCCATCCCTAATCTTCCAGACACTCAAACTGCGTGTGCCAACGCTGTTTGCTGGTTTCACACATGGCCTACAGAGTATGCCCAGTCCCCTGGGCAATGAGATCCCACTTTGTGTGGGCCGCCGTTTTATTTCATCCAATGGCTTCCAAGGACTTCTAAAAGGCATCAGGTCACAACATCTCCTCACTTACTTTAAGTGGGCAGGTAATTAACTGATTCAATCAACCCTCATCACATATGTCATTTCACTCGTGTCCGACTCTTCCTGACCCCATTGGGGGTTCTCTTGGCAAAAGACACCAATTTGCCATTTCCTTCTCCAGCTCATTTTACAGATGCAGAAACTGAGGCAAGCAGGGTGAAGTGACACACAACTAGCAGGTGTTACCAATTCAAGAACGGAGAAGTCTTCACAGAGAAAAAAGCATTTGAGGCAGGCTTTAAAGAATAGTCAAGGTTCAAAAGGTGAGAGCAAAACAAGGTATTCCAGTTAGAGGATCTACCATGAGCATATGTCTGCAGTTAGGAAAGTACCAAACACATGACACAGAGAAAAAAGCCCAATTTGGCTAAAGTGTAGATTGCAGCAGGGGAGAAAGTTGAGACAAGGCGGGAAAGTTAGGTAGCACCAGATTATTAGGGCCCTGAATGCCAGAGAAAGGAATCTGACATTCACCCAGTAGATAATAAGGGGACAATGAACACTTTTGAGCAAAGGAGGGATGTATGCACAAACTTCTTGCAGAAGGTTGAAGGCTGGCCAGAAGGTTGTGCAGGAAAGCCTGAATACAAGAAAACAGAGGCAGGAAGACCTGTCAGGAGGCCACATCAAGAGCCAGAAGGGTGATAATGAAGACAGAACTGACAATACTTGGTGAGCAAGTCACTTCTCCCTTTTCCTCAGCTCTCATCTCCAAAGCTACCTCCAGGTTTCAAACAAGGGACACTGAGTAAATGGTGATGACTTCAATAAAAGCAGTAAAAGTCAGAAGGACCATGAGACTTCAGGGAGGAAAGTAACGAGCTTGGATTCAGACATGCTGAGCAGAAGGTGCTGGTAGGACAGGCAGACGGCTAAGAGGAAGCTGGATCTGAGGAGCTCAGAAGGGAAATCAAGGCAGAAAATTCTGATCAGAGACATCTGTATTTGGTGGAATCAAACCTGTGGAAGCTACCAAGGCAGAGACTTTAGGGAGAGCAAAGAGGAGGCCCAAAGAAAGGACCTTGGAAAGAGTTCTGGAGTAGGAATCCAGAACCCCAGCTTTGAGCCTCAGCTCTGTGCTCAGCTCCCTCTGTGGCCCCAAGTAAATCACTTCATTCCCTAGGGTCAACATTTCCTCGCCTTTAAAATAAGGGTGTCGAACAAGATGGTGTCTAAGTGTCTTTGTAGTTCTGACATTCTGTAACTTGATAGGCATAAAACCAGAAAAGACATTGTCATTTTTCATACTTTAGCTGTTAGATTCTGACAAACAGTAACAAGTAAGATGAATGCCTGTATATAGCAAGGTGATTTAAGGATTATATTTCATGCAGTTTTTAGAACCCAACTCTTAATAATTCAAAAATTGTACCTTTTAAAAATGAGTTTTTTTCCCAAACTCTTCATAAAGTTATCACAAACATGGAATTATTATCACAAGTTATAGTGCTACACTGGTTCATCTATCAGTCAAACATCAACTCCCAGTATTTTTAATTCTAAAACATATTTTAGAGGATAGAGAATCAGAAAACCTGGGTCCAAGTCTCAGCTCTGTGCCTTTCTCACTGAATAGTCATCAGCGCCCTCCCTTTCCCATGCCTCCATTTTGTCATCAGGTGTAATTACACTTGCTCAGGCAACATAAGCTGCACAGAGACAACAAAACCACTGAGGGCTACAGAGACCTGTGTCTGGACAGTGATGCCAGAAGGCCACAGCTGCGCCCCAAGCAGGCATCTACACTCAGTCTCCACCATCCTTCAGCTCTCAAGAGATCTGAGCTCACTGAAGCCTTAGTCCAAGAAAGCAGAAATGTAGGCATGAAGTTCACTCACCCAATTCTGGGTCCCCTTTCCACCATTACGGGCACCTCAGCTCACTTCTCCAGGCCTCATTTCTCCAAGTTACAGAAGGAAGTCAGAGCTCTAACATTCCTTCCACTCCAACACTATATATTCCCTGTTCCAAACCTCCTCCCAACTCTGACATCTCCTGTCCTAACGGCCCTCCCAGCCCTGACATCCCCTGTTCTAAGCCCCCTCCCAGCCCTGACATCCCTGTTCCAAGGCCCCTGACAGTCCTGACATCCTTTTGCCCAGGATCCCAATGGACATAAAGTCTATGCTCACATGTTCCCACAACATCAGCTAAATGCTAAAACTTAATGAGGCAAGTAAACCTATAGGTACAAAGGTTGCTGGCTACGTGTACATTAACCATACACACTGCTGCTCCCTTTCAGAAGCACAGACAGCAAAATTAGGTATCAAAATGAAACTGAGTCATGACCCAGAAGAAAAACTCCACTTTAGGGAAAGAGAAATTCAAAGGAAGTGACACACCAAAGACTAAAAGCTGGGCTGTAATTCTGTGATTACACATTCCATAAACAGGCCAAAGAGATTTCACCAGCTCAAGGCAAAGGTTCTATTCACCCTTGGAAAAGGAGAGAAATTGTGCCGATGTGCCTTTGCCTTTAAGCGAGCCGGAGTCCAGCAGGCGCCTGGGAGCAGAGCGCCATTGATTCCTGGCTCCGTTCACACCCAGAGATGAGGGAGGTCTGGATGGCCTCTAATTCTGACTATTGGTTTGTGGATGCCAGTGTTAAACAAGGCCCAGAGCCTCAGCGGGTAACCGTGTCGAAGGCTTCTTTTTTAAAAATGGAAACAACAAATTTGGTGGCGTCTGGAGATTGAAATTCTAATCATTTTCCCTTTGCCCTTTCACACTGAAATTCCCCAGGGAGCCTTTGCTTCCAAGCGTTTCTATTCTCAGCCCTTGAATCAATAACCTGGAGCTTCCACAGGCAAGAACACCAAGGAAACGCATTTCCCTCTCCTCCCGCCCCTACACCAATTAAATAAAACGAAACCTACAAGGCTGTGGACTGGCCTGCAACAGAAGCAGAAATAATAAGCACTGAGCACATTTAAACCAGACTCACTGAAATGAGTCTGGGCATTGCACTGGGCAGCCATGCAAAAAGGCAGTGGACTCCATATCGGGAATCATGATTCTCAAAGGTCAAAGCTAGAAGGAGCCTCAGAGCTGGGAAGGAGCCCTCACTGGAGGAGAAGCTCTTCTGCCAGCCACCTGCTCCGTGGCTGCCATTTCTTCCTAGTCCTATTCTTCTTCCCAGAGCACTCGAATCCATATCGCTCCTCTGCGTGACTGAGGGCAGGCTACTCGCCTCTGGGGGCCTGGTGCCTCCCCTTCCCAGCACCCACGCTGGTTTTCCTGTAAACCTCTAAATAAATGTGACTGGTTAGTACTCCCTTCTGTGTTATGGGGGATCCCGGGAGAGCCAGAAAGGAGAGAAGTACCCACTACATTATGGCATTTAAGCAATATGCAAAGGAGGTCCAGGCACCCCCTGGGGAGGCCAGATTGATTCTAGAGCTGCTCCCCAAAAGAACCTTTACATTTGCATATCATTTTAACACTTCAAAAAGCACTTTACCTACATTATCCTAATTGTTCACAATTCTAGGAAGGTTTGGCCAAAGCAAGTACAAATGCTTCTTCTAACCTAGAGAGTGCAGAAAGGGCTATTCGAGCTTATCAACAGAGCAAGAGGCATCGTCAGATTTGGAAACTGCCCTTGGAGGTGGATCTACCGGCTCCTCCCCGCCTCGCTATCCTTCTCGCGCACGCCTATTGCCCTGCTTAGCAGACTTCTTTGACTTGGATTATTATTCACCAACTGTCTTTCCTATTCAGACTATAAACTACTTTCTCTTAGGGATTCTCCTTTGTCCTCATTCTTCCCAGTCTTCTCAATCACATCTTCTTCCTCAATTCAGATTAAAAGAGATTTTTTTAAAAATACCTAATGTGAATAAAGCACTTTTTCTTTTCCAATATTTGATGAAGTGCTCTATACCTTTCAAAATATGTGTAATGGAGTGGACATTTGTCTCTTTCAGAACTGTAAGAGCAACAGAGATTGCCTTTGCCCAGAAGGGAGCCAATAATCACCCAGGCAAGGGAGCTTCTCCTTACTAGGGAAGATTCCAGGACATTAGATGCCATAAAGCCTGGATTCAGAGAATAGAAGAGGGAGAAAAGAGAGACAGAGCCCCCTGAAAAACAAAACAAAAGGTAAGGGGATGGAAAGGTCATATAGGAAGGCAAATCCTGGGGTGTTCTCAGTTCTGTCTGAGCAGAGTCTACCTGGAGTAGTCTGATCGTAGGAACATAGTCTCCTGAGGAGGCAGTACTGAGCACTTCAGCATCTACTTGGAGGGTGAGAACCTAGGACCAAAGGTGACTCCATTTGAAGGACAATGGCAGAGCTGGGCCAAGAGTCAAGTCTCTGACTCTCAGGCCAATGCTATCATGGCCTTGCAATAAATGCTACTGCTGACAAGCCTCAAAACTGCACCTTTCAGGAAGCATTGGAGGCCACTGGCTATAGAAAAAGCATGGGAGGATACATTTAGGGCTGGAGGAGATCTTCACAGCCACCTAGTCCAGAGGCGTCTTGTCTCACAGAGGCACAAACAGGCCTAGAATGGGAAGTCTCACGTCCAAGATCACACAGGTCACACAGAAGAGGTAGATCTGAACCCCACTGCATCTGGCCACAGGATCACCCCACCGTCCATAGTTTTAGTACCTTTTCCCCAACTTGACCCAAATGTGAGCCACAAGGCCATCCTGTCCCAATCACCAACAACATCAAAAACTAGGGGAGGCCTCATGCAGCACCTGTTAGTTCAGGCTCAATGTTGGGCCAAAATGAGGCCCTCATAGCCACTGAAAAGTTAAAGAAAGGAGGTTTACTTAGTCCTGACATAGTCAAGGACACACAACAAGGACTCTGGCACTTAGTGGCCCCCTCATCTCCATATGGAAATATGCATCTGGTCAGCAAGGGGTATCTGTCAGAAGGGCACTGACCCTACAGGGATGGGACCTTTGGGGCCCCATGTGACCACAAAGGTCTGTCAAGGGAGGCACAGCCTGATCCTTGCTCCATGAGGACCAATCAAGTCCTGGCTTTGATGTCTTTTCCTAAGCCATGGAGAAGGGGCAGCAAACCCTGACAGACAGTGGTCCTTTCACAAGGAGAATGGACTTCATATCCCCAAAAGTCCTTTCCAATTTTAATCCTATGATCTCTAAAACTGGGATAACAACTCATAGTTATACGTTTGAAATTATCCATAGCATTCTCTTGACATCAACTATATGAGGCTAAGCAGACTAAGGTTAAAAAGCTTGGAAATGATCACATTGGTCTTAGGTATTTGAGAATTCCAACCCAGGCCTTCTGACTCCAGGTTAGGGAATATCAGTCTTCAATACGGAAAATACTTTTTAAACCATGAAGCACTCTCTACCCAAGGCCAAATACTAGAAGCTCTGGGTTTACACAGAGCAAGATCAGTCTTGTGATTTCTCATCATTCTATCTATCTATCTATCTGTCTTTCTCTTAAATTTTATTCTCTACAGATTTGGGTAAAAGGTGTTCCCGTGCAAGTACTGAGGCAATAATAAATATTTTGGATATGGGACAACCTTTATTCATCCTTGGATTCTAAGCAAACACTTAGCCAATGATATATATTTTGAATACAATTTTTATTTCACCCTAAAGAAAGAATTCATACACAATACAAAAGCATCACTGTGACCCTTTAACCATTAAAACAAAACAAATTCTTCATCCCTCTCCAGTGAGTCCTGCTTTCTTATCTGATACTAACTACATGATTCTCCATGTTCATCATTTCAGCCTATGGACTGAAATTCCTTCTTCAAAGATAAAGCCATTAGGGTTGCTTGTAAGTCAACCCCCCAACCCAAAGGATCTGTACAACCCAAATAGTGCCCAACAGCAGAAGCAGCCAAGTGATTCCTCCTCTTGTCCACAAAAGCCTGGGTCTGGGAAACCAGAATTGCTCCAAATGCCCTTCTCTTTTCCCGTGGTGGTGTTCTCAACAGGGCCCAAATGGCCCTTCCTTGCTTTAAGAACTAGGTCTGGTATTCCCACCAGTTCACCACTGTAGCCTGGCTGCTGCCACTTCTCAAGCCATGGGGTTCCCTTATCTCCTAGGGCTACAAAGGGCTTTGCACAACTGTCATTTCTAGGGCTCTCCACAGTAGGATCCAAAAACTCGAAGAGCCACACCACCCTTCCTGGCCGTGGTTCTCTCATGAGTCAAGAGGATCTGCTGTTGCCTCTGCACTGCTCTCATTTTAGGCTGAAATACTGGTGCTCCTCGTAGGGGTGTGGTCCACAGGGAACTCAGGACACTCAGACGTCAGTCGGCCTATAGAAATCAGTCTGTTCTCAGCTCTCTCTGGTTCTCACAGGCTGACCCAAAATTGGTTCTTTGCTGTCTTCTATCACAATGGTTTAGAAGTACAATAGCTTAACTCAATCATATCTAGCCAGGATGAAATGACCAACAATTAACAGGGACGTTCTCTCCTATCTAGGAAACGTAATGAAAGTCTTAAGTCTTTAGTTGACCTTCACTAATACTGTAAAATCGTATTGGCATTCTCATTTCTCTGTCTCTGTCTCTCTCCGTGTCTCTGTGTCTCTGTCTCTGTCTCTTTCTCTCTCTGTCTCTCTCTGTGTCTCTGTGTCTGTGTCTGTGTCTGTCTGTCTGTCTCTCTCTCTCTCACACACACACACACACACACACACACACACACACACTCTCACACACACACAAGATCTGCTATTATTAACTTTTGAAACAGTGAATTGTGGCAAATTAGCTCTATCACCTTTAGCCTAGGAAATAAAAACCTGCCTACCACACATATACAAAGCTTTAGGAAATCATGGAACTTGGAACCTTAGAGCTGTAGAGGGGCCTTACCCATAAGTTAGGGGGTAGTTCGCCCCAAATTTGGAAGGAATCTAGACCACTTGGAAGCTATAGCACATTATTACCCATCTGTTACTTGAGACTGATTAAGAAGAGATTTAAATTGCTTTAGGATATTTAAGATGACTAAAAATTGGCTACTTTGGCTAATAAAGCAGGAAGTACCAGATGGTGACTGTGGTGATGCCAATTCTCCAGGCCACTTTTCCTGTGTGTTTCTAGTGTGACTAAGTCACCCTTGTGTATTACAGACAACGTAGTCTAAGAAATCTGTCAAGAAAAAAACTGTTCCAGTGTCTTTTCCCTTTGTGTCCTTTGAAACATCAAAAAAAAAAAATATAAGGACACTTTGGAGGTGGTATAGTATTGGAGGCATTGACCCCATTGTCCAGTTGTGTGTGGGGAGCCCTCTCTAGAACAGGGAGAAGGTTCCCACTCATGTGAAGTGATCAGTTCAGTGGGTGCTGGAGGAAATTGCCACAAATGGTACCAGAAGTGCCCAAGTCCGACACTCCCTGGTTATGGATGATCCTGCAGAAGCTGGCCTACCAGAAGAATGGGATTAAAAGTCAACTGGCCCAGCACCCTCACCAACTAGATAGGGCCTTTTAGGGACTGGGCAGTAAAAACTGAGGGCCAGCTACCATTGCTGTTGACAGCACAAGTAAAGGCACATCTCCTGAGGGGGTGAAGATGAACAGGCCTCTAATAGGAACCCACAGTATGGTCTCTGATTCAAAGATTTCACTGTATCCTGCTGAGAACAGAGCCATGAGATCGAAGAATGAGAGCAAAAGTGAAGAAGAGATTTGGAAACCCCTACTGGTGGTTTAAAAAAGCCCCCAAATTGCCTTGGGAAAAGTGATTGCCTCTCCTTTGGGAACAGGAGGTGGGTAGGCCTTTGCCAAGAAGGAACCTGGGAGACTGAATGAGAAGAGTGAACAGAAACCTGCCGCCTCCCTGGAGTACTTCATTTGGCTGATGAAGACAATGATGGGACTCTCAGCGGGTCAGGCTGCCCTCTGAGGACTCACTGTTAGTGGTAGAGTTAAGTCACTTGGAAAATCATTACAAGGAGCACTCTTGGTCCTTTTGATGGTGGCTGAGATGGGGAATTATTAATATGTGGACCTACAGAGATGAATCCTCTCGAAGCCAGCTCCCCAATGGAGAGGGCAACTAGATGGTACAGTAGATAGAGTGCTGGGCCTGTAGTCAGGAAGATTATCTTTTTTGAGTTCAAATCCAGCCTAAGACACTTTCCAGCTGTGTGACCCTGGGCAAGTCACTTCACCCTGTTTGCCTCAGTTTCCTCATCTATAAAATGAGCTGGAGAAGGAAATGGCAAAGCACTCCAGTATCTCTGCCAAGAAAACCCCAAATGTGGTCATAAAGTCAGATACGATTGACAAACAACTGAAAAATAAGCCCAGTGGAAAAAGCTGCAAGAAGGGAGGGGCATGACTCTGGTAGGAGTCTGTGGTAGCACACACATACTCACACACATGCACACATGCACACACACATACACACATACACATATATACACATACACATGCATACACATGTACACACATACACACACTCACATACACATACTTATTCATACACACACACATGCACACACATACAGTCACACACACACACACACACACACACACACACACACACACACACACACACACACACCCCTTTCCCCTCCCCAATTTTACCACTGAAGTAACCTAACCTGAAAGGCCAAGACATCAGACCCATGTTTCACAGGTGAGAGTTGGGTTTTGAACTCAAATCCTCTGAATGCAAGTCTAGTGACTCTGAATTTTAATTTCTTTTCAATTAATAAGCATTTATTTTCTCTCCCTTCTACCTCCCCACTGCAAACTGAAAAGAAAAACAAAATCCTTGTACCAATCTAATAGGAGTTAGAAGACTGGACTTCTCCTCTGTGTTCTCACACTGTTGACATTGGGTAAGTCCCATCCTCTCTAGGTCTTTCTCCATCTATAAAATGGGTGTGAGGGTCCTGGCGTTTCCCACTTCCTAGGTTTATACTGAAACTAAAATGAGATTCTATGTGTATTGTCAAGTGCTTTGCAAGCATAAAGGGCTATGGTGGGGCTGTGGAGAAATGGGTCAGAAACCTTCAGTATTACAGAGAGCCAGCCTGGGGTTTAAAATCTCCCAGAATGAATGCAGAGCTGACTGTCTTAGGAGTTTGGCATACATCCCCAGGAGTTGAGAAATTTCCAACAACGGCTGACAGGAGACAGGTGGCTGGGAAACAAAGAGATCTAGGAAAGTTGGACTCCTTCATCCATCAGGGTCATCAGCCATGCAATGAATTTTCCTTGCCAAAACACAGGAGTTATAAATGAAAATCATCTATTGGCCCTTCTCAGCCTTTCTGTCCTCTCCAGTCCCTGCCCTCCCAGTCCCTTACCGGTTTCTTCTAGGCTAAGAGGAGATTTGAGACGTTGAAAGTAACCATCTGCTCCTGCAGAACTGGAATGGGGCACTCTGGTGTGGAGAGGAGAAGGGGAAGCAGAGCGTTGCGTTGTGTCCCACAATGGATCACAGGGCGCCTTCACACCTGTCATTTTCCACAGGTATGGGGGATGATACTGTGACATAAGGCAACATTTAAGCCAGATCTTAAGGCAGTGTGCTCTGACTGATTCTGGCAGAGCTGGTGTCTCTCCTGGGTCCTGAGGACACAGAATCTGGTCTAAAATAGCATGAGATGGCCGGCCTTAGTCCGTCAATCCACAGGAACCCTGGGAGCATGGGCAGTTTGAGGACTGCCTGGATCCTGGATCAACCAGGGACGGTAGCCCAACTAAATCCCCAACTCTACTGCATCTACTTAGGAGTTATTAGCATCTCTCTGCCCTCCCCCAGTTTAATTCATATCAATATAATAAACATTTATTGAGTGTGTATTATGTTCAAGGAATTGTGTTGGATAATGCAAGCATAAACACATGTCTCTGGGGGAAGGGGAGAAGGTAACCTGGAATTTAATCAGCATGGAAACTCCCTTAATCAATGCAGTGAAGCAGGTCTTCCGTAATGTATGTGGTCTTAGGGAACCGCTAGGAGAAGGAAGAAGCTAAGTTTCTTGACTGTGTGGAAAAGTCTACACCTGGGGGGCGGAGCCAAGATGGCAGAGTAAGAGCAGGGACTTGCTTGAGCTCACCCCGAAACCCAAATATTTGCCAAAAATGAATCTAAACAAATTCTAGAGCTGCAGAAGCCACAAAATGATGGAGTGAAACACATCTCCAGCTCAAGACAAACTGGAAGGTTACATGCCACTGCACTAGGAGCAGAGCACAGTCCCACATGGGCTGTGCCAGCAATAGACCCAGCTGGAGCCCGCCTCAGGGGACCGAATCACTGGCAGCTGTGGTGATTTCCAGACTTCTCAACCCACAAACACTGAGAACAACGTGGAAGGCCAATGGGGGAACTCTGTGGGACCTGGGTGAGAAAGAAGCACATGCAGTGGTCTGGCCCCAGCCCCAGGGGTGGTGGCAGTGGCAGCAGCAGCAGCGGTGGCTGCTTCCAGAGCTCTGGACCCACAGAAGCAGGGGGATCCTGCAGCTGATACAAAACCCCAGAAGCCTGAGACAGTATACCCACCCCCACACCCATCCCCACTGGAAGCAGAGTCCTGCCTTGACAGGGAGTTAGAAAGTCAAGTATTTGTCTGGGAAGAGAAGTAAACAGCATTAAAAAAAAGTCAGACTATAGAATCTTACTTTGGTGACAAAGAAGATCAAAGCATACAACCAGAAGAAGATAACAAAGTCAAAGCTCCTACTTCAAAAGCCTCCAAGAAAAATATGAATTGGTTGCAGGCCATGGAGGAGCTCAAAAAGGATCTTGAAAATCAAGTAAGAGAAGTAGAGGAAAAATTGGGAAGAGAAATGAGAGTGATGCAAGAAAATCATAAAAAAACAAGTCAACCGCTTGCTAAAGGAGACCCAAAAAATACTGAAGAAAATAACACCTTAAAAATAGACTAACCCAAATGGCAAAAGAGGTCCAAAAAGGAAGAGTCCACACCTGAACTCAAGTCATCCTGAAGAAATGCCAAGGGCTTCTATCAAGTCAGTCTGTGGCCCACCCCTCCCCCCCGTCCCACACATGTACCTTTTCTACCTAAAAGCCATGTCATTTTATTATCATGGGTGATCTCTCCATCACAGAAAATCTGTGAGGGCTACCATGCCCCAAAATCAATCATCTTACACCCAACCTGGTCATGAACTTCTTTGAACTTGGCTAGGCTGATGCTTCACTGGCAGGTCTGCACTGAAAACCTTTCCAGTGTCTCAGGGTCTGCCAGAGGTGATGCTCTACTGGGACAGTGTTCCAGAACCCAAGGCAGCCTACATGCTACCACACACATGCACACATGCACACATACATGCATATACACGCACAGGCACACAATATGCGCACATGCGTGCACACAGATACATTCGTGCATGCACACACATATGCACACAGATACCCACATGCGCGCATGCGTGTGCACGCACATGTACACACATGTGTGTGTATTCAGTAGCAGGCTCATACTAGATGCCATTAACAAATTAGTAAATTGTCTTTGCATTGACACGTGTGTTCCTAACATTTTCATTGCAAATGAACAGTATAGCAAGAAGGCATAAAAGTCAAGGGATAAAAGAGTAATTACGACCCAAATTTATCACATATGGGCTCAAAGAAACCTCTCTTTGATACACTAACAGCTCCCAATGAGCACAGAAGCCATAAGTTACACAAACCAATCCATTAGGCTAAAGAAATAATCACCTAGTATTGCTAGTGGTTTATGGCCGGACCCCAATAAGTAAGTAGAGGAAAAGGGATGGAGATTAGATAAAGAGATAGATAGAAAGATGGATGGATGAATTTTATTTATATATTTATATGTGTGTGTGTGTGTGTGTGTGTGTGTGTATTCCTTTAGCTTCCTGCCACAATGCTTCAAATTCAGAATTTTTTTAATTAAAGCTTTACTCTATAATAGATAAAGAATCGGGATTCCATCCATCCCCTGCCTGATCCCATTTCCCAGCTCTCAGGCCTAACGAAGTCCAACTTCACTCTACCACTAATTCCATTTAAAGATGGGCTCCAGGGGAGTAAGCACATCCATCTTTAAAGACTGATCATATTCTGCTCAGTGAAAAACTGAGAGGTCCTGCCCTGGAGATGAGCATCTATTAAACTCGAGAAAGAACAAAGCAAGGCTAGAAGCCACAATAAAAACATTTCTTATGATCTCATCAGAGCTCAGACAAATAAGGTGGGCAGACAGAATAAGTGGAAGGAGGAGGAAGAGAAAGAGGAGAAAGAAGAAAAGGAGAAGGAGAAGGAGGAAGAGGAGAAGGAAAAGAAAAAGGAAGAGAAGATCCCCCCTCATATGACTGGAAGGCACTCCTCTTTTCCAGTGGAGACACGGGGTACCCAGACAGGAGCGGTACCATGGCCGCTCCTTGGCCCCAGGGCTCTTTTGGCATGTCACTGCTGCCACAAGAGCATCTGTTTCCAGCGACAGAGGTAGCTAGATTATTCAAGAGAAACATTTCCTGTGTCCATACTGATAATGCCTGATATAGCCAGAGGTGACAGTACATTCCAAACGTGGCACCATTCTAATGTTGTATAAAATCGATGTTAACATCCCTTAAAGATCTGACAGAAATATTCAAAGGTCAGAGATGCTGTTAGCCTAAAAGCATGGACTCACAAAATGTTACCATATAGTTTAACACTCCCACTTCACAGAGTGGAAAACTGAGGCTGAGAGGCCAAGTGTTGCAAGTAATGGAATACTTGACCCCATTTGAGTAAAAGGGTCAAATAATATATGTCTGCCCCAATAGGAGTGTCATGGTGGTGGGGAGGGCTGGTAACCAAGAAGGAGGGAAATGTTAGGGACGACTAGAAGATTTGAAACGGGTTTTTGTCCTCATCTTGTATTCAGAGAGTTATTACTAAAGATGAGAGGCCTCTTCAGAGACTTGCCTGGCCTGAGAAACTGGGGATCACCAATAAGGGAGAAGAGGAATCACTCCCCATCACTTCCCCTACCCTCACCCTGGCCCCTTGGCTCCTCTTCTGGGCAGGAGGGGTCCCCTAGGGAGGAGCAGGTCAGAGGGCTCCTTCTACAAGAGTCTTCCACCAGAGGGTGGCTCAACCCCGCCCCCACCCCCCCAGGGACATCTCTGGGACTCATGGCTCCCAGTCCAGGATTTCTTTTCCACTTTTCTCTCTACTTCTCCTTTTAATGATAAACTTATGTTGTATATACCAGGATGGAAGGAGGCTCAGTATTACACAAGGTACTTTGCATGTTTTCTCAGGTTTCCTGAGGTGAGGAAGCCCATCCTAAAGGGTGCCAATCCTGTCCATTAGGTGCTCAGTGGGTCTCTGACCCAAGAGAAGTAGACTTGGGCCAACAGTTCCCTAGCTGGTCACAGAGCTGAGCATTCGGAATGTTTCTTGTTCAATTATACCATACTACCTACTAATCTAGCTGGGGGGACATTTTCATTTATTTAACGCTTCCTAGGGGTTTTGGAGAAACAGGGATTTGGGTCATGTCTCATTTGTTGATGGTTTGTGTTTAAAGCCCTGATTTCATACGTTGTACTTGGTCTGAACTTTATTGAGGCTAATTCTGAACGTATTATTCTTATGCTTGGCAGCAATTTTCATTCTCAAGACACCAAACTCCACAAATGCAGCTCACTTTTATTCTGCCACATGGCCCCGACAAAGGTTTTGGAGAGTGGTGAAGAGCTAAACTGGTTTCACCTTGGACCCCAATTCCTGCGGCTCAAGACTCCAGATGTTCCTTTCACCCTCACATCTGGAGCTCACCGCCCATTTGTGCTTCCTCTCTCCTGCTTTTCAGAAGAGATGTTTCATCCTATGGCACTAGTCAACCAAAATAGCATTTGGATCCTGCCTTCTTCTCTTACAACCTTCTACATGAATAAGTGTATAAAGCAACCTTGCAGACAAGTACCTACGCTTGTTAGCCATCGAGTAGTGCCGTCACCTCCAGAACCGTAAACACAATCACTGCCCTTTGCTACTGATCAATCGACCATTGTTAACCAGCTCAGGCCCACCTGCACTGATGATCTAACAAAGCTGACAGATGGAGAAACAGCTAGTACAAAACACACTTGTTTCAACTGCAAAGGGGTGAGTTCTGAACAAAGTTGTTCCTCTCAAATAATATTAATGACGCTTCTGCTACAAAAAGGACATGGCTTACTGACTGGGCAGGTGGGAGAAGACTCTGCTCATTCATCTTCCAGCTGCCTTGATCCACTATTGAACATGACACCCTGCCAGCATTCATTCATGTCACATCCCGTTCTAGGCCTGCGTGATCTCCCCTGGAGCTGCCCACCCCTTCTCTCAGCTCTCTGACCCAAGTACTTCCAGAGAGGCCTCCCTTCCCCATGGACCTGGCATACTCAAAGCCATCTCCTGACCGTAAATGATATTCTGTCTCACAAGGTACCTCGTGTCTTTTGATTCACATATAACAAGTGTTTTTGTGATTACCAAGGCTAAGAGAAAGCATCAGGCACATTTAATTTGGCCCTATACCAACAGAGGTAGGAACTCACCAAGCAGGGCTCAAAGCATTACAGGATTCCTAATGAAAGCCCCTATGAAGCAGTTCGAACCAGGGGGGTGAGGAGCTCAGCAAGTGCACCGATAAGGGAGGGTATAGCAGGGCTACAAAACAGAGTTTTAGGAAGCCTCCCTTATTCCTGAGAGAGCAGAGATGCCTCTGCCTTTCCACAGTGAAGTGACCAGCATTAGTCCTGAGATAGAGGAGCTTGGTATCAGGTCCCCTTGCCACTGAGGGTTGGAAGGTTAGGTCCTAGAAACAGCAGGCATAGCTATTCCATAGGTAAATAAGATCCCAAAGAATGCATGGGTACCGGCCTATCTGCCACATTCTTACTTCCATCGGTGTTCATATTTGATCTTGGAGGTGATATCAAGCCCCTGAAATTATAGCAGAGGAGTCAAACACACAGGCCATGTGTCTCACCACACTCCCCAGGTCAGCTCAAACTAACTTTAAATGAAAGTGGGAAATGATCAACAAAATAAAAAACACAGACAAGGTTAATATGTGGTTTTTCTAAGTCCGTTAATGAATGATTTAGTGGCCCTATTTCTATGTGAGTTTGGTGCCACTGGTGTAGAGGCTCAATTGTAGTGGAAAGAGAGGTGTCAAGGGCCTAAACAAGGTCTGTGGCTGTGTGAGTGGAGAGAAGGAGCCCAAGACAGGAGATGATGAGAAGCTTTGTCAATCAGACTGGAGATTAGAGATGTGGGACAATGACTGCAGAGCTGGAAATGAGGGAAGTGGTGCCCTCCAAACTGATGAGAAACTAGGGAGAAGGAAGGATTTGAGGGGAAAGATAGAGTTTTATTTTGTATGCATTGTTCCTGAGATCCTAAGGGGAAATCTATTCAGCAACATTCACCAGGCAGTAAACAGTGCAGGAATGCATTCCTGAAGACACACTGGAAGTACACAGACCTGCACAGAGATGACAACTGAACCATGAGGAGGCCTAGGCTTCTCCACCGAAACAATAAGACCTTCCAGGAGTAACTCCCTGTGGTATGAGTGGAGAAGGAAAGGCCGGGAGCCTTTCCATTGGTTAGGGATGTGATGGGGCCAGACCACTGGGGCAGGGAAGCTGAGAAGTGGGCTGGGTCCCAGACACTGCAGGGCTGGACACTAGAACCTAAACTCCTATTCAAGTGCAAAGCTTGCTAACCAGAGAATTACTCCTTAGAAAAAGTTACAGGTTATAAGGTTGAGACCCAGTGTAATGGGAGAGAATGTTTGGAAAGAGAAACTGTGATTTTCCCCGTACTGATTTAATTTTATTTGAGAGGTCTCTAACCAACGTTGTCGTACAAATTAATATAATTAAACTAAATAGTAGAATCAATACATCAACATCACAAACCAGGATTTGACTTGGCCCTGTCACTTAGGGGTCCAAGAAGAGTATTCTCCCATAGTGGATGCTTAACAAATGTTTGCTGAACCTGATTTATTGAAATGGGACTGCTTAGCACTGTGCTTGGCCCGTAACAGACACTTAATAAATACTCACTCCCTTCCCTTCCCTTTAGGAATTCTTTGGGGCAAACTGACAAGGGCCTCCATAAAGACAAAGGGAAGGTCTGTAGGGGTGGGGATGAAAGTCTCCAGGAAAATGAGGCTTAGCTCTAAGGGTCAGCAGAATGCCATACCTTCAGAAATGGCAATGATTGGAAGATGCCCAGGACCTAGAGTCATGAGGAACTGGGTAAGAGGCCTTCCTCTGGTATTACCAGCCTGTGGCCTCTGGAGAGTCACTTAAAGCTCTATCCCTCAATCTGCTCATCTGTAAAACAGAGATGTTTCTGGGAGCACCACCTACTTGGCTGTGTTGTTGATATTAATATTCTGTCTCATAAAAATCTGCACCCAGGGATGGCAGACAGGATGGTGAAGAGCCCCAAGTCCATGTAATGAGAGGATCAGCTAAAAGAACAGGGAATGTTGAGAGGGAGGACATGAGCTGTCTTCACACATCTGCATAGCTCTTGTGAAAAAGAGATTAGCAGAGGCCACGGGTAGAAGTTCTCAGCCTTAATGGCAGGAAGAAGCTCCAATGAGAACTGCCCCAAAGTAGAATGAGCCCCTCCAGAGGCAGCAGATTCCCCTTCCCTGGAGTCTGCCAGCAGGGTCGAGTTGAGACATCCAAGGTATGTGACAGGGAAGAAGACCCCATTCTTGTCTAGAAGTTGGACCAGGTCTCTACTGAGCTCCCTTCCAACTCACACATTCTGTGATTTCTATCTTCACAGAGAGTCTCTGGTGTCATCCTAACCTTTCTGCTCATTCTGTGCAATAATCCAAGTCATAGAATGACAGAACTCCCAGCATCCATCGCGTCTCCTAGTGTATCCCACCCAGCCCACAACAGAGCCAAAAGCACGTCATTCAGGGATTCTGGCCCGCCTGCCTCCATAGCACGGGACCTGCCACGCTCTTGTGTGCTTCTGTGTATTAATGGCTCACAGTCTAACTGAATGGAAAGGATTCTGAAAAGAGTGAAAATGTAACGAAGAGCGCTTCTACGTCCCTCATCGAGACTTGGAGCGTCATTAAATAAGACAGATGAAACAGAAATCAACTGACTCATGCTACAATGCTACCTGTTCCCACCAATGATTAAAGGGAGTTCCAACAAACTTGTAGCTACTTTGGGCACATGATCCTGGGAAACTGCCTGAGACTAGGTCTAGTACGGTATCCCTGTATATAAGATCCCTGCGAGTTTCCAGTTTCACTGAGTTGAAAAAGATAATAAATAAAAACATTAAGTGGTATTTGCTTTGCATTTAACTTACTATGAATTTAATAAAATACAGTGGAAGGGAAGCATAATTTACTTAGCTAAGCCTCCTGCCCTTCATAGCTGATCGCCATAATCCCATAGCAACTGGAAAACACACTTATCTTATTAACGAGACTGGAATTATTTTAATTAGGTATCTCCACATGCACCAACTGTTAGAAATCAGACTGTTTTGAAACAGTTGTTAATGACTTAACACAGCAAACGTTTTTCTGAATTTCAGGCTGAAATCCATGATGGAAACAGATGGGCAGGAGCCTGGTCCTGCTGTGTACCAGAGGGACAGCTTCGTGTGTCTGGAGGAGTGTTCTCCAAAAGGGAACCAAGAATGTGATCCTAGAGACACCCAGAAATACAATCAGAGACTGGGCAACATCTGTCAAATTCACAATTCAAAATCTGGAGCTAGAAAACTTCAAATATTTAAAATTATGGGACAAAATTCTTTGTCTCAGAAACTAGAATCTCAGTCTGGAGGTAATATAACCCCCAATGAAGAACACTGGCTAAGGAAAGGCAAGATCTGGGTTCTAGTCTTAGTTCTGCTTATATGAGTCTTGGAGCCAGTCACTTTCCCTCTATGTACTTCAGTTTCTCCAAAGGCGAAAAGAGAATGATAGAAATAGAGAAAGGACCACAGCATTATGTCCTGAAGTGCATATAATAGGCCAAGGAAGGCCCTGAAGACCAAGCACACTAAAACGCAAAACCCAAGAGTGTCTAATCCTGCCAGGGGGAAGGCGAGCACAGAACCCAAGGGCCCTCCTGTGAGACCAAACAGGGCTGACATTCTGAACCCTAAAAGCAGCAAGGAGCATAGACTGGCGCTAACAAAAAGCCCTGGCCCCAAAGCCAAAGCCAGAGAGATGAGTAAAACAAAAAAAACAGCGGCCACTATTAAAAACTATTGTAGAGCTGGAGAGCCCTCAAAATGGAGAGTAAGTATAAACAATTGCCAAAATAAAAAGGGGGGAGGGGGGAACTTTGTTGGAGAAAAAAGTAGATTTTCCTCAACAATTACATGAATATGTAGGAGAAATGAAGCAATCGAGAAAATGTGAAATAAAAGTGCTAGAAGAAAGAATTGTAAGGAGAATAAAGAGCTTAGAAAAGAAAATGGTAAATCTTTACCCAAGTAATGGATTCCATACTGAAAATCAGGATAGACCAAATGGAAATCAATGGCTCCATGACGCGAAGAAATATTCAAACAAAACCAAAATACTGAAGAAAACATAAAATATCTGATACCAAAACAACAGCCTAGAAAACAGGTAAAAGAGAGAGAATTTAAGAACACTGAACTCCTTGAAAATTGTTGACCAAAAAAAGAGCCTAAATATTGTTTTTCAAAAATCAGAAATGAAAACCGTCCAGATGTATTAGAACGAGGGGGTGAAGAACGAAAGAATCCTTTACTCATCTTCTGAAAACAAAACAAAACAAAACAACCCCAAAAGGAAAAGTTTTAGAAACACCAGAGCCAAAATCCAGAGCTCCCACGTCAAAGAAAACAACACTACAAGCGTCCAGAAAGAAGAAATTCCAGTACCAAGGGTCCATAGTCAGGATCACGCAATAGTTTTTAGTATAAATGAGAGTCTTGGGATCCAATATTCCAAAAGGCAAAAGATACAGGCATACAACCAAAAACAACTAAGCCTCTAAAACTGAGTGTAATCCGACAGAGAAAATGGATTTTTAATGGATTAGAGGCCTTTCAAGCATTTCCGATGAAAAGACGAGTGCTGAGTACAAAGTCTGAAACAGAAACACCGAGGCCCAGAAAAACTGGAAAAGGTAAATTTACGTGAGCAATGAGAAGGACTTGTGCAGTGATGCGCTCACACTCCAAGGAAGAAGAACAAGCGTCCTTCCGAAGCTCAGCGTCTTCAGAGGGCGACGGGGGGGCTGTGCTGGGGGTGAATGGACTGTGCTCCGAGGCTTTAACAGGGGAAGAGAACAGAGGGTAAAAGGAACTCGCGAGTGTGGCCCGAGGACTCCTGACTCCAAGTCTAGCGTCACCCTTTGCGTTATAATACGTTTCTTTAATTATTTGTTGTTCTTTTTCAGGCACGTCCAATTATTTGTGTCCCTTTTAGGGTTTTCTTGGCAAAGATAGTGGAGGGGTTTGCCAGTCCCTTCTCCAACTCATTTACAGATGAGGAAACAGAGGCAAACAGAGTTCAGTGACTTGCCCAGGGTCGCACAGCTAGCAAGCACCTGAGGTCAAATTTGAACTCAGGTCTTCCTGATTCCAGGTCCGGCACTCTAGCCACTGCACCACCTGCCTGCCCTTTTAATGATTACATTATTATAACACCATGTATTTGATTATTATATTATGCTAACAATTTTATGAATACATATAATGACAAACATGTGAAACGTTTTAAAGCTCTGAAAAGGAAGTCAGTCTATACATTTGGGCTTACAAAAACTTGCACACCTCAACTACTCCATAGGGTTTCAGGTCACTAGGAGTCAATAAATGACCAGGCAGTCCAAAACAACTGAAATTTGGGGCTGTGCTCAGAGTAAAAGGAGTCGCAGCTCCCCTGTGCTCTGCTCAGATTAGACACACACGGAGACGGTGTTTGTTTCTGCGCCTCTCATTTTGGAAAGGACAATGATGATCTGGGGCTACCTTTTAGAATGTGCTCTGAGATAAACGGGATAAACCCGCCTTCTTGGCCCCTGAGGCATCACTATCTGGTTATGGACAAGGAAGTGTCAGTCAGAATGATCCTGGGGGTAACTAGGTCACACAATTTTCATCCTCGGTGTTACGGCATTAGGATTTCTCCAACACTCCTGTGTGGTTTGGTTATAAGTACTCTGTGTGCCTAAAATGAGACTGAGAGACATGTGGAACATTGGACAGAGCCGCCCCCGAACAAGAAAGGCCCAGGTTTAGGCCCCGCCTCTGACATGTGGCGCCTGTGTGACCCTTATCTTCTTGGTGGCCCCCAGGAAATACTCCTGTTAAAGAACAAGTACCAATATCTTCAACAGGAATTCACTACATGAATGTACAGGTCCAGACGCACATACATGTTGACATGTGCATATGTATATGTATGTGTATTATACTGTACTACCTTGTAAATACAGAGGGGTATACACATGCATGTCAAATGTATGTGTGTCTGTAGGTGTGCATATATTGTGCTGTATAATACATGTAGTTATGTTATTTACATAACAGGTACTGCGTTATTTATTCCCCTGTGTATATACATGTAGATTATGTACATGTGTGTACACAGACAAAATAAATGCTTTGTCTCTCAAAAACCGGAATGTCAATTGAGAGGTGATAAAAATCTCCCGACAAGGAAATGGGGTTAGGAACAGGAATAAACCAGTGTGTGTGTGTGTGTGTGTGTGTGTGTGTGTACGTCCGTGTGTATTATAGAGGCATGTGTAGGGGTAGGACTGTAACCTGTATTCTGAAGGCCTGCCAGAGCTGGGAGGGAGAGTGAAGCAGGGAGAGGTCAGAGCTTTGGGGGCACAGCTGCTCCAGCAGAGGGGCTCTTCTCAAGGGGCTCATACCCTCATCCTGCCCACGGCACAAAGCTTCCCATGCCCACTTCTGCTTTTCCTCACTTCTTTGGAAGCCGCTTTTGTCCAATTTCATGAAAATCTCTAGCCTACGGTATTCAAAACAATGGCTAACAATTGATGTGTGTGTACTAATACTGGAATGCAGCACTGGGGCTGGGGGTGAAGAGGCTTAATGGGATTCACCCTGAAGAAGAGAGATTTACACCTGTCTTATCTGTCACTGTGAGATTTCTGTCTGGGGACTTCTAATCCAAGAATAAAGTTATTGATCTGTTCTAACAACAAAAGCAGAAAGCAAACACCCCTGGGTGTCTGTGGACATCCACACAAGTCAAGAATAAAGCAAGAAGTCAATGAGCCTGGCAGGCCAACAGTTCAGCTGCCCACCACATTCTGTACCCTGGGCTTCCTCAGAGGGAAGAGTCCAAAGGAGCAGCTAGAGAGAAGGTCATCCCCCAAGGGGGGATTCATTCAGCCAATAGAAAGGGGGAGTGGTAAAACCATGATGATAGCTACTCAGTAGCAAAGAGCAACCACTATCTCTACCATGTTACTGGGCAAAAACACATGAGGGGCAACATGTGTGTGTGGTGTTCTGGAAATTCTTTCCAACCCTGAAGAATCAATGTGCCCAGGTGACTGGCACCACAGGGAGACCCCTTCAGTTTCGATGCCTCATTGGACAGAACAGTGCAGGGTAGACAGAGCATCATGCTGGGTCCCTTTCCAATGACTGCACCATAGGTGCCATCTACCATCCACTACCCTTCTGCTGAGGGCTCAGAGGAGAGGTTGGGCCCTGCTCCTCTCTCATGGAGAAAGCTAGGGGTTGAAGGGAGTGGGGTGATCACCCTTAATCATCTCAGCTCTTCCTGCTAGACACAGCCCAGACACAAACATTACAACGGTGCAAAGCAACAGGCTTCTGCCTCTATTAGTGGCTCTGCAATCTGCATGGAATGAAAGATGAGGTTCTCTGGTCAGCTTTGTAATTAAAGCAGAACTCTGCAGGGCTCTGGGCTTTCCCCACTGCTAAATAAGAGGCCAAACTGGACTGAATTCCACACAGCCTTTGCTTGGTTCCTGTCACCCCTGACTCCCAGCCTGGGAAAGTGAGCCTGTAACCGGTTCAGAATGGCAGAGCCACAGGACCTTAGAAATCACTCAGCCCGACCTCTTCTTCATTTTACAATTAAGGAAACTGAAGTGACATGAAGCTCCTTGGCCCATGTCATCCAGCCACAAGCAGAGCCAGGAAAAGCCTGGCTGTGTCCTGGTTCTGAGGTCAGGCTCCTTCCCTCCTAAGATTACCCAGCTTATGAAGGAAAGGACCAGGGTCCTAAGACTTTCTCAAACATGATAATGCACCTGAAAAGAGGGTCAGAACTAAATCACTTTTCAGATGTACCAAGTTAACTTGATATCAAAAGGAAATTAGCCAGGAATCCTGTGACAATGAGAATAATCACCCCCAATTTCATCTGTTTAGTCAGATTTCTATGGTATAATGGATTTCCTTAAGATAGGATGCAAGCTTAATAAAAACCAAGGGAAGTTCTCTTTCTGAAACAAAGAAATAAATACTGGTTAAGCACGTAGAACGCACGAGGTACTATCTTGGTGATAACAAAGACAAAAACTGGCATCTTCTCAAGAAGGTCATAATCTAGAATAGGGTAAAACATGTAAACAGACAATTATCACACAAATTAGCATAAGTATATAAGAGAAGAAAAAACATAACAATGGTCTATAAAGAAGGGATTGAGGAAAGACAGGCACACTAACAGACTGTTGGTGGAGCTGTAAACCGACCCAATCATATCGGAAAGTGAATCCAAGGTCTCGAGCCTTTGCCTCAGAGAGCCACCTGCGAGGCATGTAACCCTAAGGAAAAGAAGGATAAAAGAAAAGAAAACTCTACATACAACAAAATATACCTAGCCTCCCTTTTTGAAGTAGGAAAGAGCTGGAAACAAAATAGATACTCACTGACTGGAGAACAGCTAAACAATTAGTAGCCACGACTACGCTATAAGAAATGATTATGATGAATGAAGAGAACCACTGGAAGATTTACATGAATTAATGCAAAACGAAGCAAGGGCTGTCAGGAAAACAATAGATGCACAGTGACCAAAATGACAGTGGCCAAGCTTGACTCCAGAGGGCAAAGCTGAGGACCTCGCCCACTCTTTGAAGTGGGGAGTGGGGGAGGAAAGGGGGAGCCTCAGGGTGGAATAATGCATAGAGTGCTAGATGTCTTCAATGTCTTAGTGTTATCTAACTTTTTCCCCTTTTTTATATTCTTCACTTTAAGGAATGAGTCTCTGGGAGACAAAGATCATTTAGTACAATCCTCTCATTTGACAGGTTACAGAAATGGGGCCCTCTAAGTAAGGGAACTGACTTGCCCAAGGTCATACTCAACTTGTGACTTTATTTGTCCCTTTGTGGTGGTTCTTTCCTACATCCACTTTACTTCAGGGTGCTGTAGACGAATCTGCAATGAGCTTATGACCTCAAGTCAAGCCCCAAAATACTTTATACTTAAAACTTTGAAAAAGTAAGAGACAAACAATATGGCAGCCTATCCTACATAGTGGGCGGAAGGGAGAAGTGGACTGAGCACTGGACTTGGGGTTGGAAGGACTCGGATTCAAGGACCACCTCAGATTCTTAGGAGCTCTGTGATCGTGGTAATATCATTTAACGTGGGCCCGAGTTTCTTCATCTGCAAAACAGGGATAAGAACATCTTCAATAACTACTTCAAAGGGCTGTTGTGTGGTTCAAATGATACGGAATGGAAACACCAATAGAGGAACAGAGGGATAGATGGATGGATAAAATAGATAGAGGGACAGACAGATGGATAGAGGGATGGATGGATGGATGGATGGATGGATGGATGGATGGATGGATAGATGGATGGATGGATAGATGGATGAATAAACTAGGGGGACAGACAGATGGAAAGAGGGATGGATGGATGGATGGAGAGATGAATAAATGGATGGATGGATGGATGGATGGATGGATAGATGGATAGATGGATGAATAAACTAGAGGGACAGACAGATGGAAAGAGGGATGGATGGATGGATGGATAGATGGATGGATGGAGAGATGAATAAATGGATGGATGGATGGATGGATAGATGGATGAATAAACTAGAGGGACAGACAGATGGAAAGAGAGATGGATGGATAGATGGATGGATGGAGAGATGAATAAGTAGACGGATGAATAAATGGATGGATGGATGGATAGATGGATGGAGAGATGAATATAAATGGATGGATGGATGAATAAAATAGATGGAGGGATAGACAGCTTTTGCATTTGAAATTACTGAATGCATATTATTATGAATATTATTACCAGAACTAGAGCACAACATTGCCTGCAGAGTACTTTGTTTTTCATCTGATTTTTATTTCTCCTTCTACTTTGAGGCAGAATTCTTTCTGGACTGCCAAAGGAGAGAAGAATTAGCTCCCATCCCCCAAGTAAATTTAACCTGGTCTTCTTATTCTCTTGCCATTCTGGATGGCATGCTGTAGCGGAATCCTTCCCTGACTCACTCTCTCTCTCTCTCTCTCTCTCTCTCTCTCTCTCTCTCTGTATCATCTTCCCTGTAAGCACACACACAAAAGAACCACAGAGAAGAAACACCAACTTTTTCATAAAATAGTTTTAAACTGGAGAAAAACACGACTATTGTTTTTATGTTAAGTACCTCCTTGAAAAACTACTAGGAAAAGACACTTTATTAGTTTGCATAAGAATTCAAAGAAATTGCAAACTAGCTACATTTTAACACAGGTAGCAAATTTCACTGGCATGTGCAAGATGAGAAAATAATGGGCCTAATTAATGACCTTACAAATAGGTCAGAGAAGCCAGTTACACACACACACAAAAGAATAAGGCTCTATTTTGTAAGAATAATAAGATCCCAGGATGTTAGATGGAAAGATCATAGCACCTAGAGCCCAAAGGGACCTCAGAAGTCATCCAGTACAGTGATGATCTCATTTCCACCAGTTCTCCTTCCCCTGGGACAGATCACAGCCCATCCACACCTGAACATTCCCACACAATCTTCACGCACGATGGAGATCTTCCTGTTCATTCTTTTGTTGTTGTTCTCCCTCTTCTTCTTCTACTCTTTACCAGTACAGCACTTGGGCTACCTATCTATTTTCCAAACCACAGCAAGTAGCTGAACAGGTATCCTAGTGATTTACTCTATTAATACCTATATCTTGGAAAAACTCTACATAGGAGTATATTAAACTGAATAACACTGGAAATTATGGAGTATATTCAATGTCTCTTTCTGTCAGAATCCATCTTTATAATACCAATATTCTCTTGGTGATACTATATGTTAAAGATGGTTTCTGAAGGATCAAAATTCGAGGAACCCAAAGCACAATGGAGTTCCTCAAATTTTTATAAAAGACTATCATTTTTCCAATAACAATGTATGACTGTGAGAGTTGGATTATAAAGAAAGCCGAGCACCACAAAATTGAAGCTTCTGAACTGTGGTCCTGGAGAAGGCTTTTAAGAGTTCTTTGGACAACATAGAGATCAAATCAGTTAATACTTAAAGAAATTTATTCTGACTATCCACTGGAAGGTCAAATACTGAAGCTGACTTTGGCCACATAATAAGAAAACAGGACTCACTGGAAAAGACTCTGACATGAAAGATTGAAAACAAAAGGAAAATGGGATGGCAGAGGACGAGGTGGAGAGTGTCATGGAAGCAAAAAACATGAGCTTGGACAGACTTCGGGAGACAGTGGAGGACAGAAGGCATGCTGTGTCCCATGGGAGCATGAAGAGTCAGACATGACTGAATGATAACCTAGTGCAAAGAAAGATACATGAGATGTGCAGGTGAACTTGAGCATGTTACCAACTGGGATAAGCATGTGACACGCAGGTTTAACCATCATCAAGAACATAAAAGTGTACCAGGCATGTAGGAGGAGCCCTACACAGTAGGGCCAGTAAGTGGTAAAGCCAAGACAAAGCCCAGATTTCCTGAGTCTCGTCCCCTTTCCATCCTACTACACTGACATAGAGGAGTAACCCAAAGTGGGCAGGACCAGATCTTAGGACATAAAGGATACCAAAAGCAGCATGCAACGAGATGAGATCAGACAAGCAAACATGCTAGCAATGAGAAGAATATAAGGTAAGAGTGAAGCCTTAAAAGAAATAGGGAAGTCAGGAGAACTGAAAAGCATTCGGCAGGTTTCCAGCTCTGTGACCCTTGACCAAGTAATAGACTTACAAAATGTAAAGCATTGGAAGGGACCTCAGAGGACCAAAGCAGCAATAAAGTTCAGTGACAAAACAGCTGAAAAGAATCAGGAGACCAGAGAGCTTGTTCACCTTCAACATTTGCAAGGTGGCCAACAACGAGCACTGAATCTGTCTGAGACTCAGTTTCCTCATCTGTCAAAAGAGAGAAGTGGGCGAGAGGGTCTCTGAGGTCTCTTTTAGCAATATCTATCTATGAGCATTTAGAAAACCCTTGAAAGTGAGGGGAAGGCAGAGCCAAGCCAACTGGGAACAAGAGAAAGCTAATCATACAAGGAGGTGGGAAAATAAAGTGAACAATTGGGATGGAAGGGGGGAAATCCCACCACTAAAAACCAACAAATTGGGTCTGTTAATTAGTCAACATGAGTTTCACACAAGGTCATCCTCGTCAGATACTGGAGGAGGTTCAAGAGAGAAGAATGTGTTTGGCACAAAGATGAAATTTTTTTTCCCCTCATTCTAAAGAGACTCTGCTCAGCTGGTCCGGAGAGTTGGTGGGTCCCCCCAGCTGTATTCCAGATCCCATCACATGCTTCTAACAGACTTTGGACAAGAGTCTTACATTTTTATTACGCTCTGTCACTTTCATAAACTTCTCTCATGTCCAGCTGCAAAGTCAATGAAGAGGAACACCTGCATGTTCTATCTGGAACCATACAAAGCAAATGTACAAAGTCATTCACTTTAAAAAAAAAAAAAGACATTCCGACCCATAATGCTATAGTGCTGTATCATAATTGCTACCCCCAAAGCAAGTTTACAAATTACAGGTGTTGGAAAAAGTGTGTTGATTCCCAGAGTCACATGTCCATATTTCCCATCAGGAGAAACTCCACAATGTCACAGATGAGAGCTATCCTAAGCAAGTTCATCATAATTTCCCCCCCTAAGATACTGTAGAATCTCCAAATTGGGTTTTCTGGTTATGCTGGGAGGTCACACCCTCAGGGGCCCATCTCATTCAAGTTCTAGCTGAGGTCTGACTCCTCTGGCAGATGGAAGAATTCTCTATCAACCAATGAAATGGCACAGGATGAACTGCTATCAGCAGGAAAGGACTAGTCACACAGCAACAGCTGTAACGCTATCTTAATAGCTGTTGCTATTGATACATCTCCATGGCAGCAAAAAAGGCAAGAAATGAATGCTTCAAAGTGATAGCTCTGCTTGCTATAAGCCTAGCAGTGGGAGACAAATAACCCATTGGTATCACTTAGGTTCTTTCTGTGAGAATCCTCTGCCGTCAGTAGCCAAGTCTGGCAACGCAGGACCCTAACCACGCAGCTCTCCAAGATTCTGCTCTCCAGAGGCTCAGGAAAGACAAAAGTTAGAAATGCTATATGCTTCGGTCAGGCAACTAGACAGGCACTGGCAGCCCTCCAGAGGAGACTGCCAAGCATGCTCACCGGTGGCTGCTGGGAATAGGAAGGGGCACACGCTTATCTCTCTGAATGTACATGCCCTCTGGGGAAATTCAATCTATCAGTTAGCCACATTCCTATAGGATTGTAATGGTTTATAAAACACTTCCAACAACCTCTGAGGCAGGTGGTCTGGGCAGCATCACTTTGGTTTTGTAGATGAGAGATCTGAGGCCTGAAAAAATGGACTGATTTGCCCATGATCTGGTCACTGCTCCCGAGCTTTGGAGACAGGTTCTGATGTAAGGTCTAACTGTTTCTTAGCAGGGCACCACCATTCATCCCAACCCCCAAGCTTGGGACCTTAGAGTCATTCTCAATGCCTCTTTCTCCTTCCCCTCCCAGACAATGAGGTGCCACATCCCTACAGAACCTTCTCTCCAACCACAGGCCCACCACTCCTCTTCAGGACCTCATCTCTTCACAATGGTCTCCCAATTAGCCCTTCTGTCTCAAGTCTCTCCCCACTGCCATCCAGTCTCCACACTGGAGAGTCCCTCAAAGGGACCATGTCACTTCCCTATAAACTCCTCTGTTTGACATTTTAAAGTCCTTCACAACCTGGTCTCCAACCCACTTTTCCAATTTTATTCAATATTACTCCCTTGGCTGAGCCCAACTGGCCTTCATACTATCCCTCACAGATCCTGTTCCTTTTTCTAACTCCATCCACCTTTGCAGTGGCTGTCCCTCATGTCTGGAACACACCCCCTCCTCAGCTCAGTCTCTCAGAAGCTTTCCCTTCCTTCAGAGGCCAGCTCAAGTACCACCTTCTACATGAAGCCTGTCCTGATCCCCTGACAGCTGCAGATACTTTCCCCACCTTTCAAATCACCTTGAGTCTGCTTTGTACATACGTATATAATATAGACATGTTGTCTCTCCCAATAGAATGTAAACCCCTCAAGAACAGAGACTGTTCCATTTTTGGTTTTTGTATCTCCAGAACCTAGCACAGGGACTGTTACATAGTAGGGGCTTAATCAATCTTTCCTTATTAACTGATTGACTCCAAATTCAGAGCTCTTTCCACAATACCATGCCGGGATCAAGTAAGAAAGTGTTCAAAGACAGCTACACAATAATTGTTTGTGTTAGTATGAGACAGCTGGGGTACAGGAAATGGAAAGAAGGCCTCAGAGTACAAAAGGCCTGGGTTCAAGCCCTGTCTCTGACACATAATGACCATGGAACCCTAGGCAAGTCACTGAACAACTCAGTGCCCCGGGCAACATTTTGAGAATGAGCTGAAGAAAAGGTCCTGACCTGCATCAGGAGAGGTCATTTCTCATCTGGGAACTCCCTGAACCAATGAAGCCACAAATCCCACCTCTATCCCTAGCTTATTATTTCTGTAGCCAGTAGAGATGAGCAGCCTTAAAGCCCTAGTCCAGGCTCTGCCACTAACTCTGTGACTTCAGACAAAGGACTTCACTTACCTTCTGTACAATGTGGGAATGGTACCATATGAAAGAGCCTGGGGTTCCATGGACATGGGAATACCGACTGGTTAAGGAGTGTGGGGCATTCTTAAGGGTGGGAGGCTTGGGTGCAGTATTTTGGAAAGGAAGAAAACAGCATGATGACCACAACTTGCTGCTTGGCAGGGTAAGGAAGACGTACAAAGAGACACAAAGTCAGAGAAACTGAAGAAGGACAGGGGAGCCAGACCATTCCTGTGGTCACAGAGTTTCTGGGCAGTCAATGTCTTGGACACTCAGATAATGAAATGAATCTTGGATCTCATCAAGCAGTGTGTCTGTGATCAGAGGTGATTATCCCAAAGAACAGATTATATTCAAACAGGTTCCCCCTAGGAGTCTCAGCACCAGACAGGTTTCCTCCAAAATTTAAGATCGGACCTTTCCTATTCACCCACATTTTATCTCATTGGAAAACAATATGAATTGGATTTTTATCTACTGAAATCCTATGGGAGAAGGGTTTAAATGTCATAATGAGCTATGATCCCTCCCCTAATATCAGGAGAAGCCTGGGAGTGTGCACAGGGGTGACTCAAAGAATCAGTCTCACTGCAGGAAAAGTGAACCTCATTTCCAGTCTCCAAGGCCTTAGAAGTGCAAATACACAACTGAATTCTTCCAAAAGTCCAGCAACCAGATATTCTCACACATTTTACAAGTGACGCTGACAGCCTACGAAAAGAGAGTGGATAACTTTGACCCTCTGTTCCCAGAGCTGTGCTCTTTCCAAACCGTGTCACCCATGATGTTACTGACAGACAGAGAAATAAACAAAGGACTGTCAGACCGGCTCCCCGGAATTCAGAAGCAAACACAGTGGCTGCCAAGCAAGGTCCGACGCTGGGATGCTGCTGGAAAGGGAAAGAGCTGTGTTATCCTCCAGCTCTGAAGAGGGTGTTACAAACAGTGGGGAGAACAAACTATCCATCCAGGGCTGACAGCAATTGAGACAGTAGAAACAAATCCCTGCTTCATTCACTAAGAAACTTGGACACACGTCAATGTTTGGATGAGTCTCAATATTCTTCTGATTTTCACCTTGTTCTGTGTGTCTCTGCGTCAATCATTAGCACATCACATCATCATCTCCTTCTGTGGGATCGGCAGCATAGGAGAAGAGCCTCCCTTTCTCTTCCAAAGAAGCCAGTGTGCAGGAGAAGAAGCTTTACTTGGGCTCAAGCCTCTCTGGTTGGAATTCACACCAGGAAATGACCTTCCAGATACAAACACCCTGCCCAGATGCACCACAGCTCTCTAGAGAATAGCAGTAAATCTAGGGTCAACCAGCCTGGAGCTGGGGAACTACCTACAGGAGAGAAGATGTGAAATATCTGGGCGGCTCACAGTGGGCAACTTCAACTAAGTGGCACACAACAGGAAAGAAGGCAATGGAGGAACCCAATGCATGGTGTTCTCAGGGTGATTTTGTCCTATCTCAGCATAGAGATGCCTATTCTAAATGGGTGATCCAGGCAGTGCTGGTCTATGGTGAAAGGCATACTCTCTCTCAATGCTGAAAATAACTGTATTAAAGAGGAGCCTTAACGTAAAAGGGGTGGAGGGAGGGAGCTGGGCAGCAAGGACAGAAGACTTGGTCAAAACCAAAGACACAGAGGCTAGAAGGGGCCTTCTAGTCCAATCCTCTCATTAAAGAGGAAACTAAATTAAGCTCAGAGGGGGAAATGACCTGCCCAGGGTCATAGAGCTTGTAAGTGGGAAGAGTCAAGACTAAAACCCAGGTCCAACCCTTCCCACTACACTATGCTAAATCATGACTATTTGGGGAAGAGATGATAGAGATAAGAGTACTGAAGAGGTGGGTCCTGGAAAAGGACCAGAACCACAGAAGGCTAAAAAAAACAATCCACATGAGACAGGAGATGATACTATTTTCACATAAAATTCACATTGCCAATCCGGACAGCTGACTTTGTGGGAGCATAGTCAAGGAGGATATTCCTCTGGGATAATGGAGCAATAACCAGTAATTGGCATGCAGTTTAAAAAAATCCCCGAAACTTGTCAAATCCATATGACCAATTTATTTTAATTATAAAACGTCTCAGATAAGAGCAGGAAGCATGTCTTATTTATTGCTGTACCTCCTAAGGGACTTGCACAGAGTAAGTGCTTTAAAACAAGGCTTCCTGGTTGAATGAAAGGCAGCACTACTTCATTTCTAACTCTATTTCAGTAAAGTATCTGATATGGAGGTGCAGTCTACTTCATAAGCTTAATTAAAATTGGCTTAATACGAGCACCGCCAGATGGACTGAAAACGGGCAGAGATCACATAGGATGAGGATAAATGGAAGCATGTCAAAAGGGAGGAGGCATCCACTGGGTGTTACCAGAGCTGGTACTGAGTCTGAGATTAATTAACACATTCATTCCATGACAAGGGGAGACGGAAAGAACAGAAAGTTAAATGAAATCCACAAAGCGGAGGGAGGGCACAACAGAGAAGCAAAAGTAAGACAGGGCAAGGTCACAGAGAAGATCTCCTCCAAGGAAGAACTGCAGGCAGAAAACAAATGGGATTTGGGGCAAAATAAGTTAACCTAGAGCCCAGACGAAGAGGGCCAGTCCAAACCACACTCATTCGATAAACATGAACAACGTGTTCAACACGCACAATGGGCCAACCTGGAAGCGTCGATCTGTGGCCATTCTTCACCACTGGGACTGACTGCTCTCCCCTAGCACCAGCACAGGCTTGAGAAGTGTCTGGGGAGGGAGGGAGTGAAGGAGTGAACAAAATAGAGAATTAAGTAAGAGTTTCAGTGTGGTCACGGAAGTATAATGGGACGCTGCAGACAAAATGAGTACAACCAATGTGCCCCCTCTACTGAGGCAACACATGATGGATGAAGTAGGAGAGCCATGGGCTTTCTCTAGAAAACCATGGACTCACCCCTGCAGCACTGCACTGAATCCTTGTTAGGAACATTCCAAAGTTCCAAAGTGGGCAAAATCTAAAGAATCATGACAATTAGGAAATGCTGCAGGTACAGGTATGCAAGCCTCTAACTGACCTGTCTGCCTGAGCTTCCCCAACTGTAAAATGGGGACCGTATCAACCCCAACTCTCTCTCCTGTGGAGATCAAAGGAGACACTCTGTGAAGCACAAGTCTCATAAGCCTCTGACCTGTCTAGGTGTTGTAAAGTGCCAGCTGTCATTACTACTGTTAACAATAAACAGAAGTATTAAAACACTAAATGCAAGTAAATAACTCATGACTTTAGTAAAACTCTGAAGTATATACAGGCCTTTAAAAGGGTGCAGGAAATGATGGAAATGAGAATTAGGCTTCCTGTGACAGAATTTCAATATCCATTAATTGGACCTCAAAGTGGGTCTAAAATTATACACTTATTACAATCACTATTCATTTGACACAAAGTTAACTGTCCAAGGGGCTTTCCCCAAGTCTGTGATCATCAAAGGAGTTCACCTCACTGGCATGGAAGAGGCCCAGCACAGATTCAAAGTCAAAGAGGGATTACTGACAGGTGGTGAGGTCCTTCCAATATTACTGATTTTGGATGACTGCACTGACTGCATCATACCCAAGAACACTACACAGCCTCTTTTTTTTTTAAATTTAAGTTTTATTATAGTTTGCATCATTCATTTCCACAAGATTTTGAGTTACATATTTTCTCCCCATCTTTCCCCCACCCACCGCCCCAAAGCATCCATCCCAGTGTGTCCGCCCTCCCCCAGTCTATTCTCTCCTATGTCACTTTTTGGTAGG
>CM053580.1:580444181-580471212 GCA_028627135.1 Pseudochirops cupreus
TGCGCTCTCCTCCTCCCTCTCTCTCCCATGATCTTTCTTTTCCCCAAAGAAGGAATCAAGGGTTTGGGAGCTGTTCTTACTTTGCTTCTTATGCTTATTCTTACTCATGGTTCTTCAGACCGTGATTTTTTTTTTTAAATCTCTGTGGGGCTCTGCTTCCAGAAGGGAAAGCTCTGTCCCAAATCACTGGGGTCCTCCCGGCTGCCATAGCTCTCAGGAAGATGCTGGGAGTCTTCCTAATTACTTCCGGCTGACTGGATAATGAAGACTCCAAGACGGAGGCCCAAGACGGCAATCCGGATCCAGGCCGCTCAACGCGAGAGCACTGGCCTGAGAACAATCGCTAAGTCCCCCTGCTGTCTGCAGGCCGCGGGCGGGAAGCTACAAATCTGAGGCGGGTGCAAAACCTCTGCCTTTTGCTTTTTGGCTCTGGAGGCCTTTCGAGGACTGCTTATCTCCCCCTTTCGCAATCCCCACTCGCAGCTGCTGCTAATCCGCTCACCTGAGAGGCTCCTCAGCTCCTCCCGTCCAGCCACCCCCGGGGCACAGCCGTGGCTTCAGGGCAGGCTGGTTTTGGTTCTCAGTGCTGATATGGTTCCTCATAGCCGAGCTGACTTTAGTGGGAAGTATCTTTGTGTGCGTTTTGGAGTTCTAGGATTGGTTTAGAGTCCTGTTTTATGGGTATTTTGGGGTGGTTATGTGAGAGATGTAATATGTTGCTGCTGCTACGCTGCCATCTTGGCTCCACCCCCCTACACAGCCTTCTCAATGAAAACTACAAGCCAAGTCTTCCCACAGGAGAACAAAGCAGATGAACAATGCCTGGTGTCCAGACAACAAGATGCAGCAGGATAGAAGCCTAGAGAGTTCATTCTTCAGTATGTGGACCTTGAAGACACACCGCCCATACAAAATGAGCTTGGTCCAGAACAGAACTAAGGGGAGAGGGAAGAGGGGAAAAGGAAAAGGAAAGAAGGGAAAGGGTAATTAGCCTTGTCTTTTCATGACTCCCAGCTGCTCCCTGAAGCAAAGTCACATCTTTTTTTTAACTCCAGTACTCTTTGGTTGATTTAGTATGGTTGCCAGTCATGAAATAATATTATTATCTTGGAAAAAAGATTAATTTGAAGATCGCTCAAAGAAACACGGAAAAGCCCATGATGGGCATGGGTAGACTTTCAGCATGTAACAAATGAGAAATTGTGCAGGAGAGAAACTATGCAAATAATGTTATCAAAGATCAGCAATGACTAGAAAAACATGGGTTATTCATGTGGTAAGAGCAGGGAATAACCATGGATTGCTTCCAGGCTCCACTGGCATCCATAAATTTCAAGAAAATTCAGATAAGGCTCCCAGCACGTTGAGTGGCTCACCTCTGATCAAGGCCCTGATGGACGTGAACAAATCCCACAGGGCAGACAGGCCCAGAGAAATTGCATTCAACATCCTGGGAGGAAATACTCACATCCAAGCAATCACAGATCCAAACTGACCATTAATAGTGTGTGTGCT
Organism: Pseudochirops cupreus; assembly: GCA_028627135.1. Lineage (NCBI taxonomy): Eukaryota > Metazoa > Chordata > Mammalia > Diprotodontia > Pseudocheiridae > Pseudochirops > Pseudochirops cupreus. The sequence continues at coordinate 580,445,697 of CM053580.1, forward strand.
TTTCTGTCACCCTAGACAAAGTCAAAAACCAAAGCCCCTTGGATTTAGCCTAGGAGGAATCACCTAGAGGTGGCCGGAACTTTACTGCTAAGAATGAAGCTCATGTGTCCTTTCACATATGACCATTCTCAGATGCCAAGAACAGTGGTAGAGTCAGGGCTGTGAAAGCAGAGGAAAAAAATCTTTAGAGAGGAAGGAAAAGCAATTTCACCACACAAGTCAGGGTCTGTGTACAAAGTACTATGTTAAGTGCAGGGGTGTAAATACTGGGAAATACCAGTAATCACCCTCAAGAAACCAGCATCCATTTTATTGAGAGTGGGGGCAGAGATTAACTCAGATAGCTATAATATGAGGTGGGGAGTGATGAAAGCAAAGAAGCAATCCAAAGTGCTCAAGAAGAATTTGGGAAAAAAGCCAACCTTTTAGATTCAGGAGTCAGTGAAGCTCTCCCAGAGACAGTTAACCTACACCAAACCTTAGAGTAAAAGGATGCTGAAGGGCAGAGCTGAGACAGGAGGGAAGGATGCGCCTGATGGGGTCCAAAACTGACCTTCATCAGAGACAAAAGAGATCTCCCCCACAGTGAACAATTATGCTCACAGCAGCCTAAGAACCAAGTACCAAGCCCCCTTCCTCTTGTATCAGGAGTCTCTAGGGAAGCCATGTGCGTGTGTGTGTGCATGTGTGCATGCACGTGCATGTGTGTGTGTGTGTGTGTGTGTGTGTGTGTGAGTGCGTGTTGTCCTCTGGGACACATCTTATCCATCTAGGACCCAAAAGGCAAATAGGCAATGGTTTGGGCAAAGGAGGCACCAAAAGGGAAACAGTAGCCAGAGCAATCCTCAGAAGCCTCATTCACGGCTCATCTGATCTCCCAACCAAGACCACTGACCTTCTTTCTCTTTCTCTAAGGGCAATCCTGATTCTGAGGTCACCTATAACATGAGAGGCAGACCACATGAGGTCTTGTCAAAGGCATGTATGGGCAACTTTGTTCAAATAGGGCCCCAAGTCCAAGTTTTGTAACATTCCTCTCTTGATCTATGTCAGGGAAAACCATGGAAACCCTGGGGGCTCAGAGCCTAAAACCTCAAAAAGCTCCAAATGCACCGATTGCAGCCCTCGGTTTGAGTCTTAACCCAGGAACCAGAGACCAGAGATGGCTGTGGCTTGGGAAATATGAGTTACATCTTTTTCATTCAATGGTAGCAGCCTATGCTTACACTAAATTACAATAAATTTTTATGGAGATCCTGACCCACTCAAAAAAAAAAAGATCTTTTATGTGTGTCAAAGAAAATGCTAGTTCTAAACAGCACACAAACATATTCCATAATAGGGAAAACCTCTTCAAATTTGAGAATGAAAGAATTAAGGGGGGACCTTGAGAAGCCAGTAATTGGGCCATTGGAATTTCTTCTCACTAATTATCCCCGAGTGGCCATTAGCTATGTAACCAAGGAGGAAAGTGTGTCAGACTTTAGCAAAGCTGTGTCTTCAGCATCTCGTGGAATACACCCTGAAGCCACTATGTAATTAACTGCCAAGAAAATGCTGAGCGGGTGGAATAAAGAAGCTATAACAAATCAAATATACCGCTCTGTGCGACCCCCAATGACAGCAATTCAACAGCTTAGAACAAAAATACTCTTGTCAGGGTAGATTTCCTTTATAGAACCTCTAGAAAACATGAAGATCTGATCTAAAAAAAGAAGCAAAATAAAAAATTAGGAAACTATAATGAAGTTGCAAATTCATAGGCTCTCAGCCCTAGATGCTCTCTCAAAGACTGTACAGGAATCCCACCTAGAACATCTCCAACAAGTGGTTGGCCATTCAGCCTCTGCCGAACAACCTCCAGGAACCTCCAGGTGGGAGATAACCTAGTGCTCCTGCAAAAACCAATTCCACCGGAGTTAGTAGGGCTTTCATTGTTGGGAGGCTTTTCCTGATGTCAAGTCCAATTTTGCTTCTCGGCAGCTTGTGCCCATCAGTCCTACTTCAATTCAATGCAAGGCAATGAAATTTGAATTTGGCAAGTCTTTAACTTTTTTCCTGCTCTCCTCTGGACTCTCCCCAGCTTATCAGTGTTCTTTCCAGAACTGAAGTACTCAGAACTGAAGACAGAATGCCAAGATTTTCAGGAGGGTTTTCAGTTTTATCCAATGGCATTCTTTAGGGCCATAAGAATGTAGTCTTTCATGCCTAGGCCTCCATTTGGAACATGGGAGCTGGTCCAAAATGTAGGCATAGGATAGATAGTGTCTAAGTGAAGCCCCAAGATGGCAGTTGTTTACTTTAAATGTATTGCTTTCGTCTTACTTAAAATGTTCTCACATTATTGTTACCTTTTGTTTTAATATCACATGTATTTTGGTATCTCTACCACCGCCACCTTAGCCAAGGGCCACTCCTTATGACAAAGGTTTTAAAAAAGAAAGGAAAAAACAGTCATTGAACAAAACTCACCAGCACATGAGTGGGGGTTGTCAGTATAAGCAACAGCCCACATCCACAGCAGGGCTCTTCTGTACAGACAGCAGGGAAATGACATTTTCTTCACTCTTCTTTGGAGTTAAGTTTGGCCATTATAATTACACATCATCAGTTTATTTTGTTGTTGTTGCTGGACTTTCTGTTGACACTGTTGTCTACATAAGGGAACCACAGCCAAGACATCTTTCTAACTACCCAAGTCCATAGGTTGGAACCCTAGGATTTTGTTTTCCTACAATTTTTTCTCTTTCAAACTCAGTAAAGAAAACCTGAATTCAAATCTGGCCTCAGATACTTACTCTCTGTGTGACCCTGGGCAAGTCACTTCAACCCTGTTGGCCTCAGTTTCCTCATCTGTAAAATGAGCTAGAGAAGGAAATGGCCAACCCCTCCAGAATCTTTGCCAAGAAAACCCCAAGTGGGGTCACAGAGAGTCAGACACAACCGACAGGACAATAACAATAATAATAATAAGCAGGTGTTGAAGCCCAATTTAACTCATCTCACGGATGCCTCGTACAAGTAGCTGTTTAAGATGGCCAAATTGCAAGAAGCCCTCCCCTCCCGGCCCTGCTGCCAGCACTGGCACTTAGAATGTTTGGCTTCATACAACCACCCCAATCAACAATCTAATTAAGAAAAGACTAGCACTTCTAGAATGAAACCCCTCCTCCTTGCAGCAGGTCAGCCCTCCACGCAGGACCCAGCAGGAGAACTATAGACTCACAGAACAGGGATGGAACAACATCTGAGATCACGGCCCCTCTCTGGAAATGGGGCGATCAGTTTAGACACCCTGATTATGTCTAAGGCCCGAGACCACAGTTCTAGGAATCAAAGAGACCTGGCTTTGGGAGGGACCTCAGTCCAACCCTTAACAAAAGCAGGAAACCCTTCCAGAGCATTCCTAATAAGTACTCATCAAATGACTGTTTAAACACGTTCAAAGACAGGACACTCACTACCAGCCAAGGCAGCCTATGTTTTGACACCTCCAGTGGTTAGAATGTTCTTTAAGATGATGGCCAAAAGCTGCCTCCCTATAACAGAACCCTGTTCTGCCATATGGGATCAAGTATAATAGTAAGTCTAATTCTTCTTTCAAATGACAAGCCTTCAAATATTTGCAGACAGCAAATATTCATTCCCTCTAAATCTCTTCTCCAAACTAACCTTCCAAAATGATCAGATCATCATCAAAGGCTTTTGAAAATGGAAAAGAAGCTCAGAGATTGCCTTATTGTGCCGCTTCCTTTTTACAGACAGCGCACAGAAGCTCAGTGGCCTGTTGAAGGTCACAAAGCCTAAGGCAAGGCCAGGCCTGGAACACAGATCTCCTTGCTCCAAATCGTGTGCTATTTCCACTAAACCAATTAACCCTCCCAGAGCAGTTTCCAGCCCTCACACCATCCTGGCCACACTCTTTTGGACAAGTTCTGGCTCACCAACATCTCTCTCCAAATGTGGTAGCCAGAAGTGAAAAGAACACTCCAGATGTAGATGAGAGAAGAAGGCACTGGGATCAGGATGCCACCTGAGGGTGGGCTGGCCCTGACATAAACGAGCTGCATCATTTTCTCAGAGATTACAAATGCAGTTCCAGGGAGCAATTCTCTTTTTCAACTGTTCCACATGGAACAAATACTCAGACATCTTAGACAGCAGCTATTTTCCCAATTAGCAGCTGGGGAAGGAGCATGGAGCTTGTTTCATTCTTTCATTCTTAGCACAAATGGCTGTGCTTGATTCCAAACAAAAGAGGAGAGTCCTGAAACCGTCTCATTGAATGCTAATTGGTGGCTTCATGAGGAGTTCGACACTGAGATGGCCATCCCAAGCTAAAAGGCAGCTTCCCTTCTCGGTAACTGAAACCCTCCAAAGTGTGACATCTTGGATTTGCTGGCAGCTGCTGCTGCCATGGCTGCTGCCGCGGCTGCTGCCGCGGCCTCACCCCAAACGAAGGCTGATTGACAGACAGCATTAATAAAGTTTTCTCTGAAATGACAGCTGAGAGTTTGGGGCTGGGTCACTAAATGCTTATTTTAAAGACTGAACTGCCAGCTCTCAACTAGTAAATTTACTCTTAAAGGGCTATTAACCAATAATTAGGGGCAAGATAGGGGAAGGAGGACAATGGGCCTTAGAAACTCTTCCTATTTCCTCTCAGTGAAGAAGGATTTTTTTCCCCTTTATTTTATCCTTAAGAACAAAGACAAAACCCACAGAAGTTAAGGTTTCTCCTTTATAACAGTTTCAGAATTTCATTAATTCTTAGAATGACTCCAGAAAACAATACTAAAAAGACTTGGGCCTTTCAGTTCTCTCTTTTTTTTTTCTCTCAAAAGCAAATCCAAAAAAGCAGCTCAGGTTCTGTTTTCCCAGTCGCTTCACAATAATTCATGGTAAGGATGTGATCTATTGAATATATAAAGGAAGCCTGGCACATTTGTTACACCAGCAAATAGCAAACGTGCACATTTGTACGGAAAACAGGTATGTGGTGTATATGTGCAGGAAACAAAAACCTCCCTCTGGCTATTCTAACGGCTCCCACACAAAACTATGGTTCTGATTTACTGGGAAAGAACCGTGAAAATAGACTGGGAATATATACATACAGACATACATACATACATACACAGACACACACATATGACGGAGCAGTACAAAGGCATGTTTACAGGATGTGCGGAGACACAGCACTGAACTTGGAATTAGAGAGATCTGAGTTCCCTTCCAGGCCCAGACACTTGCTTACTTATGTGACCCCGGGCAACTGTGACTCCAAGCCTCTATTTTCTTATCCATAAAATGGGTATCATAATAGCATCTACCACATAGAGTGTTGTGAAAACCAAAAGAGATCGTGTGTGTAAAGTGCTTCACAAACCTTAAAGAGACATAGAAATGTACATGATTATTATTACATGTATGAAGGTAGATGGAGAAGATGCAGCTTAAATTTCATTTTCACGGTCTTCGAATATATGGTTTATGTGCAACAAAGAAATAGAACCAGAGAATGATTGAGAAAGAGATGCTTTTACTCAAAGACAGCATCACAGGGATGATGAGTTGAAAAGGATGGCGTGAACAGTTGCTTAAGTGGAATTCCCATAGCAAGTAAGCAAGGCTTCCACTGGACCTGGCATTTGCTGGGGCTGGGGCTATCCAGAAGCCAGAATATCATGGTCCGTGATTTTTTTTCCTAAAAGGAACAGTCCTACATGGCTTAGATGTTTTGCCAAGAGAAAGAGTCCTGGACTCCTTCACATTTAAGGTTGATTGATGCTTTAAAACCATGACAAAGCCCTACAAATATGTCCATCAGGCAGTCAGTCAACAGGCATTTATTAAGCAAAGGTTAAGAACAGGGTCCCTGCCTTCAAGGAGCTCACATTCTAAATAAAAGGAGAAACACCACACAAAAATCTGTACATACACAATATAGGCGTTGTAAAAATGTGAGTTATCACTAAAATAATAACATCATTGCTTTGGGAGACTGACTGGTCTTTCACAACCATCTCCCATCAGGCCATATGACTGCAGACAGAGCTAAAGTGCCCCAACAAAGCTCAGCCCAGAGCAGACCAGAAGCTTGTCATAGCATCTGCTCCCCTTCATTCTGAACATGGATCTGGTCCAGAAGACTATCTAGCAGCTAGTCAGGAATTCCGAATTAAATCAATGAGGCTGTATTTCTGGAAAACAGATTTGTCTCATTCTGAGCCAATGTGAGTATTATGGTTGGACCCTTTAAAAAATACCATCATTTTAGGTCTGTTTCTACATCACAATTCCCTGAATAGACATCCTTGAGGAAATTTATGGTATCAAGGGGAATCAAGGTCATTTACAGAAGCAACGATAAAGTTCTGGTATCTTTCAAGACATTTATCAAGATGACACTGATCAAGGTTCTCATTTCAAAATTAGAAAAATTATAATGAACAGTGGATCAAGAAAATGCCAGAGAACAAAATTGATAGGTAATTGTTGGGCTTTGAGAACTTCCAAAATGTGTGTGTGTGTGTGTGTGTGTGTGTGTGCGCGCGCGCGTGCGTGTGAGAAAGAGAGAGGGAGAGAGAGAGAGAGGAAGGAAGGGAGGGAGGAAGGGAGAGAGGGAGGGAGGGAGAGACAGAAAGACAGACAGACAGAGAGAGAGGGAGGGAGATCAAGTCTACAAGCATTTATTAAGCACCTACTATATGGCAGGCCCTGGTGTAAGTGCTGGGGAATGCAAGAGCAAGTTTTAAAAAGGCGATCCCTGCCCTCAAGGAGCTTACATTCTAATTGAGGAAGAAAAGACGTGAGAGGAAGCTGAAAGAGGAAGGGGAGAAGATATCCCTGGGCATGGTACAGTACAGAAACCAGCTGGAAGAGTCAGCCACAGAGCCCAGGGAGGTCTGGAGGCATAACCATGGTGGGCCTGGGCACGAGCATTAAGATGGACTGTGTGTAGTTCACATTTCCATGGTGCTTTAAGGCTTGCTGCACGCGTCACGTACATTATTTCACTTTGTCCTCACAACAAAGCCAGTGGGGGAGGTGCTATGTCATTCTCATTTTAATTATGGGGAAAGTGAAATTCCTCATTTTTAAGGGAGAGTATGGGCTGGTGGAAAAAGAACTGGATTGGGAACCAGAGAACTTGTACCTGTATCCTGGTTCCTCCACTCATGGTGACCTCAGGTGAGTCACTCCTCAGTTTCCTCATCTGTAAGACAACAAAGCTGGATTATCCAGCCTCCAAAGGTCCTTCTAGCTCTCTCTATATGATTCGAGGACTTGTGAGGGTCATTCAGCTTAGAGATGTCAGAGGTGGTGTTCAAATGTCATCTGCCTTTTAGGACCAAAATTCAATTGATTATGAGCCGCAGCTTCTGCTGGCATGTGCCAAGTAGTATCCCAGGAGAATGAGGTCTTGGCCAACACCACTTCACGATGTTGTTATGGGAATCTGAAGATCTTCCCTGCCCCTCGGCCCTTTGATAGGCTTAAGTGGCTCTGGAGAACCTTCCCTGATTTGAAAGTATACTCTGCCGGCTAATAGGCTGAATGTGGTCACATGGAGCCTGTGGCGGGAGGCTTGTTCTTCAGGAATGCCCAGGCCTTGTTGCTTTGTGATTGGGCAGTGGGTCAAGAGGGCTGTGACATTCTCCGATCCAGGAGAAGGTTATATATACTCCCTGATGTGAGGTTTTGCTTTGGGGCTCACTTTGAGAAGAATTGTCTGATTTGGCCAGACGAGATTCTGGGCAGCCATTAAGCCCCCGCCCCCCGCTTTGAAAAATCCAGATATTGATGCTTCCCTCTCTGGTAACTGAATAGGTATGGATGTAATGGTCAGACGATTGGAAGCCCTGTCTGCTGATCTGTTTCTTTGTCTGCTTGTAACTTCTATTTGTTAACTTGTGTTTGTATTCTGTTTGCATTCTCTGAAGTTCAGGGTGCTGACTTTTTCCCCTGAACTAGGTAAATGATATATGTTTGATTAATTAAAGTAAGATTGTTAACCCTTTTTGAGTTGCTCTCCTTTAGAAAAGCAGATCTAAGAACCTGTGCTAGCAGCCGCCCTGGGTATGCTAGGGTGCCTGCTGATACAGATGTGAGCATTAATACATCGTAATCATATTCCACCATAACATCACAAAACCCTGCTAGTATACTGTTTGATCTGATTACTTATTTATAACATTGTCCCAATCAAAACTGGTGCCCTCTTGATGCTTTTGCACTCAACATCACTACTATCAGGCCTGTACGCCTAACTCTTGGGTATTGGGGGAGTGAAAGGACAATAACAGTAAGATCCTCCAAACAGGAGAATATCCTCTCTCCCTTCATGCTAAAATAGCATCATGGCTGAACTGCAGTAAAGTACATGCCGCAGAAATGGTGAGCTGAAGAGACAGCTTCAAGAGGTTAATGGGTAATAGTTGCAAAGCTTTTCCAAACTAAACTAACCTGGAAATGCACTTAACGCTGCTGGACACTCTTACTCCTATCTCGTCATCACTTGTGATTCAGATTTACAAGCCTACCTAATAGATACCATCGGCTTGCCTACCTTTGCAATCTGGGAAATAATGTTCAACTTCTGCAAAGTCAGTCCAGTGAAACATGAGAACTGGTAGATCCTACCACATTAAAAACACTCTGAGCTTGCTTCTGGAACCACGGAAGGCACCTCTGGAGTCGTCTAGTCCGATTATCACATGCCTAACAGGTGGCCATCCAGCATCTTAATGAAGACCTCCAAGGAGAGGGAGCCTCTGCCTCCCAAGGCAACTCAAGCTCAACCTCCCAAGCAACTCAAGCCCAATCACAAATTTCCAGATGTTGGAAACTTTGCCCAGACACCAAAAGGCCTCTTTACAACTTTCTCCAGTGGCTTTTGGTTCTGCCCAATGAGACCAAATATGACAAGTCTGATCTCTCTTCCACAAAATAACCCTTTGAATCCCTGAAGACACGGATCATGTCCCCCTTGAGTCTCCTTCTCTCCATATGCCATCTCTCTGCCCCACAATATCTCTGCCATCTATCCATCCTCTTTTCTCTAACAGCTAGCTCTGGTCCCTATCACCCACTTTGACCCATCCTCCACAGATCCACCAAAGGGATTTTTCTAAACTGGGGTCTGACCATGTTACCCTCCCTCCATTCAATAAATTCCAGTGGTTTCATATTTCCTCTGGGTCCAACACAAATTCCTCTGTTTGGCATGCAGATCTTTTTTTTTTTGGTCATATTTCACATTACTCCCCTCTATATGCTCTACGGTCTAACCAAATGCCTTCTTGCTAGTCATTCCCATCTCTGTCCCCAGTGCCCAGAAGGTTCTCCCTCCCTTCTTGGAATCTCACTTTCCTTCAAGAATCAGCTTGAGTATCACCTTCTACAAGAGGTCTTTCCAGACTCTCCTGGCTCCAGTGCCTTCCATTCCCATCTCCCCCTAACACTTCCCAAGGCTACCTTGTAGCAGTTTTGCATGGGTTTTGTCTACACAACTACAGGTGTCTGTTGCCTCCCATTAAAATGCAAGTTCCTTGAGGGCAGGCAAGGTTTTACTTTTGTCTTCCTATCTCCAGCCCCTCATACTGTGCCTGGCATGGCATATGGACTTAATAAAGGGTGCTGATTGACTGGATGGAATCTCATATGATGTAAAATGAAGGCTTCTCATCAGCCCAGATGACTGCCATCTTCTCAATGGCCCTCCTAAGCTAGGACCTTGAGCTGGACTCCATATTCCAGGGGAGGTCTGAAGAAGGCGCACCAGAGAATGACCCTCCCCTTCTGATTCTCTCAATGAAGTCCCAGCCTGTGCTTGCGTTTTTGTCCACCAGACCTCAGGACAGACTCCTACTGAGTTTCCAATCCACTAAAATGTCAAGATTTTTTTTCAAGAGAACTGTCCTTTAATCATACCTCTGCCATTTTGTGCGGTGGACACAAATTGTTTGTAACCCAAGTATAAGACTTGCATTTGTCCCTACTAAATGTTGTGTGGCCTGGCAAGGTCATTTTGGATCCTGAATGTCAGCCAGTGAGTCAACAGTTCCTCTTAGGTTAGTGTCATGTGCAAAGGTAATGAGCATAACATCTAAGCTTTTATGCAAGTCAGTGATAAATGCTAAACAAGCAAAAGGCTAAACACAGATCTCTGAGATACTCCACTAGAGACCTGCTCCCAAGCTGTGGGAACCAGGAATGAAAATGAATTAATGAATGAGTGATGGATGGATGGATGGATGGATGAATGAAGCATTTATTAAGCACGTTCTAGGTAGAAAGCAGAGCTAGGTGATGGAGATACAGATCCAAGAGTGAAGGCAGCCTTGAGCCTTACTCAAAGCTTACATTTGAATGGGAGGAGACAACACCTGGGGGATGGTAGCCAAGGAGGGGTATTGGTTTGGAAACTGACAGGATGGTTAGAGGAGCCACAGTGGAACAGATGCCAGTGCTCTTTCCAGTAACAATGTTGGTCCTGAATGGATTACAGTTGGAGACTTAGAAAGGGGCAGGAAAGGGATGTGCGGAAGACAGGAGCACACACACACACACACACACACACACACACACACACACATGCATGCATGCACACGCGCACGCACACAAACACATGCACACCTCGCAGGGGCTAGGTGAAGCCCACCTAATTGTATTACCATCTACACATCTTTCCATCCTGTCCATTAAGAACAACATGAGATACATCATCAAAATCTTTCCTAATATCTAGGGAAATTCTTTGTATGGCATTGCCCTAATCCACCATGTCCAAAAGAACAAAAAATTTCAGTCACTTTATCATACTTGGTACGCCACTATCAAGAAATACTATAAATCAGGCTTGCTACCTAAGAACATTTTTAAAGTCGTGGTTAAAATAGCTCCTTATTAACAAGCCCGGTTCTTTGGTTTGTACCAGCAACGGGCCTGCTGAGAGTTAGCAGTCAATACTCGCGGAGAAAAAGCCCACTGTGGAACTGTACGAGGAGAGGAAAAGTTGATTCCTCTTTACAGAAGCCAAAAGACTCAGCTTTCATTTCCCTTCCCTCTGTCTCAACCTAAATCCTAGAGATCCTTCAAGCCTAGGGAATTCTCTCTCCTCCAGAAGGCTTCCTTCCACCCCGCCCACACTGATCTGAATCCCTCCCTGTATGTTTCCCGGGACTAACGAATTTTGGCACTTACTCTATCAACCAATGCCTGAAGCTGTTTGGAGAATACATCTTGTCTTCACTATCAGGCTGTGACCTCTTGGAGCCCATTCCGTCAGCACCTAGTGCAGTGCTATATACACAAAAGGAATTTATTCACGATTTCATTTAACAACCATTTAGTCATAAATGGCATGAATATTTCTGGAAAGAAGGTGAGGAGGAAGAGAGGGAGAGAGGAGAGGGCTGGACGTGCATTCAGTGGCCGTGTGGTGTTGGGTGCTCTCCAGGATGTAGGCAATAAACCTTAGCATATCACTTAGTGCTTCCAAAAGACATCTGTAAACATGGACGTAGTCTGCAGGCACAGATACAGGCACTCAAACGTGTTTTCCTGATGAAATGCAATTTCCTAAGGCTGTAACTTATACACAGAGCCCTTATCACTGTCATTTTCTATAAACATGCCCTCCTAATCCCCACCGTGGCTCTTGACTGCTGACTGCTCCATCAGTCAGCTAATGTGTAGTAAATACTGAGCTACAAAGGAAGGCAAAAGATGGGCCCTGCTCTCTAGGGGCTCAGTCACCGCTACGAAAGGGCCCTTTTCCTCTCCCTCCCCCACCCCAATATCTGTCCATTTGCTTTTCCTGGCCTCGTTCCAGACACCTCTGCCAGGATCTGCTGTGGACCAGGATTCTCTCTCTTCTAAGCTCACTGAAAACTTTCTATTCCTCTCATACAGTATTGATGGTGCAATAAGATTATATTGGTATTAAAATACAATGAACAGAGCACTGGCCCTGGAGTCCTGAGGACCTGACCTCAGATCCAGCCTCAGACACTTGACACTTACTAGCTGCGTGACTAGTAAGTCACTTAACCCCAATTGACTGGCACCCCTCCTCAAAAAAAAAAAACACTAGTAACAGTATTCTATTACTTGTGTACACAAACTTCTCTCACCAAGCCTTATTTCACTCAAAGCCCAGCCTAGTGTACTCTACATAATAAGTATTTTATTACTATTTCTGCAGTGAATTATTGATCCAGTGGTTATTCAATAAGTGAAATCGGTTAATAGTGTCCTTCTGGTGTAGCCCGTAACATCCATCTTGGGCAAGATCTGAACTATGTGCTAGCATAGGCTTTGTGCCAGGGAAATTGTGAGGGTATTTTTCCCCGTAACTTGACTTTGTGATGAGAGTCCAGCCATTCCTCAGCAGACCACAGGATGATCGCACTGGGGCTCCTCTCATTTCCAGTTAGCCCCCTCCTTCCATAGGCCTGGGTTGGATCCATGGAGGATGGCTGCTGGCAGCTGTGTGCCATTCCATCTTGCTACCACTAAAGAGGCAAACATTTCATTGTTTAGGAATCACAGAGACTCTCAGAAAACATTGACTCAGGGCTTTTGGATTAGAAGAACTTTTTTGTAGCCAAAAGGTAAATACTGAACCACAAGGCTGCTTAACTGGTGACCTCCAAGCCTCCCTGACATCTGCCTTTCTTGCTTCCTAAATCACAGTCCTGCATGTAAACACTCAGGTCCTGGGCTGCTCCAGCAAACTCTGTGCCCAAAGGGAAGCTAGATCTTCCCTGACTCAGCAATTTTAGCACAGAACGGGTACAGACTGGCATAAAACAGAAAGTATCCAAATCTAAAGGCAGTTTATGCCACGATATGTTCACCCCAAGCCTTGGAGAGGGCATTTACCTGTTGTTGTCATTGACTGGTTCTTTAAATCTCTAACAAAGGCAACACAGTGCAGTGTATCACAATTTGGCCTTAGACCCCTAGCCCTGGCCTAGCTTCCCAGTTCTCCCAACTGCTTGGGTAAGTCACTTACCCTCTCCAGGGTTCGGGGAAAGAACTTACCAGTGTAAATAATTATTCACATAAAAAAGCCAAATAAATGTCAATTATCACAGAGATCAGACCTACCGCCGTGAATCTTCCATTCGGAGGGCAAGAAGATCCTGAGGATCACAGAACCGTAAGATAGCACAGTGCTTAGTCACAGGTGCTGATAAATGCCTATTGGCTGATTGCTTTAGATCTAGAAAGCTCCTTAGAAATCAGCTAGCATGGCTTCCCCTCATGTGACAAATGAAGAAACTGAAATCCAAAGAAGATTCCCAGGCCACCTTCACAAAGGTGTTTAAGAAGCAGAGCCAAAATCTAAGCCAAGTTCTCCATTTCCAATAAGTGATATTTCATGATTAATTTCAAATCAGTTCAAAAGTACAATTATCCTATGACAGACAAGACTGTGTTGACTTTAGTAATGTTAAAGCCAGTGATAAAAGCCCTTTCCATGAGTCCCCTCCTGCTCCCCAGAGCAGGAGCAGAAGGAGCACAGCTGGAAGAAGGCATCAGCCAAACCTAGATCCAAGCCCTTTGCCACACCCCTTGAAGACTGTGAGCTCTACTATTCATCTGTCAACCACTATCAGCCCTATGGCTCCTTCTATTTCTCTCCTATCTTTGTACTAATTAGTCACTGGACATTTACAGGGAAAAACGATCCCCAGCCTCCTCTTCCTCCCACCCTCTCATTCTCATTTTCCTCAATCCTACTACAGTCATGTCCCTCTCCAACTCCACCCACCCCTTCCAAAGTGCCCTCTGAAATTCCCATTCCATAATGAGCAAATTTCTCTTCATCCCGGCCTTATTTCTCTCACACTCCTTCTATTATTCCTGGCTGAGATTTTGCTCCCCCTCAGGATCTTGAATTCCAGCTATCCTCTTGATTATCCACTGCATTTGAAACTATCAGCCCCCTCCCTTCCTGGATCCTCACTCCTCTCTCTGAGCTTTCTGTGATAGGACTTTTTCCTCCTCCCTTCTCACTCTCCTTTTCTGACTCATCATCTCTATCAGGACTCATAATTGTGGGTGTTTCTAAGGTTTGTCCTGGGCTGCCTCCTCTTCTCTCTCCATATACACTCTCAGCAACTCCAACAGCTCCCGTGGGTTTAACTGCCATCTTTATGCAGATAACTCATAGACAGAAAGACAGAGCAACACATAAAGGTAGACATGTATAGATGTAACAGATAAAAACCAAACCTGCATATTTGTGAGTGCATCCAGGGCAGATCTCTCCCCTGAAATTCAGTCCCACAAACCAATTACACTTTAGACTTTTCAAACTGAGTGTCTCCAAGTCAACAAGTCCAAAACTGGATTCGTTATCTTTTCCCCCAAAACTTTTCCTCTTACAGACTTCCCTATCTCTATCAACAACTCCACTATCCTTCCAGTCTCCTAGGTTAAAATGTGGCTGGGTCACTCTTCCTTTGCCCATATATTTCAAGCAGGTACCAATGTGACCATAAATACATTAACAACATCTCTCACCTCCAAGTCCTTCCCTCAACTCACTTGGCTCCCACTTAGTCCAGTTCCTTCTCACCTCTTGTCCAGAATATTGCAACAACTCATCTCCCAACTGGTCCCTCATCTCAAGTCTCTCCTTACCTCAGTCTATAACAACCAAAGTAATTGTCATTAAGGAAATATTGGTCCACTCCAGAGATTTCTCACTGCCTCTAAGATCAAACAAAAACCTTTCAGTTTAGCTTTTAAAGCCCTCTACAGCTTGGCCCAACTTATCTTTCTAGCCAGATTGTGTATTATCCCACCACCACCACCAACACCTTGTTTTCCAAACTGGCTTCTCTCTGCTCCTCACACATGACCCTCCATCTACTGTCTCCCAAGTCTGGAAAGGAACCCCTCCTTTCCTCCACCTGGCAGAGTCCTTTCTCTTACTTTGAGAGGAAGTTCAATTATCATCTTCTGCATGAAGCATTTCCTGAGTCACATAGTGGGCTAGTGCCCATCATTCTAAACTACCTTGTCTTTAATTACTTTGTGTAGGTTTGAATTTATTCAGTTCACATGTATGCTGTATGAATTTTTACATGTCCTTGTCATCTCCAGCACTGATAATAAGTAGTATTTATGATAACTAGCATTTATATAGCTAGATGGCACAGTGAATAGAGGGACCTGAGTTCAAATCCATCCTCAGACACTACCCATGTGACCCTGAGTAGGCCATTTAATCCTATTTGCCTCCATTTCCTCAACTGTAAAAAGAGCTGGAGAAGGAAGTGGCAGACCACTCCAGTATCTTTGGCAAGAAAACCCAAAAAAAGGTCACAAAGAGTTGGACACGACTGAAAATGAATGAACAACAAGCATTTATTTTAGAGGTTTAAGGTTTGCAAAGTATCTTATATCTGTTCTCACCTTTGATTTTCACAACCACCTCAGGCAGTAAGTGCTCTTATCCTGTTTTACAGATGAGGAAGCCCAGGCTGAATAAGTTGCTCAGGATCACAGAGATAAAGTCTCATGTCGGAGAAAGGATTTGAACTCTAGGCTTCCTAACTCCAAATCAATCACTAGAGAGAGATCCTGCAATGGAGGAGAGTGGCTGGGCAGGAAATGATGAGGTGGGTTCAAAGAGAGCCCTCCTTGTACATAAAAGATCAGGGAGGAGGTCTCCAATGCCCAGCATCCACCCATTCTGAGCAATACAACAAGGCAAGGAGGGACCTGGGGGCAGGGGGTATTAAGGAAGAGTGAGTTTCCAAATTGATTTCATCTACAGAATGATGAGTTTTTGGGAGACAGTGAATCCTAGGAAAGCCACTGGGGGAAAAAGTTCAGTGAACAGAAGCTCCTTGTGAGCAGTGCCCCCAGAACCTAGCATCGTGCTTGGCACTTAATACACACTTGCTAATGGAGCCTCAGAGCTGCTTAACCCAGGGAGCCACAGTCTTTTCCCTTATTTTCTAGTCCAAAATTGGAGGACTTTAGTAGCAGAATGACAGTCACGGAGAATGTGGGTTTGGTTTTGGTTTTTAGGAGAAATGTTTAAGAGAGGAAAAAAACACCCTGAAAGAATAGATGTGACGGGCTTTAGCAAAGCTTCTGAAGTGCCTGTGGAATAATCAGCTGAGAAACAAGCCAAACAAGCTTCAGTGTGAAGCACTCTTCTGTGGGGCGACCCTGAATCAGCCCGTGTTCACACTGCACACACGAGTTGTCCTTCCACACAGAACCGACGCTCCTTGAGGGCAGGGACTATTTTCAGTTTTCTTTGTGGGAAAGGATCTAGCACAGAGCTGGGCATGAAACAGATGCTCAATAAACATTTGCTGGTCGACTCTATTGGCCAATTTATTACTTCTTTTCCAATGATCTGCCTACATATATGTTCCTTCCTATTCCAATGACATTACCAGCATGTGAAGTACTTTGCAAAAGGGAAAGCTTTATGTAAATGTGAGCTGTTATTCTTTTCCCTTTCCTATTCTGCAGAAACTAATTAATTCTGCCAACATCTATTAAGCATCTACAAGCCCTGAGAAGTCCTCTAATCTGTTCCCTTCTCTCCACAGGGCCAGAACCTGAGTTCAGAGAAGCAAACCTCACCCTAGAACAATTAGGCACTTCCCATGTGCCAGCATTCAAATATCTCTGTGTGGATGTTTACAGTCATAGATAATATGATCTAAAGAAACGATCCCTCTCCATGAGGAGCTTACAAGGCAAGTGTAAAAAGAGGCTTGAATAAGGTCACAGAGTCCACACTAGACCTCCCCTCGCCCGGCCCCTGCTTCCACGAACTGTTTGCCCTCATTCTTTATCTCTTCTGATCAGTGGGCTCCAGACACCATGCTAAGCACTGAGGACACAACAAAGGGTAAGCCAATCTTTGCCCTCAGAGAGCTTTCACACTAACGGAAGCTGAAAAGGGGCGAGGGGCAACGGAAGCCAGGGAAGCAGCCAGGTGGGGAATGAAGGTGTGGCAAAGCTCAGCATCCTCTTTCAACCGCAGATCTGGAAGGAGATCTCCACTGTCCAGCATCCACCCTCTCCAGCCAGAGGACGGAGGAGGGCTGAAGGGCAAGCCTAGGAGTCCACTGCCACCCCCAGTGCAGGCAGATCAGCGCAGCTAAAGCAGACAGCCTGCTTTACTGTCTTTGTTCTCCTAGGGCACAGCATGGTATCTGATGGTGTGGCATAATGGAGAGGGCTCTGCACCGAGGAGCCAGGGTGACCTGAGTTCAAATCCCACATCAGAAACTTATTAGACAAGTCACTTCATCTCCATCAGTTTTAGTTTCTTTATCTGCAATATGGGTCTAAAAAAACACTGACCCAGCAACTGGAGGATCAGATGAGACACTAAACGTAAAGTGCACTGTGAACGTCAACTCTTCACTGTTATTATGAGGTGTTTAATAAACGCTCATTGGTTAGCTGAAGAGAAAAACTTTTGGGCCAGATCTGGGAGCGATCCATGTCAGTTCTGTGTCAGTGCAGAGTCTTTGGGGGTTGCCTGGAAGACTCCAGGCAGGTCCCCTGGGCGGCCCGCGCTGCCTCTCGGAGAATGCACACGCGCCCAAGTGTGTCTGATCTGGGCTACTGGCAAAATGAATGTCCACAGCAGGCGACAGGCGGGGAAAGGGAATCGAATCTGGTCGTGACAGACGACAAAGGGTATCCTAGGAACAAGCGCCTTCCTATCAATCGGGGAATGGAGAGGAAGGGAACAGAATATTACTGTGTCGTAAGAAATGAGAAACATGGGCAGATCTACATGCGCCACCGCGGAGTGAAATCTGCAGAGCCGGGAAACGATGTACACAGTGACAAGAGCGCAAATGGAAAGAACGGCGGAAGGAGCCACAGGTGAATGCTGCCGAGACACAAGAAGACACCGCGTCTTCTGCGCAGGCAGGAGCCCCCTGGCTGTACGCGCGCTGCGCCTTGTGACAGCCCGGTTTGGGACGCACTGATCAGTCCTGCTGGTATTTTCCTCTTTTTTAAATTTTGTCTAGGAAAAATTACCGTTACATGAGACAGCTCTCTGGCAAGGGGAAAGGAAGGGAGGCGGCATGAAATTCAAACGAAAGACGTCGATCAAATCTCGTTTTAAAAGACATCACAGGACACATGATTAGAGGAGGAGACCTTGGAGATCATGGGAGTCGAATTCTCACCACTGAGAGAAGATAAGGAATAACTTCCTCAAAGCCTCAAACAGAGAGGATCAGTCACGGAGTCGGGATTCAAACCCAAACCCTTTGAGCCAGACTACTCGCCAGACAACAAGCCCTCGTTAGGGTCCTCCAGGGGGCATTAGCACGAGGGTCTCCCTGTGGGGAAGGGGGAATCCAGGCCTTGTGAAAGGAGCAAGTGGCTCTAAGAGGCAGTGAGGAGGCAGGAGAGCCCTGCTAAGACGCTTGCCACACTCTAATACGGCGATACGATACTGCAGCACTGTCGCTGACTTGCTATCTTGGAACTCCAGACCATGCCTAGAACGGAGTCTCGTGTTTGCTGAATGAATCATGGACGGCATTCCCCATACTCTGCACTGAGGACATTGGTGGAGACTCTGGATTCTGGGAAAGGTAAGAGTTTGCAGATCCATGTTCGTCACTGCCTTTTTGGAGCTTTCTTTTCATAGCACTGACCGGGAAAGCGGGAGGCCTGGACTCCAGCTCGCCACAAACCAGCTGTATGACCTCGGGCAATTCTCTTAATTTCTCAGTGACTCAGTTTCTCCATTTGCAAAATGAGGAGGTTCAATTCTCTCTCAAGGCCTTCCAATGAACAATGAATCGAGATTTATTTTCTGCTGTAAACACACATTTGTCTATCTTAATCCAGTTTTCTCCATTTCTCAACCGGCATAAGGGTCACCTTTTCCACCGGGAACAATTAACAGACAAAAAGAAAAGAAAGTCAGGCTTTCTCCTCTATATAAATACCCAGAGACACAGGCTTTCTTCTGCTCCATGGTAATCACCATAAGTCTAAAGGCCAACTTAAATTTTTAAATCTTCTGGGAGTCTCATGACAGGATAATGCTCTGCGTATGTCTCAAAGGCTCTTTTCACCATCCAGAATTATGACTTTTTTTGGTGAGCCCATTCTATTAACCAGATGTCTACTATTCTTTAATAGTTGATTAGGGCAAAGGTGGGGGTTCTCTCCAGCAAGAGTTTTCAACATGCTATTGAATAAGACTTTTTTTTTAATTGAAGACTGCATTTAACAGAAATTCAAACAGAGTGAATTAAAGGGGTAATTTCAGATGTACTGAAAGGCTGTAATGTCCATTCAAACTAATGAAGGCACAGGACATTAATCTCCTAAAAAGATTCAAACGCTATAAGTGGAGCAATTCTATTCCTTAGTAGGAACAAATTAAGATGATTTCCCTTGCAGAAATTGCGGTAATTACGAGTAATTATCTTGTACTCTCTAAATTTTCCACTATAGCACTTTCGGCAAATACCATTCCCTCTGAATACTTTATTTGGAAATACAGGAGGAATTGTTTCCTGCTGAATTGTGCTCCGGAGCTCCTACTGGCTGTGTAGGGGTGCTGCTGAGCAATGACCACAGAGGTGGCATCTTGAAATCCAACACAAAAGCCACTCCATTATTGCCATTCTGTGAGACATTCCTCATCAGGTCTCCGGGACACCTGGGAGGCGACAAAGAAAAAGGCAGTACAATAAAGGTGTCATTACACTTAATATGGACTTGTGCATGAAACAACAGAGAAGCTTGCTCCAATGTGCATATCTTGGGGCTATCATGAAAAATATGTCCACAGTTGTTGCCAGAGGTTTAAAAAAAAAGCTATACAAAGTCAAATAGAACACTAGAGGTTATAGCTCAGTTTTCTTTCTGCTACAGAACAGTGCACCCTTGGGCGAATCACTTATAAAGGATGGGGTGGAAGTAGGGGCTCCCAAAAGAACAGCCTTGCATCTGGGCACTATATAAATGCACAGAGATGGGATTCCTGCTTAAGGGAGAGACCTCTGAGTCCATGACACTGTGAATAGGGAGAAAGAGTTCAGAAAAGGAGAGGGAGAGATGTAGGTAGAAAAAGCTGAGGTGAGACAGTTACAAAGAACGAGCTCTGCATGGCAAACAGAAGATGTCCCCAGAGCCACAGGTAGGCAGGGAAAGTTGACCTCCCCCCCAACATGTTCCTTCACCCCCAGAAATAGTTAACAGTGGACTTCTCCAATAAGATCACTTTTTCCTTGGTTGTACTCAGATGTGATTTCATTTCAGAGTTGAAAGGCCCATTTACTAAAATGTATTCTATCATCTACCCTCATTTGTATGACTTCCCTGATTTCCATCTTACTGCTTGCTTCAATATATGTTTGACTTTTAATTTTACTGAGGATTTTTTCTTCAATTATTCAACATCCTTTTTTGGCCCTCCCACCTCCACCATCCACTAAAAAGAAGGAAAGAAGAAGAAGAAAGAGTAGAGGAGAGGAAGAAAAGAGAGAAGAAAGTAAGGAAGGAAAGAAGTAAGGAAGGGAAGGAGCCAGGGATGCAGGGAGGGAGGGAGGGAAGAAGGAAGGGAAGAAGGAAAGAAAGAGGAAAGAAAGCAAAAAGGAAGGAAAGACAGAGAGAGACTGAAGAAAGAAAAGCACCTTGCTATCACAAAAGCACAATAAAGGAAACATGTTCTTATACTGGTTATGTCCAAGAATGTAACTCACATAATGCACATTGATCTATCATCTCTGTCAAGAAGCAGCGTTTTTGTGGCACATGACCAAGAATTGGAAACTAAGGGGGCACCATCAAAAGGGAATGCATGACCAGGATGTGGCCCCTGAATGGAATGGCATCACGGTGTAAGAAACTGGCCCCAGCAGTGGGGGGGAGGGGGGGGGAAGAAGGGAAGTTGGGAGGGGTTGGGGGGAGAAGAGACTCGTATAAACTCCTATAAAGTGAAGAGAATGGAATGAGAAGAACAATTAATACTAATAATATCAATATGATAAAAGTGAACAATTTTGAAAGACTCAAGAGCTCTGATAAACACCATGACCAACCATGATTCCAGGGGACTAATAAAGAATGATGCCTCCCACCTCAGACCCTGGGGCTCAGGTATAAACTCCTTTTCCTCAGCCCCCTCAAAGGCTGTTCCAAACTCTCTTATCCTTCTTGATGTCTGCAGGAGATGCTCCTAGTAGCGTCTCCTCTCTTATTCATCTTCAGTCTCTTCAGAGCAGGAATTCCAAACTATCAACAGCCATATGAAAAAATGCTCACAAATCACTAATAAATAGAGAAATGCACATCCAGGAAACTTGGAAGTTCTACCTCAAACCCAACAGACTGGCACAGTTGACAGAAAAGGAAAATGACAAAAGTCAAATGGGGCTCTGGGAAAATGAGTGTATTAATACACTGTTGGTGGAGCCGTGGACTGGTCTAGACTTTCTGGAAAGCCCCAAAAGCTATTAAACTGTACATCCTCTTTGACCCAATAATGCCACGATTGGGTCTCTGCTCCAAAGAGATCAAAGAAAGAAGAAAAGGGGCCATATGTACAAACATATTTACAGCAGCACTTTTGGGGGATAGTACGGAATGGGAGTGAGGTAGTGTTCATCAACTGGGAAAGAGCTGAACAACTGAGGGCACGTGAATGTGAGAGAACGGGACACTCTTGTCCCCCCAGAAATGATGAAGAGGATAATTTCCAAGACACCTAGGAAGACTTGAAAGAACTGATACAAATTAAAATGAGCAAAATCTAGAAAACAATTTATACAATAATAACGTTGTAAATGCAAGCAGCTTTGAAAGGCTAAGGAGTTCTGATCTACGCGGTGACCCACCACAGTTCCCAGAGGACTAGTGATAAAGCATGCTGCCCGCCTCCAGAAAGAGGTGCGGGTCTCAGGGGGCAGACTGAACCCCATGTTGTGCTGTTGTTGCTTTTGCTGGGTTTGGCTCATAACCAGAAAGAGCCGAGCCGCATTGTGCCTTCTACCTACGTTTGTAACGGGTTTTGTTTTTCTTGCTTTTCATTTGGGGGGAAGGAGAGAGGAAGGAGCTGAGGAGGGAATTCAGACTTGAAAATAAAACTGAATTTTTTAAAATTCTGTCTCTGCTTGTCTAGTGGCTCCTTTCCTGCAGCCCACAAACACACTTAAATCTCACCTATCCTTTAAAAAAATATCCTCTCTAGGGCAGCTAGGTGGTACAGTGAACACAGCACTGGCCCTGGAGTCAGGAGGATCTGA
Organism: Pseudochirops cupreus; assembly: GCA_028627135.1. Lineage (NCBI taxonomy): Eukaryota > Metazoa > Chordata > Mammalia > Diprotodontia > Pseudocheiridae > Pseudochirops > Pseudochirops cupreus. The sequence continues at coordinate 580,467,983 of CM053580.1, forward strand.
GTTCAGATCCGGCCTCATACACTTAACACAAAAAGTAGCCGTGTGACCTTGGGCAAGTCACTTAACCCCAACTGCCCTCCAAAAAAAAGCAAAAACAAAAATATCCTCTCAAGACCTTATAACCTCTGCCAGCATCTGTCCTCTCCCTATCCATTCTCCACAGAGTTATCACAGTAATTTTCCTAAAGTAGAGTTCTGACCAGGCCAACCCCCCCATCTCAATAAATCCTATTGGTTCTTTCTTTTCTCTGGGATGAGACATGAACACTTGTGATTGGAATTTTAAAATATTCACCACCCGGCCCCGTGCTACATTTCCTCCCCTCCGCACTCTCCATAGCGCACTGGGCCCGGCCAGAACAGCCTGAGGTCAATTCTGACTAACTTGGCTTTGGTCAAGTCACTAGCCCTCTGTTTGCCCCAGTTCTCTTATCTGCAAAATGGGGCTAATAGCACTTGACCTGTGAAGACCAAATGAAATAGTGTTGGTAAAGTGCTCAGCACTGCCCCATCATGTGTAAATGCTACACAGATGCCAGCTAGCAGTGGTAGTAATTCTAGACTTCAGATGGCCCTCCATCTCCCATCTCCCTGCCTTTGCACAGGCTGTGCCCCCCTCCTCACCTCAGAATCCCTGGCTTCCCTCCAGACTTCCTTCTGCAGGAGCGGCTCCAGATCCCCCCTCCCCAGGCCCAGGCAGGGTCTCCTCCAGTCATCTTCCAGCTGTTATAGACGTACATTCACATGCGCATACATGTATGCGTGTACCCATGTGTACATATAGATGGACCTCCAGATGTATAAGCTGTTTTTTCCTTGCTCCCCTCTGAGAATGAAAGCTCCTGGAGAACAAGAATTGCTTTCTTTTTGTCCCTGTCTGTATCCCGGGGCAAACACCCAGCAAAATGTCTTCTCCACAGCTCCTTGAACCGGTCTTTGGCACACTTTCACTGTTCCTGTCTGTGTCCCCAGCACTTAGGACGATGCCTGGAACACAGCAGGGTAATCACAAAGGCTAATTAGCCAGCTCACTTGCTCAAATACAAATGCAGAGGGAGAGCACCGCAAGGCGAAAAACGAGGACTCTGAGGGGCTCTGAGAAGCCAAAGGCCTGCGCGAACTGGTGTGACAAGAATCAGGAAAACGGTGCGGAAATAAACCAAAGGGGCAATCCCCGGCCCCGAGGGAGAAGGGTGGCAGCACAGGCGCCACCAGAAGAGGCGCACAGGGCAGCCAGCACAGAGAGCACAGAGAGAGGGAAGGAAGGAGGGAGGAGAAAGAAAAGCACAAGACTTTAAGATAACTTAGAAGAAGAAATGAAGCAATTGGATGAAGTGATCTTTAATGGCTAATGTTGGAAGAGGCTCTGACAATCCCTGGCTGGTCTGGCACGACAGTCTCCTCGTGGAAAACATAGAAAGTCAGCAGTTCCTGTCTTTCTCCTAAGCCAATAAGCATCACACTAGCTGGTCTTCTTAGTTTCATCACTGCAAGCACCAGAAGAACTGGAGAGGTCTCAACCTTTGGGGGTCACTGGCAGAATTTCTTGGAGCAGCCTCTGCTCAATTTATAGTTGTTAAGACAATACAGCTACATATAATACTCAAGGAAAGTATGTTTTCAAAACTCTTAAATTGGAAAAATTCTTAGTTCTATTTAACCAAAAAGAGAGAGAGAGACTTTTTATATTACTGTTTAAAAATCAGTCACAGTGAGAGGTGCAGACTCTGTGCCTATTAATCCTCTCAAGTTTGCTAGGTCAGTAGAAATATAAAATGGCAGAGAAATGATGAAATGTTCAAGTTAAAGGGACCTTAAAATTATAGGCTGATGGATTTGTTACAGCTGGAAGGGAGCTTAGAACATAAAAATTTCAGTGCCAAGAACAACCATAGAACATAGAATGTCAGAGCCAAAATGGATCTTTAAACAGACAAAGTCAGAGCTATGAGAAGCCTTAGAACAGAAAATATCAGAGCTGGGAAGGGCCTCATAACACAAAATATCAGAGCTAGGAAGGGCCTCATAACAGGAAATGTCAGAGCTGGGAGGGGCCTTAGAACAGGGGATGTCAGAGCTGGGAAGGGTCTCAGAACAGGGAGTAGTAGAGCTGAGAGGATGTTTATACACACACATATATATGTCTATACCTACACATATGTGCATTTACTTATAAAATGTGCTTATATCTACTTATAAAACACCTGTGTACACCAGTGGCTATTATTATTTGTTACATCTTAAATCTCTCATTTACCCTTTTATTCTCAGTAGTCAAATGAGCTCAAAAACAGTCCACACTCAGTTCTATAGACATTAACCTCACTTACTCAACAATCGCTGTCTAAAACCCAGGGAAAGCTAGGAAGGAAACAAGCAGCCCAAGCCTCTGAGCTTCTGCCACAGTGATCACCCAGTACAAACACTAAAATGCCTGTGCTTTCCTCACTATCATGGCACTCAGGTTCATATTCAACATTTCCTTCTTCCTATTTTATGGAAATTTGATAGACTTAACCATTTCCTAGCCGAAACAGTATTAGACTCAAAAGATTAGAAATCCAGTTACTAGAGGGAGCCCGGCCTTCTGGTACCAACAAAAAAAATCATATTGAGATTACTAATTAGGACACGTAGGAAGACGCCATAAAAATGATAAAAAGTAGACACAGAAACGTCCTAATCAACAGTCTGGCTCTCTCTGCTGTGAAGGCAAAGAGGCCTCCACACATCTGTGGCCCCTGAAAACAGCCCTTCCGGAGCGAATGAGAGATATTCTTAATGATCACCCTGCGCCATCAAGAAAAATCAAGTCCAGGACTATCACAGGATCTTCTTGGAAAAGGCTCTGACACACCAAGTGCTAAGTTTCAGTCTCATCTGGGGATCTGACTAACTTGGAGCAGACTGCACTCTGACAATGGCAGACAAACGAGGTGTTACTGGGGGGGGCCCTGGAGAAGAGAAATGGAAATCCACAGGCAGCCTCAAAACCTCAGTGCAGCAGCCAGGTCCTGCAGTCTCCTGGTCCCCCAGGCCTCCACGTCCCACAGTCTTAGCCTAACTCCCCTATCACCTGCCCAATCCCTTTTCACCAGAAGTGTTAACAGGTGGTCAGATGAAGTGACAAGTGTCCTGTTTCCTCTCTCCTGCCTATTCTGCAGTAGACTTGGAAAAAATAATTTGTGAGTAAGGAATTATGGGAAATAACCATCCCCCTTACCCCTCCT
>CM053580.1:580471312-580516381 GCA_028627135.1 Pseudochirops cupreus
ATTTCCTCTGCCTCAGCTTGTGTTTCCTTGCTGGTGAGACGAGAGGTTTGGCCGGGACAGTCTGTGAGGGGCCTCGGGGCTCTAGGTGGAGGACTGGTCGATTCTGCTCCACTGAGGCCTGGGGATGTCCTCATGTTCTTCCCACAATTTCAGGCCTGCTTTTATCTCTGGGGTCTTCAAAAGCATCATTTATCATCTAGTTTAGTCTGAACTGCAAATGCTTAATGCTTCAGGCAAAATGACCTATATTTCTACTTCCATGAAATGAGTTAGTTCTCCACCTTCTACATAAAAGAATTCTAGAATTGTAGCAATCCACATGCATTTGTATAGATACCGTATGTTATGTGTGTGTTTTATATATCTTTCTATACATACAAACGTATATACACACATACGTACATGGCAGCCTTGGAGTCAGAGAGTCTTGGGTGCAAGGTTGGTCTCTGACACATATACTGGCTCTGACTTCACTCTTCAGCACCCCAAAAAAGAGCAAGGGCTGATCTGCAGGGTGGAAAAAGTCCCCAAGACATCGCAAGTCCAATTCAAATGGAGGAGACAGGGATAGAGGCAGAGAAATACAGGATTAGGCAGATCTAAGTCAGGCCTGCACAACATACGATCCCCCCTTGCAACCCACCAAAGGATTTAGGGTGGCCCTCGAAAAATGTCGGGTTGCCACTGCTCATTCAGAGAAACTTTGACAATAGGTCTAGAAACAGACACACTGTCTGTCCTGAGCTAGGCCTGGCCCAGACAAAGAGGAGAGGCAAATCATTAACTGGCATTTATAAAGTGTCTACTATGTGCCAGGCACTGGGCTAAGTGGTAGGGGCACAGACAAGGACAGAAGATGGCCCCGGTGTCAAGGAACTCACCACATGCCAATGCCTTCAGAGGAGCGAGTTACAGAAAGGACAAACAGGAGGTGAGCTCAGAGGGATGTGGGGCAGGAAAGAAAGTGCTCCCCCAGAAGAGAGGATCTAGGCTGAGCCTTGAGGCAGGAGGCCGAGATGAGGAGGTTAAGCATTCGAGGCACGACGGTTGGCTGGCAAAAGCAGAGCAGGAAGACTGGGGTCCTGTGGGAAGGACAGCCATAAGGTGGTCTGTGTTGCCACATTGTGAACGACATGGTAGTAAGGGTGGGACTGTAGAAGTAAAGGGTGAGACTGGAGAAATAAGAAGGGGCTGAGGTTAGGAAGGGCTTCTCTACCTGATCCTGCTCTGATCTCTTGGGCTGCAGAGCATCCACCATCCCCCCCTCTGGGGAAGCAGGGTCTGCCTGTGCCAGCTGCAGCCTGGCACCATAGAGGCTGTGACCCCCTTACTCCCTGAGGGTTGGAGGTAGGACTCCAGGGAGTACCTTGTCCAGCCCCTCTTTATCCTCTCCTCATCCCAATGTCACAGGGTCTGTGTGTCCCTCACAGGGGTCCAGGTTGCTATCTGAGCCTGCTATCTGCCCCAGAGGTCTGTCAAACAATCATCCCAGGAAGCTTCCCTGAGGGTGAGGACCTGGAAGAAGCCCCTCTCCAAGGGAAGCCACCAGGCTTGAGTTTAATCCCTTCGTTCTATCTAGAAGAGGAAATCAAAGCCCAGAGGGGCTGGGGGCTAGCCAGCTGAATGTAAAGTCCCTAAGGTCAGGAACAAATTTGTTTTTGTCTTTCAATTGCCAGTGCCTACCATGGTTTCTGACACACAGTAGGTATTTAATCGATGCTTGTGGAATTCAATTAAACTTGACCAGGTCTCACCAGGAATCATAGCGAACAATGAGGGGATTAGAACTCAGCTCTCCAGTCTCCCATGCTTCGCCCTCTCTACTACGCTGCTGGCCATGTGACTGCTATCCAGATTAGAATCTTAGTTTCTTAAGAGGTGAATACTTTCAGTTCAATACTTTGGAAGTCTTCCCGCCCATCCCCCAACAGAGCAGAAATCCCTTGAGCTCTCTGACACATACTTCCTTGGAAAAGCTTCACTGACGGGGAACTACAATCTTTTTAAAATAATTGTTTGTTTCATCTTACTCATTTAGAAGATACAGAACTAAGTAGTTGAAAACCTAAACACGCAGAACTTTTAAAAGCTTGTTGGCACAAAGTTCAGACGATTCATACCGAAGTCGCTATTTCTTTTCTCTTTTTTCTTAAAAATTTATTATTTACCTTATGACAATCTTTTCTGTCTAAATTTTGAGTTCCAAATTCTGTCCCTCTTCCCACCCCCTCTCCTACCCCCTAAAAAGGCAAGCAACATGATATCAGTTACAAATGGGGAATCACACAAAACATATTTCCATATTAGCCATGTCATAAAACCAAGCAAAAAAAGAAAGAGAAAAGAAAGAAGACTAGAAAATTATACTTCAGTTTGCACTCAGAGTTAAGCAGTCCTCTCTCGTCGCACGTCCTTTGAAATTGCCTTGGATCACTGTATTGCTCAGAGTAGCTAAATCTTATGCAGCTGGTCATTGCTGCCCATTGCTCTGACTGTGCACAGCGCTCTCCCAGTACTTCTCACTTCACTTTGCATCAGTTCATGTAGGTCTTGCCGTGTTTTTCTGAAACCACCTCCCTCATCATTTCCCACAGCACAATGGTATTCCATCAAAATCATACACCACAACCTGTTCAGTCACTCTCCGATGGATGAGCATCCTCCCAATTTCCAATTCTTTGCCACCACAGAAGGAGCTGCTATAAATATTTTTGTGTGCATAGGTCCTTTTTCTTTTTATTTGAGGCCTTTGGGATACAGATGTAGTAATGGTATTGCTGGGTCAAAGGATATGCACAATTTAAAATCCCTTCGGGCATAGTTCCAAATTGTTTTCCAGAATGACTAGACCAGTTCACTACTCCACCAAGAGTTTATTAGCGTACCTATTTTTCCCTCATCCCCTCCTAGTATAGTCATTTCTGATAGGTGTGATGGTACTACAGAGTTGTCTTAATTTGCATTTTTCTAATCAATAGTGATTTAGAGGGGTGGCTAGGTGGCACAGTGAATAGAGCACCAGCCCTGCAGTCAGGAGGATCTGAGTTCAAATGTGGTCTCAGACACTTAACACAAAGCTAGCCGTGTGATCTGGGGCAAGTCACAATCCCAATTGCCCTGCCTTCCCCCCTCCAAAAAGCAAAAAGAAAAACAGGAAAAAAATAGTGATTTAGACATTTTTTTCCAATTACTATAGATAGCTTTAATTTCTTCTTCTGAAAACTGCCTATTCATATCCTCTTATCATTTATCAACTCAGGAATGGTTCTTACTTTTTTAAATTTGACTCAATCACATATTTAGCATATATTTGAAAAATCAGAGATATCTGTTGTAATTTTTTCATGTTACTTTATCGTCTATGTATCTTTTAAGTACATTGTCTTGTACCTTTTGGTAAAATGTAGCTTCCCTGATTATTTCTTTTCATTAGGTCAAGTTTTGCTTTTGCTTTGCCTGAGATCATGATTGCTACCCTGCCTTCTTTACTTCCGCTGAAGCCTGACAGATCCTGCTTCAGTCCTTTATTTTAATTCTGTGTGTGTCTTTCTGTTTCGAGTATGTCTCTTGTAAACAACATATTGTTGAATTCTGGTTTCTGATCCTTTCTGGTATCTGTTTCTGTTTTATGAGTGAGCTCTTCCCACTCATATTCACAGTTATGATTATTCTGTATTTCTCTCCATCCCATAAACTTCTGTTCCTTCCCCTCTCTTCCCCTCCTCCCTCTCCCTCTCCTTCTCCTCCCCCCCCTCTCTCTCCCTCTCTCTCTCTCTTTCTCCCCCACCCCTCTCCCTCCTCAAAAATGTATTTGCTTCTAACCACTGCCTCCCTTAATCCTCCCTGCCCCTAATCCTACCCCTTCTTTCTCTTATGCCCTTCCTCTCCTATTTCCCTATTGGATGAGTTACATTTCTATATGCAACTGAGTGTGTGTGTGTGTGTGTGTGTGTGTATGTATGTGTATATTATTCCTTCTTTGCACCAATTCTGAGGAGATTCAACCACTGCCTGCCATCCCACCCACCCATTTTCCCCTCCATTATAAAATCTCTTCCTTGTGGGCCTCTTTTATGTGAGAAAATTTTCCCCATTCTACCTCTCCCTTCCCCCTTCTCCCAGAACATCCCTCTTTCTCTCCTCTTCATTCCTTTCGGAGATTGTTCCAACACAATTGACTCAAACCATTGACCTCTGTCTATGTAAACTCCTTTTAACTGCCCAATAATGATAAAGTTCTTAGGAATTACAAGTATCAGCTTCTTACATAGGAATGTAAACAGTTTTACTTTATTGAGTCCCTTATGATTACTCTTTCAAGTTTGCCTTTTTTATGCTTCTCTTGAGTCTTCTGTTTGAATGTCAAATTTTCTATTTAGCTCTGGCCTTTTTATCAGGAATGATTGAAAGTTCTCTATTTCATTAGATATCCATTTTTCCCTTAAAGGGTTATACTCAGTTTTGTTGGTGGGGTGATCTTTGGTTGTAATCCTAGTTCCTTTGCCTTCCTAGATATCATATTCTAAGACTTCCACTCCTTTAACATGGAAGCTACTAAATCTTACATGGCTCCACAATATTTGATTTGTTCCTTTATGGCTGCTTGAAGTATTTTCTCCTTGTCCTGGGAATTCTGGAATTTGGCTCTAATATTCCTGGGATTTTTCATTTTGGGATCCCCTTTAGGAAGTGATTAGTGGATTCTTTCCATTTCTATTTTACCCTCTGAATCTAAGATACTGGGGCAGTTTTCCTTGATAATTTATTGAAATATGATGTCTAGGCTCTTTCTCTGATCATGGCTTCCAGGTATTCCAATAATTCTTAAATGATCTCTCCTCAATCTGTTTTAGGGCAATTATTTTTCCATTAAGATATTTCACATTCTCTTCTATTTTTCACCCTTTTCACTTTGTTTTAATGTTGATCAGTGTCTCCTGAAGTCATTAGCTTCCACTTGCCCAATTCGAATTTTTAAGGAATTATTTTCTTCAGTGAGATTTTGTACCTCTTTTTCTATTTGGCCAATTCTGCTTTTTAAGGAGTTCTTTTCTTCAGAGGATGTTTGTACTTCCTTTTCCATTTGACCTATTATTTTTAAGGAGCTCCTTTCTTCAGTGAATTCTTATGCCTCTTTTACCATTAGGATAATTCTGTTTTTAAATGTGTTATTTTCTTCGGTATGGGGGGGGGAGGCTCTTTTATCAAACTGTTTGTTCTCTTTTTTTCTTGCATATCTCTCACTTCTTTTCCCAATTTTTCCTCTACCACTCATCTCTTTCTTCAACTCAGGAATGCCTGCCAGGCTTGGGTGCAATTAGCATTTTCCTTTGAGATTTGTTCTTGGTAACTGCTTTCACATGGCTGTCTTTTTCTGAGTCTATTTCTTGGTCTTTCCTGCCACCGCAGCAGTTTTTTATGGTCGAATTCTTGTTGTTGTTTGCTCATTTTTCCTGTCTACTTCTTGACTTGGAACTTCATATTAAAGCTGAGCTCTGCTTAGCTGGGGGTGAGGAGGCACTGTGCCAAGTCTCATACTTTTTCACGCTGCTGTTTTCAAAGCTAGTTCTGGGGGTCTGCAAGTTTTTGGTGCTTCCAAAGTTGTGTGATCCTGAGAGAGGTAACTGCCAAAGTCCCCTAGTTCTTAAGAGATTTATGTGAAACCAAGAAGAAAAAAATTACAAAGTAATTGAGTCAAATGGGACAAAGATATTCTTAGCTACAAAAACTTCAAGAGGGGAACTGACAAGAAGGTTCAAGACCAAAGCTTCATATAAATCCTACAAATGTCAGTGAAGTGATACAATTTTTACAGCTTTCAATAAAAGGACATGGTTTTAGCACATCAATAAAAGCTGTCTTAAAGCTGAACCATACATTGTTATTAATGATTTAATGAATTCACCGTGGGAGCTAAAGCTGATGGGGCCAGCCAGTGATTTCATATTTTCTCTTATTGCAGAAAGATTTTCTGTAGCACGTCCTCCTTATGGCTGCCCAGCAAGATAGAAGAGGCTGATGGGACCCTTCTGGAGACTGGCTCATCTCAACTCTGCCATCTTTTGCTTTTGTGTTGTTTATTTGATGATCCCAGACTTCCTCTATTTCCCATGAAGTATATCCATGAAGCTCTCTAGATTTAATAATAGATTCCCCAAAATTCCCAAGGAATTATGGAATCTTAGAGGTGGAAAAGAACCCTAAGGGGGTCACCTAGGCCAATACCAACACACCCGGCTTGTTGATAAGGGAACACAGACCCAGAGATGGGAGGGACTTGCCGGAATTCTCTTAGAAGGGAAGAGGCCCAGACGGGACTAGAACCCACATCTCCTCGTTAGTATAATGCATCATCCACATGAAATGCACGTAAAATGCATTAGCTGAAACACCCTTAACCACCCACCAAATGGCCTTTCTCTTTTTATATCTACCTCTAGCCATAAAACTAGATCATTTTGTTCTCATACCAATGAACAAATTTGGGAATATAATATATAGGGACAGAGACAGAGAGGGAGCAAGGGAGAAAGAATAAGAGAGACACAGAGAAAGAGAAAGAGAATGAGTGGTAGGGAGAAAAAGAATGAGAGAGAATGAGAGAGAGAGAGAGAGAGAGAGAGAGAGAGAGAGAGAATACTTTCCTTACTCCCTTCAAGTAAACAGTAATTGTGGGAAAGGGTTTCCACCTGAAAAACCTAAATACTTAGGACTGGAGGAGGCTTGCAAGCTTGTAAACATCTCTACCATTAATAGTTGCTCACTCAAGGACATCTCAAGGACATCTATCATGTTTTCCTTATTTTAACAAAACTTCTACTGTGGTTCTTGATGGCATTGTAACCATAATACATTCTATTAAATGGTACTTAGACAATTAACTGAGCAGCTAGATCAATTATTCAACTGATCTTTATTTGAAACCTGTAGGACCAGGTCACTCCAGTACCTCAAAGCTTTTAGTTAATTTCCATTGCCTGTGAGATAAGGACCAAACTCCTTAGCCTAGCACATTCTAGCCTACTTGTCCAGGCACATCTTCCACCATTCTACCTCACCAGCTCTATGCTTCTGTCAGACTAGACTAATGAAAGGTCCTGCCTTCCTCACACACGATTCCCCATCTCTTGGCCCCTGGCTCTCAGGGGCTACAGTTAGTTCCTCTTGAGGCTGGAGCTGGTTCTTTGCTTTGCTGCCAAGAGTCGCCTCCTTGTGACTTCCTCCGTGTCTGCCTCTGGATACAGTATGTCTCTGCTCCCTCTGTTGGCCTTTCGTTGTCTCTAACTGCTGGATCATGTGTCTCTCTTAGGTGAGCAACTTGACTAGAGAATAAGCATTTATCAAGCACCTACTGTGTGCTGGGCACTGTGCTAAGTATTTCACAAATATTATTTCACTCAATCCTCTCCACAGCTCTGAGAGGTGGGCGCTGTTATTATTTCCACTTCACAGCTGAGGAAACAGGCAGACCGAGGCTGAGCAACGTGCCCAGGGCCACACAACTTGTCAGAGTCTGCAGCCATGTTTAAGCTGAGGTCTTCCTGACTCCAGGCCCAGCGCTTGCCCTGCTGTGCCACTGGCCACCCGCCTAGATGCTTCTCCTAGTTGTCACGGGCAGTGGAGATCTCTCTTGGCCTGGGTTCTTCCTCCACTTGTGACTTCTGTCCTGGAATGCCAAGCCCTCAAACTCTTGTCCCTACCTAAGAAACGTCCTTTCCTCTCTACCCCCATTACGTCCTGCTGACACCCCCATCTGAACAGCTCTAATCTCCTTAGCTAAAAATGATTTCTCCTTCACCTGATCTCACAGCACTTTATCATCCTCTTATATAAGACTCATAAAGAAGGTACAGGCATGGATTGCTTGTGATAGATAATTCCAAAGGGAATCACTGAAGGGATGACCGGCTAGCTCATAGAGTTACTTAAGTATTTTGAACAGCCACTTCTACATTATTATAATGTACTAAGAGGGAGGTATTTGCCCCTTCCTCCTCCCTTTCCACTTAAATAACTAAGGAAAATAAATTATGTCTGTCCAACAAAGATACATAAATGTTGACAGATAGGACTGCTACCTAGGAAACATTAAAAAAAGACTGAGAAAAGGAATGGACTTATAGGAAGAGAGCTTGGGCAAACAGGAGAAAAGGATGCAGGGTCATCTTTATCCTACACTACAGACAATATACTGAAAGACTGGAAATTCTGCAGAGGCTTCCCTGGTCTGCGAAAGGGAGGTGGAAGGTGGCTTGTGGTACAGAGAAATGATGAGCAGTAGGAGGGGGAAAGGAAAAAGGAAAGGAGAGGGGGACAGAAGGAAGAAAGAGACTGACCATGAGAGGGAGGGGATTGATTGTAAAGTGGAAGGAGGGAGAGAGAAAGAAAATGAGAGAGAGAGAGAGAGAGAGAGAGAGAGAGAGAGAGAGAGAGAGAGAGAGAGTGAATGAGACAGAGAGAGGAAATAAGAGGGAGGTGGAGGGGAAAGGAGGGAGAGAGAATGAGAGAAAAATCCCTGCCCTATTCCCTTCAAGTAAATAGTAATTGTGGGAAAGGGTTTCCACCTGAGAAGCCTGAATACTTAGGACTGGAGGAGGCTTGCAAGTTTATAAACATCTCTATCATTAATAGTTGCTCACTCAAGGACATCTACCATGTTTTCCTTATTTTAACAAAACTTTTTTCTGTAATGTTATGAGCTATACTTAGAAATAGTGTCACCCAACACCCTGGCAACTACTACATAGATGGGAAACCTGGCACAGGTTTCTGGGGTGGAGGGAGAAAATCCTCCCAACTTCTCTTGGGCCATTCATGTGAACTGGTAAGGATTCCAGTAGATCCTGTGCCCCCACCTCACCATCTGCTACTAGGATGGGTGGTTCTTGAGGCCACTGACCCTATTTCATTTATCTTTGTGTCTCTCCCAGCATCTTGCACAAGACCCTACACATAAGCATGTACATAAATGCACTTAATAAATGGTAGCTGAATGAATAAGTTAGGGGTTTAGATTTCCAGTAAAGAAATAAAGAATTTTCTCCACAACAAAGATGTTAAGATAAAGAAAAGACTTTTGAAGTATGTGCGGATTTGGAAGGAAAATATGATGGGACACTCCCAAATACAAACATATAGAATGTAGTACCCCCAACAGCACATCTGAACAAGCTTCTAAAATCTGACTCTGTCAGAGAAGTAATTTAAGGAGCCTCATTCACATAATATTAACGTGACAAGTATAACAAGATAAATACATCATATGATTCTCAAATGACATAATTAACATAACATATTTGACATATTCGTATTAATGATCTTTTATTATGTATGAACAGTCATATTACATTAGATAAGCCATGAAAAGATCTAATCACTGTCAACTTTCTTAGAGGTTTTGACTGCACTCTTATTTACACAATGTTATCTCAAACTAATCCTTGGATTTAAAAGAGTATAAATCTTCTCACAATTGTAAACAAACATGTTACTGTGAGATGAGCATTTCAATTAGATTCGAATGTGAAATGCAGGATATGAATATTCTGTGATGCAGCGCTGCCCTAGAACTGCCCGGCACCAATGAGGAAGATTGTGTTACGGCCCGACGCCACCTGTCAGGAGAGTGTTCAAACTGCTACAATGAGGCAAGCCAGGGTTCTCTCTGTCCTGGCTATCTTGGTGGAAGGACCTGGATTTCTACTCCCTGACATTAAATTGAAAAAGCTGCGTTTATACCAGCACCCTCCAATCAAGCACCATTGTTGCCCTGGAAAATCCATTATTGACTGAACATTCATGAATTCACCTAATGTTCTTTTTGAAACTTGTATTTTCTAACCAACACAAGTCATGGAACAATATAGAGCAGGTCCAAATGAGCTATTTCTTATTTTGTGTGTTGTGTATTCATTTATCTGTGTACATGTTTCTAACGCTGGTCACCCCTTCTGGAGAGCACACCTGGAACCTTCTAGTGACATATGTGTGCTGATCCTTTCTGATGGGTCCCTAGATAAAGGACAAAACCCAGACTGCTGGTTGGTCACCTGTGCCCCGCTTCCACGCACAATCGTGAGGGAGGTTGGAGAAGCAACCCAGAAGGCACCAATAATCTCTCCATACCAAGTCTAACAGCATTTGCTCAATCCTCCTCCTCTCTGATCCCTCTGCGGCCTTCAATGCTGCCAATCATGTTCTTATCTCAGGATATTTGGGGCGCTGCTCTCTCCTGGCTTTCCTCTTACTTTTCTGACCCCCTCTTCTCAGTCTCCTTACTACATCTCCATCCATGTCATGCTCACTACCCATGGGGGGGGCCTCTCTTAGTGACCTCATTGGCTCCCAGGGAGTCGGTCACCTCCTGTAAGGTCTCTCCCCAGTTCCCCCTAATGTAAGGCCTTCCCTCCAGGTCACCACTCTGTATGTGGTGTGCATGCTGTGACTGGGTCAGATAGTCCCTGTTACATGAGCTGCTCCCTGAGGGCAGGGACAGTCTTTTGCCTTTCTTTGCAGCCCCAGGGTTTTGTACGGTGCCTGCCACATAGTACTTAATACACATCTGTTGACTTGCCTTAAGCCACTGAACAGGAAGTGTGCGCCAGGCCATAGATTTCAGAAGTAAAGACAACTCTGCTCCTGCCTGCTCCTCCCAGCCTGCTAGGACTTCCTGAGCTCTACAGCCATGGTGGTGGTTAGCACATGCTGTGAGTCCTGGGCCTGTGCAGGGGAGCCTAAGGCCACACTTCAAACTTGGGCTGTCTTTTCTTCTCTCTTCCTTTGCTTGACCATGGGTGACTAAATAGAAATTTGAGGTAAAAATTTCTAACTTGGCTTCTGCCTTCAAGGGTGGGAGATCCTGATCCAAAGGGCTGGTGGTGACCTCTGAAAAAACCTCCTGGAAGAGAACGCTGTCAAGAGAATGAGCCCAAGCCATGCCCTGACTTGCCAGAAGATAAAGAACTTGAGTGGATGGGTCAGATTGGAATGGTCTGGGTGAAGATGAAATGCCTGTTCGCCAAATCCAAAAAATGTGTCACATTTTAATGTTTTAAGTACAATCTTCTAGCAGGTATAATAGAAGTTACAAGTTAGTGTGTTATGTTTTATGTGTTAAGAACTTGTCAATATGCAATTCAGTCAGTTAACAAGCATTTCTTAAACACTGTGTGCCTAGGACAGTGCTAAGTGCTAAAGAGACAAACAAATGCAAAACTGACAGAGTCTTTGTGTTTTCAGTTTAGGGTTAAAGAGTTGCTCCCAAAGATGCTTTCTGTGAGCCTGTACAAGAGGAGTTTCCCTCCCAACACTGCTTCAGCAACGAAAAGCAGTTGTTCTACCCATCTGTGTAACAGTTCACCTAACATAATGCATTGAAGACCGATGGTAGGATAGTGACATCCTGGGTCTGTTTCTTTCTTAGCTTCATCAAATATAAATATGAGAATGGGAAAAAAAATGCTAAGTAGGCAAATGGCCTTTACACAGCGCTTGACAGGTCAAACCCAATGGCCTTTCCTTCATCCTCATTCTCTTTGACTTCTCTGCAGCCTTTGACACTGTTCATCACTCTCTTCTGGATACTCTCCTCTCTCTGGGTTTTCAGGACTGCTCTCTTTCCCTCCCCCCACCCAGTCCTCCTCCTCCCTCTCTGACTGCTCCTTCTCTGTCTCCTTTGCTGGAGCCTCCTCCAGATCACACCCTGAAGCTTTAGGTGTCCCTCAGGGCTCTGTCCTGGGCCCTCTTCTCCCCCTATATTACTTCACCGGCTGATCTCATCAGCTCCCATGGATTTAATTACTATCTCTATGCCAATGATTCTCAAATATACCTTTTCTGCCCCAGTCTCCGTGCTTGCCTCCAGCCTCACATCTCCACCTGCCTTTCAGACATCTTGAAATGGATGTCTAGTGGACATCATAAACTCAGTATGTCCAAAACAGAACTCACGATCTTTACCCTTAAAGCCTGCCCCCTTTCTCCTGCTGTAGAAGGTAACACCATCTTCTCAATCCTTCAGGCTCCAAACTTAGAGGTCATTTTCCACTTTATCTCTTCCCCCCCCCCATATCCAATATGTTGCCAAGGCCCAGGATTTTACCTCTGCAACATCTCTCAAATATATCTCCTTCTCTCCTCTCACACTGACACTGCTCCAGTACAGGCCCTCATCACCTCACATCTGGACTATCTCAATAGCCTACTTGGGGGAGAGGGGGAGGAGTCTGTGCCTCAGGTCTCTCCTCACTCCAATCCATCCTCCATTCAGCTCTCAAAGTGATTTTCCTAAAGCACAGGTCCAATCATGTCACCTCCCCTCCTCAATAAACTCCAGTGGCTCTCTATCACCGCCAGGATCAAAGATAAAATCCTCTGCTTAAAGTTTAGAGCCCTTCATAACCTAGCCTCCTCCTGCCTTTCCAGTCTTCTTATATCTTACTTCTCAACACATTCTCTTGGACCAGTGATACTGGCTTCCAGCTACTCCACAAACATGACACCATCTCTGAGATGGTACTACAGAGTTGTCTTAATTTGCATTTCTCTAATCAATAGTGATTTAGGAGGGGCAGCTAGGTGGCGCTGTGTATAGAGCACTGGCCCTGGAGTCAGGAGGATCTGAGTTCAAATCCAACCTCAGACACTTATCCTGTAAATAGTTTGCTCTGTATGTATTTGTTCGTTTGCTGTCTCCCCATCGGACTGAAATCTCCGTGAGGCCAGGAGCCGCCTTCTGCCTCCCTGTATTCTCAGTGCTTACTCAGCATAGTGTCTGGCACATAGTAGGACATCTGATAAATGTTCACTGATTGATATTCACTAACTTAAATGTTTGAAAAATCCTTTACATATTATGCCTCTGTGAGTATTGCCATTATCATCACCATTTTCAGGATGAAGTACTTAGTTCAAAGTGCTTAAGTGGCTGGTCCAGGGTCACACCCCTTGTAAGTGTCTGAGGCTGGATTTGAATCCAGGTCTTTCTGACAAGGCCAGTCCTCTGTCTCCTATGCAAACTGCTTTCCAAAAGAGGTGCTTAATAAATGTTTATTGAATAAATGACATTTGCTAACTAATGTACAAAGTAAAACTTTGTTTCATTTGTCTTAAATCAACCGATGCTCCACTAATTACTAAGCACCTCCTATGTAGAAGGCTCTGTGATGAGCAGCATTAGAGACACACACAAAGATGGGCCTCGTCCTGCTCCCCAGAAGCTGACTGTAAGAGTGAATAGAAACACAAAAACATCCACACAAAGAAAAGCAACATCATCTAACTAAATCCTACACGGTTCATGCAAGGAGTGGTGCTAGATACTAGGCATGAACAATGGCCAATCCTTCACCTCAAGGAGCTTACAGTCTATTAGAGGGACACAAAAAGAACACAGATAAAAATTTAAGAAGGGGAAGGGAATAAGCATTTATATGAAGTCTACTATTTGTCAGACACTGTGCTGAGTGCTTTAAAAAATTATCTTATTTGAGACTCATAATAACCCTGCAAGGTAGGTGCTATTATTATCCCCATAAACAGTTAAGGAAAACAAGGCCAAGAGAGATTAAGTGACTTGCCCAAGGTCACACATCTAGTAACCATCTGGGGCCATATTTGAACTCAGGATTTCCAGACCCCAGGACCAAGGCTCTATCCACTAAGCCACCAGTTTCCACCGGGAAGATAAGGAAGGAAATCCCCATGGAGCAACAGACAGTGAGCATTGAAGAGAAGGCTTTGCAGAGGCAGAAATGAAGAAGGAATGTATCTGAGGCAAGGGGACCAACCTGAATAAACGTTCAGAGATGGAAGGACAAGACAGGAGAGGGTAAATAGCCCAGATGGCAAATTCTTCAACCTGAAAAGGCTACAAGCCAAGACCAAAGCGGAGGGAGGGTTGGTGCATGATCTTCTGTTTGCAGATGACTGTGCACTCAGTGCAGCTTCTGAAGCTGAGATGAAACAAAGTGTGGATTAATTCTCTGCTGCTTGTGCTAATTTTGGCCTAACAATTAACACCAAGAAAACACAGGTGCTCCATCCGTCAGCACCACACCACCCACATGGGGAACATCGGTTACAGCAAATGGAAAGGTTCTGAATGCTGTGGATAAGTTCACTTACTTTGGTAGTATACTTTCCAGGGATGTCCACATTGATGATGAGGTTGGCACACAAATTGCCAGAGATAGCTCAGTGTTTGAGAGGCTCTGAAGGAAAGTGGGAGAGAGAAGAATATTAAACTGCCTACTAGACTGAAGGTCTACAGAGCCATGGTGCTGACCTCATTGTTGTATGCCTGGGAAACCTGGACAGTCTACCAGCACCAGGCCAGGAAACTGAATCATTTCCATCTGAATTGTCATAGGAAGATTCCGAAGATCACCTGGCAGGATAAGGTACCAGACACTGAGGACCTCACTTGAACTAAACTGTCAAACATTCAAACTCTGCTTCAGAGAGCACAACTCTGATGGGCTGGCCACATTGTCCAAATGTAAAACATATGCTTACCAAAAAGACTACTTTATGGAGAATTCACACAGGGCAAGCGTTCACATGGTGGTCAGAAGAAGCGATACAAGGACACTCTCAAGGTCTCTTCTCAAGCGCTTCAGAATTGATTTGTGACATGGGAAACACTGGCACAAGACCAATCAGCATGGCGTGCCCACATCAGAGAAGGTGTTGTGCTCTATAAGCGAAGCAGAATTGAAGTAGCTCAAAAGAAATGTGAGGTGTGAAAATGTATAGTTTCTACCCTGAATGTTCCCATGGACTATTTGTGCCTGACCTGTGGTAGAGAATTCTGAGCTCGTATTGGTCTGATCAGCCACAGTCGGACACACTGAAACTTGACTTTAGCATAGTGATGTCATTTTGGTCTTCTTTGAGAACGAAGGACAACAACCAACCATCTAACCAGGCAGATGACAGTGTGTGCAGAGGAGCAACATAAAATAAGGCTGAAAATATATACTGAAGCTAGACTACGGAATGGCCTTAAAAACCAGGCTAAAGAGCTAGGAACAACAGGGAGCCAATGAAGAGGGGGGTTTGAGGAGTGAAGTCACCTGGGCCTTCCTCAGGTTGGTTATTTTGATAACTACATGAAGGAGACATAATAGAAGATAATGACAGCAAGCAACTCAGTTTAGGGACAAAAGTCCAGGTGAGAAATGATGAAAGCCTGGACCAGGATAGAAAGAAAGGATGGAGCTGACTAGGAGAAATGCCACGAAGACAGAATCAAAAGGACTTAGCCACTGATTGGATATAGGTGGTGAGGGAGAGATTAAAGATGACTAAGTGTTGAAGCTTGGATGATTGGAAGGCTGATGTCACTCTCATCAGAAATAAGACGTTTGGAAGGAAGGTCAGATTTAGGAAGGAAGATGATGAATTCAGTCTCGGACAAGTTGACATTGAAGTGCTAGCAAAATATCCAGATGGAGATGCCCAGCAGGGAGCTGGAGAGGAATGATTCAAATTCAGGAGAGGAACTGGATCTACAGCCTTGGGAGTTATCTCTATATAAATCAAGGAAATCACAGGAGAATGAGTGGCTAAAAGGGGTTGAAGGTGGTCTCTGGGGATACCCACACTTCCATTGTGCTCCTTTGGCACATTTAAGAACTACAAGAGTTCAGAGGAAGGATAGATCACTTAGTGAGCAGTGAAGAGAAAGTGCCAGATGACAAAGGAAGGCAGAGGCAGAGGGAGGGAGCGAAGGGGAGGTGGTGACAGGGAAAGAGTCCTGGCCTTCAAGTCGTCAGAGGACAGGAGTCTAAGGACAAGCCCTGACACTGATGACTGGGGAAATCCCATGATTTCTCTAAGACTCAATTTTTCTTATCTGTGAAAATGGAGTGATTACACAGGTACTACTTATCTCATGGAGGGGAAGCCTGAGGAGGGGGTAGAGAATCTGTTTAAACCTTGAATTGCTGTAGACTTGGGAGCTGTTGTTGCTTATCAGCTACTTAAGCCTTCAGGGTACATGGGCACTATGAGAGCTGGCAAACAAGTCTGCTGTGTTCACCCTGTCTAGACCATTTATAACGTCAGAGACCAAAGTCCTACCACTTCCCAGACTAAAGAGTCACCATCCCCTCATCCTGTCCTCACACAGAGCACTGCCCAGCCCCGGGCCACCAAATCCCCTTCAGTGGGATAATGTACACATTCCATTATGATGTTCTCATTATACTCCATGCAGAATCTCAACATATGTGACCTAAGTAGAGAAGAGAAGCTAAGAGAAATTTGGGGTGGGAGTGGAAAGGTAGAAGAGCTCTAAAAGAAGTAAGTAAACCCAAAATAAAAAGCCAAATGACTTTAAACAATTTTAGTAAGCAAAAAATAACCCCAAGCCTTCAAAAATATCTGTTAAACAATGTTAAACAGCACTCTTGTCATTCACTTCCACAGATACTTGGTGACTGCCTGCTAAGTATGATACAAAAGATCCCAAACCGGAAAATGACAGCTTCTGCCCTCCAGAAGCTTACCATCTATTAGTGAGACTGACATACACTGACACAAGTATAATACAAAGTAGGCTGTGATAGAAAGAAAAGAGATATAACAATAATAATATTAATGACATCTGACACTTGCAAAGAGCCTGAATATTATCTCACTCCATCCCAGGCAGGGAGGCAGGGGCTAAGATTATCTGCGCTGAGGAAATTAAGGCAGACAGAAGTAAGGTGACTTGCCCTGAGTCACTTACCGTTAGTAAGCGTCTGAGGCCGGATTTCCAACCAGCTCTTCCTGAGCACAGATCAAACACTTCATACATGGAGGCAAGAACTCAGTGAACACTAATAGTCCAGGGGAATGAAATGCAGACTGTGCGAAGAGGACCAGTCAGTGTGAAATAGGGCTGGGAAGGCAGGCTTCAGCCAGATTGGATAAAGCCTTAAATACAAAATCAGTTTGTCTTTTACCCCAAAGCCAAGCGTGTGCCACAGAAAGCTTCTGAATAGGGAAGGGCGGGTCAGACCTGGGTATCAGAAAGTCATTCTGGCAGCTATATGGAAAAAAAATGGATGGAAATGGGTAGAAATCATAACCAACATCGGAACAGCCCTTGGCCTTGCTGTTCAGTGGGATCCTAAGGCACATTACAGTAAAGTCCTACGAGGGCCCCGAGGTTAAAATATCTTGTCTCCAACGGTGACTCAATTTGTACACACCAGTGCCCATCCCTGGAATCTGAGTATTTGGCTTACTACTGCAAGTACACAGAAGAAAGGAGAAGAGAGGCTTTCTCTTCAGTTATGCACCCCTAGCCAGCTAGATGCTTCGTCAGACACTCCACTCATAAATCTGGAGACCATGGGCACTCTTTTACCCTGAGCCCAACATTTACAAAAGCCAGCTCTAGTAATGGTTGACAAGGGAAAGTGATAGCAAGCCACTGTAATCCATCATTCTCTGCCCAATTGTAAATAAATGCTGCTTGAGGCTATATACGAGGATGGTCTTCCCAGCTTCGTTAAAATTACATCAATACTAACAGAATGAAGCATCACTTTCCATCTTTAGTCTAAATGGTTTTCATGATACACTTCAGTAAAACACATGGCAAGTGACTCTTCCCCTGCCCATGTGTCAGCATAGCAAGTCACAGTAATGACCATGTAGCTGCCTTGGCAGGAATAAGAAAATAAACCCGGTCTCTCGAAGACT
Organism: Pseudochirops cupreus; assembly: GCA_028627135.1. Classification (NCBI taxonomy): domain Eukaryota; kingdom Metazoa; phylum Chordata; class Mammalia; order Diprotodontia; family Pseudocheiridae; genus Pseudochirops; species Pseudochirops cupreus. The sequence goes on from CM053580.1 coordinate 580,489,010, forward strand.
TTTCATCATCTTTCACTGATACAGGAGACTATTAAGTTCCTTTCAAGACAGCTTCCGATGCAGAAGCAGCAGGAATTATTCTCAAACTGCCAAGCAGATATTCATGAAATATTTGCTAGCTAGGGTTATTTTCAATTCCCCTAAATATAACTAGGACTCAAATTTGAATGCTTTAATATTTTGATAAGAAATTTAGCAGGAACATTAGGACAAGGAGCAAACAAAACCTTTCTGGAATGGCCGTTTTGCTATCTCGAAATGAGTAAACACTGCAGAGTGAATCCTGACACTTGAAAACAGAATCTTCTAGAGTCAAGAAATGCACCTGACTGCCAAGAATAATACTTCAGTGGTCCAAGCAGTACCCGGTAACCAGTGCCCAGAGGGGCTTCCACAGTCATAACCACAGGATTTACTGCACAGCGAGTAAAATTGGAAAAACAGACACTTAGGAATATACAGTTTGCAGACATCTTAAAGATATACTTCAAGATATGCAGGAAGAGGAATGGAAGGCTTTGGAAACTGGCGAAAGCCTTTTTAACGACTTAATTCTGCACTGGGTGCCTTGCCCCTTCCGTTTTATATTACGGTATAGCTTCTAGGTTGGGTTCTAACATATTTGAAGGGGGAGGAGGAGGGAGTACACAGATTCCCAAATGAAATAAGGAAAACCAATCTCACTGGAAACGGAAATTTAAACACGAGGATGAGCGGGGTGAGGGAAAGCCAATGTCAGAGGGGAAAAGCCAATGGATGAACTCTACCGGGAGAGCTCTCCATTGGATCTTGCCAACTGAGCACAAAATCCTCTCGTTCACTTCACACATGATTTCCATTGCTAACCTGAAGCAAAACACGGGTAGATAGTGCACATCGGGCCACAAAGAAAGAGCCCTTTCTCCTAGTTCTAGTAGACTACGCCAGGCAGCGGCTGAGGGAGAGGGGGCAGGACTGAGGAGGGGCACCCGCCGCACGCTGCTCGGGTTCGTTTTCCCTGAGAAGAATTCCAGGCAACATAAACCGCAGCCAAACGCATTAAAAAAAAAAAAAGCCAGGCTAAGCGGGGAACTACTGGGCTGACCCAACCGTTATCTTCCTGCAAGCGAGCGAGCCCGTAGGTGGCCAGGCTCAGGCAGAGCTACAACTTGCGGGGAACTGCTGTCTCCTCCGCGTCCTGCGCTAGGGACCAGTCCCATCCCTACAAACGTTAGTTCTGTGACCAATAGCAATTTATTTTGATAGAACCACTGGATTTTTTTCCGAGTTCTCAACAAAGGAGCCATATTAGGAAAAAATCTCGCAAAAAGAAAATTGCCCCCTCCCCTTCCCCCCATCAATGCCTTACAACACACGCCCTTACACGCTGCCTCTCACTTGCTCACATACACAGCCTTGCACAAAGATTGGCACACACACACACAAACACACACACACACACACACACACTGCAGTCCAAGGAATGCTGACTGCGCGCTGCACGAATCAGGAGCACTCTCGCACACGAACACACACACACACACACACACACACACACACACACACACACACACACACACACACACACACACACACACACACACACACACACACACACACACACACACACACACCGGTCCCACTCCCCGCTATGCCCTCTCTCCCGGGGCCCCGGTTCTGGGCGCTCGGGCTCGCCTGGGACACCATCTGTTGGGCCGTTTGGGCTTGTCCAGGGCCGGCTCGCCCCCCAGCGGGACCCGGGAGAAGCGCCCCGAGCCGCATTAACCCCTTCGGGACGCGGGGGCTGCGGGCACCCACCTGCAGAGCGGCCGCAGCTCCCACTGCCCCGGGGGAGTTCCGGCCGCCCCTCCCGAGCCCTGGGTCCCGCGGAGCCTCGCCCCCGCCCCGCGCTGCCCGAGGCCTGGCTCCTGCAGGGTGGTTAGCCCGGAGCGGGCGGGCGGCCAACAGGGGCAAACTTGGGATCCTCCTCCTCTGTCCTGCCCAGCCCAGCCCAGCCCAGCCCAGCGGGACGCCTCCCGGCCAGGCCCGGCCCGATCGGGCCGCGCGCCCCGGGCTCCAGCCCACGCTGGGGCGTCCCCCGGGCCCCTGGCGCGGCCACTCACCTTCTTCCGGGGCTGCCATTTCATCATATTTGTAGAGCCGGGAGGGGGGACATTAAGGGGCTGGCTGCGGGCGTGGGGCAGGGGCCGGGCGGCCACCACTGCAGGGCATGCTGCCTCCCGGCCAGCCCGAATGCTTGGCCAGGCTCAGGGACCGAGCCAGGAGCGGCTGCTGCGGGCAGGGCCGGAGGCTGGTCTCGTCGTCCTTAGGCAGCAGCACCCCGAGCCCCAGGCAAGCTCCCCGTCAGGGGACGGCGCGGCGGCCCGAACGGGGCATGGTCCTATCGGGCTGGAGGCTACGGATGGAGTCGGCCGGGGCCGCCGCCTCCGCCGCCGCCGCAGGGTCCCCGGCAGGCGGGCAGGGAGGGCTTCTCCTTCAGACAAGAGACGGGAGAAAAGGGGTGCTCTTGGCCGGGCTGCAGAAAGGCAGCGGCGCTCCTGCCATCCGAGCCCCCTTTGGCAAAGGCTCCTCTTCTCCAGAAAGCCCGCGGCAGCGAGCAGGGCAGCCCCTCGGGCAGCCTGCAGCAGCTGCCGGGGCGGGCTGGCTTTCTCGATGGGAAAATGCAGCAAAGTCAGTCCCAAAGATGTGTCTGTAATCAGTCTTCTCGCGGCTCCTCTTCCTTCTCGGATGCTTGCTTGCTTACAAGGCTCAGCCCTTCCCGAAATGCCTACACTCCCCCGAATGCTGTCAATAGGGGAAAACTTGGTTAGTGTGCTTGGGTGGCTTGTCAGCTTGGGGGAGTTGTTGTTTGGGGAATCTGGGGGCTTCTGCTTTTGTTTTTGTTTTTGTTTTTTAATTCCCAAGAACCTTGGTAGGGAAAAGCTGGAAGGAAATCCTGCAAGAACCCAACTCGCCTGCTCAGTCTGCACTAATGACTTCCTTCCCTTCTGGGCTAGCAGAGCCTGCCCAGCTCCAGCAACCAGAGCAAGGATTTCTGGGTCTTAGTGCCACCACATCGGCTGGGGGAAGGCAGGCAAGGAGCCCTGAGTTTCAGAGGCAGCAGCCAGCTAGGATAACAGCACTGGCCTGGGGGAGAGACCTTTTCCAAAAGATGTAGTTAAGTCTGTAAATGAGCTGTGAATAAAATTGGAAGTTACAAGATGGAGGGGAAAAAATTAAGACACGGTAACAGGAAAAATGGGACCATCGGTTTCTGGTTTTTTAGGATGTTACATGTTGCCTCAATTTATAGAAACACTTGTTAAATTCAGGGCTTCTGCAAAAGTACATCAACTTCAAAAGAATATGTTGGCTGGGTCAATGGAGAGCGATCATTCCACTGCCATAGTAGAGCCTGTGAAAAATATCAGGGGCAACATCTGCCCCTGCGCGCTGCGGGGAAACGAGAGAAGGCTTCGGTTTTGTCCGCAAAGTGCTCTGGACTTTTGGAATGGGTGTGCTCTGCTGAAATACAAAACATGTTATTATTATAGGAAGTGAGGTTGTTTTCAAATGCTACGATTCTATTACCTGTGAAATCAACCAGTAGAGAAACAGCAGCCACCTACTGAAGGAGGAAGGGACTAGGGAGTAAGACTGCCTTCGAGTCCCTGCTCTGGGCTCACTGGCTGAAAGATCCCAAGCAAGTCACTTCACCTTTCTGGGCCAAAATAAAAATAATCTAAGGAGCAAAGGAAGTCATGTATGTGAAGTGGTTTCCAAAACTAAAGTCCGAGAGAAATGTGAGCTGGGACTCTTATTATAGGGGTCTTCTCTTAGGCATAAGTGAAATGCCTCCGGTACATGCATACACATCCAGGCACCACAGTACCAGTAACTGGCATTCCCCACACATATAAATCAAGTTTCTCTTTGATTAAAAGGAACTTTAAAGATCACCAAGACTAATCCACTCCTTTTACACCTGAGAAAACTGAGGCTAAGGAAGTGACTTGCTCACAGTTGCTGGGTGAGTAACAGCTGGAAGGCAAGCCCAGCTCCTCTGGCTCTCAGACCCTTGTCTAGTCCCCCAATACCGCCACCTTCAGCAAGTCACTGACTCAAATATGCAGTTGAAAGTTTTCCTACCATCGATCCATCGCAGGACAATGTTTCCGTTTTAAAGCTGTAAACGGATGACTAAGCTATGTTAATAACTGAAGACTAAGAACTCCGAGTTCAGTGGAGTGATCCCATCAGACTTCCACTGCTCTCAGATGATACCAATAAATAATTGCTAGCATTCAGACAGCGCTTTAATTTAAGGCTGGCACCTAGTGCCATTTCATTCGATACTCACAACAACCTTGTGAAGTAGGTGCTGTTAATGTCCCCATCTTAGAGCTGAGGAAACTGAGGCAGACAGTGCTTCAGCGATTTGCCCAAGGCCACAGAGCTAGTAAGTGTCTGAAGTAGATCTGAACGTAGGTTATCTCCTGCATCGCCTCCTACAATGCTAAAGAGGCTCTTCCAAATTTTCTTGAAGACATTCAGTTGTGCCCAACTCCCAGTGACCCCATTTGGGGTTTTCTTAGCAAGGATAGATGCTATTTCCTCCTTCAGTTCATCTGATAGATGAGGAAACTGAGGCAACAGGGTGAAGTGACTTGCTTAGGGTCACAGAGCTAGTATCTGAGGCCAGATTTGGGGTCAGGTCTTCCTGACTCCAGGCTAGGTGTGATCTCCAGGGCACATCCCAGCTGACTCCCCATCCCCCACTCTCTTGGATGAGACCTTTGAGAACCTCATATTTTACAGAACAGAACTGAGGCCCTTTGCTACGAGCTCCCCCCTTCCTCTCCTCCCATTGATCAGGTGCCTTCTCCCACTCTCTCCTGCTTTACTCTTGTCTCATGTGATAATAGCCCAGGATCAAACGCAAAATCCTCCCCTTGGGGTTCAAAACCCTTCACAAACTGGCCTCCCCCTGTCTTCCCTGTCCTCTTACACCTGCCCTTGGAGCAGTGGCCCTGCACTCCTGGCTGTTTACTGACTGACAAACCAGCAAAATCTTGAAATATAAACCCCAGAGCTTATGAGGGAAAGGGAATTAGGGGTACCACACTCATTAATTTCATCAATGACACACACACAAAATTAAAAAAACAGTAGCATAGTTTGATATGTGTTACATAAATGTTTAAGAAGTACATAAATACCACCATAACGAGTGGTGGTGCCCATGGCCTTGCCCTGGCTCCCACAGGGTCATAGTTGGAAAAATCTAATCCCTGCTGGGCAACGGTTGGCGTCTCAGTAGCTACCTGCCCTGTGCCAAAGCCTCAGACAAGGTGGTGAGTAGTAGAGAGGAGAGAGAGGTGGAGTCCCTCCCCCCATCTGAGCCCACAGCTCCTACTGCCCCAGAAGATAAGACCAGAAGATAAGACCTATAATAGGGCATTTTACCTTGACGAAAGACCTGAAGTTTGCTTGTGGCCGCTAGGTGGCGCAGTGAGCAGGGCACTAAACCTGGAAACAGAAAGCTGCGAGTTCAAATGCCCCCCAGATTATTAGCTGTATGACCCTAAACAAATCACTTCTGTGTGCCTCAGTTTCCTTATCTGTAAAGTGGGAACAATCAGAACACCTGCTGACCAGAGCTGTCAGGATCAAATGAAGGCACGTCGTTAAAAGCACTTAGCACAGGGCCTGGCCCGCGGTAGGTCCTACGGAAACGTTAGCTAGGATTGCATAAGTTGCCCTCAGAAGGCAGCAGGGTTATGAGTTATGACGTGAAGTTACGCATGTTCTTTCCTTGTTTCTCTGGATGAAATCAAGCACAAGCAAAGGAAAAATTCAAATTGTGCTCCGTGTTCTGTCACATCGGAATAGAGGAGAATTCTCAAATGTTATAATAAAAGTGACTGTAAGCAAAAAAGAAAGCGGGTTCCTGTCCTCAAGAGCTCCCGCTCTAACGGGGCGTGACACGGTCTCAGAGGGAGCTGAAAAAGAAGGGGATGAGGGAGAAGTCCAGGGAGTCGGGATGTGCCGGACAGGACCAGAGCGGGAGAGGCCAGCCTGGATACCTCCGGGAGGGACGCGCCGGTCAGAGGGACCCCCGGGCGGGAGGGCTCAGGGACAAGGCGCTTGAGAGCAGAGTCAGGAAAAGAGCTCAAGGTGGGCCGAGATTCTAAATGTCCAAGGTGCCAGCCCCCAGCAACAGTCCTCTAATCAACAGCTGTGTGAAGCGTCGGCTACATACCAGGCAGACTGTCAAGACAAAACTTTGCCCATTCCTGGTCCCCAGCAGCGGGAGACACAGACACACATTAGGCAGCGCACTCTGGGGCCAGCTTGTATTAGGTCACAAAAGCTGACTCAATTTCAGCGTCAGCATTTGAACCTCAGAAATTGATAAATGCTCCAAAGCAGGAGCTGATTTATTTTTTTGTTGCTTGTCTAGATTTGAGAAAGTGATGGAGAAAAATGTCAATAATGCAGATTAAATTTAAAAGTATGTCACATGTCCTTTTTTCCAGAGAGCCAGTTATTAAACATTTCCCAGCTCATGCCTACATATAAGCATGGATGTACAAAATAGACTTTGTATTCAGAAATACAAGGTACCTTCGAGATGGGAGGGCATTAGAAGCTGTTGAGGAATCCAGAAAAGTCTGATGTAGGAGGCAGATTGTGAGCTAAGCTTTAAAGGAAGTTATGGATTCCAAGAAGGGGAGGTAAGGAGGTAGCGAATTCCAGGCCTGGATCTGGGTGTGAGAATGTCAGGTGTGAGGAGCAAAAGCAGAGAGTTCTCAAGGTGTAAAGCCATGCACAAGCTGCTCTCCTCAGAACTGCTGCTGTGAACAGCTTTAAGGTTCTGATCACACAGTATAATGAACCCTCTAGTTATTCAACAGAAAACTAAAGCAAAACAGTCACAGAAACCACAGTACAACATTCACAGCAGTATAGCCTAACAACTTATTACTAAAGTGGTCACACATTCTTAAACAAAAGATATCAGTAAGTCACAGTCTGAATCAATCAATATAAAGTACCCATCTAAAGTCTTCTTTCATCTTGATTAGAGATTGTCTTCCAATCATCCTTATTAACTCAATCATCCTTAAGGATCTATCATCCTTAAGAGGTACAAAGTACAAAGGTCTCCCACCCCTAGGTCACATTGTCTTAATGTCCTCTGGGACATCTGTTAGCCAGCCCTAAGTACCCAAGTAAAGTCCTTTCATCCTTGAGGCTCACTTCCGAACTCCATGGTTCCTCTTCCAAGCTCCCAGCCCTTTCCTGAATTCACCCAAATGTCAGCTGGATTCACAGGTAGGCAGCTCCCAGTTCCTGTTCCAAGCTGGAGCAGAAGGAGGAGGTAGAGCAATGTGATGCGGGGCATCTGCCCATTCCTCTCTGTAATGTTCATGGAATGGGAAGATCTTTCCTGCTCATTAAGAGGCCTATATGACCTGCTTTGAGCTCAGGCCCAGCTGACTCCTCTGATATCTCTGGACCCCATGGTGGGAGGAGTTTGCTGAGCAGGAAGGGTGGAGCAGGAAGAGAGAGTGAGGCAGAGCTGGGAGAGAGCAGCTAGTGTGAGTGAGAAAGGGAGGAATTTTGGCCTAGGGGAGCTTGTTTGTAGGGAAGCCTAACAGAGGGAAAGCTTGGGGATGTCAGTGCTCCCTGGATTGGTGATGTAGATAAACTTCTTTGTTACCATGGTAGAATTGGCTTTCTGGTATCTGAATAACTGTTTTGGTTTTGCCTTTGAGGAAGAAAAGTTATATATACTTTACAAATTTACCCTAGAAATACACAAGCATATTCATAGCAGTTGCTTTGGGTATCACCTTGGTGATTTACTCTCCTGTCTATACTCTGCAAGGTCTCCATCCACATTTGGTCTACTGGCTTATCCCTGGTTGGAGCAATCATGGGGAGACTGCACATTCAGAGTGACTGAACTATAAGTTCGAGATTTCTGCCCTGGATGCTAGAACTGCATGCCTCCTGTGCTCCATACACAGTCAGGACCCACCATGACCACTCCTAGGAGTAGGCCCTCCCCTCTGTTGGTCTTAAATCTGTGACTCAGAACTGGGGAGTGGACAGCAGAGCTGCCAGATGGCACTGCTCTCTGCACCATAGCCCTAGGACCTCTTCCTGCCCTGGTGCTCAGGCTGTGCTCTCTCTCAATCCCTGGGTGCAGTAACACTCCTCAAAGTATGCTCTAGGCTGGCATTTCTCACCAGGGTCCACAGGCCTCTGTATGTCTCCCCAAACCACCCCAGGCTGCAACTTTTTCTTGGATTTCTTACTCAGAATTCCATCTGTGTTTTCTATAGCATTGTGAAGGACATGGTGGGCAAACTGGCCTGACTTCTCTTCCTGCTACTCTGCCATTTTGACTTGGTTTATGTGAACTGTTCCTGTTTGTGACTCATGACCTCATAATAATGCAACTTACTCATACTATTAATATATGTAAGGGAGAGACCAGGGGGCACAAAGTAAACCATTTTTTAACAATAAGACAGACTTTCCAGCCTTCTCACCACCACACACCCACCTTCCCACTCTAATTCAGCACTTGGCTTCCTTGTGTTTTTCCACAACTCCTATCTCCCCCTCACAGCTACAGAAGAGTTCCCTGAAACAGAAGTTACAGAGCTGACTGAGACAAGAGAGGAGAATCCTCAGAATGACTACACAGAGTTTGTTCTGACTGCTCTATGGCAGAGAGGCACAACGGAAATCTACACTGGATAGCATCTTCACATCCGATGTCCCAGATGGCACCATAGGGCACAGAGCACTGGGCTTGGAATCAGGAAGACTCATCTTTCTGAGTTCAAATTCAGCCTCAGATACTTACTAGCCATGTGACCCTGGGCAAGTCACTTCACCCTGCTTATCTCGGTTTCCTCATCTGTAAAATCAGATAGAGAAGGAAATGGCAAACCACTTTGATATCTTTGCCAAGAAAACCCCAAAAGGAGTCACAGAGTGTTGGACATGACAGAACAACAATTGAATGGACCACAAGATCAATCTTTTTTTCCTCTTTTGAAATTTTTTTGAATTTTTATGTAAAAATGGTTCAAATATGAGCCTGAAAAAAAATGAAAAGAGGATTCAGGATGCTGGAAGAGCAGGAACTTCAGTGTGATCTCCCCCAACCTCAACCTCCAGGCCAAAAAACTTCCAAATGGATCTGGAAATCACACCAGACCATCAGGTCCTCTTGATGGGGAAATTTTAAAAAGTCATAGTGAGTCATTTTTCCAACCTACACTGGCACAGAGAAACAAACAGAGAAGTCTGTGGACACCGGAGATAGTGTCTGGCCAAGGATATGCTGTGCAGAACATCCCAGTGCCCAGGGATGGAAAGAAGACTGTGGCTTTGTACCAGAGCAAGAGGAGGTCCCAGGTCCAAACCAAGGCAACTCAGTCTCATGCAGGTTGCAAGAACAGATGTCAGGTGGCTGCTTTGTCACCCACTACTGAGCTCTGAGTCAGAGATCCATGGTGGCCTGAGGAGGGTAGCTGAGTCAGAGGTGGCATTTTGGATCAAGGAACAGTTGTAGGCACTATGATTGTAATACCAGCAAAGACCAAGTTCAGAGGCAAACAGCAGAGAGGGGCAGAACAGAGCTGAGTTCCAGCTCCTAGCCCAGTCTGAAACATGTGGAGGAATAACCAGGGCAGGAAGCCTACTCTTTGAGGATACTGACAGCTGGCAGGTCACCAGCCTGAGCTGGTCCTGAGAAGCTGGAATAGCGCAACAATAGCTCCCAAGAAAGCAACTGCAAGGAGCCTCCAGAAAGGAGCCCAACCCAAACGTAAAGCCCAAAGTGAGGGAGGAGGCTGGAAGCACAAGAAGACAAAAAAAAAGGATCTCACCAGGAAAAACTATTACAGTGCCAGGGCACTCGAGACACAAAGGCTAAAACATATGCAAGCAAAGCCTCAAAGAAGAACACAGCTTGGGCACAAATTCAACTAGAATTACTGGAAGAGATGAAGTAAGGGTTTTTCAAACATTTTAAAATGTTTTTATAAATGAAATAAAATGCTAAAGGAAAAAAATGGAAAAAAGTGAGAGCTATGGAAGAAAGAATTGGAAAGGGAATTAACCGTTTAATACAAGAGGTATAAAGCCCTGCCCAAGCAAAAAACTTCTTGAAAATTAAAATGGACCAAGCAGAAGCTAGTGACTCCATGAAACAACAAGAAATATCAAAATTAAGTCAAAAGACTGAAAAAATGGAAGAAATAAAATACAGCAAAAACAACTGAGCTAAAAAAACAAATGAAGGAGAAAAATTTTAGAATCATTGGATTACTTGAAAGCTGTGGCCAAAAAAAAAAAGAGAGAGCCTAGATATCCTATTTCAAGAAATCTTAGAAAACTCAGATCTCTTAGAAGCAGAGGGCAAAGTGGAGATAGAAAGAATTCATTGGTTACCTACTGAAAGAAACTCCAAAATGAAAACTCCCAAGAGCATGATAGCCAAAATTCAGAGCTTCCAGATCACAGAGAAAATATTGCAAGCAGCCAGAAAGAGAGAAATCAAGTATAGAGGAGCCACAGTTGGGATCACACACAATTCAGCAGCCACCACTACAAAGGAGCAGAGAGCTTGTAGTGCAATATTCCAGAAGGCATTCTAGGCTTACAGCCAAGAGCAATTCACCCAGCAAAAATGAGTACAATCATGAAGAAGGAGGGAGAGGATGAGCGAGAACGGACCTCTAACAAAAGAGGGGGCTTCCAAGCATTCCTGATGAAAAGACCAGAGCTTTAGAGAAACTTTGAAGCCAAATACAGGAGTGAAGAGAAACATAAAAAACCAAATATAAGTGAGTGATCACAAAGAACTAAACAAGGATGAACTGCTTACATTCTAATAGGGAGACATGATACACATGTCCTTTCTGACCCTCATCATCACTAGGGGTCAGAAAGACTCTAATTAGAAGGACTGTTAATGATCCTGTTATGATCTGAAAAAAAAAATGGAGAGGGAGCTGAAAAGGAAGACGTGGGGCAGGGATGGGGGGAAGGAAAGGAAGGTTCAGTAAAAATTCTCTCACATCGTGCTGTAGAGAGTTTATATGAAGCAGGGGCAGAGGGAGGGGCTGACTCTTAAACCTCCACTCTCATTGGAACTGGTCAAAGGGAAGAATACAGACATGTGCACACATCTGGGCAGGAAGGAATTAGAGGGAGGTAATGGAAGTTCTGCTGACTCAGTGGTCCACTGTTCCCAGACCTGCTTAGCAATCAGTGTTGGGGGAGGCATCACCCAGGCCCCTGGGCAAGTCATCTCCTACCTGTATGTACCTGGAAATTGTCATGTCCTTGCTAGCCCATGGAAGAAGTGAAGTGAAAGGCCCCCCAACTTGGTCTTTATCTCATTCCTCAAGTTACCAATGAAAACTGGCCCCACCTTGCAGCCAGGTGGCCAGAGTGACCAGCTCTCCATGTGTTGCAACCTTGACATGCTTACAATAAACTTCTTTTTTAATACTTATTGTCCTAAGTTTTGCCTCATTAAACAAGATAAAAGCCCAAGCAAAGAATTTTCTTTTCAACAGAGGATAAATTAAGAGAGGAATAGATCCTAAGCAAAACCGCCTCTAAGAACAGACCAAAATATGTATAGCTTTTTTTTGAGGCAGCAAAGAATTGGAAATTGGGGTAGGGGGCAGGCGCTGGGGCAGTACCAATGAATTGGAGAATGGCTGAACGAGTTATGGTACATAAGTGTCATCAAATGCTATCGTGGTGGAAGAAATGACGAGGGGGATGGTTTCAGAGAAGCCTGGGATGCCTTGTAAGATCTGGTGCAGAATGAAGTGCACAGAACCAAGAGAACAATTATACAAGGATAACAATATATTAAAGACTTGGAATGACCAACCATGACTCTAGAGAACACATGGTAAAACGCGCTGCCTAACAGAAAGACAAAATACACAGCGCAGAATGAGCCCTATAATGCATGTGCACACACGTACATGTGGATGTACATATACACACATCTACATGTATGCGTTCACATTTCGCACACAGCCAATGCAAAAATCTGTTTTGTGTGCCTATGTATGTTTGTAACAGGAGTTTTTTCTGTCTCAACTAGGCAGTGGGGCTGGAGATGGCCATAGATTTTTGCTGATTGAATAAAAAACAAAATTTAATTAAAACAAAATAAAGGAAAGGCCTCAAAACATTCCTCCTTCTTTACTGGATATTTCTGCTGGATCATTTGCACGCACTTTGGATGGTGACTCCCTTTTTCCGGCAATCTGGCAAGAGGTATTTCAGCCTCCATTTAAATCAGCTACCACTCAATGTAGCAATATTACCTTAAGAGTCTTAAATACTAAGATTAATGTCTTTAAAACACTTAATTTTTTTCTCTTTTGTCCTTTAAATATTTTTTTTACTTAACCCAAATTGAATCCCCCAATTACAATTGAGATGTTTACAGAATTACTGATTAATACACCTGCTCTATTAGAACCTATTCAAATAGACCATTACTGCACCGGCACTGTTTAAAATATTATAATTTAGCATTATCAGCTCAACAGCCACCAAATGACATTTTGTGAGCTCTGGAGTTACTAAAAGGCATTTTACAACTCCTTCGTTTGTGAATATAGTACTATGCAATTCACAGTGGGTTTTTTTTTCCTTTAAACAGACTGTAAAGTATTCTATTAAAATGGCATTTTCCTCAATAATTACTTGTTTCATTCAAAGCAAGAACAAAAGGAAGAAGGGAGAAGTGCTAAGAACACACGCACCTTTCCTCCTTTTGGAGACTTTGTGCAGGGCCCCCTAAGGTGTGACAGGGATGACAAAGAGCCCTAAGGAGTTGGCCTCACACTTATTGACAACTATTGTGCTTTGAGTACAGCATTAATCCCACTTCTAAGCAGAATCTGAAAGCCTATTGATTGTCTCTAAAGACCTTGGAATTGTGGTGAGAGAGGAGAGTGGGCTAATTCCAGGATGCTGGTGCCTCCGAGCGGTTTGTTCAAACAGTGAAATCAGTCCCTAGGCCCGTGCTTCCCCTCCCCCAGGCCCTCCTGGGGAGGTGCTTTCTGAACACAAAAGAAATGAAAAACACTATCCCAGTACTGTCCAATTGGACGCTATCTTTGCCACCTCACCCCACTACGGATCGTGGGAGAATGCCCCACTTCAAGACTATGACCCAGAATGGGGGCATCACTCCCACCAAACTCCCAGATCCTGGGGTGGTGCTAGCTCAGAAACCATCGCCCCACATTCTGGCCTGTGCCAAACCTTGCCTCTTCTACCTTTACCACATCTCCTATTGCCTCTAGGAATAACCGTGAAGCCCTGTTATTCTTTCCACATGGCGGGCTTAGGGGCACAGTGCCCCCACAGTCTGGAAGATCCAGGTAACATTTTTTGGCCTTCCCCTGGTGCCAGGAAAGAAGTCTAACCATTTTCTTCTTCATTTATAGAGTGTTTACAGTACCTTCTTGTAAAATTAGGGTTGATATCATACAATACTATACATCTATTTTGTGTATTTCTGAGCTTCTGTGTTGTCTGCTGGCTTTCTCATGTCATGTGTGGCTTCCACAAAACTCCCCCAAGATTCCCATTTCATTTCTTATGCCAACCCATGATATAGTGAAACCTCAATGGGGAGAAGTCAAGATGTAGAAGGGATAACTGTACTCTCACTGGACATTATTCCCCTTCTCACACTCAGCAATTCCTCCAAATGGCCTTCTGTCTGGTCCCATCTCCCATCTCTGTGCCATCCCACCTGCCTCGAATGCTGACCTTCGTGAAGGCTGCATCCTCAAGCTTCTTACCTGGACCTCACAGAATCTCTCTCTTTAGGACTCAGCCCAAGCATCATGTTCCATACAAAGTCTTTTCTGATTCTTTCCACTGCCAGTGCCCTCCCTCTCAAACTGGCCTTTTTCTGCTGCTGTGCCCATAGCAGTATGTAGCCAGTCTATCTGCAAGGGATACACAGTTCTCCCGACCCCCACGAGAATGCCAGCTCTTCCCTGCTGGGCTTGTTTTCTGCTTCCTACCATGTCACATGACAGGTACCATCCTTACAGCAGGGGCATGCATCTGGCTCAGGACCTCCATTGCTGCCTCTTTCCTACAAAGAAGAGAGACCAAGGACCAACATCCAGTAGGGTTTGGTTTTGGTTTTGTTTCTAACTTTTGCCAATACTTTTCCTTCACTGGGACAACATCAAAAGTTCACTGTAGTTAAAAGCTAAAATTTTAAACTGTTATAATGATAATAAAGTGGACATTAATATAGTTTTTGTTTTTAAATCAAGACAGGGAAAGAGACAAGTTTCAATTCATTGTCTACTCTGAAGAGCAAGGAAATGACAAGAGTATGGGGCTTGGGGTCAGGAGTTCTGGGTCTTATTATCATGTTGTGTTAAAGCTGTATCGTGTACTGGTCCCCCTGGCTACCTTATCCCCTCCAAGTCAGTATTATAAGTAAGTTTATAAGCAGCCAGTATAAAGCAATGATATAAGGAGGTAAGAAAGGGGAAAGTAGAATTCATAAACAAAGATCTAATTACAGAATTTTCAAATTATATGATATTATTAACCCAAAATCACACTGTGGTAATACGTGCTGAATCAGAGGAAGACATCCTGACTTTGCTGTCCAGGACACTTGATCCTATGCTATATAAAGCTCAGAAAAGTCCCAGACTTAGGAACCACAATAGATCATCAAATGGCCCTGGTAAGCTTGAGGTGACATGCATAATATATTCGCTTTAAAGCTTTACCAACAACTTTGAGATGATTGAGCTATATTAATGAGCTAACCCCATGGGGACACAGAAAAGAGTCCACATGACCCCCCCAAATCCCTATAACAATGAGACCTCAGATTTCTGCCCCCACCCTATCCCTCCTCCATCTGCGAGGGGTCCTCGCTGTCAAGTGCCCCCAGCTCTAATCCATGGTTCCATGACTCACTTTCTATGCTTCTTCTCATTCTCATCCTCTTCCCACACTGCCCGCCTTCCTCCAGCCCCTCATCCTCCAGCCCCATCCATCTGCTTTGGCAGCCCTCTTTCACCATTTGTCTCTGTACTTTCTGTGCCTTTTGCCCCTGAACCCTCCATGCCTTATCAGAGTGGGATTGTGGCCTTTCTCAGTGAGTGTACCCTGCCGGGTGTGCCTGTCCTAACTCATAATTTCACAATATAATTAGTATTTCATAGCTGTTCTACCTGATGGATGATCCCTTAAATTCTCTGGGCCTTAGTTCCTTCATTTATTCATTCAACAAGCATCTTTTAAAATGAAAGTCATTCAACACCATCTAGATTAATTTACTTATTAAATGGCATACCAAACTACCAAAGAGTTATTTTATAGAGCTAGAAAATTAAAAATGACAAAACTCATCTGGAAGAACAAAAGGTCAAGAAGATTAAGGTAAATCAGTGGGAAAACTGTAAAGGAAGGTAGCCTACCAGCGCCAGATTTCTAACTACATCACAAAGCAGTAATCGTCAAAATAACCCATCACGGGCCAAGAGACAAAGCCACGGACCGGAGGCACACATCAGGGACACAACATGCCGCAGTAAATGACCACAGAGCCAAGTCTTAGGGGCAAGAATTCACCATGTGACAAAAACTGCTGGGAAAACCAGAAAGCAGTTTGGCAGAAACTAGGCATAAACCAACATCTCATACCACATACCAAAATAATACCATAAAGGGCGATATAATCACAAGTAAATTAGAGGAACATGAAAAAATTTACCTGCCAGATCTATGGACAAAGGAAGAATTTACGGCCAAACAAGAGAGAGAGAGAGGATCACAGGAAGTAAAATGGATAATTTTTATTACATGTAATTTAAAAGGTTTTGCACAAACAAAACCAATGCAACCAAAATCTGAAGGAAAGCAGGAAACTAGGGGGAGAGGATTTTATAGCAAGTTTCTTTAATAAAGGCTTCATTTCTCAAATATATAGAGAACTAAGTCAAATTTATAAAAATAAGAGCCATTCCCCAATTGATAAATGGTCAAAGGATATGAACAGTTTTCAGAAGAAGAAATCAAAGCTATCTTCACGTGAAAAAGTACTCTAAATAACTACTGATTAGAGAGATGTAAATTAAAAAAAACTCTGACGCACCACCTCTTACCTAATCAGATTGGCTAACATGACAGAAAAGGTAAATGATAAATGCTACAGGGCATATAGAAAAAATAGGCACACTAAAGTACAGTTAGTAGAATTGTGAACTAGTCCAACCATTCTGGGAGAACAATTTAGAACTATGCTCAAAGAGTAAGAAAACTGTATATATACCCTTTGACCCAACAATACCACTACTAGGTCTATATCCCAAAGAGATTAAAAGAAAGTTAAAGGACCTATATGTTCAAAAATATTTATAACAGCTTTTTTTGTGGTAGCAAAGAATTGGAAACTGAGGGGATGCCCATCAATGGCTGAACAAGCTGTGGTATATGATTATGATGGAATACTATTTTGCTGAAAGAAATGATGTGAGCAGAGTGTTTTCAGAAAAAATGACAAGATCTATAAGAACTGATGCAAAGTGAAATGAGAAGGACCAGGAGATCACTGTGCACAGTAATAGCAATGTTGTCATGCTGATTAACTGTGAAAGACTTAACTTCTCTCATCAAGACAAAACCCAAGACAATTCAAAAGACCCAGGATGAAAAAGTGCTATCCACCTCCAGAGAACACTGATGCACTCTGAGTGCTGATTAAAGCATACTTTTTTCCTTTATTTGTCTTGCTTTTTCCCCAACGTGCTTAATATGGAAATATGTTCTGCATGACTTCACATGTATAATTGATATCATATTGCTTGCCTTCTCAATGGGTGGAGGAGGGGTGGGAAAGGAGAGAATTTGAAACTCAAAATTCTTTAAAAAATAAGAAAAAAATTTAAGTCATTAATAAGGAAGTTGGCATAAGGTCCCTTATAGGTCTAACATAATTTGATTCTAAGAGTACTGGTGGCAGCCTCTCTTCTTCTCCATGGCTGGGGGAGGAAGGAGAGGCTAGAAAGTGTGGGATTGTGCCAGCCTCTGAGAGGAGATGAAGGTGAGCTGATCTAAAAAATGACAGGACCTAATTTTACTTGGGAGTGGGATGTATGTGGCCACACTGACTTTCTAGGGAACACCAGGGGCAGAGGAATAAACCGTCAGAGTAGAAGGCTCTTGCACTTAAAGTGGAGGAGAGAAAGAACAGGACAAACCCATGTCTTCTGCATCACTCTGGGCATAAATGGAAGAGAGGGATGGGACGTGTGGGTACGGCTTCTACCACTGAGCGATGCTACTGTTGATAATCAGTAATGTAGAAAATGAGCAATAAAGTAAGACCCGTTTTGTCAACTAGACTAGGCAGCTGGACAACCATGATCTATCCCAGTCTGGCATTAATTCGGGAGGTAGTTTTCTAAACATCTGTCACAGAACCAAAAGAGTCCTAAGGCATCTGGTCAACAGGGCCAATACTAACAGTGTGTTTACCCCGACTCCATCAGCTATAAATCCCTAATAAAGGTTATTATTATAGATTGGGGCTTGAAGAGAATCAAGATCTGCTGGCTGGTGTTGCTATGTGTGTGTGTTTAGATGGCAGCATCATTTCTCCAACTGCACGATGTCACTCATGCTAGGGCACAGGTGCCAGTCACAGATGGGACTACATGCACAGCCTGAAAAATACTTTAAGTGCCATCTCTTTGGCAAGCAGCCCCTCTTCTGTCATAAGAATGCTTTGAGTACATTGCATATTTTCTATTGCTAGCAAAGCAGAATGGCCTTTAAGCCCAAATACTATGATCTTGTTAGCTCTCCCTAACAGGTAGGCACTGCTGTAAGGGCAACCCAAAACAGAAAACTGTTGTGTTGTCAAAGAACTTATAAACCTAGGGGACAGATGCAGCATGTTACCTAAAATCCAAATTTATGGAATTTTCATGAAGCAGACTCAGACTCAGGCCAGAATTTTCATACAGACAAACATCTTTGGCCTTAGGAGACTGCCAGAAGGAAGAAAAACTCCTCTAAAAACTCGGCTGGTGCTGTTTAACACATTGTCTTCACTCCTGTTTAACAATAAAGAGTTTATAGTGGATGGTCCTGCCTATAACAATGGTGAAAGAAATACAGAAGAAGTGAGGTAATGAGTTTCCCGTTACAGGAGGTCTTCAAGGAGAGCTTGAATGACCAGCTGCCAGGGATCTTGTAAAATGGTACACAAGGGCCAGGGAATCTCTGTGGTTATTTCCAATCCTTCTGTGAGGTCTGTGGATGGGAGAAGAGAAGGATAGTGCTCCTTCCTCTGCTGCCCTGGGGAAGCAGACGGGCCTGTAGGAGAGAAGCACTAAAGAAGGGCCAGAGGAGAAGGAAGTCCTTACTCTCACCATGATTTCAGGGGCATCTGAAAATCTACCAGGTAGTTGGGTACCTTTCTTTACCTTTCTAGCTAAGACCCTGAATCTCCACATGGAGGCAGGGTAAGAATGGCCATATGATGCAAAGCGAAATGAGAAGAAGCAGGAGATCACTGTGCACAGTAATAGCAACATTGTCATTACGATTAACTGTGAAAGACAAAACTAAGACAATTGGAAGGATCCATGATGAAAAACACTTTCTACCTCCAGGCTTTTGTTGTGCTGTTGTCATTATTCAGTCATGTCCAATTCTGTGACGCCACTTGGGGTATTCTTGGCAAAGATACGGAAGTGGTTTGCCATTTCGTTCTCCAGCTCATTTTACAGATGAGGAAACTGAGGCCAACAAGGTGAAGTGACTTGCCCAGGGTCACACAGCTAGTGTCTGAGGCTGGATTTGATCTCAAGTCTTCCTGGTTCCCAACCCAGAGCTCTATCCACTACAACACCTTACTGTTCTTTATTTTTTAACTCATTTTAAATTTTCATACGACCGTATCTGTAACATGTGTAATCAAATAATGGAAATATTATAAATAAATGAAAGTAAAAATAGATAAATTCACTTTCCAGTGAAATTTTCAAAGCAACATCTATTCCATATCCTGAGGAATACCTCAAAGGAAGTTTGGCTCTAAAAAGAGAGTCTGCCCGCACTAAGTTTAAGGTGATGAAAAATGAGAAGCAGGTTTCCTTAAACAAGTATTGAATCTGGAATTGAAGCTTTGTATTGCGGACACTTGGTTGAAGCTTTTGAATAATATATAAATATCCCATTTGTCTATTTCTTTAAACGGACCCCACCACTATATTCCCTCATAAGGTTTACTCAATAAAAACCTTAAAAGTGCTTTGAAATCCTTAGCTGCATAGCTACAACAGTGCAAAGTAAAGTATCATTTGTCAAAACATAAAAAATGGAGAAAAGGAAGACACAGGAATCACAGGATTCATGCTGCCAAACTGACAGGTTGTGTTAAATGAGACTGTCAAAACATTCATATGGTAGTTAACGCAAGTGCTGCCTGTCTGGCCATATGTGTAAAAAGCTGCAAGTACTTTTTTCTCAACTTTGTCAAGAGTATCTGAACGGGTCAGACAATGGGCCTTCCCACCACCAACAAGGCTGGGTGCCAGAAAAGACGGGCGTGTGTGACATCCCACAGAAAGACTTTCCCCAAGGGTTCCTTGAGGAATTAAGTCACCTGAAAGAAAACTGGGTCCAGATCCCTAGTTCTACTTAGGAAGTAGCTCAATAGGCCAACCTTCTCAAATATCTGATCAGTTTTCACAATCAAGCTGATGAGATAAAAGGAGAGTTCAGCCCCTTGTCTGAAGGACACCGTCTCCTACAGGGCTGGACTGTGCACTGACACCTTACTGACTGAGCATGCCTCCTCCTGAAAGGTGATGAGATGACAAATGGGGGTGGTGTGGAAGCTAGGTGGCAAACAGAATAAGACTTGCAGGAAGGAAGACCTGAGTTCCAATCCTGCCTCCTCAGACATTTACTAACGGGGTGAACAGCTAGGAGGGGAAGTCACCTAATCTCTTGGCCTCAGTCACCTGATCAGTGAAATGAGAATATTAATAGGACCTGCCTCACAGGGCTGTTAGGAAGATGGAATGAGATAAGCCAGGTCACCTCACATCTGCAAACCCTAAATGCACACACTATGAAGCTGGGAGGAGGAGGAGTCCACACATGCACGTGGCCTACAAAAGGGAACACGGAAATGGTCTGTCCCTCTCACTGTTTCTGTTCTTTTTCCACTGTACTTCCAGACCAGACAACAAGGACCACCCCAAAGGAGCAAACACTGGCATCGTGTACAAGAAGTGTGTGGCTAGCAGCTTGTGCTTGCCTAGGCCTTGGTCCCCAGCCTCCTGACTCTGTCTCCCTGGTTCCACGCCTGAACACAGATGCCATCCTGCTACCTGAGCACAGCAGTCTGGAGAAGGACCCCCTCCAGCCATGGGGCTTGTCTCAGGAGCAATCCTGTGCAGTAGAGCATCAGTTCTGAGCTGAAGAGACAGCACCACCACCACGGGGGTGCTGACCGTTGCTGTTGCTGTTTGTCCTTCCTTCTTGAAGAGGACCCTGGCATCAGGGAGGTGATGCCAAAAGTTACACATGACTTGGATTTAAGTGAGGCAGGGCTGTGCAAGGTTACCAGCCCCACTCTCTCTTCCAGAACCATCTGGGTCCAGAGCCAGTATTGATCAGGACAACTGGAGATGGTCCCCATTTGCTGACTGACTGAAAACTTGCACCTCGATTGACCATGTCAGGAACTAGCCCTCCCTTGTCTCCCTCACTTACTCAGTTGGGCACCCACACCTACTTTCACCTAGGGTTCAGGCCCACCCAAACTCTGAGCCTAGGGTCTGCCTTTGGCAGAAGGCTAGAGGGAGCTTTTGCCCCAGACAGGTTTTGTTTTCTCCTGACTCTCAGGACTTTTCAACTTTGGCAAACAGAGAGTGATTAATACAGGCTTGTTGCCTATCCTTCCCAGTAGCCTTCTCACACTAGAGACGTCCCTGTCCCCTGGCTGTGTCCCCTCATGAGTCCCTGGCCCACACCACCTTTTCAGGAGGTACCCAGGCCAGCTGTGGACATGCTCCTCCTGGCTCTGCTCCCTTGCCCCACCCCCCAGCCCACCCTCCAGATCTTAGGTGCGTGGTCTTTCTGCATCCCCACCCCAAGAGAAAGAAAATCCTTGACAGTACGGACTGTCTTTTTTACTTGAATTTGTATTCCTAGCACTTAGTCCAGCGTCTGGCGGATACCATGCACCTAAAACTATGCTTTCTCCACCTATCTCTTTGAAAATGTGACGTTCTTCTTGCTGATGGTGCCCCATGCTTGTTTCTCAGATGGCCCACTAGATTCCGAATGTTGCTCCTAAGTGGTTTTTGCCTGAGGCACCTTTGGTCCCTGGCAACTTTGTTGTTTACTTCTTCTTCCTGAATCTCTATGCCCTTGGTGCTCGATCCCTGACTGTCCTGGGCTCCCGAGCCCCACCACCTCACTACCCAGACTTCTGACTCACTATGCCTCTGACCTATAAGCCCTACTTGAGTCTTTGGGGTGTTCAGATGAGCACTTCTGGTGCTTCAGGACACTAGAATTGAAGCTAAACAGAGAGTTATCCACAAGGACTAAATAAAGGGAGAGAAGAACTTCCAGGCACCAGGAGATGTGAACTTACCCCATGGCCACTAATTTGAACCCAGGGACCTCGTGTGCACAAGGGAAAAGTACAAGCTCAGTTTGGGAGGCTTCTTTCTATCTTTCTCATACCTTAGTAAAATACCCTTTCTAAAAGCTAATTAAGTCTAGCTGATAATTAATGGGGAATAGACCGAATGGGGGCTCGGGGAATAGCAAACAATTCAGTCTGGTTTGATTATAGAGTGAATGAAATCTATCAAGTTGGATTGGAGTCAAAGTGTTGAAGGCTTTAAATGCAAAGACAGGGAATTTATAGATTTCCAAAAGCCAATGAAGGTTATTTCTGTGATTCTGATATCGAGGGCTGGTCAGTTTTTGTTCTTTAACTGAGGTTTCTGTCCTAGAAGGCAGTAGGATATAAATGACAAAAAGAAGACAGATGAGATATGTCTATAAAAATGCCTCAAAAAGATAAATTACAAGGTGGGTTTTTTCTTAAGTACTGACAATCAGATGTTGTCACAGGCAAATCTTTTTGCCAACAATTGGACATCACGGTGGTTGCTGTTTACCAAGCGCATGAATCTTAAACTGGGTAAAAGGTGGTGAACAATTCTGCATTTCTCCCAACTTATGCTGCCACCTTAGTTTGCTTAATGAAATGTCCTCTGGGTTATAATCTCAGGATGATAATAATTTCCTCATTTTCTTTAGGAATGTTCCTGACCATGATGGAGAGTGAGGTGGGGGTGGTATTTCTGGTATCCTTCGATCTGGTCACTTTAGAGAGAAAATACCACAGGCTGTATCTTCATTAGAAAAGAATTAAATACATGACATGCAAACACTGATGCCCAATCAAAATGGACTTGGGAGACTGTATTTCATCAGTTCCTCTCCCTTTTCTAATCTCTTGGAGCTCATCCTCCATTTGTCAGCTCAAGGTTTTTGTGCTATCCAGCTAGACTCTTCTCTGGAGCAAAACAAGGCAATGTCATTTGGGAACCATTTGCCCTGAACCAACTTCTGAAACACCAAAGACCTTGGACTGCCCTAACAATGTCTGGCTCTCCAGTCTTCACCCTAGATGTTTTCCATTTTGTAGACTTCCAGAAAACTTTGTTTCCTTGCAGGAAACCTGCATCTGTGTGTGTCCAACAAGCAGAACTGTAGAAGCCCCCAGGTTTTCCTTTTCCGGTTGGTGATTTTAGATAAAAAAACAAAAAGTTTCCAAAATAAGAGAAATTTCTTTTTGTTAGCTAACCCTTGAACCAGGAAGTGAACTTTCACAGAATCACAGATACTCTGGGCTTGGAAAATAGATTTATTTTGCTTCCAAATTTGAGAAACTGTAGAACAATACAATTTTCTAGCTAAGCACATAGAATATCCCCAGTTTGAAGAACTTTGCATTTCCTGCTTTGGGCCCATGGATGCTGACATATGGCTATGAACATATCATTTCACATTTTTTTACCCAAAAGACACTCACTGTTAGCATGCTATTGGCATATCAATTTATAAATGCCTGAAAACACTGACAAGACCAAAATAGTCTTGATAATATAATCCAGGGCAACAGTGAACTCTCAAGGCATTATTATTGTTAGTCCAGGCCTCTGACTTCATCAGTGAGTGGAACTTCTGGTATAGAAGCATCCTTCACCATCACAGTCTGTAATTTCACAGACCCCAAAGCTGTCTGGGGGCACTGAGCAGTTCATTGTCTTTCCAAGGGCCACACCAGTAGTCCCATCAAAAGCTCAGGGCTTCTTCTGAGCTCAGGGCACCCTCACTTTAAGGACGCCTGCTCACAACACCTCTCACTCTACAGCACTTGATCATCCTAAAGCTCCATTAGGTAGCCCAAGCATGTATTATTCTCCCTGCTTTGGAGAACAGAATATTGAGGCTCAAAAAAGGTTTAGTAACCTGGCCGCAGCCATACAACCAATTGGTGGTAAACCTAATACTGGAGCTAATTCTGACTCCAAGTCCAGTGCTTTGCTCATGATACCAGCCTTATTTTACGTTGGACTTAAACACTGTAGGTCATATTAAAAGAGGGTGGGGATGAGAGTAGGTTCTGCCCTAAGCTCCCTGAGGGCTACATAATCCCTGTTCCAGGGGGTTGGAGGGTCTATCCTCTCTGTCACTGGCTAGAGCCCCCACTGACTCTGTTTCCCCAATCTGAGGGATCCAAACACCACTCCATTAAGTCACTTAATAATCAAGACTGATTTTTACAAAGAAATATTCTCTTCGGTGATACATACAGAATAAAGAGATAACAATTCCTCCTATAAGTCAGCTGCTCTCTGAGAAGAGGAAGGGGTTCAGTCTCACAGTTTAGAACCCCTCCTACATAGCATTAATTCCACTAAGTTCATGTGTCTCTGGACCTATGTGAGGACTGAACTTCCCAGCCTGCTGAGCTCACTGGCAATATCCAGCTTAGAATCCAGGGCTCCAAAGTCCCATTGGCTTGATCTCCTGAGTTCAGGACTCCACTCCCGGTACCTAAACTTTTCCTCCCGAAATTCCACTTATTCAAGAGACAAAGAGTTATAAAGTGAGTTTATGAACACAGATAATTGAAGGTCCAAGACCTTTGTTTCCTGGCTCCCATTTAGCAAGTGGACTAAATAAATGGAATTACAACACATCAAGTTAAAAAGACTCCTTAAAATAATTTAGATAATTCATTTTATATAGTTGACAAAACTCCAAGCTTGGTTCTCCTCAAGCCCTGCTCCCCTAACACATGATGTCACCTGCTATGAATGAGTTGGTCTCTCTATTCTTGGACACGGTGCTAGAAAAGGAGAGACTGTCCCTGTCAGGCAGTTTTAAAGATGCAGCCAGTTCTGGCTACAGAGGCAATAAGAAAAGGCTACTCTCAACCATACTATAGGCCAGCAGTTCTCAACCTGTGGGTCGTGACCCCTTTGGGGGTCAAATGACCCTTTCACAGGGGTCACAGGGGTCGCCTAAGACCATTGGAAAACACATATTTCCGATGGTCTTAGGAACTGAGACACCATTCCTCTATCCGTCTCCAGGCAGGTCCACCCACATGCAGATAGGCCCACATACGAGCATTAAAGGGTCAGCATTAGGAAGGTTGAGAACCACTGCTGTAGGCCAATGCAGAATGTCCAGGCTTCTCCCAGAAGCAGGTCCCTAGCACCTCTCACTTGGGATGCATTTTAGGTGACCTGGACATGAACCAAACCCCCATTACAATATAAATGTGAACCCGAATTATCAAGGACTATGCCAGTAAACAACAAGCTCTTATAGGTCCCACCGGCTTGGAAAGTCCTCAAGGAGAGGGCCCAGGGAATGAGTATGGCTCTTCTCAGAGGAAGCCTAACAAAAGGGGAGGAGGTTCCTCACTGACAGGCTGACCACAGGGAAATGAGTGGAAGAAGCATATACACCAATGAAATCACAGCTCCCATAAGTAATTAAGTATTGTTTCACTAAGGCAAACAGAGAGAGGCTGGATGTTATCCCGTTCCTCTGAGTACTCTCTAAATTTGAGTGCAAACGTCACAAAATTTACACAGCAAGGGATTAATACACTACATGAGATACTACAGGTAAAACAGCAATCTATCTAAAGGAACCCCGGAGAACGCCAAGAACGTGAAATATGATTTGGCACTATGATGAGAAAACAGCAGCCCAGTGCTTGATCACTCCAGGATGGCCGCATTTCCGTTTCTAATTTGCTCAATAAATGCATTAAGCCATATGGCTTGGGGAGCCTCGGTCAGCACCCACCCAGACTAGCCTTCTGGGTCCAAAGCCCAGGGCAGCCTCACGGTTCGCTCCCCAGTTTACATGCCTCGATCCTGGACTCTTCACACTTTCTAGCCTAACAGCAGATAGCGCCACTTCCATCACAGTGCTATGCTGCTAACTGCCACACAAGGAGATATAGAAGAAACTAGCATTGTATGTGCGGATAAGTGAGAGTCCAGTAAACGCTTCATTCTAGCCCAGAAAGTTAGCAGCCCCCTAGGAAAAATGAGGTTCAATGTGGGGAGAGGCGAAGGACAATGAGATGAGAAAAGCATCATATCAGGAGTCAGATCACCCGGCTCTGCCCCGCATGCCCTGGTCATCTGGCCCTGAAGAGGGCATTTCTTTCTCTAGACTCTGTTTTTCATCAGAAAAATCAAGAAACTGGACTAGATAACTTTGTAAGTTCCTGGAAGCTCTAATATTCCACAATTCTACTGATTTTTGCTTTATGAGTAGAGCGGACATGGTAATGCAAGGAAGAAAAAACTCCAATTCCCAGGATGCTGGGCATAGAGGAAGATCCACACTCAAAACAGAGCAGGGAGAGGATGCCCAGAGAGAGTCAGGAGAAGAGAGGCGTTTCCAGGCAATGGCCTGCAGTCCAGATACACATCCACATCCAGGGAAGGTTCGGTGGACAGAAAATCCCATGCTGACCCATCGAAGGCACTCCTGGAACACCCCAAGTTCACCGGGTGCAGAGAAGAGCTGACGACTGATGCTGTGAACACCGTGTCCTGTCCTTATCTGGTCTGTAAGGATGTTCACGCTCTAACTGCGGGAATTGTGTTGGCTGCTAAGAGAGAAGCTGATTCACAAAGCCTAGAAGACGGGCAAGTTCAATGTTCCCATATTTACTTACATGGGGGCAGGAGGTACGATGTTATTTGTAAAGAATCTCCAAGCCTGAACCTAATCTGTTTTTCTTCAATGGTTGGATCAATTATTCTGAAACGCATTTGTGTTAAATACTCAGAGAAACCTGAAGGAAGAATTGGTCTTTATGTAAATTCAGTTAATGTTATAAAGCCAAATGCTTTCATCCATTTCTTTATAATAATTTCTTTGACTCTGGTGCCCCTCTCAACAGTCTCTGGTATGTTACATCTTCTAAAGGTTCAAGAGCACCCTATGGGATTTGTGGGGTATCTCCTTTAATGCCATCAATTCATGGCCCTACCAGATAAGTTACCCCCATTTGAGGGTCTCGCAATTCCATTTAACCACTTAATATTGAATAGCTTGTACAGATGAATGCTTACTCAAGAGGGACAGCCAGAACAAAGTACAAATATTATCCCAACCCCTCAGGGGAGTAGCACCCTAAATACACCACTTTGGTCTCTCCTGGTGATGACTTGAACAGTTCCTTACAAAGCATTGGTGCCAACAAGTTCAGTCCAAAGGCAGCACAGCGGCCAGTTTCTGCTAGGACTCTCAGGGTCATTGTGGATGATCACTCAATGGTCCTCAGGGCATCAGGGCTATGCAGGTTACAAAAGCCAGCTGCATCCTGATCCCAGAGTCCTGGGACTTTATCTTCCAAGATCAGAAGTTCTATGCCTTTCACCAGATGCCAGGAGCTAAAGAATCACCAAAATCCCTGGGAGGAAATGAGACCAAGAGATCCTAGTTGAAGCCGACAGTCCTTGCAGAATGCCCCCAAAAGCGAGGAGCCTTCCCCACAGCCCACTCAGGTCAGTTGGTCTGATTCAGTCCTCTCTCTCTCTCTCTCTCTCTCTCTCTCTCTCTCTCTCTCTCTCTCTCTTTCTCTGTCTCTCTGTGTCTCTCTCTGTCTCTTTCTCTCTCTCTCTCTGTCTCTCTCTCTCCTCCCTCTCTCTCCTTCCTCTCTCCCTCCCTCTCTCTCTCTCCTTCCTCTCT
>CM053580.1:580516881-580584392 GCA_028627135.1 Pseudochirops cupreus
GTGATGATGATGGTGATGGTGATGGTGATGGTGATGGTGATGATGATGGTGATGGTGATGATGATGATGGTGATGATGATGATGGTGATGGTGATGGTGATGGTGATGATGGTGATGATGATGATGGTGATGGTGATAACTACCATTTCTCTAAGCACTTTAAAATTTACAAAGTACTTTACATATGTTATCTCATTTCATACTCACAATGACCCTGTAAGATTGGTGTTAAAGTTATCTCTATTTTAGAAATAAGGAAACTGAGGCTGCAAGGGGTTAGGAGATGCCCAGAGTTATACAGCTAATAAGCAACTGAGGCAGAATTTGAACTCAGGTCTTTCTGACTCAAAGTTTGACTCTATCCTACACCATCCAGCTGCCTCAAGCTGGCAGGAAGCAATGGAAGCTTGTACTAGGATGGTGGCAATGGAATTAGGGAAAAGAATCTTGATTAAAGAGATATAGTAAAAGTAGGATTGGTAGAACTTGGTAACTCATTAGACACATGAGGGAGAAGGGGAAATTGATGCTAACTCCAGGACTGTAATCATAGGAAACAGGATAAATGCTAATGCCAAAGAGAGATGTAGGGAGATTCTACCAAATACTCCAATCCTTACTTTCAGCATTATCTGTTATTTGATTTGTAGTTTCTACTGAATAGACACATTCATATAGGCTATGAAGTATTTGATAATTAAGGTCAAGTCAATAGGCAGTCAGAATGTGATATAATAAATGTATGTCATTATTTGAGCCTTTAACTTTCCCCAAAATAGCTTCTTAAGGGTCTGAAACTGTGCTGGAAATTGCCGCATTTTAGAATGGACATTTGATGGACAAATCAATGGACAACTGATACAAATCCAATACAGGACAGTCAGTATGGTAAGAGACTCAAACCGTGCCTCAAAGGATAGAACTAAGGCTGTTTGGTCAGGAGAAGAGCGCACATATGGGAGGAGGAGACATGATTTGGACTGTTTTGTTTTTAAAAGAATTGATTAGATTTCTACTTGACCTCAGAGGATATAACTAACTAGTACCAATAGGTGTAAGTTACAGAGAAGCAGATATTGGCTGAATATAAAGAGGAATTTCCTGGACAAGAAGAATTGTCCGATGACAAAATGAGCTGCCCCATAAAGCAGTAAGTTTCCTAACAATGGGTATGTTCTATCAGATTCAAGATGAACCCTTCTTAGGAACATCACATTGTATAGGTGAGACTGATCCAGACTCTAGATAACCCCTAAAGGTTATTTTTCCAATACTAATAGTCTCTAAACTCCAAAATTCTACAACTCCAAGGGGTCAGAAGAACTTCACAAATCAATTCTTTCTCAGAAGACTAAACCTCAGTTTTCCATAGGTGATAAGAGAGTTTAATGTTCTAAACAAATAAATTTTTCCAGCAATATAATATCATAAATCCCTAATTCTGGTGTAAAGCAACAAGCAAGGCCAAATATAAGTATAAACCACATATAGTTGTCACAACCAAACTCTATTCTCACTATAATTGTTAAACATGAACATCAAACCCTGGCACAAAGTTGCCAAGCCTATTATAACTTCATTCAACCAACTGTCCACTTACAATATTTATGCCACTGTTCCTATGGAATTAACATTCCCTGGTAATGTCATTTTGGTTAACATTATGTTTTCATGGGACCAATTAGGAATTCATGAGTTCCATGACATTAGATGGGAAATGCCTGTAGACTCAACATTTAATATTTACACAGGGGTGGAAAGTCTGTGTTTTCCTTAAATGCATATTGAATCCAATTGTCCCCCCTCCTCCGCCTTTTATGCTAGTATTAAGCACCACTGACTTTCCCAAAATAGCTGTCTCACATGGTATATACTCTGGGACCAACCATTATTACATGATTGGGTTACCTAGTAGCTAAATAGCCAACTCACTTCAAAAGATAAAATGTCCTTAGAAAAATTTTTGTTTACTCAAGCAGAAAAAAACTCTCCTTATCAGAAGCTTAAACTCATCTGAAATAAGCTGGATAAGGCTATGAGAAATAATGATTGCTTAAGGAAAATTTTCCATGTGACAGAAAGGGTGTTGAAGAAAAATGGTCTGCTTTCACAATAATTAGGGAGTTATTGCATCATTTAGTTGAAAAAAATAATAGGATGCAGGATGTCCTGAATTATTGATAAATGAATATTTATCTACAACATTTATCACTTGGAAAGGAATAGGGGGGTAAGGGAACAGTCATCCAAGCAGGATTACCTCAGGACTCTAAGTGCTTGTCACTAATTACAAATTATCCAGTAATACTGCAAAATGATCAAAGAGGTTAATACAGGATTTGGATTAATCTGACTGTGGGGAGAATTTCCCTTAAACCATCAGTGATTTAACTAAACCTTTGAATCAGTACACTGCCTTTGCTAACAAAAGGCACCTGATATAAAAAGGTGGGGACATTAACTTAATGTTCTAATCTCTTCCCTGACCAGTGAATTGATAATTAACTTATGAAATGATGTCGGCAAGCACACTCGATTCTTTGGGCACTAGCCCAGAAAGACCACAATTGGCAGTGGGAAACAGGGTGGCAATCACACTTTAATTAAACACAGAGACAAGCGGCAAAAAGTGGGAAGGGATACCAAGGCAGACCCATGGCTTGGGGATGGTGGATGGGATGGTGAAGGGAGGCAGGCAGTATGGGGAAGAGGATGGGGAGGGGGAAAGGCAAAGAATGTCACTCACATAACCATAGACTGGAGATGGGGGGCACTGCGCAGCATGGACTCAATGGAAATGGAAAAGAGCTGGGGGGGAGGAGTTTGAGGTCTCATTTTTATAAGGTTTTTTAAGAGAGGAAACAGACCAACTGATGATTTGTGCCACTTTCAGGTTATTAATTCATTGTTGTTCAATCACGCCCAACACTTTATGACCCTGTTTGGGGTTTTATTGGCACAGGTACTAGAGTGATTTTGCTCATTTTACAGCTGAGGTGACTGAGGCAAACAGAGTTAAGTGACTTGCTAGTCACACAGCTAATAAGTTTCTGAGGCCAGATTTGAAGTCAGTGTTTCCTGACTTCACTTTTATTTTGACGTTTAAAAGAGGTTTTTAATTTATTAGTTTTCTGCTTACCCAACTGATTGATCAATGAAAGTGCTGAGAGAGATAAACTTTCCCTTAAGGAACACATTGGATTTGCTATGTTGTCTCCTTGTAGTCATTATCTTTAATAAAAATATCTACCAATTCTATGATTTGTTTTCTTTGAGCCACCAAATCTTTAGAATTAAGTTGTTTAATTTCCAGTTGACTGTTAATACTTTTTTCAGCAACCCTTTATTTAATATAATTTTTATTGCATTGTTGTCAATAAAGAGAGGGCAGCTAGGTGGCGCCATACTGCATAGAGCACCAGGCCTGCAGTGGGGAAGATCTAAATTCAAATCCAGACATAGACACTTACTAGCTGTGTAACCCCAGACAAGTCACTTCGCCCTGTTTGCCTCAGTTTCCTCATCTGCAAAATGAGCTGAAGAAGGAAATGGAAAACCACCCTAGTATCTTCGCCAAGAAAACCCCAAAAAGGGGTCAGGGAGAGAGAAATAAGACTGAAAAAACTCAACCACCACCACAACAAGGATGTGTTAGATGTTTCTGATACCCTGCACCTGCGAGGGTTTTATGTCCTAACACATGGCCGACTCTTGTAAGGGTTCCATGGGCAACTGAGAATCCTGTGTACTCCTTTCTACTGTTCAACAGTCACCAGGGATCTGTCATGGGTAACTTCTCCTTCTTTCTTACTCATGTTTCAGTTCGATTTATCCGGAGCTAAAAGGAATGTATCCCTCACTACTATAATTTTAATATCTATGTTTCCTTGTAAAGTCACTTAGCTTTTCCCTTAAGTATTCAGACGCTATGCAATTCAGAACATGGATATTAAGTACTGGAATTGTCGACAATCCCTTTCAGCAAAAATGCATGCTTCCCTGAGTATTTCTCATTATCAAGTCTCTTTGCTATTTCCTTGACCAAAATCATAACTGCGATCCCTGCTTTTCCGAGTTCAGGTGAGTCATGCATAGCAGGACCTTCACTCCAAGTGTCGGCTTGATCATTTATTAGCTTAGATAAGCCTCGAGCTTCTCCATGTAAAATGTGAATAATAATGGCCGTCCTGACTCCCTCACAGGACCAGAATGAAGATCAAGTGAGATCGTGTCATGGCAAAGCACTACAAAAATGGACAAAGTCTCCCAATTTTATATCTGCCCTTCCTTTGGCTAATTAGATGTTGATCTTTGCACAAAGCATAAAGGGCAAGGATTGTTTTGTTCTCCTGTTCTTGCCCCAGTGAGAACTACTGGAGACTAGGAGTCTCGAATGGTGATTTTTGCTGATGAAAAATGACTACTTATCTCATTATACTGCAGGAAATCAACTGATGAAGTCAATATGGGCAAATTATCCTGGAATTACTCCTATTAACATGAAATTCTTGTCATGTGATAAAGGTAAAGCAAGAAGTATACAAGCTGAAATATAAAGTCAAGTAACTTAACGGACAGTTAAGCTGGACGACCTATTTGGCTAAAATCTTTATTTCTGAGCAATTATGAATATCACATGAACGTTACCTTGCTTGCAAGATAGCGTCTCAGCAAACATCTCACTGGGATGGCCATGTCCATAGGCAGACTAGAGATCAATCAGAAAGCAAGGGGGAGGCCTGGTTCTACCTGATCACTCAGTACCTCACTCCTACCCATTCACTATTCACTACAAGTCCAAGTTTAGGGTACAGGGGGTGTATTCAAAGAAAAGGGAGCAGCACAGGAACAGAGACATCAAAGAGGTGGTGGGACTAAATCTCAAAGGAAAATGTTACTCTTTTTTAGAGGATGCAGAAAATTATTTGCAAAACTCTTCCTCTTCCCTTCTTACCTTTTCATCCAGGAGAGACACTAGGGTATATATGGGTTTATATGACTGATCAAGATCGCATAAAGATGAGAAAGAAACCCTATGGCTTAGTACTTATCACTGTACCTTTGATCACCTCTTTGTGGAATAATCTCGGACATGATGTGTTCCCTTCTTTTGCCTGTCAACAAATGCTTATTAAGTTCCCACTATATGTCAGGCACTGTGCTGTGTCAGAGATATAAAGAAAGGCAAAAGACAGTCTCTGCCCTCAAAGAGCTCACAATCTAATGTGGAAGCAAATTAGACAAGCAAACAACTAGATACAAACAAGGCATATGCAGGATAATTTGGGCTAGTCTCAGAGGGAAGGCACTAGCATTGAAGGGAATCTGGAGCGACTTCCTACAGAATGTGGGATTTTAGCTGAGATATGAAGGAATCCAGACAAGGGAATCCAGGAGGTGAAGATGATGAAAGAGAATATTCCAGGACTGGCAGCTAGCCAAGGAAAATGCTGAGAGTGAAAAGATGGAGTGTCTTATGCAAGGACCAGCCAGGAGGCCAGTCACTGGATCACAGAGAAGGGGCCTTTTTGGCTATCTTTTCCTCTCTGGGCTGATCTGTACTAATGAAGGAGGAAGGGATTTTAAAAAGCAACCCCTTGTCTTCCCACAGAATCCCTGAGTTGGAAGAAGAAGCAAAGTCCATCTAGTCCAACTCAGTCTTAAACAGGAACCTCCTATATATCATCCCCAACAAGTAATTTACCTAGCTTTATCTGACGACCCTTCATGAAGCAGCACCATGTTCTTTTGGACAACTCTCCTTTTAAGGAAGCTTTTCTTGACATCAGCCTAAGTCTCTCTTAGTCATTTCCAAACATTACTCCCAGGTCTATCCCGTGGTTATACATGGGCCATACATATGCAGGGAGGCAGTCAAGAGCCATGAAGGACCCACCAAGTACCAGGCACTATGGTTAGTGCTGGGGATACAAGGAAGGGCAAAAGCAGATCCTACCCTCAGGAGACTCAGTCTAATGGGAAAGATTCACGAAAACAACTCTGTACAAACAAGCTAAATACAGGATAAACTGGAGGTAAGCAACAGGGGGAAGGCACTAGAATTAAGGGGACTCCAGAAGAGCTTCCTATGGAAGGTGTGATGGGAGCTGAGACTTCAGGGAAGCCAAAAGGTAGAACTGAAGAGGGAGAGAATTCCAGACATGGGCAACAGCCAGCGAAAATGTCTGAAGTTGGGAGATGGAATGTGCAAGGGGACTGGTATCTCCGGATCACAGTGAGGATACTGGGGAATAAGGGAGCCAGCAGACTTCAGGAGATGGAGAACAGGGCTTTAATAATAACAGCTTGAGTTTCAGAATTACATACCAACTTACCACATAAAAATAACCTATTTGTTAGAAATATGTTTTTTCCTAAAAGTAAATTACTAGATTTCTGTCACATGAAAATGTCTGACATCACAACAAACTACAGGAAAGCCAAGAAGGTGGAAAAGTGAGTGCCTGACAAAGAGAAGCCAGAGTTTTCCTGTTAAGGATGTAAACATGGTTAACTCACTCTCACCTGCTCTCTCTCCACCAGAGATTGTGCCTCCACGGGCATTCACCCTTTCAGGAATAACATTTGAAAACCTCACCCTTCTGTGGGATTTTATCATCTACTGGACACATGACTTACTTTTTCACTTCCCAACACTAAGCTCCTCATAAACACTTCTGTAGCTATAAACAAGAGCCCAGGCATCACAGCTATCATCTGGAAAGCAGCTCTCCCCACCAGTTGCCAACCAACTGCTACACACAGGGCAGACAAACCACCCTAGTTGAAGTCCCAAGACATCCTGAGAGTCAGACAGCATGTGCCAAGCAAGTCAAACCACCACCATCACCTGCCATGACCTCTCAGAACCTGATGGAGACAGACCAGGATCCTCCTTGGGAACAGTAATGCTTCCAGCCCCCTGCTTTTAGGCATTAACCTGAGGAGATGCTGCCTGGACCTGTATGTATATATGTATGCAAGTATGTAGCCACAGCAACATCTGAAGGCCCAGAACAAAAAGGTTTTACCACTGAAGTCCATGGCCTTGTCCAATGATTCAGTATCAGAAAGTGATCTGATTTTATCAGGGGAAATGACATTAAAGAAGAGGTACCACCATGGCTTTGCATGGGACCTTTCTATCTGACTCACAGCTGCAGCCTTCCATGCAGATGTGCTGCCTCCCCCCTTCCCCATTAAGGGCAAGGACAGTTGGACTTTTCTGTTTCCATCCCCAGGGCCTACGCAGTGTTTGGCACACAGCAGACACTGAATAAATGCTTTATTCATCATACTTCTGTCTCCAAGGATTCATCTATGCCTCTATATCCCTGGTACTTAGGTCACCAGTACAGACCAGATTACGGCTT
The DNA here is from genome assembly GCA_028627135.1 of Pseudochirops cupreus. Taxonomy (NCBI): domain Eukaryota; kingdom Metazoa; phylum Chordata; class Mammalia; order Diprotodontia; family Pseudocheiridae; genus Pseudochirops; species Pseudochirops cupreus. Next base: position 580,524,255 of record CM053580.1, read on the forward strand.
AATATGCCCAACCTGGGAAAAGTGTGCCCTCTGTTCAGAGCAAAACAGCACCAATATTCCATGTGCAAAAGTAACCAAACTGGAAAACCCACTTATGACTTTTAAAATAGTGACATGTTCCTTTTTAACTGTCATTTCCATCACTCGAGTGACAGGTGACATAACCACTGAGAGGCTTGGTTGTTCATTATTCAGCTTCCATAGAACCAGAGCCCCACTTTCCACTTCATAGCAACCACAGTGTTCTGCTTGGATGTTTTCCCATCAGTACAAAAATCTATAATAAGGAAATCATTAATGAATAATCAGACACATGGGGCTGGAAATCAAAGATGGAATATAGGGAACAAAAAGTAGAACTCTGTAGAACGTATACAAAATAAAACATTATTGTTCGTAATGAAAACATAATATTTCTAGATATAGGGTTGAAAATTACAACTACTCCAACTCATCTAGATTCTGATCAGAAAAATAATGGAAGTTTACATGTGACAGGCAATCACATGTGACAGAGAACAATAGCATTCTGGGATTAAACCAGGTAAATAAATGGTCATTGTACCATTAAAATTACCTGTACTTTGGTGCAGAGCAGACTCTCCTAGCTGCAAAGGGCTAATTTATTGGATTAAAATCTTAAGAAGAAATTTGGCTTAATTTCTTGGATCTTTTCTGCTGCTCTGTGGGAACTTCCATGTTCATTCCCCTAGGATGAGCTATCCTGTCATTCAAAAGTGATCCCTCTAAGCAATTAGACAGCAGCTTTGCGGAAATGCTTCCCACCCTCCCCCAAACTGGGAAGATTTCAGCTGTGAAGAAGGATCAACAATAGAGGTGCAAGTAAGGAAGAATGGGAAAATGAGATCTGTCACAAAGGCAGACAGTCAGTCTCATGGGAGGGAGAGACCCAAAGATTTTGCATTTCTAAATTCAACAAGAGCAGTGGGTATCCTTCGCCCTGACTCTGTCTGTGGCTGCCAGTTCATCACTCTCCAACATGACACAGATTTAGAGGCCTTACTTCTAGGGGCTTCATGCCTACCTCCCACCAGAACCCAATACTATGGATAGTCAATGTTTCAGTTCAGTCATTTGGTAATGAGCTCTCTCTCTGTCTCTGTCTCTGTCTCTCTGTCTCTCTCTTTCTCTCTGTCACGCAGCTATTAAGTGTCTGAGGTCAGATTTGAATTCAGATCCTCTTGACTCCTGCCAACTTCTATCCAATGGGTCACTTAACTTCCCCTTGAAAATGGCTCCACTGTAAAATGAAATTCCTTCCATATTGGTCTTTGCTGCTGCTGGCAAGTTGATTTTATCCATTTGGGGGGGGTTGATTCTCACGCTATCCCAACTCTCTACTCTTCTCAAGCCCTCAATCCCCATCATAAGCAGATGACCACACCTCCTGTCTTAAGGAGATTGCTGATATCCAGCCCACACCATTCATCATCTACCCTTTTTATCTCAAAATCTCTCTTATTATTTTTCCCTCAGGGGAATTCTACCTTCCTTCCAAAGCTAAGCCTTGGCCTGAGCTCTTTGTCTCATACCCTTCTCACCATGTTCTCTCAAAATTATACTAGCTCAACCATCTCTAATCTCTCCCTATGCACTTTACTTTCAAATGTGCATTGGTTTCCCCTATAATTTAAAAACAAGCAATAATTTAAAAACCCTTCATTTGATTCTGCCCTCCTCTCGAGTTATAATTCTACTTTTCTCCCTCCTTTTACTGCAAATATTATTGAACAAATACTTGCTACCTCAATTTCAACACCATCCTTTTATTCTTTTGAATCCTAAAATCTGGCTCCCATTTTCATCAATTCAATGGCCCCAGTACCAAAATGCTACCATCTTTGTTTCTAGTTCTCATTTTCTTTGACTGCTCTACAAGAGTTAACATCTCATCTTCCTCACAGTTCATGAAATAAGCAATTCTCATTCTTCACCGGGTGTAGGTGTGGGTGTAAAGGGTGGGTTCTGGGGTCTCCCTTCTTCCCACTTACAAGCAATACAGAAGTCCACTGATACCAGAAATACAATATTTTATCCCTTAAAGCTATTATATCTTTTGAAAATATAAGTATCCCTCAGAGGAATGCTGTTTTAAAATTTAAATTTAAAAAATTAAATTTAAAATAATAACAAAATAATGAAGAAAAATAAGCATAATCAAGAGAACATTATATGCCACAACAACAATATTATTTTAAGAACAACTTTGAGCCTCTAAGTCATTTTGACCGTTATAAATATCCAAATTAACTACAAAGGACCTATGAAGAAAGCTGCTATCTGCATGCAGAGAAAGAAGTGATAAATAGAAGTATACACAAAATGATTTTATATATATACACACATACACATACACATACATATTTATGTCCAATAGTAGCCATCTTTGGGGGAAGGGAAGAAAAAAAGTTACATGACAACTTTGTTACGTATTTAAAATGAATAACAAGTTGTACATAACAGATTTATAATTTCATGTGCAGTCTTTTTAAAAAGTGAAATGCTTGTTTTATTTCATAAATTAAAAAGAAAAGAAAAACAAGTCACTTATACCTTAGGATAAATGAAGGACCTGAGGGCAGATTGTGATGGGTATTGATGAGGAAACAGAACAGGAGGATATTTAATATTTGAAGGAAAGATAAGGGTCAATTCAAAAAGGAGAGGAGGCTGCTGTAATTCAAGACAAACTTTCCTTACAGAACTGGGAGGCTTGTGTCGTTAACTAATGTAGCCAAATTGTGAGCAACTAAAAGATTCACTTGATCTGATTTGATAAAGCTAAGAGGAGATTGCTAGAAAGAACAGGCAGCAGTGATTCCTGAATTCCCTCTAGCACAGTGATTCTCAACCTTCCTAATGCCACGACCCTTTAATACAGTTCCTCATGTTGTATGATCCCCAACCATAAAATTATTTTCGTTGCTACTTCATAACTGTCATTTTGCTACTGTTATGAATCTATCTGATATGCAGGACGTATTTTCATTGTTACAAACTGAACATAACACACAGGTTGAGGATCGCTGTTCTAGAAGAATTTTTTTTCTTCATTTTTGTCTTTGCATTTGCAGCGCCTAGCGCCATGCCCTGCACACAGCAGGCATGTAATAAATGCTTGTAGCTTCATGTATACAACACCCACAGCCTCCTAGACAAGGAGGGGCGGCCCTATGTATGCATACTGAACAAATGCTCTGCCCCTGATTATTCTCTCTGCCCCCTCCTCACCTCCAATAGGAGTGAGGATTGTAGGCAATGGCTTTGTAGAAAATCTCCTCCTTAAAACAACTTTAATTTATCAAACTCTTTTTCTCTCTCTTTGACCTCCATGATATATAAACCACAGTTTTAAAATCAGCATCAACAAAAATTTACTGGGTACTCCCTATTTTCAAAGTACAGTGCTAGGCACTTGGGTTATAAAGAGTGTAAGCAGAGTCTCAACTCTCAAAGAGCTTATGATCTATTCAATGAAATAGGATTCATCTTAAAATAGACATGAAAATTGAAAATGGCATGCGCTATTAGAGCACTATAACCAATAGGGGAGCAGCTCTGTCTAAGCACAAAGAGTACTAGGAGGTGGTACCAAGATGGCAGACGGACTTCCAAGCTCTCCAACAGAAACAGAGTCCAGACTGAGCTGGAAAATGTACCAGACCAACTCGTGATGGAGACAGACATTCAGAAAAGGTCAGAGGGAGATCTGGGGACAGGGGCAAGCCTGAAGCCTACAGCATGCAGAGTACTCCCCTCTGGGTACCAGGGCAGGAGAAGCATCTAGATACATACTAGGCTACAGTACCACCATACCAGACCCATAGGGTGACGAGGACAGGAGCAAACTCGCAGCTTCCCCATTCCAGAGTTGGCCTGTACAGTGAGGTGATGATCCTGGGCAGGGAGGTTCTAGCCAGGACACTAAGAAAGGAGGAAGGTGAGCTCAGAAGCAAGCAGCAGTGCTCAGAGTGAGGTCTCACTGCCAAGTCTAGCCCAGGCCACAGAGGAATAAGAAGGGCAGGAATCCTAGGCCAAAGGAAAGCCTATAATTCTGATACTCTGAATCAAGAGAACTTTCTAGCTGGCTATTAGGGACAATGTCCAGCAGCAGGCCACCACTGCTCACACTCAAACCCAGGTCAAGAACTTGCAGAGCTCAGACCAGAGAGCCAACAGTCAGATTTTGCCCTAGATCAAACTACTCTGGGAGCACTGAAAGCTTGCATGTCTCCAGTCTGCCCCTGAGATCCCAGAATAACACACTATTCAATTACCCCAAGAAAGTAGCAACAGGACCAGCCAGTCTTTTCATCTAGAAGCGAAACTGAGCCTTCTTAACACTAAATACAAAATGAGGAAGGAGACCAGAAGAAAGAGTAAACAAGCAAACAAAAGAAAAGGACCATCATATAGAACTATTGCAGTAACAGGGCCATTTGAGACATGAACCCAGAAGAAGACAAAAATTCCAAAATATCTATGAACAAAGACTCATAGAAAAACACAGCCTTAGCAAAAATTCAACTAGTACATCCAGAAGAGATACAGTAAGAATTTCAAATGTTTTTTATAAGGGCAGCTAGGTGCCCCTTAAATGAGAGTCCTTGAGGGGGAAAAGTGATAAGACATGAGAGACATGGAGGAAAGAATTGAAAAGGGAATTGACAGTTTGACACAAGAGGTATAAAACCTTGTTCAAATAAAAACACTCTCTAAAATTGGGGCCAAAAAGAAGCCAATGAGCCCATGAGACATCAAGAAATAGTAAAACAAAGTCAAAAGTGTGAAAAATAGAAGAAAATGTAAGGTAACTCATAGCAAAAAACAACCAACCTGGAAAGCAGAGGAGAAAAATAATTATCTCATGAAACCCAGGATCTAGCTCCAGCTGTGCCACCACCAGCTCAATGGGAGACCTTGGACCCATCACTAAACTTCCTGACATTTCTGTTTTCCTACTACAAAATGCCAGCTTAATTAAATGGCCTCTAGAATTCTTTCAGGGTGCTAAGGTTCAAGGCTATGCCCTTAGTGCTAAGTGGTTCTAAACAGAGAGATCATAGTGGGCTAAAAGCAGCTGAGGAAAACTTCCTAGCAGCCTGGGGCTTGATCTCACTCCACTTCCTGTTATTACACTTCTAAGACTCCCTCCAACTCTAGGCTTTTCCCAAGATTCAGGGCATGGCTAGATGCTCTTCTCTTTCATTCCCTCAGAAAAACATTACAATCTCATGGCTTCGATTATTACCTTTCCTTGGTCAACTCCCAAATCTCTGTCTCCCAAGCCCTTCTCTCAGACCACTCCCCCATCCTGAACTGCCTACTGGATACTTCCAATCCAAAACAAATGTAGATACCTACTCTGTACATAAGGCACTATGCCCCATCAGTCATCATTTACAAGGAATATTCAGGACAAATCCTCCGACCCACCATCTCTATCCACCAAACAACTTCCACAGACAAGCAGGCAAGTCTGATCAGCAGAAGCAGCAATGCACCCGGTGGGAGAAATAAGAGGCAGTAGGTGCCAGGCAAGCCAAACTGCTACCCACCCCCCAGGATGGGCTGTGATCAGAACCCTGCATCCAAAAGCCCTGGGAAGAGCAGCCTCAGATCCCCTGGACTGCTTCCAGTGTGGTCTCCACAGCCATCATCCAGGCAAGGCAACATTATGGAGATGTGACCTGGCATCTGCCTCTGTGGGTGCTGCAGCCCCAGCTACCGAAAACCCAGAAAACAAAGCTCCCACCGCCATAGTACCCAGTACTGTTAAATGGTTCTTCATCATAACTGATGGGGTTTTAAGGATGGGAATGACACTGGAGATTCTCCTTGGCATCTTAAGAACCCCGGGGGCCAACCTTCCATATTGTGATCCCCCCTAACAGAATGTAAGCTGCTGGAGGGAAGGCGCTGTCTCGCTTTTCTGTTTGCCTCTTGGGACCCTCCAGCAAACTCACAGTGAAGCTCCCAGTCTGAATATTCACCTGATAACATTTACTCTCTTGTTAATTAATTCTTCTAGCCTCTTATCTTCAATTAAGATGTGAACTCCTTGAGGCAGGTCTGTGATCCTTCAGTCTGGAGTCTCCAAAAGTACTTGGGGCAGAGCTTTACACCAGACACTTGTAGGAGTCACTGACTGACTGAGTGATGGATCAAGTAGACAACACAGGCTCTCCACGTGTGATATAACTAACTGTATATGAGCACCTCCTAACAGACAATGAAATTTAGCTCTTTTTGTATCTCATTCTCCAAAGTATCCTTATCTTTTTAACCCCCAACAAGGACACCTTCCTGACTTCCTTCTGGATCAGTGTGAACTCCAGACTGGTAACCTTAGATAAGAGTTCTCTCTCTTTGTTATTGTAACCAAAATAAAACCCATCTGAGGAGATACACTGATTGCCACAGAGCTTCCTGGAGCAACATGCCCACTAAATCTGATATGGCTACAGCTGGGAGTTAACCATCAAACATAATGTAATGGAATATCAGGGTGCTGTAAGATGAAAATAACACTTTTCCTTGAAAAAAAAAAAGTACTTTGCTGATCCTGAACAGTTCAGGTAAAGAACTAGCCCCAAAGTCTAAATAATGTCACTTGAAACCTCTAGAAAGACATTTATGGGCCCCTAAGTATATAGTATGTCTTAGGGGCAAGGCCAACGGACTTGGGTTCTCATGCAATTTTTAGTGCAATAAATGAATGCATGAAAAACATTTATTTTGCTGTTGTTTAGTCATTTTTTCAGTCACATCCAACTCTTCATAACCCCTTTTTTGGGACTTTCTTGGCACAGTTAATGGAGTGGTTTGCCATCTCCTTCTCCAGCTCATTTTACAGATGGAGAAACTGAGGCAAATGGAGTAAGTGACTTGCCCAGGGTCACACAGCTAGTGAGTTTCTGAGGTTGGATTTGAACTCAGGTCTTCCTGACTCCAAGCCTGGCACTCTATGCAGCTGCCCAGGGCATTGATTTAACGTTTATTACGTGTCAAGCACCACACTAACTATTGGGATGCAAATACAGAAAAACGATGGTCTGTGACCTCAAGGAGCTTACACTCTAATGGGCAAGACAACAGATTTCAGGAAGTGAGTCAGGGAACAGAATGACGGTCTCAGAGTAGCACAGATTATGAGTGGCACAAAATGGCAATCAGTTGGTACCTATTCAAAGGGAAGGGTAGTGCTGATTTTATTCCGCTTCTCAGAGCAAGAGACTGAAAGAGAAGGGGAGATGACCTGGTGGTCTGCTTTGGTGGGTGGGGCAAAAGTAGCCACCTAAAAGAATGGCGGGCTGGAAAATCGCCTGGGTGAAGAGAAGGTTACAGTGTCCCGGGCAGGTGTGGCACACCCACCTCCCTCCTGCCCAGAAGGCCATCTGGGGACTTTCAGCTCGGCCCTTGCCAAGAGACAGACAAAAAATTGGCAAACCCATCACACCCTTGCATAGGAACAATGCAGTACACACAAGACTTGGGTAAGCGTCTGTGCTGCTAAGGCGTGACAGGCTGACGCCAAATCTGAACACACATAATGTAACAGTGGTACGTATAAACCAAGATTGGAGTAATAGAATCTCTGCTCAGCCATGCCTCAGGTAGAGGTCTGGTTCTGCATACTTTGTATGCAAGCCTAGCTCAACCAAGACTGGGAAATTTCCAAACACGATCTATAGGAAATCCATACTCCTGGCCTTTCTTGCCCAGAAGCCCCTTCTGTCACTTACTGAAACTGAGACCCAAACCACTGTCACATGGTAAGCAGAGCATCACCTCTGCCTTTGCCTTGGCCACATGTATTCTAGCACATAATTGTCATCCACCGAAATAAGGATCTCTAAATTTTTTTACAGCACTATGTTTAATAATAAAATAAAGGTTTTAGCATCTTTTGAATAGAGCATGAATTCATGATAATTTCATTCATTCATTTATTTTTTTCAATAAATACCTTTTAAGTAATAAAGCGTATTTCATCTGATTTTCTTTTGTTTTATCTTAAATACCTAGAAGAATGAAAGGCAGGGGCACAGAGTAGGTTCTGTAGGACCAGAGCTCAATTTAAAAAGAGTTATTTTCCAGGAAAAACAGGAAAAGAAACTTTCATGGAGATGTATACCAACAGAAAAATGTTAATTTACCACGGAAATAAAACCGAAGATGCATTTAATTATGCCAATTACCTTATTACAATATGTTAAATTATTAATAATTCTGTCAACCTTATTATCAGGGTCCAAGTATCACTCTTCTGGGCCTGATGTAATTTTGCACACTGGGTCCTTGACAAGCTTTATCTCTTTGGATAATTACAATGTAGACTCACAGGATGCTCCCGGCCCATAACCATTCACTACTATCTTTCCTCAATACATAATGAATGATTCTAGGAAAGCACATTTTCTTTTTCTTTCTGAAATCCCACTCTACTTTGCTGACTCTTTCTGAAATAAACGGCACACAGTGTGAACTATGGGAGCTTACTAGCCTTGGAGCTTCTAGGACTATCTCTGTTTTTCATAACTATCTGCCTCTATTTCCTCACCTGTATAACAGGGATGATAACAGCCCCTGCTAGCAAGGCTGCATGTAGGCTCTCACCTTCACGGGCCAGAAATGGCTTCTTCCCAGCAGATTTCATTAGCTTTGGAAGTCCTACCTAGAAGTCTCCTCCACCCCTTGATGCATGCTCCCAGCAAAAGGGGAGACCAACCTTCTCTTCTCTCTTCACCTCGTTCCCAGCGAAAAGGCAGATTCTACATCAGGACCCCTGTGTCTTCCCCTGAACTACACACCTTTTTAGCCTTTTTTTATGTATAAAAGCACTATGTGAATGTTAGCCATTGGCTGGCCAACTACTGTTGGAATTGTTGGGCCTAGCAATGGCACTGTGCAACTGAGATTTTGTTTTTGCCTTGGCCTTTTGTGGCTGGAGGTATCTCATAAAAACACCAGCCAGGCAGCAAGCACTTTCTATGTGACCGGCACCGTGCTAAGAGATGAGGATGCAAAAGAAGACAAAAAAGCTGCCGGTGTGCTGCCTCCTACATTTGGCTGTCAGATCTGTGAAGGAAGGCAGAGGAGGGCCCTGGCTGCAGGCTCAGGCCCTCAGTCCTTCACCCTGGGAGGAGGTCACAGAATAATTCTGAGTTGGAGGGACCTTAGAAATTATCTGATTAAACCCTCCAGTTCTACAGATGAGGAAACAGAGGCCCCAGAGCAACTCACTGAGATGCAGAGGTGGTGAGTGAAGAGCTGGAGTTTGAACCCGGGGTTCAGAACCCCATCCTCTGACTCTGTGGCTAAGGTCACTCCACAAGCCCTTGCCCTGCAGGATGCCCTTTGCCGAGGACCGGCTAATCCAAGATCACTGAAGCAAGTAGGAAGGAGGACGTTGGACAGAGACATTACATTAGAAGAAGATGAATTCTGAAGCATCCAAAAGGCCGGGAATAGATGAGGGGAGGAAGCGATTTGATCACCAAAGGCAGAATCCCTCTCCTGCCCCATGTTCTTTCCAGAATCAAAACTATTTAGACACTACAGTATACACATTCTGGAGTAAACAACACATCAATCCTCAATGTGTAAAGCATTACAGTGAAAAAGGAAACTCTATGCAGCACGTGCGAAATCAGTGCAGAAACGGCAAAGGAGCCTGACTGGTCACTGAGAACAAGGAACCTTCATTTGCTATGATAGAGGCAGCTATGGCGCAGCGAGAGGACAAGTGGCTTCGGAGAGAGCAAGGCCTAGGTTCAGACTCCTCTTCTGACGCGTCCAGCTGCGTGACCCTGGGCGAGTCACCTCCCCTCTCAAGCTCCATGGCTATAGGTGGCAAAGAAAGTGAAGATGGCCATTGGTAGCATTTTCTTATATGGGAGAAATGATCATCATTGCTAACATTGACATGGCACTGTGCTAAATGCTTTACGATTATTATTCTATTTGAGCTTCACAACAAGCCTGGGAGGCAGGTGCTACTATTATCCCCATTTTACAGATGAGGAAACTGAGGCAGATGGGAGCCAAGTGACTTGCCCAAGGTCACATAGGTAGGAAGTGTCTGAGGCTGGATTTGAACTCAAGTCCTCCTGACTCCAGCCTCAGTGCGCTATCCATAGGGCCATCTCTATGAATGAAATCATAGGTCCAGTCCCAATCCCCAAAATACAGAACCGTTTGTGACAGAGAAAAACGAAAAACAGCATTGTTTCAACTTGTTGTCTCCATTTACTCTAAGTAGGAAAGAGCTGCCTGTACTCCCTAATCTGAACTGAGCAGGCTTCCGTAGGAACACTGAGGTGTCTGTGCATTTTCCAGCAAGTTTCCCAAAACCTCATGTGGGTTAGACCTGCCAGCAGGTCTGTGTAGGCATGACCTGCTCAGAATAGGGGAACCTCCTACTTCCTGGCCTTTGCCAGGGCCTTGCAAGGCAATGCCAAGAGGCCCTCTGTGCACTGAGAGAATGGAGAAACTTCAGGTGTGATCACTGGAGGGAGAAGTTGGGTTTACGATTCACTGTCAAGTATATGATCCGGTATGAAATTTAACAGGGCCCTGAAGAAGTATGACAATTCTTGAAATATTTGGCTACACATGCAAAAAGTAATGTCCTATGTACTACTTTACCTCAAAATTTGTGAGGAGGGAAAATGTGATGATGTTTTATTCATAACATACAGCTCAAATAAGCAATAATTGATCAGTGCCACTCCTTTGTCCTGGGGGATGCTTCTCAGAACAGAGATCCAGAGGCAGAAGGAACTTCAAAAACCATCCAATCTAACCCCCTCCTTTGACAGATAAGAGAACTGAGGCCCAGAGAAGCTCTTATTTCCTTGAGGCTCACACAGGTAGTGAGTGCCAGTGGTAGGATTTAAATCCAGGTCCTCTGACTCCAGACCCAGGCTCTTACTTTGTACCACATGGCCTCCCAGCAGGCCTTGTTCCGACAGCCCAAAGATCTTGCACAAGGATTATGGTCCTTAATTCGGTATTTCAGAGTGTTAAATCTAGAACCATGCCCCTAATATCACAGATTTTCCAAAGTCCTGATTGCAAGAAAAGATGAAATATTTTAAAGAATTTTTAAAAGAACTTTTCTTTGTTAGAATGTAGGCTTCAATTTCTGTTTTGAAAAATGTGATCACGGGAAACAACAGGAAAACAGCTGCCCTCAAGTTTCCCATATCCTGCCAAAAAAGCATGCACAAAGCCCGTCCTTGGATTCTCCCACAAGTCAGTCTCCAAATACTTGGAAATGGCCATCATCTTTCCCTTAAGTCTCCTCTGCAGGATAAATGTCCCCATTGCTTTGAGCGATCCTCCTGGGTTATAAATGCAAAATTCTTCCCCATCCTGTGCACCCTTTTCTGGACCCTTGGGAGATGATCAATGTCCTTCTTCAACCATGGCCCCCATGGCCTAGGTAGGATCCCTAACTTATGGCCTGACCAGGGCAGAGGCCATTTGTGGTACCACGTGACTCTGATTCATAGAGCATGGAATCAGGCACATCCCACCCAGCAAAGGCACTTCAGCTATGGGCCTGCCACTGGGTGATCACTGAACTGTGAGGACTCTCAGAAGACAGGTGGTCTGACCTGTGTTTGGACAAGAACACCTTATCATTCCTATGTACTGCCCAATGACTCAGCCAAGTTAGTCAGGAGGTAATTAGTTTGGTTTTTTTTTTTTTGTCCACAGCAATTCAAACCTTCTACTAATGAGGGGTTACTGTTAGAGGAAGCAACCATATTGATTAAATCATGCCAGACTGCCACATGGGGGAGCAGATAAAGATGATAAGTTATGGCCCCTGCCTTCAAGAAGATTATGACCTACTAGGAGTAATAAATCATGCACACAAATAAACACAAATTAGACTGTGAGTATACATAAAGAATGTAAAAATGGTGGATGGAAGTCAAACGGAACTTCATAGCTTAAGAAAGTCCCTGAGCAAAAGAATAACCTAGCGCTAACAGTTCATTCTGGTAGCTTTGCTTGTCTTTAATGGAAGAGGATATGTATATACATGCTTTGGGGTTTAACACTGAAATTCTGCTGCTCTGATCTGCTTTCTCTCCATTGCCGGCCTTTCTTGCTCATATCCTTCCCCATTTAGAAGATTTTTATACACACTCATGTCAATTCTCCATACTCCATCCAATGCAATTCAAATTTCTTCCTACAAAGATAGCACAGTATATGACTGATAACATTTCCATTTTTCTCAAACTGATACCGTGCAGAGAAAATTCTCTTTCAGTTTGGGGGTGGGGATTTAAGAGATAGCTGTCTTTCTAAGACTCTCCTCCTTTTCACAAAAATAGCACACACAAAAAAAGCAGAAAAAGGAAAAAAGAAAACAAATATTTAGTTCCTGGGTCTTTAAATTGAAATTTTCCCACTGTGAAAACAAGAAAAAGAATATTCAAAGAAAGTACCATCTAGCTATTTCCTGAAGAGAAATTGCATTTCTGGTCACAATTGTTAAAACTACAGAAAATAACTCTCTGTCCTTTGGAATCATTGAAAATGCAACATCATGATGGTAGATATGCTATAGCTAAAATGTACAAATATTAATGGCAAAATGACAGTGGCAGTAAATTAAAATAATGAGCTACTGTGCAGAAATGTGATCATGAAATATAAGATGCACAGCAATGCCAAGTCCCATTGCCAAAAGGGAGAGAGGGAGATAGAACTGTAAGAGAAAAATGGATTAAATCCTGGAAAAGAAGGACGGTGCCTATAAAATTCCTTAGTTGGGAATCTTCCTGTGGGTTAATATACAGATGCCTTTGTCTTGTCTAAAGCAAATGAAAGTGACAAACACATGCAACTCCTCAGGAAAATGGCTTTTACTCATGGGGTGAGTGGAATAAGGAAGCAGGAAAAGCAGCTTCTTTGAGGGAAGAAAAGTAAAGTCAGGAAGTGAAAGGATAACAAAGGGACTATAATCAGAGATATGGGGAGAAGACAAACTGCATTAATTAATTTTCTTTAAGAAATGAGACTAGCTGCACAGTGAGATGAATCGTCTCATTTGCCAAGTGCCCCGAGTGGCAAAGTCAAACAAATAACTCTGTAATTCTTGATTAGTATTTCATCACGTTTAACTATTTGAAGACCATTTAAGAAAAGGCACCGACCACCACCACCACCATTTACTAGAATTAAACAAATACTTATCATTTCTGAGTTCTCCTTTCTAAATGATCCTTTTCACCCAAGTGGAAACGGCATAAATTCACAAAAAAACTGAACAAGGCATAGCTTAGATATCCCATGAAACTTCATATTATCCTATAAACCCCTGACAAGCAATGTTGTATCGGCCCCAGCTCAACAAAGGCCCATAGACTGGGGATGTCAGAATCCCAGAATCCACGATGGCAGAGCTGGTGGGGTCCCCTGAGCTCATCTCATCACCGTCCCTCATTTGACAGCCAAGGAAACAAAGCTCAGAGGGTTCATGAAAAGGCTCGCTTGTCTCCCCAAGCTGAGCAGGGGGCAGAAATGGGAAGAGAAGTAGGTCTCCAACCAGGAGGCCAGGTCTATTTCCACAGCATTAATGCGGCCTCTGTTTCTTCAAATGTCTGAGCTTCACAGATATGTCATCAAAGACTTGAGCATTAACTTAATGGCAGCCCTGAGTGTGTGGTCAACATTCAGTGGAGAAATTGAGTGGGAAGAGTTTTCAAACATTTCACGTCCTTTCATGATTCAAGCATTTCCTGCCAGAATGTATGTTATGACCAAGCAAGGTCTTTGCAAGCTCTGACAACTCTGCATTTAGAGCTGGTGGCTGTTACAGGCACTTGGCAACAAGGACTAACAATTACATAGCTTCCCTGATTAGGATTCACACAGCCTCTCTTCAATCTAAAAACAATGACGGGCTGCAAAATCCTCAAACGCCTACATATTTGCTTGCCTTATCCAACTCAGAGTCAGAGGACCTGGGTTCTAATCTTCACTGTGTAATAACTGGCTGTGACCTTAAGCAAATCACCTGACCTTCTGAAGTCAATAAACATGCTAAAGTCCTACTATGAGCCAGGCCCTGTGCTGAGCATAGGGGTTAGTTTCTGTATCTACAAATGAGGGATCAGGGCTATTATTTATTTCTAAGATAACTTCTGGTTCTCACAGCTTAGGAACATAAAAAATACAGCACTATTTTTCTTGGTTCTAAACAACTGTAGAACAAATTTTAAAAGGTTACGACTATGTTTATGATCTTTCCAGAACACAAAATCTCCCTTTCCAAATCATCTCAATCTAAAGGCTCTGGCCCTGCATAATATAGGCAGGAATGGCTTTTATTCTCAATATGAGAATTGCAGGGCAGCATCAAGTGTTCAAAATGAGAAGCAAGAGAGCTATGCAAGAGAAAGTTCCAGGATATCAGACTTTCATGGGGTCTTATACCTAAAGGAGGGTCAGAAACAAACAAACAGGAGAGTTCCATGGAGAACAGGAAGAATTAGGGCTTCCAGAACCATGAGCAAGAGTCAGAATGAAAAGACAAACTGTGGACAATGGAGGAGATGGACCACATGGAATGGTACTCTCGTGGCACTCCTGAACCTAAAAGTCACAATGGACCCCTGAGGAAGAAGGAACCAAACTAAGAAGTGTCACAGATACAGAGCTTTTCCTGAGAAATGTCCACAGAATTCCTTGAGTCAAATGAGACTCAACTCTAGGTTTTTACCACTTATGGAAGAGAGAGAGAGAATAAGTCTTTATAGGGCTCCTACTATGTGCCAGGCACTACACTAAGTACCTGACAAATACTATCTTATTTTCACAAAAAGCCTGGAGTTAGGAACTGTTATTGTCCCATTTTTATAGACAAGGAAACTGAGGTAGGCAGAGGTTAAGTGACTTGCCCAGGGTCACACAAGTAGTAAGTGCTTAATGCCAGACTGAAGCTCAGATCTCCCTGACTCCAGGTCCAGCTTTCTATGCACTATGGAGCTTCCCTGGTGGCCACTGAGGTGAATCACCTGTGTTCCTCTCCCAGTTAGGAGGGGAAGGTGAAGAAGACAACGTGGGAGGCTTCAATTATAACTCTCAGAACCTACAAGAAAGTCATCCCCATTAAAAATGGGGCTAAGAATAATTCTACCACTCGATGTTAACTTTTTATTGATCTTGTCTTCATGTCCTGACTAAATGCTTTTGCTATTGAGTTAGTGAATCCCACATGGTCCAATACACTCTAACAAGCATTTCTTACGGTCTACATGAAACTGATAAGGCCTTGAGCCACGATTTTCAAACCAATGTACATCAAACTTTGGGAAAGCAACAAGAGGTGCCAAAGCCCCAATACCTAGAATTTCCAAAAGCTAATTTATATTTTTATTCCACTGGTCTTGCTATGTACCAGGTTCCATATATGTAATGGATGTTAACACTTACTTCCTCCAAATTTTATCTTCAAAACATCTGGGCCTTAGGATGGTGATGATCCGTTGGCCATACTTTGTATCTAACCCTTATAGCTCCACAAGGAGAGATCAGTGACACTAGTGGCAGGCTGCTGATGTGGCTTTCTAATGGTCTATCTTTAAGGTTACAGAATTCAGATTTCAACTCATTTGAAAGATTCCTGACTACACAAAACAAAACAAAGAAACACTAAACTCAGTTAACAATTTTATATGGATGACAACTCCCATTGTTCTGGCTCCAGAAAAAAATCCACTACAATCCCTCAGGTTTTGAAGAACCTAGTTGAAGGAGGCCAGTCACCAAGTGAGGACTGAATAAAAGATCCCCCTACCCCAGACAACCCTTCCAAGGCAACTTACCTCTTGTGGTGAGCCCAAATCAGAGACAGAGAACAGGCAGAAACAGGAGAAGGGAAAATGACAGGTATTAATTTATGGAGGAGAGATGATCAAGAGACAGAAAATATTAAGAAACACGAGTTAGTTACCTCAGTCATGCAAATGATTGGAGGAGGAATTCACTTGTGAAGATGCCAGGGACAGATGACGTCTTTCTAACCCCACTGGTCCTTCTCCTTACGACAATGTACATTAGCAAAAAGTGCCCCCATCAGAGAAGGTGCTGTGCTCTATGAGCAAAGCAGAAGTGAAACAGCTCAAAGGAAACGCAGGATGCACAAATTTGGAGAGTCCACCCATACGTTCACACAAACTGTTTGTGCCCAACCTGTGGTAGAATATTACAAGCTTATACTGATCTGATCAGTCACAGTCAGACACACTGAAACCTGACTCTAGTGATGTCATTTTGGTCCTCCCTGAGAACAAAGGACAATAACTGTTAGCAAGGAGAAACAGAACTACTACAATATTGCTCCAATGCATCCCATTAGGTGCTACTCAATTTTTGCTGGCATTTCCTAATGGTGAGTGAGTTGGCATTGAATAGGCCCTACAATTTATAAAAGTCTTCACACAACTTACAGGAAATGAGAGAAATCAAACAAATTTTAAAATGCAAAGGGAGTTAGTGAAATTTGGTCAAATGAGAACAGAAATTCTATGTTTTACCTATTTCCCCAAAAAGGTTTGTAACAAAAATTAACTAGAATTCATTAGTCTGAATATATTATTATATGAATATATATTATATATGAATATTCCAGAAAATATTTTTAAATCAGTTCTCCCTTGAGTAAGGAGGCTAAATGGAACAGGAGTGCAGTCCTAAAGAAAAAGTACATGTATTAAGCTTATATTTCTAGAGTCCTAGAAAGAAATTAAGTGTGCAATTCCATCTGAAGTCAAAGAGTTTTACTCAAAGGAGTTTTCTTTGGTTTAAAATTTTAGCAATAAAACTACTGTAAGGGATCGGCTTTTTCTATTCAAAAATCTTCTTCCACATTGTGGGAACACAAGCATGTTGAAGCATCTTGTGCTGCCCCTGGGTGTTGAGACCCTCCATGAAGGATCCGATAGCATTCGGGAATTGTGAGCAGTAATCTCCCAGGAGTGTATTCTTACTGACTTAAAATGACAGGCAGTTCTACCTGTGAACTTTTTTGTAGGTGGGAAGAATATGGTTTGTATCTATTTGCATATTCTGTTGTGAATATATGAATAAATTATCAGATACAATTCATTTATATTTGATAAGGCCTCCTCCTTGACCCTTACAATATCATGGCCAGGAACAAGTGGATGTGGAGAAAGAGAGCTGAGGGACAAAAGGGAATTTGAGAATTCTTCTAACAGTTCTAAGTATCTGGAAAAGTTGGTACCTTCTCCCAAGGACAAGAGAATAACAGAGTTAATGACCAGATTCTTTGCTACACAGCTCTATTACCCTCCAGTTTATGACTCCAACTCAGAGCAGCATGGCGCACCCCCAAATCTCTTGCACCCAACTGAGAAATGGTCTTCAGGATTTTGTATAACAACTAGATAGTCAAGGATGTTCAACCATTCCACTTTAATCTGTCTTCCCTCAAAGAGCAATGTGATTTCATGCAATAGAAAAAGCCCAATCACAGCTAATCAAGGAGACTATCATCAGTCAACATTTAATTTTTGCTGGTCCTCCTCCTTCTGCACACCTGGCTGTGCAGAAGACGCCACATTAGACTGAGAAGATACAAAGACACCTACACCACAGGATCTGGACTCAAGGAGCTCACAACAGATCTGGAAGCAAGATCTATACATTAAATGATCACTAATAATGCACTGCGACATATACTAAGTATCAAAGGAACAGTATAAACAGGAAGTGCACCAGGAGGAAGGAAGGTGAAATCATTATTTTACTTTAAAAGACTATTACGAGAGTTCACATTACTGTAAAATAAAATGGGTTTGGGCCATCTATTCAGCATTTTCCCCTGCTGGAATTACTTTGTCAGTTATCCAAGATCATGTGTCCACCATCATGCCTGTTGTCTTCTTATCACATTGCTCACAAACTAAGAACCTCAAGTATTAGGATATGATTTTTAGGTTTCCCTGATAACCTTCCACAAAACATTTTTTATCATAGGAAGAAATACCATCACAATGGAGAAATGGTTACAACATCACCAGGGTAAAACGGGCTTAAATGGGATTCATACTTAATATTCAGAGGGGTTTTGTATTCTGAGTGACAATATATAATTTTGCTAGTACACAATTAATTGCATTAAATTCTGCAATATGCAGGAACCTAAACACTTATAATAGACTATTCCTTATCACGGCAATCCCATAATTTTCATTAGCAGTTAACAATTCTGTGTGAGCCATCTTCTGCACGCTTTCTGATAATTCCGGATTCACCGCATCGCACAAAGAATAAGCCAATGATTTAGTTATAATTTCATAAAATGAAATGTGAGGAAGGGAAACTGGAAAGAGCTCAATCATTTGAACCTCCACACTGGGTGGCGGTGGGGGAAGGGGGTGGGGGTGGGGGGTGGCTTTTGACTCCCATATTCTATTTGCCTTTGGTTGTTTGCAGCCTGCAAAACAAACCATATTAGTTGGCAAAACTCCTGAGGCTACATGGCTTTCTATTCAGGGACAGAGTAACAAATCCTATGGCCTGATTTTTTTTTTTCAAATATTCCATAGTGCCTATTTCTAAAACTTTTGTAAAAAGTCAAATACATTTATCCCAGGTCTGCTGTGTGCAGAGACTAGATAAAAGTCATTAGTGAATCAAAAGAAAGAGAACAGACTCGGAGCTCAGACTCAGCATTTTATATTGCCTCAGAAAAGGGGCTTTCTGGCTAGACTCGTAGGTCAAACTGTATTCCACATGGGAGAAAATTCAGTCAGTTTATAATAATTATTATAACGGACACGTCTCACGGAGGAAACTGAGGAAGTAGGTGGGTAAGCACCTCCTGCAAGGGCCCTCAGCCAGGAAGGATTTGAGGAGGATTCACACTCAGGTCCTCCCAATGCCAAGTCCAGAGCTCACTCTGCTTCACCACCTAGCTGCAAAGGTTGGTCCCGGCCCTTCTGGGAGGGTGGGAGGTGAGAGCTGACCTCCCTCTGCCATGTGTCTCTTCCCCAAAGAAGCTGAGAATGCTTCTGGTTGAGAAGGACAATGCTCCACCCCATGCACCTCGACCTTCAGAACCACTCAGCTTTGCTGGGCTTCCAGGATCTCTCTAGCAGCAAGGTAGAAAAAAAAGGCCAGGATAAAGCAATGCCTCCTGCCCCATCCCACAACAGGGGCAACCAACTAGTAAATCTTGGTGGCAATTCCAGACCCTGAGGTTTTCCCTCTAGGAGACAACAAAGGGCATGCCCAGACCTCCCATAGGAAGATCACCCCCCTGCCATGCACCAAGTGGACTAGTAAATTCCCTGCACCAGAATAACTCTCAAGGGTTTGGTTTTTATTATAAGGAAATGTACATGGAGCTAATGATGTGCCTACCTGCCCATGAGCTTGCTGATTCACTCTAAGCTGGACCACCGTGTCCACCCTTCCAGTCCTTATTTGGACGACGCCCATTAAGGAGCCTTTAGCTTCTTGTTGTTCAGTCATTTCAGTTGTGTCCAACTCTCCAGGAACTCATCTGAGGTTCTCTTGACAAAGACATGGTTTTGCCATTCCCATCTCCAGCTCATTTTACAAATTAGGAAATTGAAGCAAGTGGGGTTAAGTGACTTGTCTACGGTCACACAGCTAGTAAGTGTCTGAGGACTTGAACTCGGGAAGATGAATCTTCCTCACTCCTGGCCTGGCACTCTGCCCACTGTGCCTCTAGCTGCCCAAACCAAACCTGAGGTCCAAAGACCCCAGCATTCCTGGCATCCGAGCTTATTCGAGGCTGCAGCAAAGTTAACGGCAAGTAGAATTTCGTCTGCTTCCCTTCTGCCCCCATCCCAGTCCTCTTATTTTATATTTTAATTAGATATAAAACTTTCATATTAGTATTTTATCTATGAGTTCTAGGTATTAGAATTTTGGAAAATATTCTAAACTTATCCTGGTAACCATCTGGAGAAACATTTCCGCAGTATTAGCGATAACCAGCATTTGATGCATAGGTGATGGCATCCGGAATGATCTTAATTCTGTGGGGTTTTTATGACCTATAAAAATATTACAAGTTTTAGGTAGCTGGTTTTAACTGACATAGACCTGAAAGAAGAAACACTCTTTGTCCTTTGACTAATATAGAAGACTTAGGGCATAAGACAAATTCAGGAAATGAACTGACTATGTATCAGGGTAGGGGGCAGGAAGGATCCATACACTTCTCCATTCAATATTATTTAATCAATGTAGGGACCATGATAAAGCTTTAAATTGTAGAATACGAGGTTTCCCACCCTGTGATATCTTTAGATGTGAGCCTTTCAGATTAGGTCCTGGATCAGGAGAAGCTGATTGGTTAATAGGCTATCAGGGCTGAACAAGTTCCAGAGCTCAGGACTTCAGCTCCAGAGTGGGAGCCAGGGCCCTGAGAGGTGATCCCCTGGGGAGAGTAGAGCATTTCCCCTCTATCTCTCCTTCCTACCACTGCCTATGGCATTTGAGAGAATGGACCAACAGGAACCAACTATGCATCTGCACATGAACAGAAAGACACATTGAACACAATATAGCCACAGAGAGATACAGAAAGCTAGCTACCCAAGAAAGGAGACAGCTTCAAGGAATGTGCCCCTTGTACCAGAAAAAAAGGCCAGTTATAGCCTGGAGAAAGGACTTCCAGTTGCCCAGGGCACATGCATACACTACAGGTACCTCAGTGCCAGGGTGCTCTTCATTTGAATGCCCCTGGACATTCTTGTAGGAGAATGTGCTCCAGACTTGGGGGTGGGAGGAAGCTTTGTACCAACTATGTTTGTTATATAAATTAATGCCCCTTTAAAAGTTAACAATGGCTATCATCAATAAAGATCATATTGGTGAGGACCAGTGAGCATCAGTACCAGAAATATCAGCCCCTTTGGGTTACTCTTAGAATCCTGAGGGAAGAGGTAGCCAATGGCCCCCCTGGCCCCTCAGGGAGTTAGAGAATTAGCTCAAAAGGGGTTCTACATGGGCATTAAGCATATTCACTTGGGGGATATGTTATAGGAATGTATGATTTATAACAGGGCGCTATAACAGTTACTATGTTTCTGGGATTTGCTTGCCTATTGTCTGTTGGAATTAGCTGCTACTCATACTGATCTCCAACTATGGTATTCCAGTAAGTCTTCTTGAACTTTGGGGGAAAATAAGTAGGAGAAAGAGAGAGAGAAGGGAAAAAGAGATCATATATATAAATTCCTTCCTTCCCACTTTGAACTTGTAATCTGGAGGTGTCAGCTTTACAGATGACAGGCAGGTATGAAGAGTGATCCCTAACGATATCAATGTCAAGAAAAAAACTCTGCTCAAGAGGAAACTGAGGATCTATCTCATCCTATGCCTTGAAGACTCTGAATTGGGATGGTGTTAATGTGCTGCTTGAAGCATCCTGCTGAGACAGTGAACACAGAGAGTCTTTGATAAGCACAAAGAGTAGGATGACGGTGTGGGTGATTTCAAATGAAACAAGTCTGCTTTCACCTATAAAGGAGGTAGAATGTCTTTTTCTACTCGCATTTTCTGAGGACGTTACTTACAGAGAACTAGGACTGACTGGGATAGTGTGTGGTATCTCCCTGTTCTCTTGTTCATTTGTTCATTATCAGGGAATTTCTTTTCCTTCCATCTCCAGAAGCCCTGGCTTAGGGATTTATTGACAAATAGACAAGCAATACTGCTTATGCAGTGGCTGTGATAATGTGGGTATCATCAACCCACCAAGTGGAGTCATTTTAGGAGATGTCCCTGCCTCCCCACTGTGATGTCAGAGCTAATCATTAACACCTTCACAGCTGCATCCTGGATGACTAAACAAACTGCGGTAGGTGAATGTCATGGAATATCACTGCACTGTAAGAAATGATAAATGTGAAGCAAGGAAAGAGCTATATGAACTGATGCAGAGTGAAGTCAGCAGAATCAAGGAAATAATATAACACAACTGAATAACATAAAAATGACTACAATGATGTAAATAGAAAGAACCATGAAAAAAAATCCAAATTATAAAGGACAAGTATGACACGGAAGAAGAGAGATGAGAAGACCCTCCACCGCACTTTTTGCAGAGGTGGGAGGTGTACAAGCATGGTGTGCGTATTTTTCAGACTTTTTCCATGTTAATGTTTTTCATCTTCTTTTCCTTTTTTGTCTTTAAAAATATTATGGTTATACGGGATGGCTCTCTGGGAGGAAGAGGGGGAGAGATACTGGGGAGAATTATGGTGATATAAAAAGATAAAATATATCAATAAAAATTAATTTAAAAAAAAATCTGATGGCTGCATCTGAAGCTTCTTACATTCTTGGTAACATGAGGGTCAACAGCTGATACCTTCTTCTGTTTGAAGAGGAGGAAAGGAATTACAGAAAAACTTATTCTTCTCCCACTGAGGTCGTGCCAACACAAGAATCTTTCCCAAAGGACCCAGAGGTTGGGGAGGTGCAGGTGAAGGTAGTTTCCTACACTCTCTTAATGTAATACCATGGCATGCCCAGGAAGAGTTCACTCAATTGGGGTCAGCTTCCCCTTTTCCAGCTTTTTTTTCTTCCAGGTAACTGTGACTTGACTAAAACAAGTAGCATATGGTAGTATATCATCTAGTTCCACCACAGCACACTGGGCTGTTGGGATTTTTCTCTTGGAGCTCCAAACCGCCATTTCCTCTCCCCTTGGCTTTACTGCTAACCTTCCAGGAGTGAACAGAGGAAGAAAGACTCACTGTGGATTATATCCCAAAGAGATCACAGAAGTGGGAAAAGGACCCATATGTACAAAAATATTTATTGCAGCTCTCTTTGTGGTTGCAAAAAACTGGAAATATAGGGGATGCCCATCAATTGGGGAATGGGTGAACAAGCTATGGTATATGAATGTAATGGAATACTATTGTGCTATAAGAAATGGGAAGGAGATGGACTTCATAATTACCTGGAGAGGCTCATACAAATTGATGCTAAGTGAGAAGAGCAGAACCAGGAAAAACTTGTACATAATCACAGACATATCGTACATGTGATGACCAACCTTGATAAACTGGACTATCCTTAACAATGCACAGCTAAAAGACAACTCTACAAGCCTCAGGATGGAAGGAGATATTTAAACTCAAAGAAAGATCTAGAAAGACTAGAGTTTAAGTGGAGACTGAAGCAAAATATGCTGTCATTCTCTTTCATGTCTGGTTTTGCTTCTTTTTTCCCATTGTTCACTCATTGGTTACAACCCTTCTATATAACCAGACTATTGTACAATGTGAAAGCATTTGCAGATCCTATACATGACTGCATGCCACCATGGGGAGGGAGGGGGGAAGGGAGGGGAGAAAATCTGAAACTCAAGGGACTGTGGAACTGAATCTTGTAAACTAAAAGTAAATAAAATAAATTTAAAAAAAAAAAAGAAAGACACTGTGATTTCGCCACGTTCTTTCTCTCTTCTTTCACTCTCTACACATCTCCCTCTTGCACTCTCTGAGCATATGGACATGTCAAACCGGGCCTACAACAGTCAATTCGGTGCCGCCATCTTCTTCACTGGACTAACCATTGCTTAGAAGCTTAGGATGATTGTTAAGGATCCTATTTTTGTTAGATATTGATAAACCTGTGAATCTCTGGAGAGTCCATGAGTTCTCAAGTTCCATTTACACTCAGAAACATCTTCTGGAGGAAGTCTTTCCTGGACTTCCCAGATGTTTGTGCCCTCCGTCCTAAGCTCTCTGCATTCACTTTGTATGTATTTGGTACATATCTATAGAAGGGACATCTCCCCCATTAGAAGCAAGTTTCCTAAGGATACAGAATGTTTTCCTCTTATACTTGCATCCCCAGTGCTTAGTACATTATTAATGGCATTTAAATAAATGGCAATTAATAAATACTTATTCACAAATTCACCTATAATCCATATGCCCAACTGTATCTCTCCCTTGCTCTAGAGCAAAACTAGCTCTTTTCAAAGCTCAGCTTTGCAGGCATACTAAACCCCAAATCCATAGGATCCCAGGATGTCTGATACCCCAAAGATATATGGGGTGCAGCAGATCCAACAGCTTATCAGGGATGGGGAACCTGTGACCTTGAGGCCACACATGGCCCTTTAGGTCCTCAAGTGTGGCCCTTTGACTGAATCCAAACTGGAGAACCTAGAGGACCATGTGTGGCCTGGAGGACACAGGTTCCCCACCCCTAAGCTAGTTGAAAGAAGGAGAGGAAGTCCCCCTCTTCCCATCGTCCTGCTAACAATAGGACTGAAATCTATACGTACGTGGAGATTCATTCTTCTTTCATATATTCACAAGATCTACAATAACAACTTTCATATGTTAAAGATCACTGTCAGACCCTGATAAAGAAGGATTAAGAAGGTCATAGCCAGTCCCTTCAAACACACCACTAATTCATACTATGCAGGCTCCCTGCCTTCCGATAGGCAGTAGAGGGTTCTTTTCACAACCTATTCCTTATACCTTTAATATCATCGCTTCAATATTAAAAAATATAATTGAAAATATTCCCCTTTTACCTATTTTAGGACTGTCCCAATCAGAACTGGCCTGGTCCGGGGCACACACACATGTTCAATTGTACAGCTGCTGGATACTAAACACTTCCCCCAGCCTCAGAGTTTGTTTCCACAGCACTTATTGGCCAGCCAGACCATATAATTTATACAGATCACCCCCCAATAAATCTCTATTCTTTCTAAATAAATTAAAAAGGCAATTCTCAAGAGGACTCATGGGCAGTTTTCCACAATGTTAGGACAATAAGGTAATCCATCTTGTCATCCCCCTGCCCCAGAATGATGCTGGTGTTCTTCCTGTAGTTCAACAACATCAGACAAAGGTGAGGGGGAGGGGTCAGCCATGGGATGAAAGGGACTCTCTTGTTCTGACTCACATAGATACACGTAAGACAATCCTTACCTCTTGACTGTGGACTCCAATACTGATGAGAATCCTAGACTGGCTCTTTCCTTGAAAAGACTTGAAATACACTCCATCATAAGAGGCCAATTCGGCCTCTCGTCTCTGGCTTCACCACCACTCTAAACCTTGAGATGGCTTTACTGATCCCCTCACATTGCCTAGCAGAGAGCAAGGACTCAATTTTTGTTGATTTGGTATGTGTTTTAGGACTTCTCTGAGTAAATGTTTCCTATTTTTAACATTGTCTTTTGTACTACATGCCATAAGCAAGGGCTACCATTTTAAAAGCTAAGAACCACCCAGATGTTAATAATGGAAAAGAGCCAGTGCAAATTAATAAATGACAACCAATAATGGTTAGTTTCAGTCAATACCAGCCAGTGATGACTTCAATGCAGTGATCCAGAGATTAGAAGTTACAAAACCAATGGTCTATTTCAAGCGCTTGCTCGGCTAGCTGGGCCCATTCTGATTTCATGCCTCAGAAAGAAACATTTCATATAAAGTCTGTATCGTGAAAAAACCAAACAGGTTAAAGTGCAGATCAATAGTGGAAAGATGATCTTCTCCAATTCTATACTCATAACTACAACTCAGTCAATAGACTCATGTGAATCAATAATTTGTTACCCTTGCTACATTTATAGGCTCTGATCTTTAATATAAACCTAGCAATAAAACAACATATAGTTTCCTTACAATGTAGCAGTCAGACCTTGAATATGTTGAATAAAAATGTGAATTTTGCCACTTACCTTTCTAATATAAAATAGATTAGGAGCAATATTCTGATCCTTGCCTTGATGCCCTCATTGCTTCAGACCAGGAAGATATGCATCGAGAAGGATTGTTACCGTGGTACAATTTCAGACACGCAAAACTGGTCTAAAACATCATTAGTTGTACATATCTGTCAATATCTAGATTAAGTATTTCCAATTCTGGAAAAAAGACTTATTCTAAGTAAAAGTCTAACTTCCACACAGCATCTTATACGCTACGATCTTCTTTATGTTTTTGTTGCTTATAAACTTTAATTCTACGTTAACCTTCAGGATGGTAAGATACCTTGTCCTGCACACACAGGACGGAGGAGGCAGGCAAGTCAGTAGTGCCTGCGGAAAAGATCAAGGGGCTACGTGGGCTGCAAGGTCACAGAGACAGACCTAACAAAACCATCTCTGCAGTCCTGTATTCAGGGAGAGGAGCCACATTTTGGGAGGGACACTGACAACCTGCTAAGCAGCAGCAGCAGCAGCAGTAGGAGGAGGAGGAGGAGGAGTAACAATAGTAGCAGCAGCAGCAGCAGCAGCAGTAGTAGTAGTAGTAGTAGTAGTAGTAGTAGAAGTAGTAGCAGGAAGAGGAGGAGGAGGAGGAGTAACAATAGTAGCAGCAGCAGTAGTAGTAGTAGTAGCAGTAGTAGTAGTAAGAGTAGTAGCAGCAGCAGCAGCAATAGGAGTAGGAGTAATAGTAGTAGTAGTAACAATAGTAGCAGCAGCAATAGCAGTAGGAATAGTAGCAGTAGTAGTAGTGGTAGTAGTAGTAGTAGTAGTAGTAGTAGTAGTAGTAGTAGTAACAATAGTAGCAGCAGCAGCAGCAGCAGTAGGAATAGTAGCAGTAGTAGTAGTAGTAGCAGTAGTAGTAGTAGTAGTAACAATAGTAGCAACAGCAGCAGCAGCAGGAGGAGGAGGAGGAGGAGTAGTCATAGTAGTAGTAGTAGTGGTAGTAGTAGTAACAACAGTAGCAGCAGCAGCACCAGCAGTAGTAGTAGTAGTAGTCATAGTAGTAGCAGGAGTAGTAGTAGTGGTAGTAGTAGTAACAACAGTAGCAGCAGCAACAGCAGTAGGAGTAGCAGTAGTAGTAGTAGTAGTGGTAGTAGTAGTAGTAGTAGTAGTAGTAACAATAGTAGCAGCAGCACCAGCAGTAGGAGGAGTAGTAATAGTAGTCATAGTAGTAGTAGTAGTAGTAGTAGTAGTAGTAGTAGTAGTAGTAGTAGTGGTGGTAGTAGTAGTAGTAGTGGTAGTAGTAGTAACAACAGTAGCAGCAGCAACAGCAGTAGGAGTAGTAGTAGTAGTAGTGGTAGTGGTAGTAACAGTAATAGCAGCAGCAGCAGTAGGAATAATAGTAGTAGTAGTAGCAGAAGTCGTAGTCGTAGTAATAACGAGCATTTGTGATACTTTAAAGTTTGCAAAGTACTTAATAAATATTTCATTTGACTCCCATAACAACCAGGGACACAGGTGCTATTATAGATTCCATTTTACAGATGGGCACACTGAGGCAGAGGCTACAAGTGACTTGCTCAAGGTCACACATTTAGTAAGTGTCTAAGGTCAAATCTGGACTCCGCCCTCCCTGACTCCAGGTGCAGGGCTCAGTGCACTTTGGCGCCCCGTAGCTGCACCCAGTCTACTGTACACCATCATCCAGAAAGGTGTGAGCAGAAAGTGAAAAAGGCTGAATCCAGGTCATATGAGGATGAATGGAAGGAATGGAAGATACCCAGTCCCAAGGATTGCTGCAGTGAAAGTATAGCCCTATGGGGCTTGGCTGAGGCCACGGGACTGGTGACCTCCACCTGCCATCACAGTGTGCCCAATGTTCATTGCTCCTGGCTGACTTGTCTTCTTAATGAGGGCATTGTGCTCTCAGGGCTTCCTCCCACTACCTACCTCTACCCTCTACTCTCCTCTACGAGTAGGAAAGCTTCTAGAGAGCTGCTAACTATAGAAATAGCTTGAGCCTGAAATCTAGAGTTTTCCTCAGCAAGGGTGGAAGAGGGACAGGGGTAATAAAAAGGTAGTCAGGGAACAAACGGTAAATAGAAAAAAGGAGTCTGGTCCTACACAGAAAACAGAATGCTGAGCAATAAACAATCACAGAGTGATTAGAACAGAATCCAATAACCGACCTGGACCAGCATCATCAGTTAGAAGGGACTGGACAAAGATGCCGCAGAAGGAGCAGTACATCAGAGCTCCCCAGAGCCACTTCCATAAGAATCTGAGAAAGAACACAAACCCTCCCTGTGACTGGGAAACCTTAGGAGAAACCACGGTGGGTCATTTTTCTATCCAAAGATCATCAATTCAGACCACAGATTAGGAACCAGGCCAGGCGGTGAACCAGGATGATAGGATAAGCTCTCCAGGGTCAGACCGGGACCACAATGTTGTCACTCTGACCCCAAAGTAGGACCACAGAGTCAGTCCCCAGCATCAAAACAAGACCAAAGTACTGTTTCTCTGGTCCTAGAGAAAGATCTCAACCTTGGCTACCAGGCTCAAAACTGGGATACACTGTTGTTCTCAAATCAAGGGGAGGCCTATGGTTCTGTTATTCTGTCCCTATAAAGGCTTTCACTTAGCTGACATTGACTGGTGCAAACAATTCTCCACTGGAACTCCACCCAGGGCAAGTCTGCAGCTGTGTTACCTAGACCTAAAACCTGGATCTGGAGCCAGGAAAGTCCAGGAGAGCAACAATCCAACTGGGCCTTGGATTAGACCACATGGGATCCAAGGATAGTTTGCAGCCCCCTGGACCAAGCCAATCCTCTACTTCTTAAAGAGCATGATACACAGCAGAAAAAAAGCAGCAAGAAGCCCAATAATCCAGTTCAGGACCCTGGAAGGCCACAATCATCCTGTCAGATATGCACAGACAATAATGCCCTAACAAAAAGTCCCAATTCAGTAAATAAAGCTAGAAGAATTAAGAAACACATGCAAAAAAGACTCATCATAAGTAGTTAATAAGGTGACAAAAAGACAGCTAAAACACCCAGGGACAAACCCAGAAAAGGAGAATAACTCCAAAACATCTATAAGGAAAGCCTCTGAGGAAAACACGATTTGGACACAAGGTCAATTGGAATTTCCATAAGAAACAAAGCAAGCTTTTAAAAAAGATAATATAAATGAAATGAACTAGCTAAAGGAAAGAATTGGGAAAGAAATGATAGCACTAGAAAAAAGACTTAGAAAGAGAATTAACAGCTGAGCACAAGAAGTACAAACCTTACACAAGTAACAGACTCCTTGAAAATTAAAAGAAAACATGAAGTTAATTAGTCTATGGGACAATAAGAAATACTAAAACAGAAGGAAAAGAATGAAAAAATAAAAGAAAATGTAAAACACGTCTCTTATCAAAAATAACTAATCAGGAAAACAGGTAAAGGGAAGATAATTAAAGAAACATTTGAACTAACTGAAAGCCATAGCCAAAAAACAAACAAAGCCGTGATATCATATTTTAAGAAATCATAAAACAAAACTCCCCAGACCCATTAGAACAAAAAGGGCAAAGTCAAATAGAAAGAATACACCAATAACCTCCTGAAAGAAACTCCAAAATGAAAATTCCCAGCAACATCATTGCCAAAATCCAAGGCTTCCAAGTCAAAGAAAAAATACTATCAGCAACGGGAAAGAAACCACAGTGAGAATCAGGCAAGATTTTGCAGCTACTATTATAAAGGAGCAGAGTGTTGAATATAATGTGCCAAAAGGCAAAAGATACAGGCTTATAACTAAGAATAACTTACCCAGGAAAACTGAATATAATCCTATAGGAGAAAAAAAATATGCCTTTAATGAAATACAGGATTCTGAAGCCTTCCTGATGAAAAGATCAGAGCTGAGTAGAAACTATGAAATACAAACACAAGAGTCAAGAAAAACACAAAAAAAGCAAATATGAGCAAGCAATTGAAAGGGACTGTTTGAGGATGAAGTGTTTGCAATTGAACAAGCAGCCGAATATGATGCAAATATTCCCTCAGAACCCTAATGTCATCAGGGGTAACAGAGTGAACAAATAAGATGGGGAGCCTGGGACTAGTTGTGTTATGTTTTGATGATCTTAAAAGGAGGGAAGAGGGATAGGCAGGGAAGAAAAGGGGAGGAGGTCTGGGAGAACTCAGCGTTCCCCTAATCTGGGTGAGCAAGGAGAAGTCCATACAGAAAAACAAAGAAGGGGAGTGGGATGGGAGGAAAGGAAGTCACTTAATCTCACCTTCATTTGAACTGATGAAAGGGGGGAGGGAGGCTAAGAGTCAAGCCCAGGGGGACACAGTTTATTTTCGAGGCTGCTAAAGAGCCACCTCCCATCTCACAGCCACTGAGCACAATCTGACCCAATTCCACTCACCGTCTTCTTTCCCATGCCCTCGATGATGGCAGCTCTACCCTTCAACCAGTCTACTGCAGCTGTACCTGTACTCCCCACTGCTCCAGGAGCTGCTGCTGCTCAAAACATCAGGGCTAAAACAAGAGAGGTGAAGACAGCCAGGACTCATGGATCTCTGGTACAAGCCCAGCTTCACAGAGGGAGCAGTAGCCCCTATAATCACATGTCAGGAGAGACAAGGGCCTCCTTCTCAACCAATGACTGCCTGGCGTTGGGAAGCAGAGGCCTGCTCACCTGAAGCTACCTCTTCTACCCAGCACAGCACCCCAACTCATCAGTTTTTTTTCCTTCAGTAACCAGTTGGGGAAGCTCAACTGCTGATGAGTCACACACATCTGGAAGCAGAAAGGGGCTATCATATGATCAGATTTCTTTTTGGCCCCCACGGGAGCTGGCAGAAAATGTCTGTACATGCTCTAAAGGGTTCGGGGGGGTGGGGAAGCTTTATATAAGTATTTGAAGAGCTATCACATGGAGGAGTGATAACACTCTCCTTGGTCCTATAAAGTAGAACTAGGAACAACAGGAAGAAGTTGCAGAGAGGCAAACTGATGCTTAACATGAGGAAAAGCTTCCCTCAGAATGGTTTATCAGAAGAGTTCTCAAGGTACCAATGGGCACATCCATATTCTACAAATCAGCGGCACGGACATTTTAAAGTTCTAATGAAGGCTGACATCCAGGAAAGTCGGTGAGATTGGTGAGGAAACTTGTACTTAGAGTTTAAGAGACACTTTCCTTCTAAGGACTCTCTGTGGAATAGGGGTGCAGGCATGGAGTAACTACAGGAGGAGATTCTGGCTCAGTCAGGGCGCATGACCCACATAATCTCTAGGGCTCCTTCTAACTCAAAGTCTGTGACTGCACCTGAAGAAAGTGAGATTTAATAAGCTCACCTTGTGATTTGTGGCTTGACACTCAGGTCTTAGAAAAGACCCTAGATTTGAGTCAATTGACATCGGCCTGGTTCCTGCTCAGCCTTTTATGGGCTTTGTGATCTTGGATAAATCACGTTTCCCCTTCTGAGCTTCAGTTTCCTCACCTATAAAACGGGATTGTCATGGATCTAGGTCTAAATCCTATGATCCTATGACTGCAAGTAAGCTCCTCCAGGGGCTCTCTGGAATGAGAACCCCTCCTTGTATCAGTCTCCTGCTTTGTGCACAACAGAAATTTGATAACGGAATGTTGAAAGTTAGGGAAACAAAGTCAAGCTGGCAAACATCATGAAGTGCTTGCTTACCTACTCCCTGCGTGTCAGGCACTGTGTTAATGCTGGGAGCACAAACAAAGCAAAAAGAAGACGTTCACTAGCTGCCATGGACAATTTCTGAAGGCCACTCAGGGAAAGAAATCCGCTCTCACTCTTTCTAAAACTTCTCATTATCACACCCCTGTCTCAGTATGACATGAAGAGAAGTCAATAGGTTTTTACACTGCGGAGGAATCACTCTTCAGTCCTATTTCCCTTCCCCTTAGTTCAGAAGTTGAGAGCCAGAGAAGAAGAAGGCAGAAGCAGCTTTCCTCTCCCCATCCAGAGAGCTGTATGGCACACATTTCCTTTTATCGTACTTAACTTTACAGGAGTTAGCCTCTGTGACAAAACTGTGCCTTGGGATGCTGAACTTAAGAGAAATATACCCAGATTTCTATTCAAGAAAATAAACAAAAATACACTCTCGAGGAGACAAATGAGTGAAATAATTGCTAAAAGGAGGAGTCACTCTCAAGTAACTCTCATCCACTGACAAAGAAGACGACTTGGCGCGTGAGCAGAAACCATTCATCATTCCTTCCAGAAAGGCAGCATGATGTGAGGACAGAGGGCCTGAGGGGCCTCCGGTTCTGCCACTCACTAACTATGGGATTTTAGGGAAGAACTTCAACTCTAAGCTTCAGTTTACACTTCTGTAAAATAAGACTAACCATACCTGCCTTCACAGAATACTATCTAATGGTGCAGAGTACGGCCACATGGGTCCCATGAGAGGGCATGTATAAAATGCTCTGTCACCAAGAAGGCAACATTTTATCTATTAGTTTATGCTAGTATTACTACTACCAGTAGTAAATACTAAAGTCCCAGAGTTTCACTTTCATGGAGAAGCTAAGAGTTTCACTCTGTGGTCATCTTCTACAAACAGAAAGTACATGCTGAATAAGGCCTTCCGAATGGACTCGTCTAGAGAGCCAAGAAAGGACCGGAAACTGGAGAATTAAGGAAAGAAAAAACTCGTGGGGAGTATTCCTACTTGGCAGCTACCGGCGATCTGATCAGGCTCAGGACAGAACACTCTTTTTTCAGAAAGATGGTTTTTCCATTCCTGCACATACATCTGGCTGTGTATTGCAGCGTGAGGAGGATTTATTCACTCTCAATACATATGTTATGCATTCGATGACATCATTCACCTACATTTGCCAAAACCTAACCTCTCCTATAGACCACCAAAACACAGTTTCACAGTCCCCGTGGGGCCAAGAGACAAGTTTCAAGGCAATAGGTCTCGCAGAAGAGCGAGGTTATTAATGTCTCATCCAGGGTATTCCATATCCTCCCCATCCCATAATAAATAAAACCATTTGTGACCTTTTAATGTATTCTACTTTTTTATTAACTCTTTCATTGTTTCTTTTGTATCCTGATGGGATCAAATACTTGATAGGCTCATGGAGGAACCGAATTCAATTGGGTAGGTGCTAGATCGTTTCTTATTCATGGGAGAGGCTACTCAGTTTCCGTTGAAGTCAGCAAATATTTCTCGTGTGCCTACTGTGTATAAAGCCTGCTCCAGGGGATGTGAAGTGTGCAAAGTTCAACAAAATGTGGCCTGCGCCCTCTAGATGTTTATAATCTAGTTGGAAAACAGGAGAAGATGACAAATACATCATTTTTTTATACCACGTGAAACAACTAAACAAACCAAAAACCATAATTGAACTGATGACACCACCAAACAAAATCAGTTGTGCTTTTTTTAACTGAAGGAAAACTTCAGAAATCTTCTGATTCTTCAAACAGTCCGAGATCTCAGTAACAGCAACGACAGCAACTGACACTTACACATCAATTTAAAGTGAACAAAGCATTTTCCTACCAAAATTCTCCTCCTCACTTTGCAGATGAGGAAACGAGGGGTCAGAGCAGTGACATGACTTGTCCCCTGTCACATATCTCGTAACCTATGGAACCATGATTTTAATCCACATCGGTTTACTTTCCACTATCGCATGCTGTCCCTCCATCAATGGCTAAAATTTGGAAAATGCATCCACATGTAATATCCCTCTGAGACTAACTCTCCAACCCTCGGTGGCATTTGTGGCACAGGGACCCCTGCTCCCATGGCAGCTGCTCCTTCCACCTTCCCGATGCCAGGGATAACCCTGAGGAGCTGAGAGGGGAGGCAATGTTTGTTAAGCAGGTGGAGTAACGACAACTGGTACTAAAACAATCCCACGGGCACACACGGGCTGGTGGGGACAGTGGTCTCAAGCTTGGAGAGCACACGCAGCGACTGATGAGTAGAATTCTTTCTCTGCCTTCACGGAATCCTTGCAAAGCTCCCTGAGGTACAGCTCTCTGCTAGACGCCAAGGAGAAGGACCCTTGTAGAATACTGAAGCCGCCTTTTCTTGGTTTGTCCCCATTGCCCCTCTCAGCTCCTGATGCCCACACACACACACACACACACACACACACACACACACACGGCTGCTGATGAGGAAGGGAAGCCGAAAGGTCACAAGGCTGCCCTCTGGGTTAACTTTTTTTTTTGTAGGTGGGAGAGTAAGAGAGAAAATTCCATCCTCCCCAAGGACAATTCCTTTGACCACCACCAGACTGGCCTGCAGGGGCTCCTGCTGGATTCTGAACAGGCCTGCCAGGAGAAGCCAGAGCCCCAGGTAGTGTCCAATTCTTTTAACCAATCACATCATATTTGCTGTTTGGGTCATCAATTTTCATCCAATGACCAGAGCACCTCGTTCCTTCTTTATTAGGGTCTTGTTCAAACCTAGTTTACACTTCTGATTGACTGATATGACAAATATGTCTACAGATTCAGTAGTTACATTGACTGGAATGGGACCTGTGGAATAACCCCTTACACGTGATTTTATAGCTATCCAAAATAGTGAAATCAGGAGCAGCCTGCTGTAATGGAAAGAGCATTTATAAAGTATTTCACCAAAATTCGATGCTGGCAGATTGTCTTTGCTGATAATGGAAGGTCTCTCACAGATCTTAGACCAGACCCTACCCACGAGATCTTTATTTTCTGCCAAAGGCAGAAAATAAAATCAATGATCTAGTTGGAGTCTGAGGCATGGCTCCCCTTGGTTATGTGGAGGAAATGGCAGCCTGTGCCATGGAGAGCAAACTCTTTCCTTCTCCTCTTTTAATCACCTCTGCCCAGGCCTTTCTCCCCCTCCCCATCTGCTTCTGCCCTACCCCTTTTCCAACGTGTCCCCATCCCATTCTGTTCTCCCCTTCCACTGTACCTTCCAGGATCTTCATCCAGTTGTTAAAACCTTTTGGATACAGATCTCTTCCTCTTACACATCTTCCAGCTTTTTTTATCAAAGAAACCTGGCTCCTCCCAGAAAACATTGCATCCTTGATTACCATTTTCAGTAATGAATGTACCTTCTCTCATCCTTACTCTCATATATACACTAGGTCAGAAGGAGGAGGAGAGATATTCCTGGATTCTCATGGTCACTGCCAGACTCTCCCTTAGCCATCTACTAAGTGTCTGAGATCACATTTGAACTCAGGTCTTTCTGGCTCCAGGCCCAGAGCTCAATACACTGAGCCTTCTAGCTTGTGTGTCTCCTCTCCTCTTACTGGGATGCTACTGAACACCTACAAAGTCAATCATTCCCTCTCTCTAATCTACAATTTTTATTCATCCCATGCTATCTACAGTCATGCCCTGATCACCTCCTGTAATGGCAAACAAAGAAGTAGTTAACACTTTCTTTCAGTTCAAGTGTCTTTTAAGCCTTGCCCATGATTATATTCTCTCTTTGTTAAGAAAAAGAACTTGTGAACCCCAGAACTTGTGAACCCCTCTTGCTAATGCAACAGGAAAGGGAGGAGCTAATGACCATACATAAGGAGAGGCCCACGCTGGGAGAAAGCAGAACTGAGAAGAACTGAGAAGAGAACTCTTGCAGTGCAGAGTAAAGGAGAAAATTTGTGAAACAGGAACTGGGGAGGAATTGAGGTGGATTGGACACTGTGAGCTTCAATATGGAACTGGACGAGGAGCTGGACGAGGAGCTGGACGAGGAACTGGACGAGGAACTGGACAAGGAGCTGAGAGCTGCCTGCCTTTGAATCCAGGTGACAGTTGGGTAGATTCGGGCAGGAGCTGGGACCATGGAAGAGGAACCATGGAAGCTGAGAACCAGCCTCAAGTCAAGATGAAAAGACCTCTTCTTGAGTACTTAATGCTGACTGAGAAGATTATGATTTACTGTGACCTAGGGGTGGAGAACTTTGACCTTTGTACTTTGTGTCCCTTAAGGTGGCTTGCTTCTTAAGGATAATTGAGTTAAAGACTTATTGAATAATATCTTTTGCTTAAAATTATGTGGCCACTTTGGTGAAAACTACGTGGATACTTTAGTGATAAGTTGTTATGTCATAACATTGTGAATGATGTACTTTGGTTCCTGTCAATGTTTTGCCTTAGTTTATTACAGAATAAATAGAAAGTTCACTATACTATGTAATCAGAACCCTGAAGCTGTTCACAGCAGCAGTCCTCTGGAAAGCTGCTCGTGCTTGGCTTTGCAACTCCATTCCTTAAATAAACCTTCACTGTACTCTGTACACTTTGCACTGTACTCCTGTACAGCACTGTACTCTTCTCAGTCATTACTGTCATACATCTTTTCTCCTTTTCACAGACAAATTCCAGGGGAAAAAAATCTGTACAAGAAGTTTTCCTTCCCCTTTATTTCTCAAACGCTCGTGATCTGACCTGATCCAGCACTGGACTGAAGTTGCTCCCTGTCAGGTCATTCTTGGCTTCTTTCTTCCTATATTCCCAGGTGACCTTACCTCCATCTCTGACTTCTTGCCCTCTCCACAGTGCTTAACACAACTGACCACTCACTGCTACTGGATATGCCATCCTGGTGGCTGTGCCCCTGCTCTCTTCTTACTCTACTTCCCATGTGGCTGTCCCATCTCAGCATTCTTTGTAGAGGGCCAGCCCTGTGAGGGAATGACCCATAACTCTATTGCAAACTCCTTCCCTTCTCACCAGAGTCTCCCTTCTGGTCTCATCAGGTGATGACTCATAGATCTACAAATAAGCACCAGTCTCGCATCATTGATGTCCCTGTGATGTCCTACAAGAATCTCACTCCAAAGTCAAGGTCTTCCCCCTCAAACCCACCCCTAACATCCATACTATCCCCAGTCACCAGCCTCAGGCCACCCCCAGCCCTTCCCTCTCCAGTCACCCTCAGTCTCTCTCCCTCTCCAGGTCACCCGCAGCCCCTCCCTCTCCAGGTCATCCTTAGCCCTTCCCTCTCCAGGTCACTCTCAGCCCCTCCCTCTCTGTCTCAGCTCTCATGTCAATCATCTGTTATGTCCCATCCATTCTGCCTCCACAATGTAACTGCATCTGTTCCAGTCTTTCACCTCACTCAGTCACTGGCTTAACTCAGGCCCTCCCCACCTCTAGACTGAAGTACCAAGAGAGTCTATTCATTGGCTGACCAGCTTCCAGCTTGTAGGCTCTCCATCCACCTTCCACACAACTGCCAAACTGAATTTCCAAAGACCACTTTTAACCATGTCATTCCCCTGATCAAGAAGCAACAATGGGAAGGTTCCCTACAGCTCTAAAATAAGTGAAATCTAAGCACCTTTTGTTTGGCGTTGAAAGTCCTTCACCCTCAACCTCCAATCTATCTTTCTAGTCCAATTTCACATAATTTCACAGACTGCGGAGTTCCAGCCAATGCCATCTCCCCACCTTGCACAGCCTATTTCCCCAATCTGGAATGTACTTCCTTCTTACCCCTGCCTCTTAAAATCCTTGGCTACATTCAAGGCTCAAGTGACCCTACCACCTATCATTCAGCAGGTATGAATTAAGCAGGGAAGTAGAAGCACTTCTGTCTTCTCTGATGAAAACACTGAAGTACTGGGAGATTCTGGACTTCCCAAGGGCAACCCAGCAGTGTTTATTACCTTCACTGGAAGCAGAAGGTAAACCAGACCCCCCAGAGCAAAGGTAGCGTCAGGACTTCACAAGGAGCCTGGCAGAAAGAAACATCATTCCTAAGGGAATGTCAGGAAGACTGCAAAAGGAGAAAAGGGCTTCAGACCAGAGAGTTACCAGGGGCTTGACCACATGCTCTCAGCACAAACCCACTTTCTCCACTTGTCTCCACATGTTCTTGGAGGAGAATTCGGTAGGGAGGGGGATCTATACTGACTCTTCTGACAACACCACCTTAGTAAATACCCATTTCTTAAGCCTTACTAAGTCTGGTTGGTTAATTGATATTAACTAATAATCAGTATGAAAGGAAGCATGCCAATAAAAATTGTGAGTCACAGGATGAGAAAAAACCACCAGCCCACTGGAGTCACAGAAAAAACTGAGGGGCTCCTTCAAGAAGGGAGATCTAGCCAACAATTCATGAGGCACTGGACCTGCCAATTCCAAGAGGGATTTGGGACAGTTGCCCCAAAGCACAAGCTCCATAAATACAAAAAACAAACCAAACAGAAACAATTCCAACTCTCCAGGAATGCTTCGTATTGACTTTATATCTGCAGACAGACAGACAGACAGACAGATGCACAATATGTTATGTATCTGCATATGCACTTGGCTGCCTGGTGTACGATATAAGCTCCTTAATTACGAGCAGAGTGTGGTCTTTGTACCTCAGCACCTTGAGCAGCGCCTGGCACAGGGTATATACAAACACTTGATGAAATGAATTGAAAGCAGAACTCTTCAGTCCTTGAAAAACATGCAGGATTTTTTAAAATAAGGTTTGATTAGAAATGTTAGAAATGAGGTAGTTCTGAAAAACAATGCTGAATTCTGAAAATGCTTATTCAAGTCTTTTGGTTTGAGAAGTTGGTGATGAAAACGTAAAACCTACGCTGCCTCTCATCTCCTGATGAGCAGAATAAGCCGAGATATGAAGTTAGCTTCTCCAATCAAGCCCCATTCTGACACCTTGTCCTCACACAGCAATGGCGCCCTTGAGGCAGTGGAGACAATGTCTGGCTCTGGCAGATTTCCCTCTGCCTTTTAGAAGCTCTATCTCCCTTAAAGATTCAGCCCAAGTGCCACCTACTTCACAAAACTTCTCCTGCAACTTAGTGCCCCCCAAAGGTCCCTTTGCATTCTCTTTATTTCCCTAAATAAAATGCAAGCTCCACAGTGGCAGGTACTGCTGGAGCCTACAAAGACCATTTTGGAGAAAGGTGTATCCCAGCGCCTAGTCATACATGCCACATGGAACCGCTTCTTCCTAATGCCTGTTGCTTGATTGCATCAGACCAGAAAGATTGAAATGGAACATAACTGTCCTTTATAGATTAGGTGAGCTGAATTTAGATAGGTTTATCAACAGAAAGTTATCGTTGCCAGATGAGAAATGGGGGAGATTATAGCAATCCATGATGCAATGGAAGCTTGGACCTGGAATCAGGAGGGCCCAAGTTCAAATCCTGCCTTAGACATGCATTAGCTGTGTGACTCTGGACAAGTCACTTAACCTCAGATTGTTTTAGTTTCTTCACTGGCAAAATGGGGACAATAATTGCACCTACCTCACAGAATCCTTTGAGGAATGAATGATAAAAGCTATAAAGCCCTTTGCAAACCATAAACAGTTAGATAAATGCTAGCTACTGTCATTATTGCTATTAGTAGTAGTATACTAAAGCACTATGAGTCATGTTATCAGTGGAAGTAGAGTTTGTACTAACTGAGCATGGATCATTGGCCAAATCTTCCCCTCAAATCAAAACTGCACTTTTTATATTCTGAAAATATTCATGGCTATTAAAGATTATACTAAGATAACCAAAGTGAATGTATATGTATTTAATTATACAGCTGTATCTTTATTTAAAAATCTGATTGAAATACACGTATATCTCCACAACAATCTTCAATTAGCAACAGGTCTGACAGCCTCAAACATCGGGAACAAAACTAAAAATCAGAAAGAATGAGAAAACACCCCTGAAGTCACCAATGTTAATATTTCAAAGGCCATGCATTTTAGTGAGCCAGTCAGCAAGCATTTTTGCAAGGCTTCCTCCATGCCAGGCACTAAGTAAGCACTAGGGATGCTGAGGAAGTAAAGGGGCAGTCCCTGCCCTCAAGAGCCTCAGAGTCTGATGAGGGAAACAATATGCAAACAGCTTTGTACAGACGAGCTACAGACAGGAGGGCCTTGGAGCCGCCCAGCAGGGCACAGCTCAGGCATGAGATGCAGCCAACAAAGGCTTCAGGTAGAGAGTGAGATTTTAGTTGGGATTCAGAGGGAGCCAGTGAGGCCCGGAGGCCAAGAGGAGGGAAGAATGTGCTCCAACAAGAGGAACAACCAACCACATCAGGAATTTGGAGGCGCCACCTCATGCAAGAGCCAGAAAGGAGCCGGCGTCACTAAGCCCCAGAGCACATCGTGCAGGGTCAGGTATGAGAAGACTGGGAAGGCAGGAAAAATAAAGAACTTTGAAGCCCAAGAGGACTTGGGCAAGGACAGAAGTGGTGCTATACACTGACTGGCCTGGGCACAGATACGGACAGGTGAGTGGGAAGGTCATGGTGCCCTGACAACATATGGAAGTTCAGAAGAAGAGAGGCTTTGGGAAGAAAGACAATGAATAAGCTTGGGCATGCTGAGTATGAGATGCCTATGAGCCATCTAGTCTCAGATGTCCAATAGACAACTGGAGACCTGAGACTGGAGGTTAGGATTGGATAAGCCAATTTTACTCAAACAAGAATCCCTTGGGCTCTCACTCTGAGTCTACTATTTACTCTGTTATTCGACATCATTCTAACAAACCTACATATCTAGTTTCTCAGGTCATGAGAAACAACACATTAGAAACAGGACTGGGGGTGAGGGTACAAGACTGTAGAGTCAGGCACATTGACAGGGGCAAAAAGTGATCACCATCAAGGGAAAAAACTTGAAACTAAAACAAGCAGATGCAAATAAATAAACAAAGTCATTTGAGGTCATTTAAAAAAGGAGAAATATGTGACATTCACATTGATGATATTAAGACATCAAGAAGAGATTAAATTGCATTTAATATCCCCTGCTTGAAAATGCAGAAAGATGTACAACACACGCCAGAAGGCTTTAGATCATTAATGGTCACAAGGTTTTCAAGTTTGAGTCCGTGAGGGGAACAGACTTTAGCTGAGTTATTTGGATCACTGTTTTCATTTGCTCACACACACCAGGTAAGTCGTCACTAGAGCAAAGGTGTGGAGGTCATGAGAGCAAAGGACCACTAGCACTGGAAGGGACCATGGAGAGCATCTCATCCAACACCCTCATTGACACAGGAGGAAACCAGACTCCATGTTAAATGATTTCCCCCAAAGGCACACATGTAGTCAATGACAGATCAATGATTTTAATTCGGGTCCTCTGACTCCAAACCCAGAACACTTTGCATAATACCATGTTGCCTCCTAATACATCTACCTAGACTAAAGAAAATGTACTCTGTGTGTGTGTGCGCGTATATATAGATACATACACACACATACACATGTTCACATATTACATATATGGTATGTGTATTAAATATATACATAGGTACACAGAGAGAGAGAGAGAGAGATCTAAAATACGCACACGCGTAGCCTTGAATATATCCCAATGATTACTATGGTTTTTCCTCCATTCTTTTTGTTCTCATTCCTCAGTGACTGAGGAAGGATAGGGGAGAAGGCACTAAAGTCTAGTGCATCGTTCTAAAGTATTCATCACTTCAACTCACAAGACGGTTTCAAAGTTTTTTGTCTACTTACCATATAAAGAGAAAGTCTTTCCATTCACGCCTGTAAGTAACAGTTCTACTCTGTAAACTTTCAAGTGTTCTATAAATGTGAATTATTATTACTTCACAGTCACTCTAGAGTGTTTCCTAGTGGGCAGTATGGTTTTGAATTAACTTCCTTAAGTATTGATGTCTGCAGTTACAAATGGACATAATTTAACCACTGAGAAACTTTAATACAAATCATAAATTGGTATCTAATTTGCATATTCTTTCATTTGTTTCAGGACTGAAGTAATCTATGCTAAATTTTTTTCCTGTTATACTGATGGCCACTGGAAGGGGGGAGGCAGGGAGTGGAGGGAAGTGAAGGCACGCGCTTGAATAGTTAGCAGGCTTCTCTCTGACAAACAGAGCTTGATCTACTCACAAGCGAAATTAAAATGAATAACATTCCATTATTTAATGGGCATGACACCCAGTCAAGTTCATCTTAATAAGGAATCGACAACATTTTCCTGAGATAGCAATTAAAGAATCTCAATAATCTGAGTAGGGAAATGTCCCACAACATACCCAGTGCTCCGAGAACAGGTCTATCTGCAAGAAATCCAAATTCTATGCAGAGCTGAGCTTCTAACCCTACAGCATGGAATTTGGAGATCAAACCAGCCTCTGAAACAGGAACACCGTGCCACTTTCCTGGGCTTGAGCACCCTTCTTTGATGTCCGTAAGAGAATCCGTATGCTGCAGTGACTGGGGACTGCTCTTGGAATCAGGGCCAGCTGGGCTCCAATCCTGACTGACTACACCGGCCCCATGACCATGGGCAAGTCATCCAGTCTCTCGGTGCTCCAGCAACTGCTTCAGCCCTAAGTGATGGAGTACTTGAGAAGCAGCATTTGTAAAGGGAATTTTCACACTAGGAGGTCTCCCAGTGCTGGGGAGTTACGAGCAGCCTACAGCAGGACTGGGGAAGGCTATCAGTCTGGGACTGACATTTTTCCAGCCATCTCCTACTTTGATTTTTTTGGACTGGACTGTTGAGTCATTGTTATAGAGAGCTCCCAGTAAGAAAACTTCTACCAATGCACATCAGTATCTGCTCTGCAGTAAATAAAAACTGAATTTAAAAATACATATGTCTGTTAGCTACATTTAAATGGCTGCAACACCTAGCACACACTAGGCACTTAATAAATGCTGGACTGATGAGCTGAGAAAAGCGGAGCCTCTTCCGTGCTGTGTCTGAGTCACATCCATACATAATCAAAGCCCACTGTGACCAACAGATGCATCGTTTATCTGGGGCAAACCTACAGCCTTGCCCAACTTTACAGGCACCACAACCAGCTAACCCAATTACATTCTGCTTTTGTGTTTAGTTTTTGGGTTTGCCACACAGTTTAGGTATCGGGATCATAGGGTTTGTGATTTGGTGCGAGTAGTTAGACTAAGATCTTCCCTATTTCTCACAATCCATTTCTACCCCTGCCAAAAGTACTTACTCAGCACAGACTGGATGAGAAGGAATAGTGAGCAGGCCTCACAGGCAGGAAGGCCTGGCCTGAAATTTGCCTCTGACGCATCCTGGTGGTGTGTCCCTGGGAGAGTCACTGAACCTCTCAGCGGTCCAGGCAACTCTCAGACTGTAGATTTCAGAGAAGGTAACAACCTATATTGATTGGGAGAGTGAGTTTTCATGTCTGAAATCCCCAGATAGCTATGAAAGAATAGATTCGGTCCCTTTCCCCATGTTAGCACAGTGTCTACCACGGAATCGGTGCTTAAGAAACACATTCATTCTTCTTTCATCTTTTTTTTCCATTCTTTTTTGCTCTGTGCTTGATTCACACAAAGTTGAAGTCTAAGCCACCTCAGGAGAACTAGACTTATCTAGCCAAATATTATTCTTATTCTGGTTTTTCACCCAAAAGGTGGCATGAGAGTGGACAAGGGAGCCCAATCAGGAGAGATTGTATCAAGACTCAAGATTCAGATCTATCAGCCTTTCTGGCTTCATTAGTGAATAATTTCCCTATAGGATTTGCTTGAAGAAAGTAAAAAGCTAATGATGCCATCACTCAAGAGGGTCTTGTCCACTGTTTTTCTCT
This sequence comes from Pseudochirops cupreus, assembly GCA_028627135.1. Classification (NCBI taxonomy): domain Eukaryota; kingdom Metazoa; phylum Chordata; class Mammalia; order Diprotodontia; family Pseudocheiridae; genus Pseudochirops; species Pseudochirops cupreus. Next base: position 580,567,610 of record CM053580.1, read on the forward strand.
CTCATTACCATATGCTCCCATGATTCAAAATGGTTTGAACCATCACGGCGGCAGCTGGGTGGGCTCAAGTTTTTTATTCGGTAAAAGCTGACCTTTCCTAAATCACTTTTCTCTGTTTTGGTGAAAAATATGTTTTATTCCTCTAGAATCATTATTATTTTAGTCTTTAGAAAGAAAGACCAGCAGCTGGAGAGAAACTGGACTGTTAATCAGTAAATATTATTTTACTCATTAAAAACATAATTCACAAACTCTTATTTCCTAAGATGTAAAAAATATTTGGAAATATACTTGATATTTTCTTTAACCTTTTCCATTCAGAAATTCTATAATAAGTAAGACTTATTACTTAAAGAAAGTGGAACTTTTTTTAATTGTTGTTTTAAAAAACTAGCCCTAGATGCAATGTGTTCCAATCTATGAATACCAGGGCTACAATCCTGTCCTGTTTTCTCTAGAATTTGACCAAAAGGCCACGTAGAAAGGCTGTATTGAGAATGGTGGTGTACTGTACATATAGTAACGTGACCACCACAAGTCAGATGTGAAAAGAACAATTTATGATCTATTAGTTGGTTTACGAGAGAAAACCTGACATGGCCCATGCAGACAGGTAACCTGGCCCCAGGGAGGCAGCTGGGGGAGCCTGCCACACAGCAGGCCCAAACAAGTCTGAGAAGGACGGGTTGTTCTGGACATCTGGGTTTGGGGAGAGCAAAGATTTTACCTCAGGAAGCAGAAAAATGTTTTTAAAATTTTTTTTCATTACTAGTAAAAGGATCTGAGCTTGAATTGCATATATCACCTTGTGACCACAGGCATTGAAAAATCAATTATTAAATATTTACATGTGTCGAGCACTGAGCCAAGTTCTGGGAACACCCACAGAAAAGCAGGAGAAGTCCCACTTCCCAAAGTCTCACATTTCGATTGGAAAGGGATAACACAGGAAAAAAAAGTCCAACTGCAGGGCTGATAAAGTGGCCTGGTGATCTAACGGCAAGGCCCAGGCATCATCCTGAGGGGCATCAGCACAAAAGATGCCAATACCCGAGGGTCTCGAGGACAGAGCAATGGTGTGTGTGAATCATAAGGCCCAGTGGTCCTTGGTGCATCAAGGCAGAAGAGAAAGAAAAGCCCAGTATTTTACTGAAAGAATTGAAACTGCCAACTCCTTGCAGCATGAGTGGCCATGTCCACCCCACAGCCAGGAACCTGAGGGCTCGGGCCCACAACCACTAAGGGACAATTGAATGGGAATTGAGCAAGAGGTTACTTCGCGTTTAGAGGAAGGTGTCCTTCCCTCAAAGCATGGTCAGCTCCATCATGTGGGGAATGATAGAGCCAGCTAGGCCAGGGAAAGCCCTTCACCCAGTGCCTCACCCCACCCAAGTAAGTCTCAATTCAGTGGGCATCAGTTTTCTCCTCTGTAAAACAAATAGATTCCACCAGATCTAGTGGTCCTACAGCTGTGATCCTAATATCCTAGTTGATCCTTTTCTTAACTACAGACCTCGTGACTGACGTGTTGAACTATTAACTAGCCTCAGATGACATCAGAGAAGCTCATCAGCATGTGTATTATAAGTAATGAATTTTTTTTTTTGCCATAAGAACACTTAAAAACCATTAATCCACTAAGCATTCATTAAGCTCTGACTCCACTGTGCTGGGTGCTTGGGATCCAGGACCAAAGATCATCTTTGATGGGACTGTGAAGGGAGTACTCAAATCTTTCTTACACTGAGCAAAATATATTACGCATGGTAGAAAAGAGAAAGAAAATAGAAGAGAAAAAAGAGCAGGGTAAGAGAACAAAGGGAAGAGAACAGGAAGAAGAGCAGGAGGAAAAAAAGAGAAAGGATGAGGAAGAGAAGGATGAAGAGGAAGAGGAGGAAAAGCAGAACAAGCACAAGATAAAAAGAAAGAGAGAAATACCAGGGGAAAGAGAGAGAAGGAGACAGGAAGAAGAGAAAGTAAGGCAGGTAGAAAGGAAAAAGCAGAATAATGAAAATAGCTGGTTACTGCAATGTCTGCCCTCCCTACATTAGACTACTGACTTTCAGGATATAAACATATTTCAAAAGAAGCAATATCGTCCCACCACTGATTACCATCCCACTGCCATGAAAAAGGAGAATAGTGAGGGAGGTGCCCAAAAGAGAGCAGGGACCTGCTCTAGAGTGTTCCAGAACATCATCTGAGGTTTTATATGAAGGTCACACTGAGGACACGCTGAAGCTTTCAAAGCAGGCCTTTGTCAGAAGAGGATCATCTCCTACAAGCTTAAGAACAAGAGATGAAGGTGAGAAGTTCTAGTCACAAGAATTAAGAGCGGGTCCCTTTTCTGGCAGGGCACATGCTGGCTCTGTTCAAAGCACTGAGGGCCCTATGCTGTGAAAGCACTGGCCCGGACAATCAGGAGGCCTGGAGATCTAGTACCAGATCTGGCAAACCGCCAATAAGCATTTATTAAGCACCTACCAGGAGCTGTGCTAAGTAGTGGGAAGACAAAGAAAGGCAAGAAGCAGAGCCGGCCTGGAGGAACAAACAATCAGACAGAGGCAACAACATGCACATGAGCACGGAAAAAGCAGCTTCAGTCCCATAAACTGGAGACAATCAGCGAGGGACGGCACTGAGACGAAGGGCAATGAGGAACAGGCCTCTGCAGAAGGGGGGACTCTGGCCAGGACATGAGGAAAGCCAGGGGAGCAAGGAGGGAGGAAATCCCAGGGATGGGAACAGCCAGGAGAATACCCCGAGCCTGGAGGCCTGGAGATGGAGGGTCTTGTGCAAGGAGGGCTGGGTCACTGGCCTGTGGAGCACGTAGGAGAAATGAGGAGAAAAGAGCTGCAGCTCTGCAGCAGGGAGCCAGGCTGCAAAGGCTTTGAAAGGCAAAAGGAAGCTTTCCTATTGGATCACGGACTTTCCTATTGGATGAGGACTGGACTTTACTGAGCCGAGGAGTGACAATCCTATCAGCATTTTAGGAAGATTAATTCCACAGCTGAGGAGAAGCTGGACTGGAGCTGGGAGAGGCTCGAGGCAGGGAGACCGCACGGCCCCTCAGCAGCCACTGCAATAGTCCCGGCACGAGTGGTAAGGGCCTCCACCAGCGGGGGGACGTGTCAGGGCTGAGGAATTCACCTCTCATGAATTTGTGATCCATCCTTTTTCCTCCTAAAAAGGCCAATCAGCCTCTGAAGGACATAATAGAGAAATACAATTACTTCTAAGCCCCCAAACATTTGCTCATTAACTAGTTCGGGCTGGGCTTCACCCAAGCTGGAGCCCGGCTTTTGTTTATCCCACAAAGAAAAGCTAAAAGCTGGTTCTAGCTACTAAGAGTTACCAAGAGCCACTCATGTGACCTTGGTCCCTTCATCAGAGTTTGAGATAACCGGGCTCATGCAGGAGAAAACTGGCCAGAGAGGCTCCAATTGAAATGGCTTCCCCTGACCAGGTGGCTGGAGACTACAAGCCTTGTGACTAGGCCATGTTCTCCACGGGAGAGGCTGAGGACTCAGCCCACCTCCTCATTACCTGTCCACCAATTAGCACTGAGTTACATTTCTTACTTAAAGTATTTCAGAATTTCCCTTTCTGTCTTTGGTTATGGGAAGTCACTAATGATGGATCAAGTTATTGATTGCCAGCCAGCCTGATTAATAAATTTATTTTTAATACCTGAAAATTTTGTCTCTCAAAATGTTATTCATGACAGGGGAGAGATGTTACCAAGGCAAAATGGATAGGCCTTCACAACATGTTGGAAATGGGAGATGAGAAAGGCATGAACGGAGCATTGTACCTGGACTGGGAGGACAGTGATGCCCTCAACAGTAATAAGAGAGTGAGGAGGGGAAAGGCTGCAGGTCAGGAAGCTAGAGCTAGGTAAGTAGATCTGAGAATCATCATCCCAGAGTGAAACAGCAGAGAGAAATAAGAAAAGAGGGACCAGGGCAAGCCCTGGGGGACACTTACCTGGACAAAGAACTGGCAAAGGACCCTGAGAAGGAGCAGCCAGAAAAGGAGGAGGAGAGCCAGGAGAGAGGGGTGTCATGGAAACCTGGAGAAAAGAAAGGACCAAGGACAAGAGGGTGATCAAAAATGTCAAAGGCTGCAGAGAGATCAAGAAGTGTGAGGAACAGAAAAAAGCCATTAGATTAGGCAGTTAGGACATCATGGGTAACTCCAGAGAAGGCAGCTTTGGCTAGATGGTGAGGTCAGAAGCCAGGCTGCAGAGTTAAGAGAGAAAGAACAAAGGAGGCAGCGGCACTTGGTACCAGTCTTATCAAGGAGTCTAAGAGAGATACGGACAATTACTAAAGGGGGTGGATGGATTAAGGGATCTTTGAGGATAAGGGAGAAATGCTTCTGTCTATTGGCATTAAGAGAGCAGCCAGGAGGCAGGGAGAGCTCAAGGGGAAGGGAGAGAAGGCTGAGGTTGAGGAGGCAATGTGCTGGAGAAGACGGGAAGGAGTGGGATTAATCGTGCGTGCAGAGGGGCCTATCTTGGTAGGAGAAGGGGAGACCCAGAGATGAAGGAAGAAAGAGGGGTAGAAGGCATGGGGTCTGTGAGATGAGAAGAGGGGCCGTCAGCAAATAGCCTCAAGTTTTCAGGTAAAATATGAGGCCAGGTTTTCAGCTGAGAGGAAGGTGGAGCCATGGGAAGTCTGAGAAGGGATGAAAAGATTTAGAAGAACTAGGGTGAGTGGGAGAGCTAATTTATTGGGAAGGGATAGAAGGATTGCCTGACCAGAGAGTGGGGCCAGGGGAGGTCATGCAACAGAAATGTGCAGCGGACTCCGTCAGCATGGTAACAACAGGGTACCTAGAGGCAAGTCGCTTCTCTGACCACAGATTCTTACACTATAATGAGAGCAATAATAGTGGTACTATCTGCCAGCCCCATGAGGAAGGTCTGAGGCTTTGTAAACGGTAAAATGCTATATAGAATAACAGTCATTCTATTGTAACAATAACAGTGCTTTGGTAAGTCAAGGGATCTGTGATTTTGTCAGTAAGGGCACTCCCTGAAAGGACCCAAGCATCCCCCATCTGTAATCTGGTAGCAAGTCTTGCAGAGGGGCCATAACAGACAAATGGGTCACCCTGGAGCCAGCCTAGTAAGTAGCCAGCCCCTCCAGCTGGGTTCATTCCTCAAGTGACACACAGATGCTCCAAGGCTTTATAGCTGTGGAAGGACCCACCAGTATTTACACTCTACTGCTGGAGCCTTTAAGAATCTAAAGGCGTCAGCACAACCTAATGAGGCATTCAAGAAGGATTTTATACAAGAAAAAGGATGGCTAAGGCCAAGAAACAGGCGTTCTGAGCCTCAGATGTCCCATTTATAAAAGAGGAATTATCATCTCTATTTGAATAGCTGATCGCAAGGAGCTATTGTCAGAAAAGCACTTGGTGAATCTATGAGTGACACGGAAATCTGAATCATGATTATTAGGGAATGCTCTAGAGACACATGGACTCAAATTGGCCAACAGAATCGCGATCTCAAGAAGACAAGTGTTCTTTCCAATAATGCAGACCACAGCATGCTCCCATCAGTGTAGCCACCATTGCTCCACGGACACAGCCAGGATGCCTGCCAGGGGAGCAGGCTGGTTAGCCCCTCTTTTGTCACCTCTCCCTCTTGCATGGGACCAAGCACAACCACTTTTCCTGACTATCAGACTCTGCCTTGCAAACATCTTCCATGTAGCTTCTCCTCTGCAAAGCTGGGTTGACTCCCACCTGGCCTGCACCTCTCCACTGGTTTGGGGGAACCTTCAACTTCAATTCTTGGGAAGTTGTATGTAGTAGTAGTTCTGTGATTCAGTCAAATAGTGCATCATGGGAGAATATTGGTATTTTAAAAATATGTTTCTGTTTGGGTGAGAAGCTTGGGGTCATGAAGATAACTAAAATTTCCCCAAAGCAATGTCTCCTATTCACCTACTATACTTTACTGCTGGACCCAAATCAATGCGCATTTATGCATCTATTCAAGATACAGTCAGAGAGAGATGCCCAATCTGTTGTTCAACCAAATGCATGTTGTGTTTTGAATAAAAAACACCCTTTATGAACTTGGTTTTCCCCTATTTAGGTAATTAGGCCTGACTCTCGGCGGAAGATTATGGATCTCAATTAGAAGGTTCTACAATGTTCTAGGGCTTGATGCAGTATCTTGTATGTCTGCCACTCAATAATCAACCAACAAACATTTGTGAACGTGGCTTCTGACGAGCAAGTCCATGCCTGAGCCTCCTCTGAGGAAGCGCCCACACCTGCCAAGTTCACTCCAAAGCCGACTCAATCCGTGAATCCCCAGACTCCCGGCCCCACCCTTTCAGGTGCCACCTTCTCTCGTTAGAACATAAGCTCCTTGAGGGCAGGGTATTTGTGATCCCAGAGCTCAGTACATGGCCAAGCACCAAGCACATGCTTCATAGATCCCCGCTCTCTTTAAACACTGCCATCTGTCTTTTCAGAGCAGCGGTTCTCAACCTTCCTCATGCCGCGACCCTTTAATACAGCTCCTCATGTTGTGGTGACCCCCAACCATAAAATTATTTTCGTTGCTACTTCATCACTGTAATTTTGCTGCTGTTATGAATCGTAATGTAAACATCTGATATGCAGGATCTCTTTTCATTGTTACACATTGAACATAACCCACAGGTTGAGAACTGCTGTTTTAGATGCACATACAATACTGAGAACACAATGAGAGCCAGAATGAAGAAAGGTAGAAGAGGCCCAGCTGACTTGCCATTCATTGCTGGCTTATGTAAAGAACAAATCAATTAACAAACCTTTCCCAAGCACGTTCTACACTCCAGGTAAGTCACCAGGTCCAAAGGATGAGAGAGAGGATCAGAAAGTAGAGCTGAGAGGGCCCTGGAGGCAGCAAGTCCATCACCCTCATCTTACAGAAGAGGAAACCCCAGCAAGAGAGGCAAGTTCCCCCTAGTCACTGTCTGGACTCAGCACTCTGGCCACCACCTCACCTGGGATAGAAGAAGAGAGAATTAAACAATCCCTCCTCTCTCAAGAAACTTAGTCCATCAGGAGAGAAAACATGTATACACACATATACACATACACACACACACACACAGAGTATACACTAAACAAATATAAAGGGAGTAAACACAAGGGAGTGAGAGAAGAAGGGCTCTAGTAGTCAGGAAGGATCAGAGAAGGTTTCCCACAGAAGGCTGTACTTCGGTTCCATCTTGAAGAAACAGCAAGTGTATAAGGCAGAGAAGAGGAGACAGCATGTTCTAGGCAAGAGGGATGGCCAGTGCACAGGTGAAGAAGAGCCAGGAGGCTAACTCGGTTGGAGCAGAGGGTACAGGAAGGGGAGTGACATATAATGAGGCTGGAAAGACAGGATGAGGTGAGGGGCTTTAAGAGACATTTTGATCTCAGAGGCAATGGGGAAATGCTAGAGTTTACTGGAGAGGACAGTGGCATCAGCAAATCCGAGATCAAGGGAAATCCCATTGAAAAGGACAGACCGGGGAAGAGGCTTCCAGGAAGCAAACAAATGAATCTAGCCAAGAGATAATGAGGGTCAGAAGTAAATTAATGACTCTGAGGAGAGTGAAAGGGCCATACAGAAAGATCAGAGGAGAAGTAGAAACGGCAATGTTTGGCAACTGATTAGACACGGAAGATGAGGGAGTGTGCAGTGTCAAGAATAGCGCCAAGGTGACAAACCTGCAAGATTAGAAGAATGGCGGCACCTTTGATATAAAGAGGAAAATCTGGAAAAGGGATGGGTTTGTAGGGAAAGGTGATGAATTCCGTTTTGCGTATGTTAGATTTGAAATGTCTCTGGGACATCCAGTTTGCAGTTGGTGATGTGCAGCAAGCTCCAGGGAGAGATTGGGTGTGAACATATAGATCCGGTCTCTGATAGATAAAAAAAAAATACATCTATAAATCTGGAGACATATTTCTCTTCACAAAGATAATTAAATTCACAGAAGCTAATGTGTGCATGGAGAGAGACAGAGAGAAGCAGAATATTGCAGAACACTCCCAGCTGTGGGGACATGATACAGACGACAGGTGAACAAAGGCGTCTGAGGAGTGGGCCGACAGGTGGGCGAAGCGGTTGTCGTGTCACAGCACCCAGAGAGGGCCGAGTATCCAGGAGGGGAGGCTAGTTAACAGTATCTGGTTTCTTTACATAGGAGGATGAGTCCCCAGGCCCTTCCATCAATGCCCTCCCTGAGCCTGCTGCCTCTTCATGCTGTACATATAGCTTACATGCATACACAGTCATCTGCATGGTGCCAACCCCATTCGAATGTGAGCTCTGGGAGGGAAGAGGCTGCTCTCGCCTTTCTTGGTATCCCTGCCACCCAGCACGGTGCCTGGTACCCCACACAGTAAGAGCTTGATAAATGCCTGTTGATTGATTAACTGAAAGAGAAGTTAAGAAGGATGAGGACTGAGGAAAAGACTGTTATGTCTGGCAATGAGGAGATCATTAGTAACTTTGAGAGAGCAGTTTCAGCTGGGTGAAGAGGTCAGGAGCCAGACTGCAAAGAACGGACAAGAGTGAGAGGAAGATGAGGAAAAAGGTTTGACAAAGAAAGGAGAGGGATAAGAATAACAGCTTGAGAGGACGGCAGTGCCTAGGGAAAACTTTTTAGAGATGGAAGAGACTTTGGCATATGTAAAGGAAGTAGAGAAAGAGCCAGTAACTAGGATGATAATTAGAGAAAAAAAGGTTAACTACTGAGGATGCAATCTGCCTGAGAAGATGGGAGGCAATGGGACAGTTTCCATGTAGTGAGACTGACCTTAACAAGGAGACAGTCAACTCATTATCAGAGACTTGAAGGGAAAAGGGGGAGTAGAAGATTATGTCACAAGGTCTGAAGATGAAGAGCAGGGGAAAATTGAAAGGGTCACATTAAATGACCTTAATATTCTCAGTAAAGTAAGAGATGAGGTCCTCAGCTGAGAAGGGGGGGTATGGAGGTGTAAGAGGTCTGAGGAGAGAAAATAGCTTCTTTGGGGAGTGAAACAGGACAACAAGGCAGGGGCTACAGGGAGGGGACATGGGAAGCGGCAGATGCCGATCTGCAAGGTACCAATCATCAGGGTTGGGTGGCTTCCTTCCACAGCACAATAGGAGGAGTGGAAGACACTGAAGGTGGAAATAACCCAGGGCTGATAAGCAGCAATAAGACAATGGAGTGAAAGACTGAAACACAGACAGCAGAGTGGAGTTCAACTGGTTCACTTTGGGGTTGAGATTAGGAAGGGAAAAGAGTGGAAAAAGAGAAAAAGGATGATGGCCAGATAAAGAGCAGACCAAACGGGTAGAGAGAGACTGGAGGTAGGGAGGAAGGTGAAGAGAGAGTTGAGCAGGGCAGGGCAAGCATAAAAAAACTAGAAGATCATGGCCAGATCACAAGATCACCAACTTGGCACTCAAAGGGGCAGAGTCCAACTACCTCTTCACTGACAGCTTTTTTTGCCCCCCAGCATTAACTAGAAGATTAGGAAGCATGTATGGAGACACCCACCTTTGCCTAAGTTTAACAAACAGGAACAATAACTGAGATGTAGAGGCCATTTGAAGCATCATGATGCACTTTACAAACACTGAGGACAGTCCAACAGGAGCATGGGTCCAGCACAGAAATGAGGAGACAACAGCTCCAGGCCACAGTCACACGATGAGAATTCCACCCCAGCTCTGCTCCAGCCTCCCTGTGCAAAGGAATCCCCAGGTTCACATTCATTCTTTTCCCCATTGCCCCCATCAGATGGGCAATGGTGACAAAAAAGAGAATGACAAGCACGAGAGGGTTATGGGAGAAGAGACGTGTTACCATGCTCGTGATGGAGTCAGGAAGTGGCTCAGACATTCTGGAAAGCCATTTGGACCCAGGCCCAAAAAGTCACTAAATTGTGCCTCTCCTTTGACCCAGCAATACCATTCCTGGGCCCATACCCCAAAAGAGATCAAAGAAAGAGGACGGGGTGCACTTACATGAACATATTCCTAGCACTTCTTTTTATAGTGGTCACAAATTAGAAGCTGTGCCCATCAGCTGGGGAAAGGCTGACAAAATTATGATATGTTAATGTAATGGAATATTATTGTGCTAGAAAAAATGATGAAAGGAACAATTTCAAAGAACCCTGGGAAAGCTTGTATGATACAGAATGAAGTGAGTGGAACCAGGAGAAAGATTTATACAATAACAATATAATAATGACAATCAACTTTGAAATGATGGTGGCAGTGACCAGCCGCGGCTCAGGGGCCTCGTGATGAAGCAGGCAGCTCACTTCCTGACAGAAGTGACAGGCTCGGGGTGCAGAATGAGAGGCACATCTCTTCTGGACACAGACAATGGGAGGGCTTATTTTGCTTGATCATGCGTGTTTTTTTAGAAGAGTTTTGTTTTGTTTTCCTGGAGGAAGAAAGAAGGGAGAGGGAGAGAAAATGTATTTTGTTGTTGTTAAATAAAAAAATAAATATTTAAAAAATGAATTGGCTCTCTGGTTGTCACATCAGCCCAGAAACACCTTTGAGCACAGAGTCCTTCAAACCCCTCCCCACTGAAACACTTTCCAGAACACCTCTTGTCTGTCTGCCTTGGCCTTGCCCACCTTATAGTCATGGAGTTGATTTTTTGCACCCAAATGAAGGACTTTACATTTACTTCTAGCAGATTTCATCTTATTAAATTCAGCCCAATGCTCTGGCCTGTCAAGATCTTTTTGGATCCTGACTCTTACCCACTGTTAGGTATCCCCACTCCCAGATTTATGTCATCTGAAAATATGATGAGCAGACAAACCATCTATGCCTTATACAAATCACTGACAAAATGGTAAAGACTACAAGGCCAAGAACAGACCACCAAGGCACTCATGGAGACCTCTTCTTATGTGGACTTTGAACCATTAACAACTATTCTTTGAACCCCTCTGACTGTATTATCATCCAGTCCATCTCCGACTTCTCCCTGAGATGGAATGAGACTCTTGGCTAAAATCTAGAGAAGCAAACTGCACCCATAGCACTCCTCTGATTTACTGGTCTACTAATCCTGTCAAAAAAGGAAATGAGGGAAGTCTGGTGTGATTTATTCTTGATGAAGCCATCACAGTTCTTTGCAAACACTGCTTCCCTTTCTACAATCCTTTCTAGAATGGTCCCAAACTGAAGTCAAGTTGAACAGGAGAGTTGGCAGACTGTTCTCTTCCCATTTTAAAATCAAGATGATATTTGTGCTGCTCCCCCATTTTCCACATTTTTCAAACATGACTGACCGACAGTGGCTCAATTGTCACATCTGGCTGTTCTTTCAGGACCTGAGAGTGTACTTCATCTGGGCCAGGTCATTTTGTTGTTGTCTGTCATTTTTCAGTCACGTCTGACTCTCCATGACCCCATTTGAGGTTTTCTTGGCAAAGATGCTGGAGTGCTTCCTTCCCCAGCTCATTTTACAGATGAGGAAACGGAGGCAATCAGGTTAAGTGACTTGCCCAGGGTCATATAGCCAGGAAGTGCCTGAGACCAGATCTGAGATCAGAAGGTGAGCCTTCAGACTCCAGGCCTGGCACTCCATGCACCACGGCACCCCCTAGCGGTGCAGGACATCTGAATTCACCAAGGTAACTAGGAGTTCTCCACCCATCTTCTTCCTTCTCTTGCCTCCCAATTCCTGTTGGTTTGGTGGTTGTTGCTGTTGGGTCATTTCCAGCATAAAGATCATTCTCCTTTGGAAAAACCAACAGACGGAGGCTGCCTGGAGCAACTCTGCCTTCTTGCTATCACAGTCACCAGGAGCCCCTCCCCTCCAACCCTTCTTTAAGCTTCCCTCTGATTACAATGGAACTTCTTAAAATCTTGTTCACAGCCCTCATCTCCCTCCAAAGCCTCACCTGCATAGCCAATGCCTCCACTCTCCTCTCATTCCTGAACCCCTGGGTAATTCCATTTCTACTCTCATCATTCAGTTGAAACTGCTTTCTCCAAAGCTGCCCATGATCTTTTAAATGACAAACCATGAGAAACCAAGAGTCAGGAGCATGCATCTAGAAGGGAGCCTGGGGACAGGCAGGAAGGCGGTCCCCTCAGCAGTCAAGGAGGGAGATGGAGCATCTTTGCAGAGAAGCAACACGGGGACCAGAGTCACTGATAGCATGGTGGGGGGAGGGCAGAGTTGTGAGAAGACTGGAAAGGTGTGGCCTGGCAGGTTAGGAAGGGCTTTGAATGCCAAAAAGGATTTTAGATTTGATCCCAAAGGTGATGGGAACTATTTGAGTGTACTGAGGGGAAGGGGAATGAGGACATAGTCAGACTTCTGTTTGAGAAAGATTGCTTTGGTGGCTGAGTGGAGGATAGGCCAGAGCGGGAGAGCCTGGGGGCGGGCAGACCCAGCCGGGGTCTTCAGCAACAGTCTACTGCGATCCCTCATAACAAAACAAAACAAAACTGCATCACAGGAAAAGGAAGTGACTTTTCCAGAGTCACACGGAGAGTTGGCATCAGAGGTGCCAGCCATCTGCACCAAGGCCCTCTAACTGCAGAGGCAGACGTGCTTCCACACACGGGAGCTTCACCATCAGCTCCTGGAAGGCCTGCCTTTGAGATTCAGCTAATGTAGCGAGTGGAGCCTTTGGTGACTCACCCACACACGCAAATACTGATGCCTGCCCTCCCTCCTGAAATCACCTTGTGCTTATGCATATCCACATAATGCACATATATGTAATCATAGAGACGTGTATGTTTATGGGGGCACTGAGGGGTGCAGGAGGCAGAGGGCCAGGCCTGGAGTCAGGAAGACTCACAGTCACCTCCAACTCCAGACACTTACTAGCTGTGTGATCCTGGGCAAGTCACTTAACTGCTGCCTGCCTTAGTTTTCTCATCTGTAAAAGAGGGATTATAAGAGCATCAACCTCCTCAAGTTGCCATGAAAATAAAATGAGATAATGTTTGTAAAGTGCTTTGCAAACCTTAAAGTTCTACATAAAAGCCAACTCTGATGATGATGACGATGACGATGACGATGACAATGATGATGACGATGACAATGATGACGATGATTACGCTGATAACGATGATGATGATGACGATGGCTCCCAGAGGCTGCCTCCCATAACAGAGCAAACACAAGCTCCTTAACAACAAGACTTGCTTCATTTTTGTTTTCATATCCTCTGTGTCTGGCACTGTGCCTGGCACAGAGGAGTCATGGAATAAATGCTTGTTGATTGATTGATTGACCAATAATGGTTGTGCTTACTATTCCCTCATTTACAGACTTCTCATGCTTTGTTTCATGATTATTGAGTGGCCACAATCAGTGGTGTTTGTTCCTGAGCCAGTTTAAACAAATGGTATAATATTTAAAATCTAACAAGTGAATCCAGTAAAATTAATCAGGCAGTAAGTGATGATTTAGATGGAGACCAGAAAGGAGCAGATATTTGGCATTAAAACCCCATGACTCTATGGTTCTTTGGCTCAGAAGAGAGCAATGAACACCTGGTGAGTGGCCATTATGTTCTGTTCTTTTTTTCCTAGAAAATAAATACATCTAATAGATAAAGGGTAAAATGATACAGAATAAACAGGTTTTTTTTTTCATTAAAAATCACAGTCATGAAGAAATGCTCCAAATCACCAACAGAATGGAAATTAAAGTCATTTCAAGGTTTTATTTCACATCCATCAAACTGGAAAGACCACTGGAAGGTCAGAGATTCCACTTTTGATGATGTTCATGAAAGAAGGGAAGGCCCATATACACCAAAATATTCGCAGAACTATTTTTTTTTTGCAGTGGTTTAAAAAAAAGTAAAAACAAAATGCATGCTCATCAATTTGGGGCTGAATGTATAAACAAACTGTGGTACATTAGTATAGCAGAACATTACTGTTCCAAGAGAAAAGGCAGATATCATTAAGATTTCCTTAAATGATTTTTCCCTCCATTGCTTTGTCACTATTTTATGAGGCAGTACTGCCCATAACATTCTCTCTTCACAGTTCTGAGTCACAGTTCCAGAGCCAAGGGGAGCACTAGAGCTTGTAGTCACAAAGGCCCTTCCTGAGTAAAAATCAGAGCACAGGCCAGGAGAGCAGTGACCATACCTCCCACAGGATCACACTAATTTGGAAGCACCAAAAACTTGCAGAACCCCCAGAACTAGCTGTGAAAATAGCAACACAAAAAAAGCCTAAAACTTGGCATAGTGCCTCCCCACCCCTAAATGAGCAGAGCCCTCCTTTAATCTAAAGTTCAAAGTGATCTTCAAAAGGCTGGAAAAATGGACAATAAAAAAAAACTTGTCCATACAAAGCTACCATGGAAGGTAAGACCAAGACATAAACTTAGAAGAAGACAGCTGTGTGAAAACAGCTACATGCAAAGCCTTGAAGAAAAATGCTAATTGAACCTAAGACCAGCAGGAATAACTGAAAGAGTTAAAGAAAGAGATAAGAGTGGTAGAGGAAAAGAATGGGAAAAGAAATAAGAGTGATGCAACACAATTATTAAAAGAGAATTAACAATATGGTTAAAGAAGCACAAAAAATACTGAAGAAAAGAACTCTTTTAAAACTAGAATAGACCAAATGGAAAAGGAAGTACAAAATTCCACTGAAGAAAAGAACTTTAAAAAACTGGCCAAATGGGAAAAAAAGTACAAGAGTTCACTGAAGAAAATAATTCCTTAAAAAATTACAATTGGGCAAGTGAAAGCTAATGGTTCCATGAGACAACAAGAATAAATAAAACAAAGTCAAAAGAATGAAAAGTTAGAAGAAAATGTGAAATATCTCATCAGAAAAACTGACCTAGAAAGTAGATTGAGAAGAGATAACATAAGAATTACTGGACACTCTAAAAGCCATGATTAAAAAAAAGAGCTTAGACATCTTATTTCAAAACATTATAAAGAAAAACTGTCCAGATATCTTAGATTCAGACAGTAAAATAGGACTAGAAAGAATCCACTGATAATCTCCTGAAAGCAGTCCCAAAGTGAAAACTCCCAGGAATGTCACAGTCAAATAGCAGAGCTCCCAGGTCAAGGAGAAAATATTGCAAGCAGCTAAAAAGAAACAACTGAAATATCATGGAGCCAGAGTCGGGATCACATAAGATTTAGCAGCTTCCACATTAAAGGAGGAGAGGGCTTGTAATATGATATTTCACATGGCAAAGGAGCTAAGACTATAACCAAAAATAACCTACCCAACAAAACAGAGTATCATCCTTTGGGGGGAAAGGATGGGTATTTAATGAAATAGAGGACTTCCAAGCATTTTTAATTAAAGGAACAGAGCTAAATAGAAAATCTGGCATTCCAACTGAAAACTCAAGAAAAACATGAAAAGGCAAAGACAGAAGAGGAATCCTAAAAGACTCAAGAAATACAAACTCTTTACACTCCTATATAAAAGGATGACACGCGTAACGCCTGAGAACTTTATTATTACGGCAGTTGGGAGGAGGCAACACAGGTAGAGGGCGCAGGTTGGTTATGTTGAGATAATCTAAAAAAGACAGAGGTGAGAAGGAGAGAGGCACTGAAAGAAGGGGCAAAGGAGAGACAGAATGGGGAAATCTGTCTCACATAAAAGAGGTGGAGGGAAAAATGGGGGGTAGCAGGCAATGCTTGAACTTCACTCTCATCAGAATTGGTTCAGAAAAGGAAGAATATGCATACACACTCAGCTGTGTATAAAAGTCTATCTTACTCAAAAGGGAAATAGCTGAGGAAGGGGATAAGAGACATGGGGGGGGGGGGGGAGAACCATAAAAAGGACAGCAGATTAAGAAAGGCAGTGGTCAGAAGCACAACAGACTTTTGAGCAGGGAAAGAGTTAAAAGAGAGAGAATAAAAAAACAAAAGAAAATAGGTTGGAGGGAAATACACAGTAAATAATAACCGTAAATGTAAATTACTAAGCCATAAAACCAGAACCCAACAATATGTTGTGTACAAGAAACACATTCGCTACAGAGAGACACACAGAGTTAAAATAAAAGGCTGGAGCAGAGTCTATTATGCCTTAGCAGAATTTAAAAAACAAAAAGCAGGGAAAGTAATCATGATCTCAGACAAAACAAAAGCAAAAACAGACATAATTAAAAGAGATAATCAGGGAAATTATATTTTACTAAACTGTACCATAGACCATAAGGTAATAAAAAATGTTACAGAAAATTTCTGTGATAAAGGCCTCGTTTTTCAAATATATACTAAGTACGGAATTAACTCAAATTTATTTTTAAAAAACCCCAAGAGCCATTCTCCAGTGGATAATGGTCAAAGGATATGAGGAGGCAGTCAGAAGAAATCACAGATATTCATAGTCCTATGGAAAATGTTCTAAATCTCTATTCAATATAAAAAGGCGAATTAAAAACTCAGAAATGATCATTGCTGGGGGGGTGAGGGGAAGTAAGCACACTGGAAGATTGTGAACTGGTCCAGCCACTCTGGAGCACGACCTGGAATGACACCCTGTACCAGCAACACCAGTCCTAGGGCTGTATCCCAAAGAAATTTTTAAAAGGGCTGTATCAGCAGGCACCCCAGCACACCCAGGGCGGCCGCTAGCACAGGGTCTTAGATCTGCTTTTCTAAAGGAAAGCAACTCAAGATGGGTTAACAATCTTACTTTAATCAAACATATCATTTACCTAGTTCAGGGGGAAAAGTCGGCACCCTGAACTTCAGAGAATACAAACAGAAGTTACAAACAAAC
>CM053580.1:580584892-580655095 GCA_028627135.1 Pseudochirops cupreus
TCACCCAGAGCAACATTCCAATTCTGTCTGTCTGTCTCTGGAATTCTTGCTTATATACACACCTCAGCCAATCCCCTTCTTCCACATCAACAGGGGAGTTCATGCCTTCTCAACAGTGGGACAGGGTTTGCCCCTTCCACACTTAGCACTTAGTACTAAGTGCTAAGTATCCTGCTAAACAGATTACTATTACACCAAGTTGCCACTCAAGAATTTTAGCTAATTGGGGCAGCTAGGTGGTGCAGTGAATAGAGCACCAAGCACTGGCCCTGAAGTCAGGAGGACCTGAGTTCAAATGCGGCCTCAGACACTTAACCCTTACTAGCCATGTGACCTTGGGCAAGTCACTTAACCCCAAGTGCCCTGCCTTCCCTCCTACAAAAAAAAAAAAGAATTTTAACTAATAATATCAAGACAAGGATGTATCAGTATTATACTTTTATGTTTCACTTTCATGTCACCAATTATGAATTATTTCCTTCTAAAAGGAAAGGAATAGAATTCCCTTTGAGACAGGAAAGTAGAAGATCACTTAAAGAAATACATTTCAATTCAGTTTTTTATTATGAATTTTAATTCCCCCAGGACCCTAGCATACCTTTGCCATTACCACCTGTCACTTTCAGTTCAGAACCAGAAGCTCCTACGTTCCATTTGTACTGAAGTTTTCTGAATTATTTAACAGGATGTCTTCCCAAAATTTATAGGATTTACTGACCAATATTCTGTCTATTTGGGGAACTTGGAAAACAAAAGGGCATCAACATTTATACTGACATAAGTAGAAAAAAATGAAGCAGGGCTTCGGAACCTGAAAATCCTCCCTTTGTTTCCTCATGCTACCAAAAAGATGTAGTAGTAGTGTTCCAAGTCTGCAAAACAAGGCAGTTTAAAAAATACACACCGATTATGTCTCACAGAGGATGAGTAACAGGAATGAAATGGTCCAAGATGCTGGAATTTCTTTCATTCTTCTTTTAGGGGAAACCTGGTTGGGTAACCGTGCACTGTAAAAACAGTTCTCTTGGTAGCAGCAACTATGTCCTCTTTAAGAACAGTTAAGAAGAGAAGCCACCTAATTTTTTTTTTAATATTGAAGTAGTAAATTTCGATGTGCAAATGAGAAAAGGAGATTGGAAGTCATGAAACTCTATACGCTGAATCTCAGGATAACCCAACACGCCCGCAGAACTAGTGAATCCAAAAAAATCCATTAAACAGTTTTATGTCTGAAAAATTGGAACGCATCTTTCTGCAAATTAAAGACAGATTGTAAAGAGAGGGTTAGAACTGGAAAGTTCCCTGCTCATCAAATTAAAAACAAGAGCTCTATTCATAAAAAAAATACTTATGTGGTCAAGTCACATTCTTCTCTCTAAAGTTTTTATGTGCAACTTGGGGTGAACATTCTACTTGTGATTCACAAAGAAAAATGATCGGTACAACAGGGGCTCGCTCCTGCGGCACATGGGCACATTCCAGGTGATCTGTAAGTAGCCGTTCAAGATACCATAGGCAAGGAGAAACACCCCCTCGTTACCCAGAGGAATGAGAGCACATGAACAACAGCTGTGACTGATTAAGGAAAAATACCAGGTCCAGCCTTTGGTGTGTTCTTCCCTAGTTACATGAGGACACAAATGAGGAGGACTACTACTTTTCTCACTACCAGCTGCCTTATGGTCCCGAAGCCCTCCTCTCTGCACTCCCCTCCCACGGAGCAGCCCACCTCTTCCCCCTTTCGTCTCCTTCAGCCTTGCAGTATTCCTCTCCGTTCACAGAATCCTGTTTTTAAAAGGACTCCTAGAAAAGAATTCCATTGTAAATACCGGGTCAGTTCTACTTCATTTCTGTTCCATGAAATCGCTTTCATGAGCACAAGGGACAAAGTGGAGTTTTCTCCATCAATAAGTTAGAATGTCCCACATGCATAAGACGGATAAAAGTATGCTACGAATAAAAGCTTCAGCTTTTGAAGGGCTACACTATTTTGAAGACTGGTTTGAAGATGCAGAACAGACAAGTGGCTGCTGAACAATGAAATGGAACTCAAAAACAGTCTTATTCTGCTCTGTGGCTCAGCAGAAGGAAGGTTAGCACCAAACAAGCCCAGTACTGTGGAGAGAGCGGAGTCACACCCACAATTCCTTGGGATGACCGCTCATCAGCACCTGATTTTCCCAGCTACTCCCTTCAATGAGTCCTCTCTCTGCCGCCCACAAGGTCAGAACTTGAGCATCAACATCCTAGAGCTTGAGAAATCCTAGCATTAATACACCACACAGAGGGGAGTGAGATGTATTCAGCCCACAGTGAACAGAAAACAAGTCAGAAAGAATGAGAATATTACAAAACATATAAAATAAAAATCTCTCTTAGACTGGTGAATGCATTCATGTTTGCAAAGCTCCTTTGAGCTGAAAACCAGACATGTTAGCGTCAGGTCTGGGGTGATAGTTCCCAAAATGTTAGAATCCCAATGGTTGCTTCTCAAATCTCTCTCTTTTCCTGTTACTAATAAAAGTAAAAACTACATGTTTTCTGAAATAAAGTATACATACTGCTGCCAACAGAAAATTTAATTCAGAACTAACCCCTTTATTTCCTCATTCAATCAACATGCCTAGATCTACTGCACAGGCATGACTTCTACTTCATAAAAGGTTTCCCTCTAACACCTCCCACCCCTCTGACTACTCTATGAGACAGAACCCATAGCTGTCCCTACTTCTTGCCAACTCTTCCAATCTCTGGGTTAGCAACAAGAGTTATCTCCCAGGCCACCTCTGATCCTCTTGGCCTGCCAATACACCTCGGACCATGGTGAGCCAAATGTGAGTTGCCTCTAAAGAACATTATTGTCCAAACCAGTGACTCTCAAAGTGTAGCCTGGGGTCCCTGGGGACCCAAACACACTTTCTGGAGGTCTAAGAGGTCTCAATGATATTTTCACAGTAGTATTAATAAGTGTTCATTCCTAATATGACCAATATCAGTATATCAACAAAAGCTCTTCATGTGGATCCTCAATAATTTTTAAGAGCACTAGCCTAGGAGCCAGGAGACCTGGATTCTAATTTTGGTTCTGTCAGGAACTTATATAAACTTGAGCCAATCATTCCCCAGCTGTAGGACTTTGAATTATTGGGAAATTAAAGCAAGATGGACTAAATGATTCAATCTTACCCTATATGGCAGTCCTGAGAACAAAAAGTTTGAGAACCATTGATCTAAGCTATTAAAAAAAAAAAGCAGGTCGAAAACCACTTCACTAACTTTGACTAGTGAGGAAGAGGTCAGTCTAACTAATAAAGATGAAATTATGGAGTATTTTGTCAAATGAATCTGGAAGCAAGGACTATGTTACATCTTTGTGTCACCAGCAGCCAACACAGAGGAGCCTGAACATAATAAGGACTTCAGTAATATTCACAGTAAAAAGTGAATTTTAATATATTGCTTTTAAGCATATAGATGAATAAAAATTGAACTATTTCCAGAATGTTTTGTCAGAGGTCCTTGAGGCAATTTAATGAAGAGGTAGGATGTGTATTAACATCAACATGTAAAAGGTGATTACCTAAGTACTCTTAAAAATTAGTCTTGTTAAGCAGATGAGAGGTTTGTTTTTTGTTGGATTTTTTTTTTCAAAATTAACTTGGTTAGCAGATCTTCCTTTCATAGAGATAAAACTTAAGCTTCTATCTGAATGATCACAAATTCCAAATGGCTACTCAATGAGTTTTTATTAAAACAATAATCACAATTAACACTTATATTATACAGTTGACAAAGCATTTTTCTTACAACATTCCTTTGTGATAGAAAAATCTACAAGTGGGAATCCCTTATTGGGCATACTATACTGGATTGAACTAGGTCAGCATCAAGGTCCCTTCCAACTCTGAAATGATTTCATTCTAATTTGGTGATGTTCCCCATTTCACAAATGAGGAAAGTGAGTTTGAGAGAGGTAATACACGTCTTGTGCCACACAGCTAGGCTGCAGGCTCATAGTCCACTGCTCCTTGCATGACAATATACTTCCTGTCCATGATTTTCAATAACATGATGTTACTGTCACCATGCATGAGGACCACATGTCATTTTTCATGAAGAATTTTTATGTCCATTACTTTTCCTATTTAAACAAAATTTTTATGGAAAAGATCTACAGATACACCAAATGCATCTTTGAGTATGGTGTTAGACAGGAATTGGCATATTCTATAGCAGACTACACCTCCCCTTGAAAACAATCTCTGGAAAACACCAGCATGCTTCATTTCATTTCCTGATTTTTGGCCACCTCCTCCACAACCTCCCTGATAACAACCTGATATATCCTTTCCTCTCATGAACCATAATCAAATCAATTCCCCTCACTCCAGCATTCTATGGCAACAAATAACAGACCTCAATCCTGCCCAACTACTTGCAGGGGATGATGAAGTGGAGGAAGGCAGGACCATGTTCTGCCTTGGGTGGCCTTGCTTAGCCAAAGAACTAAAGAGTCAAGGGAATGAGGGCAGGCTACCATCACATGGGGTTACACTGGGCCTAGAGGAAAGGGGGGATGCATCCACTTACAGTCCTCTCTCCCCAGAAATTGCTGGTCACAGGGACTGAGGCCAGTAGAGAAGACTGAGACAGCTCTGCCTTGGGAGTAAACCCACCATCACAAAAGAAGGAATCAGACAGTCAATGATAGATGAACAGGGAAAGACTAAAACTACCAAAGATCTTAGGAAAAAGAAAATCCAAGTAAAAACCCAGATCATAAACAGATAACGCAACAGGGAAGATATCAAAAGAAGAAGAAAAGATGGCTACCAAGACATAGAAAGGACTGCCAATGATTCTAAATAAACATTATAAGACAAAGGAAAGTGAACCAGCATCTCGTGAAATGGCACTCTGTGAATTCCCAAGAAAGCATGGAAACACAGTGGAGAAACAAGAATCTGGAGAGAAGTTAAAAGGGAGCAAATGGCAGAATGCATTTCTTACACAGCAGAAATAATCAGCAGAATTGGAAAAAGTTGAATCCAGAGTGGCAAAGAAAAGAGCCAATTGGGACTACACATATAATGAATTAAAGAAGAAGATCGTATGCCCAGGAAGTCAGCCTGGAGGGGCGTGGGAGGGTTCAGATTGCTAGGAAGAGGAGAGTAGGAAGGTGTGGAAGTATGCTGCTCATTGAGGAATGAGTCCAAGCAAAATCTCAGTGGCGAGGGAGAGGTCTGTTGAGAAGGGCAGGTAATTAAACTGATTAAGATTCTGCCTCGAGGTCTGACCTTGTGGCAGGTGGTGATCTTATGTTTGAGGCCCAGGAAACCACATCATGCAGGAGCAGAAAAATTTATGGCCTGGGGAAACTGGGACAGGAGGCTGGAGTTGGCAGTTCAAGGCAGGTCTGATCCAGGAACTGTCTCCACAGCTGGAGAAGGCAAATTCCAGAAACAACTGAAAAATGACAGCACTGGAAGAAAGGCTTGGAAGGAGAATGAATGCTTAGTACCAGTAATAGATTTCTGAACGTCTGAGTCGACCAAACATATTAACTAACCCTATGAGACAAAAAGAAATATTAAAATGAAGTTAAAACTTTAAGAAATCACAAAGCCTTTGTAATAAATATGCAGAAGCAAGCAAAACAAATTCACACATGGGCCATGTCTAAAATTATGTGGTTCATCTTGCATCCTGAGGGTGCACACTCTGACCTGGTGATATGACTACAAGGTCTATACCCCAAAGGATTCCAAGAAAGAAGAGAATTATTTGTTATGCACCAAAATATTTCTAGTAGCTCTTTTTGTGGGGGTTAAGGAACTGAAAACTAAGAAGGTACTCATCCAATGGGGAATGGCTGAACATATCACATGTGATGGGATGCCATGGTGCTATAAGAAAGGATGAAAGGAGGGGCGGCCAGGTGGCACCAGCCCTGGAGTCAGGAGGACCTGAGTTCAAATCCAGCCTCAGACACTTGACACAAAAACTAGCTGTGCGGCTTTGGGCAAGTCACTGAACCCCAATTGCCCTCCAAAAAGCCAAAAAAAAAAAAAGGATGAAAGGAACAACTTGTGTGAACTGAGGCAGGGCAAAGGGAGCAGAAGCAGGGGAATGACCACCAAGAATACTGGCCATGGCAATCGTCAATCCCAGAGGCCTGGGGAGAAGCTCTCATGACCAAGAGGGGTCTTACCCCTCATGAGTCGGTGCTCCAGGCAAGCCAACGTCCGCATTAGGTCTTTATTGTCTGTTCTTTTTGCTCACTCGTTCCTCCAGCCCCGCTTCATGACTTGGGGCTCACACTCTGTGGGCCTTGAGTAGTCTTCCTCTTCATTACCTACTGTTCTTTCTTAGCTGGAGTCCCTTTCTCCAGGTCCTACTGACTACTGCATTCTTCAAGGAATTCAGGGGTAACTCAGGCCAGAGAACTGCACATTTTCTGCAGGCCCTAAGCACTCTGATCAAGGCAAGGTCTGATCGCTGCCCTCCTGATATGACTTTTATAGCCTCTAGTCTAGGCTCTGAATTGGGTCTGGACAACACCAGTACAGGCTTGTTCCTGGATGAAGCTCCAGCAGACAGCTACAAGTCTCAGCCTCCACATGCCAAGTAGAAAGTTCTGAAGGTTCACAGAGACAGAGTTGCAGGGCCTGTACCTCCCTGCTTCATAATGCCTACCATGGTCACTTGCCTATAGCCTGATTTAGGGTTCCTACTCCAGAGTCAGAGCTTCAGATCCATCCCTGATCTTTGACCACAGCTTGAATTCATGATTTCACTCAGGAATCAGTTATAAAGGTCCAGGCCCTGCCCCATTCAGTAGTTCCTGTCCTGGTCACTTGTCTATAGGTTGATGTACAATCTTGGGCTGGAAAAATGATCCACTGTGGTTTCTCCTTAGTTCTCTTCCTAGTCTTTTGATAGAGTAGTTGTGTAAAAGGACTGGCCAAACTGCTCCCTACAATTCTGCTCTCTCTGTCAATCTCAGGAATATCTTTCTTTAACACTTAGCAGCTTGAGGCTCCATTCCGGCGCGTTTTCCCAAAAATCAACTGCCAGATGTAGTGAGTATCTCCCTCACAATACTGGGACCTTCTAGTGATTAGGGTTTCAATATCTTTAACCAATTAGCATCAGTTTGCTTTAGTAAAGGGAACAAAAAGAACAAAAATCCAAACATTTCTCTAATAGCACGCTCTCCCAAGCACTACCTTTACACCCCCTTTGTACCACCAAGTTCCCTTCTGAGCGCAGCATTAGTCATGGATGGACTGCTGCAGCTCCCTCTTGCCTGATTTCCATCCACTCCCATGTTGCGTCAAACCACTGGTCCCTTTGGATGCTGCTCCTCATGGGGCATTCAGCTGCCCACAAGATCCAGATCCTGAACTCTGTCAGGTAGCTCTATCTCTCCTGGCCTTCTGAAGCTCACAAGCTCACAGCCCCCTCATCTAAAACCAGGAAAGAATTAACGCAGATGACCAGAATACAGCATACCTTCACAGGTAACACATGCTTACTTGGGTGGGCAGCAGGCACTGGATAGCAGGAGGCCACTGCAGCCACTGCTGCCACCTCCCTCAGTAATCATGGCAGTTTTGGGTGAGTGAGAGTTCAAGGACCCCTCCCACCAGAGGAGACCCATAGCAACTCATCCTCCTAGCTCATCACAAGAGAAGGAAAAGAGGTGACATCGGAAACATGCCCAGTTCCAGCATAACAGTCAGTCAAAAGTCCATCCCTCCACCACACGGTCAGCAGACTGAAAAAGAGTCATGGCAGCACACACAGACTCTCCATCCCATGTGGGCATTGTGTCGGCCAAGCACAAGGCACGTGCTCCTGAGTGCTGGGCTTGGCCAGTCCTGGTCACAGCACTTGATTACTAGTATAAAGTATTCTACAATCACCTCAACCCTTTCCTTATTTGGAAATCTGTAAGAAAGGTTGTGTTCAGTATGCAAAGTACACTGGAGTTCGGAGTGTACTTTGAAGCCCCGACTACAGTTAATGAGAACCTCCTTAAGGAAACAGTAAGAAAGCACTCAGCTGCCCTTGAGGAATTCAAGTCACCTGGGCCAGTGCAACCCACCATCTGTGCCTCAGTTTATAAAATAAAAGGGTTGAATGAAATGATTTCTAAGCTCCCTTCTAGCTCCAAATCCAAGCAACATTTTGAAAAAGAAAAGAAAACATGCTGTGCAACCCCCAAAAGCCTGCTTGACTTTAAATTTCAGAATGGATGATAATGAAGATTCCAATTCTCTAAGATGGTACTAGATGCAACTGACTCACTTAATTGATCACGGATGCAAGAATGCTTGAGCAAACCTCCTCTTGCTGTGAATGGAAATTGTCTTTATTCTATTATTGTGTGCTTAAAATGTTTATTATATAATACTCTAAGAGTGGAGGTAGGGAAAAAGCATCTGAGAAATAAATCATCACAATGAACATCCAGGTAAATAGGTAATTCTGGGAGCTTGGGGGGAGGTTCCTCTATCTTCACCTCTGAATTCTCAGTGCCCTATTCAAGGTATGCAGTATCTCTTGCCTGGATTGCTTTAGTAACTTCTCAACACGTCTCCTCTGCCCTGAACTGATCAAATCCTTCCTACATAGTGCTTGCTGAAAGGCTAATCTTTTGGATCTGATCAAAGGAATAGACTAGAGACCACCTAGACAGAAAGAAGCAATAGATGACGATTTGAGGAAACAAACAGATCACAGTCTTAGCACAAAGGCATGATAAAATAGTGACAGAGGGTTATTCAAACATCTGTTCAAATTCTCTCTCTGCCAGACATAGATGACTTGGTGACAATTTCATCCTTCAAAAGGTAAAGGAACCAATGAGGGGAAAGTCAATCCTGGGTCTGATTCTTACTAACAAGAAGGAATTGGTTGCTATTCTGGAAATGATGGGAACCTTGAGAGGAAGTGACCATTAAATCCTAGAGTTTATTAGAAAGCAGAAGAGATCTGGGCAGTCTGGCATGTACCCCAGCTTTTAGGAAAGCAGACTTCAAAGGATTCAGAGGACAGATAAAATCCTTTGGAGTAAAATGCTTCAGGAGAAGTTGCGGAGGGGGGTGGTTTGGAAGATGCTTAAGAAAGCAATTTTTTAAGGTACTCACTAAGAACTTAGATTTTTAAAATAAAGGTATAGGAAATGAAAGCAAAGCCAGCAAGATGATGAATATAAGAGAGGGGCAGACTCCTACGAAAAGTATCTGGAAGGCTAAACTTTAGAATGAGTTGAAGCTGGTGAGAGAAGCCAAAGGCAATGGAAAGGATGTTTTATTTTGATCTTTCTTTTTCTCTCAATACAGTGAGGAGAAACACACTTTTGGGGATCACAGGACTTCCTGTTAGGGTGAGGGAGTTAGCCTGGGACAAATTTCTGTTGCCCACTGCTTCCCTTTGGGGCCCTTAGGAAGATCCATACAATGTACCCCCTTTAAAACAGCAAACTCCTTCTCACTGAAAGAACTCAGAAACAGAATATGCAGAGAAAGGTGTTTATTATACTTCCAGCAAGGAAGCAGGTGTGATGCTCACTAGCAAGAGTGCGGCTATACAGTTCTGTCCTTCCTGGTAGACTTAGAGTTAGTCAAATTCCTCAGATTCCTCACTTTATTTCCCTATATTCCCTTAACATACGCAGATTATACCAGGCATGGTAGTGAAGATACTTAAGACCTGACCTCTTCTAAGGTCAGAGCTGTGCGCCACACCGCCACCTTTCTAGTTCCCTCTGGCCATTGTCATAGTTCCAGGAAGGCCAGGGTTTTAGTAAAGTAAGATAAGTGAGAGTTTCCCCACAGTTATTGATTATCTTCCAATAACTTTTGTGGGAGCAAAACAAGATACCATGATATCCCCTCTTATAATTGTAAATAATATTGGGAGAAAAAGGAAGATCCAAAAAGAGGAGCCTTCCTTGGAACAGATGGACAGTAACTGGCAAGAGATGGGAGGCAGAGTTATTCAATTCTTGTTTGGCTCCTGTTTCATCAGCAAAGGAGAATGACCTTTGCACCTTCAGTTAAACAATAAACATTTATTAAGCTCCTACTACTTGTCAGGCACTGTGTTAGGAAAAGGGGATACAAAGAAAGGCAAAGGACAGTTCCTGCCTTCAAGGAGCTTATAATCCAATGAAAAAAGACAACACAGAAAAGGAAACTGAAAATCAGAGAGACAGAGAAGTGGTACTTGGCAAAGCAGAGGGCTGCCAAAACCAAGTGGGAAATGAAGAGAGGGCTGGCCTGGATGCCCTCCTTAAATGGAGCTGCACAATGTTAGTAGTGCCCTGGCCCAGATGAGTTACGTCCTTAGGTACTGAAAGAACTGACAGGTGTGGCCTCAGAGTTACTGTCTGTGACATTTGAAAGACTGTGGGGAACAGAAGAGGTGCCACAAGACTGGAAAAGAACAATTCTTGTCCCAACTTTTTAAAAAAGTAAGATAATAGAATCTGCAAATTAGGCCATTGGGCTTGAATTCAATTCCTAAGAAAATCTAGAAGGAAAGCTAAATACCACACAATCAAAGATTTAGAGATGATGAAGACTTTAGAGAGCAACTAGTCCAAACTCCTCATTTGACAGACAAAACAGCTGAGGCACAAAGAGATCGATGTCACAGCTGAGAAGTGGCCACCGTGGGATTCTGCCCACGTGCTCTGGCTCCAACAACAGAACCAAGGGAAATGAACACTACAAAGGGGCGGCGTGGCTTTATGAACAATAGGTCATGCCAAACTTGTGGGGAAGGGTCCAGTGAGGATTTTTCTAAGGAGAGGCGAGATTTGAATGTGTTACTAAGTAGCCAAGAAGCAACTAGTAGACAGGAAGAGTAAAGATTAGAGAGAGATGGGGAAAGGGAGGGAGGGAGGGAAGTCTGACAGAGAACACTGGAAGTACATGTGGATAGCTGGGTCGTGGTGAAAGACTACCTCTTCATTAGACTCTATAGCAGCCTCATTAGTGACTCCTTTATAAGAGCAGACAAGGATGATGTCAAGAGGCTGTAAGACGACAAACTGGAAGCTTACAGCAAATGACCTCTACCTTCTCATTAAAATGTGAGACATCCTCAGATGAAAGTGGAAGAATTGGTGGAAGAAAAGGTGGCATGGAAAGTTTGAGCTAAGAAAAAAACTTTTGGAACAACTACTACTAAGAGGGAAAGGGCAGCTAGACTATGACAGCACTCCCTGCTCAGAGATGGTCCCAAATATCCTCAGGATCCCATCTCAGTCATCCGTCCTCCAGAAATTCCTTCCAAACTTCTAGACGTCCAGCAACTGCGAAATGGCTGAACAAGTCATGTAATATGATTGTGACAGAGGGCTGTCGTGCTAGAAGAAAGGACAAGCAGAACGGTTCCAAAAAACCTGGGAAGACTTTATGAACTGATACAAAGTAAGTAAAGCGAGCAAAACCAGAAGAACATTGTAACAGCAATAGTGTAGCAACGATCAACTGTGGAAGACTTAGCTACTTTGATCAATACAATGACCCATGACCATTTCAAAGAAACCACACTGAAAAATGCTGTCTACCTCCAGAGGAGAAAAATTATGAACTATGAGTATAGACTGAAGCACACTTTTTTCTACTTCCTTTATTTTTGTTTTGTGGGGTTTTTTTGCAACATGGCTATTAGGGAAATACGTTTTGCATGAATTCCACATGTATAATGGGTATCATATTGCTTGCCCACCCATGGAGGTGGGGGAGGGGTTAGAGGGAGAAAGAAATTAAGAACTCAAAATTTTTAAAAATGAATATTAAAAATGAATAAATAATGTGTGTTTTTTTCAAAGTAATACTGGGAGAAATTTTGGTGATATAACAAAAGGTAATAATAAAATTTAATTTTGAAAGTAAAGAAGAGAACCTGGGCATCGTGCAATAGAACTATATTAGGAATCAGGAGAGCTGGATTTAAATACTCAGCCTGTCACTATATGAACTTATACAAGCCCTTCAGACTCTCCAAACTTTAGCATCCTCTTTTATAAAATAAAGAAACCAGACAAAATTATATCTAAGATTTCTTAACTTTTAACCCAAAGTCAATGGTTCTATGAAAATTCAGATTCCCTAAGAGAATAAATTAAAAAGACCACAAAAGGTCTTCCATTCAGATTTTTTAAAATAATGAGTTCCCTATTACATTTAAAGTAGGATTAAGTTTCTAAACTTCAATTTACGTGCAACTTTTATGACTCTCTCAACAATATAACATCAAGTGAGGAACAGCTACAAATAAAACAAGCTACCAGCATCTCAGTTCATGAACAGAATTAGACAAGCAGGTGGTTTGTTTGGTGGTTGTTTTGTTTATTTGTTTTTTAAGGGCAAAACATACAAATCCAGAGTGCTATGAAAAACAGGGAACTGGATAATTTGTTGAAATCATCTCTAACGTTATAGAACTAATCAGTATGAAAGCAAGTTTCTCTTAATCATTAGCAGATTGTACTGCTGTGTCAGACCTAAGAAAATGAGGTTCTTGGTGCACTACTGCCTCCTAAAGGATCAAACGAATTACAGCTCTTTAAAGAAAAGACACCCACAGAAAAACTAATCATTTGCTACTGGTAAAACAACGGCAAAGACCAACGACAAATGATGCACGGGCCTTTCCCAAATAATCTTTCAAATGTGTCTGAGGAGTCAGTAACCAATACATAAGAAAAGTCAACTTATGGAAAAGAGCTGTTAATACCATCAAGAACGCTGTGAAGCATCTGGCCAATTTAAAAGCATTTTACCATTGGGATTCATCCTCACAACAATTTGGAATCGATATTGCTATCCCATAGCATATATTGCATATATATGGAATACATTTCCAGCCATATACTGCACAGATGAGGAAGTTTTCACATGAAGCAGCTCAAAGAAGAGGCTCAGAATAAAGCCATGGAATACCAGGATACAGAAATGCCCATTTTACAGACACAGACTAAGATGGCCACAAGATCAGCTTCACTAACCAATAACACCACCAATAAAACAAGAAGGTGGGAGGCAAGGAGGAGGAAAGGAAGAATCCCCCTGGTTGCTTGCAGAATCAGTTGTCATGAGAACAGTTCAACTGAACAACTGCCCCCAGGGGAGTTTGCAGAAAAGTCTCCCTCTCACACACACCCCCCTCAGTGATTCTGGAGTCTTAGGATGGTTCTCTGTTCTCAGGGCAGTTCTCTTGGGCTGTTCTTGCATCATTGGTTTGAAGTGTGTGGACTTCTCATGTTCTGAGAAGTCTAAGGTCCTTCAGTTTCTGTGCCTCCTGTCCTGGAGATCGATCTGTTTGGCTTTGAGAGAGATCCCATGTTCCTTTACCACTAGTCCTCCACACATTTGTACTCCCAATCAGTCTTTCTTTTGCTTCTTTCTGCCACTGTCGATTCAACTTGTTCTATTCTGCTGATTATTCCTGCTATTTAGGCCATAAGTTCTGCATTTTGTTCACCTTTTAGCTTCTTTCTGATTTTTCTCTTGGGCCATTTGAGAACATCTGACTGGTTCCGTGCTCTCTTGGGAAAGCAGAGGGCCTTCTGTGTGGCTCAATTTCCTTTGTCTCGTGATATTTATTTAGAGACGCCTGCAGTCATTTAGGTATCTCGGCATCCATCTTTTCTTTAATATCTTCCCTGACAATTTACATGCTGATAGTCTAGGTTTTTAATTGAATTTTTTTCTCTCCTGAGATCTCAGTGGTTTTAGTCTTCTTCCCTTATATTCAATGATTGATTACAAGAGTACTTTGTCAGGTTCCTTGGTGCCTTGGCCTGTGAAGACAGCTGTGATTGTTTTCCTCTGTAGCCTAATTGCTCTTTGGGAGGAGTTTTTGGGAGTTAGTGAAGACTGGAGAAAAATAGCTAGTCTTCTGTCTTGCTGATCACATGACTCAGAATCAACAAGAAATAATTCATCAGGTAAGTTCTTAGAGGGGAAACATAGCTGTCTAGGTCACAGTTCCTGTGAAAAAGATTTAGGGATTTTGATAGAAGTAAAGCACATTATGAACAAGAGGCTGATAAGGCAGCCAGGAAAACAAGCGCCATCACAGGCTGCACTAAGCCTGGCCAAAGGTGCAGAACCTGAGAGGTCCTGGAGGTCACACTGTGGTCTGCCCTGGTCAGACCTCGTCTGGAGGATGATGTTTTACTTCTTGTGGCCACATTCTAAGTAGAGCACCAAGAAGCTGGAGAACCTTCAGAGGAAAAAATAGAAATAGTGAAGCTGAAGAAGGTGGGGAGAGCTCCCCTAGAGATAATAATAATGCTAACAATAGTCCCCACATACATAGCGCTTGCTACCGTCTGGGCGCATGCCTAGCACGTCACAGTCATCATCTCCTTTGTTCCCCAGGAGGCAGGTGTTGTCATTTGTCCACATTTCACGGATGAGGAGCCGGCAGCACACAGCTGAAGCCAACTAAACCCTCCGCTTCCAGGACAGTGCTTTGCACGCAGTAGGCACTTAATAAGACCCATGCTTGCTGGCCTACATTGAAGACTTGAAGGAGAAATGAGAGCATTGGTCAAGTATTTCAAGAGGTGTCACATGGAAGAAGGGTGACACTTGGTGCCACAAAGCAGAACTGGGAGCGACAGAGGTATAAGCACAGTTAGGTCAGCCTTGAGAATGAAAGGCTCAAACCCTCAGCGGGATCCCAAAGCAAAAAGGGAGGCAGCAGGTTGCTTGCCTGGAGATCAACATGCTGTCGAGGAGATAGATTCATGTTCAAGAAGGGGTTGGATAAGATGCCCTGAAAGCCCCTCCAAACTTGGATTATGGGAAAGAAAAGAGAAAAGCACACAAGAAGGAAAACGGAAGAAAAAATAAAATTCTCAAGGAGCAAGTAGGAAGGAGGAACCAGAAAGACACAGAAGCAGGAGTTAAATTAAATTTTCAAGATCTATTCCTGTTTAATAAATTGTTTCTTGGTCTAAAGTTATTTTACAATTACATCTTCTGACTATAGAACGGAATATCATACCACGCAAGCATTTTAAATAGAAATGGAACTAATGTGATCCTGACAATTGCTACTGGCAGAATGTGGAAAGCTCTTTGTTAATACAGAAGCCACTGTACGCTATAGTGGTTATGCTAGACTCATGTGCTAAATACTTATTCGTTTTGCAAAGCCCAAGAAAGATCACAACCTGCTCCTGGTGAGCGCCAGACAGACATTTGGCAATGAGTTTTCTGAGTCAGAACTAAAAACTTCCATTAAACCTGATGAGTCACCAACTCCTGATGGTGAAAACAGAAAAGGCTAAAATACAGATTAACAAAAGATACCGCCCACCCCCACCCTGTCAAGGAAACACAAACGAGGCAAGGGGCTAACAACAAAGACCAGGTGTAGTTTGCCTCCTAGGATTAAAAGAAGCCACAGACCAGACACAGTAAGAGAACTGTTCCATTCCATCGCACAAGTATGTACCCGCTGACAGACAAAGTAGTAGGCAGGCCTTGCTTGTGGTGTGCGAGGGTATCCCAAAGAAGCCGAGGCCTTCCCTTCATGTGTTTGAAGAGCACATCGTGCTGTTGAGAAGCCAACAAAATAAATAAAATAAAAGAAGCCAATAAAATGAGTGATAAAATAAGACGATACACAATAGATAAACTAGTTTGAGTGGGACAGCCGGTAAGGACTGCGGGAGCGCAAGGGAAGGCGAGATCCGTGTGGGCCGGAGGAGATGGAAAGTTTCTTGGAGGATGCCCGAGCTGAGCTGGCAGCCCTCATTAGACAGTGTGTGATCAAGAAAGGAGAAGAGGAGAAGGTGTCTACAGCTGGAAGACCAGGAGGATCAAATGCAGAGGCGCAGGAAGGGGAGCTGGGCCACAAGCCTGTCCTGGGGCTCCTGGGGCACAGGGAGAAGAGACTGGCTAAGGAAGATGAGGCCGGATGACACAAAAGCCTGAGGGATGTTTCCAGTAGGAAACAGCAGATGAGGTCCCAGTCCTGATCTCCCAAGATTCATCTGTCAGTTGTAGCGCCATGGACTGGAGGGAGGAAGAGGAGCCTAGTGAACTGGGAGTCAAGAAAGCTGTGTTCAAACACTCCTGCTGCTTCTACTACTACCAGCACCAGCACCACCAGCACCACTACTACTACTAATAATAATAATAATAATAATCTAGCTAGCATTGATAGTGATTTAAGGTTGGCAAAGAGTTTATCATTATAATCTCATTTGACCCTCGTGACAACCCTGGGAGGGAGGGGCTATCATGATCCTCCTTTTAGAGATGAAGCAAATGTGGTGAAGAAAGACTGGGACTAGCTCAAGGTCACCTCGCTAACAAAGGTCTGAGGCAGGCATGAAACATGTTTCCCTAACTCCAGATTCTATGTTCTACCCCAGGCACCATTTAGGTGCTCCTGGTTGTGGGGCCTGGGGAAGAGCCCCTACCCTCCCTTCTGTACCTCAGTTTCCTCATCTATAGTTTCTAAAGCCTTTTATACTCTAAATCAATGGTCTGTGTGATCCTAAGGTCAGCTGGCCACTATAGCAATAGAGTCACAAGGTATTAAGAGGTTGAACTAATCTGGTGACAATAGGAATGGAAAGGAAAAGATGTTTGTTCTTTTGTATGTATGTATGTGTGTGTGTGCACTTGTGTGTATCTATTCTTTTGTCTATATGAATATGTATGTGTATGTGTACATATAATTTAATACAGTAGTATATGCTATATATGTATCTTCTTTCATTTATACAGGTATCTTCTCCCATATGTGTATACATTATTTCTGCAGGTGCATATATGTACATGAGGGCAGCTAAGTGGCCCAGAGGATAGAGGCTGGGCCTGGAGTCACAAAGACTCATTTTCCTGAGTTCAAATCCAGCCTCAGACACTTCCTAGCTGTGTGATCCTGGGCTAGTCACTTCACCCCTATCTGCCTCCGCTCCTCACCTGTAAAATGGAGACATACTGGATAAGGAAATGGCAAACCACTCCAAGATCTTTGCCAAGAAAACCCCAAATGGGGTCACAGAGAGTCAGACACAATTGAAAAATTAATGAAGAACAACAAGAAGTCAGTCTGCAAACATCATCAAACACCTAACTGTGTCAGGCACAACAGAGCTCACAGTCTAACGAGGAAGACAAACACAAAGAGCTCTGTCCAAACAAGACCTTTCCAGGATAGGGTGGGGCCGGGGTCAGAAGGAAGGCAAAATGGAGGCACCTGTTGGCCACATCCTTGACCTCTGTGCCCCTTAGTTTCTAATCTAAGAAATTAAATTAGGAATTAAAGCAAAAACCAAGAGCAGACTGCGAAAAACATGTAGGCACTGATGACAACAAGCCAGGCAGACACGTATTAAAACAGGCAAACCTCTTCCTCCTATTTTTATTTCCTCCTGAACTGAAGTTGAAGAAGGCAGAAACTGGATCTGACAAGCATCTGACAACCTCGAGAGAAAAGAGCTGTGCAATGGGAAGACAGCGTCAAAAAGCCCAGGCTCAAGCCCAGGCCCTGCCATTTACAGCCTGGGTGACCCAGGGCAAATCACTCCACCATTCTGAGCCTCAGTTTCCCTTCTGTAAAATGAGCATCATGTCACTCGTCCTTCTCCTATCACAGCTTGTCCTGAGGCTCCAATGCCATTACACATCAAAGCATTCTGTTAACTGGGAAACACTACACGAATATAAACTGTCACTAAGCAGAGTATGAAAGAGAAATTAAAAACATAAAGCAAACAGCAGCTATTCTACTCCTTCTTTCATCTCCCTGTCAAAAAGACAACAGGGAAATAGGCACACTGGAATGGAGGGTGCCTGCTGCCCAGCCCTATGACAGCCAGGTTAAATGAGGCCATTGATTTATCAGAATGGAGTTATTACTTCTAATGAAAGAGCAGCTGATAAAGAGTATTTAATAAATGTTAGTTAATTAAATGGATTATCACTTATGGGCCATGGGGCCGAAGAGGTAGCAACATTTCCTTCCTCCATCTGGGACTGAACCAGCTAACCCTCTCCAGTCCCCTGCTGGTGCAGAAGCAAAAGAGCCGAAGGTATCTCAGAACTACACTGAGAACAAGCGCAGTTTTATTAGCGCTATACTGAAGGGACAGGATAATGAGCTGGGGCGGTCCATCATATATAATGCATCTCCATACAAGCAAGTAACTTCTTTCCAAAGTGATTACAGTGATTGGATCGTGACTGCGGCAGACTGAACGGCACAGGCAGAGAGGTTCACCTGTCCAGAAAAGAGCACAAGGGCACAAGCTGGACCGCTGGCCGCTGCAGTTCAGTGCACAGTCTATCTGTAAATATCAAAGGAAGGAAACAAGTCCCTGGAACTTACAAAAAACCCCTGTCATAGAGAAAGTGTAGGAAGCATGCAGTTTCAGGAGATGTCCTAGAATGAGGAAAACCACCCAAATCATCCTCAAGTTAAGAGCATCACAGAAACTCTCATTCAGACTCCCAGAGGCTGCTCTCAGGAATCTTGGGTCTCCACCTCTAACTACCTGACTTCTCCTGCTCTTCTAAGTTTAGAACCTTTAGAAGTAACTCTTGTCTGCCATACTTTTTTTCTCTCTCTTTTCTAGGAGTCCTTCCTTAGCCCTGGGTTTCCCTTCTACTACAACTAATTACTTTTGCCCAACGAGTAATGAGTTGTTTGAACTTTGCTTGAATCTACTAAATTAGTTCAAGATTAGTCTGCCTCAAGACTAATCCAGTATAGACCATGTAGAGATCCCTAATCCTACAGACAGGTATATGAGGGCTCCGGTTTTAAGGATCCTAGAGAGATCAGCTAACTGGGGCAGCTACAGGGTTCAGTGTCTGATAGAGTGCTAGGTTTGGAGTCCTGAAGACCTGAGTTCAAATTCAGCCTCAGATATTTACAAGCTGTGTGACCCTGAGCAAGTCATATAACCTCTACTTGCCTTAATCCACTAGAGAAGGAAATGGCAAATCCCTCCAGTATCTTTGCCAAGGAAACCCCATAACATCGGTCACCAAGAGTCAGACATGGCTGAACAACTGAACAACAACCAGAGACCAAATCCATTTGGAAGTCTCATCAGTATTGTGTTTTCATAAGGCTGGGATTGCCAAGATCATGGGGAACTGGATTGGACCTCTAGTCTCATCAAACATTGACCCAAACAATTCAACTAAATCAACTCAACAAACCTTTATTAAGTTCCTGTGTGCAGAGAACATGACAGGCGTCATAATGACAAAATTAAAATTGCCCCTGCTTTCAAGGAGCTTCCATCCTTCTCCTGGGATACACAGTCCACAGGTTAAATACAAAATATGCCTGAGGAAACAGAACGTTTCTGCCCAAGGGCAGAGTCCCAGCTCCAAAACCTCCCTTTAAAGAGGTGCCCAGCAGCGGGCACTTGTCCACTTCCTTGGCCTTCACCATCGTGCCCCCGTGTTCCTCCCCACCCCCACACTTTTCAACTTCCCACACTGGATTTTAAACTCCTTGAGAGCAGTCTTCCAGTTCATTTGATGTGTATCCCAAGAGCTCAGCCCCGTGCCTGGCACAGAGTAGGTGCTTAATCAATGGTGACTGGCTCAAGAGGAAAAGAACACTAAAAAGGGGGAGAGGTAGGAACCAGGGAAGTGAAACTGAACTGAGTTCTGAAGGTGGGAATTCTTCTAAAAGAAAAAGGGGAGGGGAAGGGGGGCTTCCTTGCAGGAGGAATCACCTCTAAAACGTCACAGGGCAGGAGAGGAAATGTTATTTACAGGGAATAGGCAGTAGAGCCATTTGACTGGAACATAAAGTACATAAAAAAAGACTAACATGAAGGAAGAACAGAAAGGAAACCACACAGCCAAGCTGAGGGGCTTGGATTTTATTTGAGAGGCAACAAGAGCCACTGAAGATTTCTGAATGGGAATTTTGGACAAATCCACATTTAGAAATATCAATTTAGCGACTGTATGGATGGAAAGAGGGAATTGGGAGGTTCTTACATTAGTCCAGGTAAGAAGGGCTTAGGCTGGAGAGGAGGTAGGACACTGGAGATTTTGTGAAAGTGGAGCTGACTCGATGCCTCAGCGCCGTCTTGTTCTGGACCTCCTCCTGGTGCCAGGCACTCCTCGCTCTCACTCGCCCCCACTGGCCATCTCCTTCCAAGGCCTCCGTCCCGGGAGGGGCCCAGGCCAGCCAACCTTCATGCCCCTTTGGCTCACTCTGCTTCTGAATTTCTAGCCTTCAACATCACACCAGACATGAACGCCCCGCCTTTTCCTACAGTTCCCTCTTATGTTCACTCTTCTCCCATTATAATGCAAACTCCTCAAGGGCGACGCATATCTTTCCTTTTATTTATATTTGCGCCATAGAGCCTGACGCCTGGTAAGGGCTTAACAAAAGCTTGTTGCCTGGTCTTTGCTAATGGGATGAATCTGGGAAATAAAGGAAAGGTGAAAATGAAGGCTAATTTCAGGGCTGAAAACCCAGATCACTGGAAAGATGGCGGTATGCTCTACAGAAATTGAAAAGTTAAGAGGAGAGATAAATCTGGAGAAAAATATTATGTGCTTGCTTTTGGACATGTTGAGTTTGAGATGCCTTTGGGAGACATCCAGGTAGAGATGCCCAGCAGGCAGCTCGTGATGAAGGACTGGCAAGGAGAGTGATTAGGGATGAATGTATAAATTTGCAAGTCTACTGCACAGAAGAGATAATTGAACCCATGGGAACTGATGAGATGGCCCAAAGAGTGAATGAAGAGCGAGAAGACGAGAAGACTCAGTGCAGACCATTGGGGACAGCTCACATTGAGGAGGCAGGAAGGGAGGCTAAGCAGAAGAGTCAGGTAACAGTAGACAGTAACGCCATCGAACCCCAGGGAAGAGAGACTATGCACAAGGAGAAGATGGCTGCTTATATCAGAAGCTGTACAAAGACAAGGTACAGGGTGGACAGAACTTAAGGGGAAGGACACACTAGTGGACAAAAAAACTGCTGGGAAAACTGAATAACAGTCTGGTATAAGCCAGGGATAGACCATATATACCAGACACCTAGATAAGTTCCAAATGGAAAAATGACTCCAATCAACAAGGTCATCATAAAAAAATCAGATGAACAAGGAAGAAATTACATTCTGGATCTACATACAGGCAATCTAGGAGCGGCCAATAGACTGGGGTCACCCTGAGGTAACAGAGAAAGGGTCTAGATGGGATTAAGGATGGGTGGGGTAACATTATGAAGGACTGGGCTAGGTGGGAGGTAACAGAGAATTGAAGTTTTGGGCCTGGGTCTGAGCCACAAGGAAAGGACAGCTGAAAGGATTATTGAATATCTAGGTGGGACTATGTGGGAAGGTTCAGGAGTTGAGGTTTTTGGGGGGAAAGGTCCCACACCCCATCAGGACTAAGCCCCCAAAGTTACCAAACTTCATATACCCTTTGACTAAGCTATAGGCCTAAACCCTAGGAAATCAAAGACAAAGAGAAAGGATTCATATACACAAAAATACTTATAGGAGCATTTTTCATGGAAGCAAAATATCAAAAAACTAAGGGGCAACTGTTCTTCTACTGAAGAGCGGTTAAACAAACAGTAGTATATGGTTTTGTAGTATTTGTCGCTTAGTTGTTTCAGTCGTGTCCAAGTCTTTGTGGCCCCATTTGGGGTTTTCTTGGCAAGGTACTGGAATGGTTTGCAACTCATTTTACAAATGAGCAACTACAGCAAACAGGGTTAAGTGACTTACCCAGGGTCACTCCACTGGTAAATGTCTGAAGCCAAATTTGAACTCAAGAAGATGAGTCTTCCTGACTCCAGATCCAGCGCTCTGGGCACTGTGGCGCCCCCTAGCTGTTTCCCCACTATGTACTAGATGAAGTATTTATTGTACCATAAGAAATAATTAAATGGACAGTTTCAGAGGAAACTGGAAAGACCTTTATTGACTGATGCATACGTTCTCAGACATGGTTCCTGTAAGAAGTCGTCTGGCCAGACTATACAAACAGGTTTTGAGAAATTGGGGGTGGGATAATTTAAAACTTTCCATTTCCTGCTCTGCTTGATTTGAACTGCCAGTAACATGATCTCTTCTGAGAATAAGCTGATCACCTGAAATCTCATCAATATGCCTTCAATTCAGCTTTGGATAGTCAACAGCTTCCCCAACCCTCAGCCTCTTCTCCCATCTGATGGGAGGGCTGGAGGGTGGGGCACTAAACTCCTCCCAACCACCTCTCCACTTTGTATCTGAAGTTCTGCTTGGTTTGAATGCCACCGAACATTATACCCGCTGCCAAGTGCTCCCTTGAGGACCCCCTGCTTTCTAGTTTCCTTTTGTACCTTGTCTCTCCCCACTAGACTGCAAATTCATTGAGAGTGGGGACTGTCTTTCTTTTCTTGTTAGCCCAGTGTCTGGTACATAGTCAATACTTAATCAATGTTTACTGAATTGAAATGAATTTGCTAAATGGGGAAGAATGGGTATTGGGAGGGACAGATTAATTTTTAAATACTTATTATTTGAAAAGTAAAAATAATACATATATGTTTAAAGGGTCATTGGTAACTTTGGAGAGCACAGTTTCAGCGCAGGCAGACAGCTGCAAAGCCAGACACATAATGCTGAGGAATGAGTAGGAGGTAAAGTGAAGCTAACTGGGTGACTCTCTGGAGGAGCTGGAGGGAACGGCAGGGCCCGCTGATGGGTTTTTAACCCTAGGGACCAAATCAGTTTGGTGGTTGGGGGAGCTACAGTTCCCCAAAGGAGTCTTCAAAATGTATCAAGCCTAACAACCATTCTAGTTAGTTTCCATTCCATAACAGTCACATGCCACAAATTCAAATCATTCAAAACAGTGCCCAGGAGTTAAAGTCCTTTTGGATATGAACATGTGAATGATACCTACCTAGTATTTAGATTAAGTGGTGCTATGAGGCATTTCTGAATGTATAGATTCTATAGTAGTATATATTTCTAAAGTATATGTGGAAAGCGGTAAAAGCAATTGAAATGGATGAACTCAAGGTTCTTTCTAGCTTTGCCAGTCTCTACAGGGAATGTTCCAGAATGTCAAAACTACTTTAAAGAATGAAATGAACCTATTGCAATAATAGCACTTACTTCTCGGGGTTATTGTGAGGATAAAGCGAAATAATATTGGAAAGGGTTTGCAAACCTCAAATCACTATCGAAAGGCTAGCTCGTATTACTATTAATCTGGAATGCACAAGGAAAATAGTGAGAAAATGATCGGTCACCAGGCTAAGATCACAAATTATACACAAGGGGGCGCATGAAACAAACATTCTTCATAGAGCAAAAAGCAAGGTCCATTTTAAGCATGTAAATTTAAATTATTCCTCTTAAAGCATAGTCACACAGACTCCTAAAATATTTTCATACATATGATGCCAATTAAACTGAAAAGTTTCCTTCTCATTATATTTCCCAGATAAATTCAAATTTTCCACAATTCAAAATACTATATCTACAAAGACAAAATTCCTTGTTCAAATTTGGACTTTAAATTATGCATAATTACATTTAATTAAGAAAACAATGTTACTTTCATGAAGATAATAAGTTTCTGCTATTCTGAAACTAGTCAATTCTCAAGGCCTTGTTTATTTCCAAAAACTATTAAAACTAAATGCCTAAAGCCATAATATATTTATGCTTGAGCAAAAGCACTTTCAACTTCTAGGAATTCTGCATAAAGTCATACTATGTAAATGCTCCTGTAATTTGACTAGTAAGTACCTACAGAGCTCTGGCCCAAGTTCTGGCCACTGTCCCCATCCCAGCCCCAGCAGCACCCGCAATAAGCCTCTCTCAAGGAGGGGGCAAATGGATCAGATGAGGGGGAAAGTGCAGTGTATCAGGCTTCGCACACATGCACATATACACATACACACACACATGTGCACACACGCACACAGCCCTGCCCAGATGTGCCTTCATGACATCCTCTCTCCACAGTTATGCACAAGGCTCTCCTTGTCTATGCCATTTAAAATGAGAGGCAGAAACAAAAGGTAAATAACCCCAAAAGAAATAATAAAAAAGAAGTGGGAAGGAAAGGAAGCAGCACCAAATCACAAACCATCCCACAAAACAGCGTTTATAAAAAATGATTTGGTTAAGAAATAGTGAGTGGGATAGATCAGGTAAGCAATGCATGGAAGCAGAGATGCACAGAAGCCTAGTGTTTGAATAAACCAAAGACCCCAGTGCTGGGGAACAAAATCTGTTGGAAAAACTGGAAAGCAGCCTGGCAAAAACTAGGCAGAGGCCAGACGTGGAATACACACCGAGACGGGCTCCAACTGGCACATGCCTTATCCGTAAAGGGCCACATAATAACCATATAAAGAAACTGAGGCAGACAGCATTTAAATGAGTTGCCCAGGGCCACACAGTTAGGTAGGACTGGAATCCGAGTCTTCCTGACCCCAGTTCCAGGGATCTCAATCCACTGGGCCACCTCACAGCATCTGTCATGCAGAATTAGTTAAAATGGACTGCACAGGCTGAGAAGTCTCTTTTATTCCACAGGGTGTACTGGGTTTGGAGTTGGGAGAACAGTTCAAGTTTTTAAACAGCAAGAAAAAAAACCAGGAGAAAGACAAAGATTTAAGAAGTGAGAGGCGGTGAGCACCACCATTGGCAAGCTCCTGGAAGAGACCAGAGGGAGAAGCAGGAATGAGGGAGGTGGAGACTGGCAGCAAGTCGGGGATTCTGAGATGTGGCACAGGGAAAGATGATGGTTCTCATGGCATTGACTTGTATGTAGTCTGCAGCATTTTCTTTATGAGCCCCTCCCACACCCTCCAGCTGCTGTCCAGCCTTCAGTCAGGCTCAGCCAAATTCCCTGAAAAAGCTGTCTCCACTCACTGCCTCTCATTCACTCTCTCTTCAGCCCTCTGCAGAATAGCCTTCAGCCACATCATTCAGCTGAGTGACCGGTGATCTCTCAATCGCCCATCTGGGAGCCTTTTCCTTTTCAATCTCCCTTCTCCTCCTGGCAACACTCCTCCCTGGGTTCTCATGGCACTGCCCTCTCCAGGTTCTCCTCTCTGACCAGTGTCTCAGTTTCTTTTTCGGGCTCATCACCCATGCCAAGTGTTCTAACTATGGTTCCCCAAGGTTCTGCCACAGGCTACCTCCTCTTCTCCCTCTACACCCCTTCGTTAGCTCCCATTAGTGCAACTATCATCTCTCTGGCAATGACTCATAAATATCTACAGGTAGACGTACGCACACATGTGAATATGCATATATACAGGTATGTACACGTGTGTGCTATGCATTGGTGTGCATACATGTATCTGTGTGTTATTGTGTGTTTGTGTACACATGTATACACACATCCATTTTCTCTGACCTTCAGTCCCACATCACCATATGGCCTATCAGACATTTCAAACTGGACATCCCAGAGACATCTTCAATTCAACATGTCCAAAACTGACTCATTTTCTTTCCCCACAAACCTTACTCCTCTCAATAACTCTACCACCCTTCCAGCCTCTCACATTCATAACTTCAGCATGAGGGACCATTAGCCCTCGTTGTCCCCAGTCAGCTGCCGAGTCTCACCATCTCTGCCCTCATGACACCTCTTCTCTCTGCCACCTTAGTCCAGGCCCACATCACCTCCCACTTCAATGACTGCACCCACCTCCTCTATGGGATCCCCCGGCCTCAAGTCTCTCCCTACTACAATCCATCCTGTACAATGAATGCTGCTAAAGTAATGGTCCTTAAGAGAGATCTGACAATGGGACTCTCTTAAATCAGCTCCAGGGGCTTCTTCTTGTCTCTAGGAGAAAACAGAAACTCCTCTGTTTGGCTCTTTCAGGCCCTTCCCAAGCTGGACTTGGCCCAGCTGGCCTCTCTGCTCTTCTCATATAGCACACACTCTCCTGTCTCTCAACTCTGCAGGAGCCAGGCCACATGGCGAGAAGGCACTTCCTGCTGACCACTCCCCTGCCTTCCTGTAGACATAGCTCAAGCGCCATCTTCCACATGAAGCCTCTCCAAACTATCTGTAACCAGCCACTTTGTATAGATTGGTATTTGTTCACTTCACATTTATTTTGTGTCTTTTACACATGCTCGTCTTTCCCCTCATTAGAACGTCTTAGGGGTGGGGATTTTTCATTCTTTTTCTAGGATCATCAGACCTCACTTAGTCTAGGGCCTGGCTTAGGGCAAGCACTTAACAAACAATTGTCTAGTGACCAGTGAAGAGAGAGGGAGAATCCCTGCTAACAGAGAGGGGGAGTGGGGGCATCAGAGGTTCTTCAAAAGAGCTTTGGGACAGCTGCTTTACTTTGGAAAACATGACTGTCAGTACGGGAGGAATAAGGCTGTGCAGTGAGGCTGGGAGCATTCAGTTCTAACTGGATAACAGAAGTCCTCTGGGGATCCGAAGGGCCCGGCTCTACTCCAGCAGGGCCACGTATTCGAGCAGCGCCGAGCAGCATGGGAGTGCAAACGGAGGTGGATGCAAGGGTAACCCAGGGACTGGGCCTAACAGGGTCGGTACAGTGAGAGGACAGGAGGACGGTTAAACCACAAAGGGCAGACAGTCGAGCCAAAGCAGCTGTGGGGCTTTTCCAAAACAAATCTAGGGCATGGGCGTTTCTTACTTTTTATAAGGTACATTTCTGGTGACAGTTTTTAGTTTTGTTCTGCCTAAATTTCCCCAGTATCATCCCCAAAAGCCATCTCTTATGTAAGTGAGGAGTAGGCTGAAGGCAGTTTTGGGGAGGGGCCTGCTTCCAGAAAGGCCCGATGTGGAGCGGATGGACGTGCTTTGCTCGCTGAGTTGGAGCATTGCAGACATTCTACAACTAACTGCAGTCTGCTAACCATGCGATGAGGAGACAGACCATCAATGGGCTGTGTCAGGCAGGCAGGCAGTGAGTACTGATGGAACACCTACTATGTGCCAGGCACTGTGCTTAGCACTGAGCATCCAAAAAGAGGCAGAAGACAGTCCTTGCTCTCAAGGAGCTTACAGTCTAACAGGAGAGAGAACAAGCAAATGAATATGAACAAACAAGCTATAAGTCAGAAATACCCAACAGACAGAAGGCACCTGAACTCAGAGGCACTGGGGAAGGTTTCCTGTGAAGGCCAGACTTCACCTGGAGCTTGCGGAAAGCCGAGGAAGCCAGGGCAGAGACAGGAGGGACAGCATTGCAGGCAGGGGGCAGCCAGGGGGAAAACCCGGAGCTGAGGGATGGAGGGTCTTGTTCATGAAACAGCCAAGGGCTGGCATCACTTGGACAAAGACTGCCTGCAGGGCATTCTGAATGCTAAACAGAGCATTTTGTATTTGACCCTGAAGGTGATAAGGAGCCACTGGAGTTGGGGGGCTTGGGAGGTTGACGTGGTTGGACCTGTGCTTTAGTCTACTAGAGGAAGGACTGGAGT
Source organism: Pseudochirops cupreus (assembly GCA_028627135.1). NCBI lineage: Eukaryota > Metazoa > Chordata > Mammalia > Diprotodontia > Pseudocheiridae > Pseudochirops > Pseudochirops cupreus. The sequence goes on from CM053580.1 coordinate 580,612,365, forward strand.
GGGGAGAAACTTGAGGCAGGCAGAGCCAACAGCAGGTTATTGCCATAGCCCCAGTGATGAGGGCCTGCACCAAGATGGTGGCAGTGTCAGCAGAGAGAAGGGACATAATTGAGAGCTACTACCTAAGTGAAATCAAGAGGCCTTAGAAACAGACTAGCTATGTGGGATGAAAAAATATAAGGAAAACAGGATGATTCCTAGGCAGCAAGCCTGGGAAGATGCGAGGGTGGCAGTACACCCTCAATAGTAATAGGAAAGTGTGTAACAAGAGAAGGGTATAGGGAAAAAGATAATGAGGTCAGTTTTGGACATGATGGTGGACTGAAGATGTCTACTGGACATTCAGTTCAAGATATCTGAAAAGCAGCTGGAGGTGTGAGACAGACAGGCAGATGTAAGAATCAACAACAGAGAGATGGTCATTAAATCCATGGGAGCTGATGAGATCACCACACGAAATAGAATGGAAGGAGAAGAGAGGCTTCTTCTGTTCTCTGCCTCCGTGTTACTCTTTCTGATTCTAGGTGAAGGAAATCAGAGAAGGGCATAACCTTGTGAGCAAGCCACCAGAATCCAAGAACTGGAGTCCATGATGAGATATGTACAAAGACGGGGCTACCAAGTCCAGCAGTAGCAGGGATGTGCACTCATCTACCCGTTAGCCACATCAATTTGAAAGTGGACTTTGTGTAATGAATGCTATGTAGAGAAGGCCTTATACCACAGCCCCCGCTCCTCAGGAACAGAACCGGTATAAAGGCTGGCTTCAGGTGTTAGGGGAGGGAGATACAATGATAGTACTTCTATTCTTGCCCCATCTTCCTATAAATATTCTTTTGTGAAAGCTAACCAAGGTTAATTGATTAAATGGAACTGGGCTGTTCATTACTGACAATGGGGAAAATATCGAGGAATAGAGGCTTGAGCTAAAAGCATTAGAGAAATATCCTCCGCAGCTCCTCAGAAGCACACCTAGAACCACCTAGAATCCATCGATACTCACTGCCTACAACAAGCCTCCCCATGGAAGAAGCCCAGAGAATGAATACACTTAGAACAAAGAACTGTTTTAAGAAAAAATAAAATGTTGAAAAAGAGGAAATAATCTGACAACATGCCCAATGTTCTACAACCATGGACTACCTCCACTTCTACCAAGAAGCAAGAGGTGATATTTTCAATAAATTCTACATAATTACATAAAAGAAAATTTTAAGATAAGAAACAGATTTATCTTCTCAAGGAAAACAGAAATACCACTTTTATCCCAATAATGGGAAAAGGAAGAGAATTTGTCTGTTGCATTACAGAATCTGGATAGCAGGTGACTTACATCCCTAATGCTAGTCCTTTGGAGAAACTGGGAAGATATACATATAAAAGATTATAAAGTCCTATTGGGATAAATATGCAATATATCTTCCATTTGAAACAACATCTTTTTCCCATTAACAAGCTTATAAACTCTCAAAAGGAAATTATTCCATAACTTATTCCTAAACACATAAAAAACGTGCAAATCTCATATGATTAAGTATGAATCAAATGGAAATATTTAAAGGCAAAAAAGGGCCCTCAATCTTCAAGAGTCAATATAGGGTCATGGTTTAAAGAAGTACATTTATAAAGTCTGATACCTCCCTTTGACAGCAAGGGATCTAGGCACCCTATTACCCTAGCAATAAAAAGCTTCAGTCACAGATTAATTCACGTGTGGGTAATCTGGCAAGGTTTGGAAGTTTCCCAACAAATTTCTATTTTCCTCAGAGTAGCTTGGTTGGAGTCCCTTAAAAGCATTCTCATCAGAGGTGAACACACAATCCTCTTGTCATCGTCCTCTTCTGACATTAATGGGCTTTCAGAGAAGAAAGAGATGAGCCGGCAATGCTGAAAACAGCAGGCCCTTCCATTTAGCCTGTTTAAGAGAAAGTCACATAACTTACAGGGAGTGTGAGACAGAGATATCAAGGGAAGGGCACTACGGCAGTCCAAGGAGGCCCTCCCACTAAGGCCAGGACTGCCACATCCAAATGAGACAGCCCATCAAACCCCACACTCTAGGGCCTAGATCCTAGACCAACAGCCCCAAACCCCTACAAAGCAGGACTTTAGGAAGGAGCAGGGAAAAAATTCAACTAGAGATGTCCTCACCTCAGGGAGCTGCGGACATAACAATCTTCAGGCTATAGTAGAAAGACATAATTAATGGGGTCTAAGTCCATGCTACAGAGCAGCTCAGACATGCCAGGGTCAGGGCAGGAAGGGCAGCTATGAATGATTGTCCAGACATCACTCAGCTAGGAAACCAGAAGTTTGGGGCCTAGAATCAGAGACTCCAAATCTGGGATGTTCCAGAGAAGGGAGAAGGCAAAACCAAGGCAGTACCAATATGGAGGAGTCTGGCTAGGGAACAAACCGCCTACTGGATATGGAGAGACTGTCAGAAAAAACAAATGCTTTTACTTCACAACACTTCTGACTTAAAGACTGAGGGATTCAAGTATGTTTGGTTCAATGTTACATCAGCTGGATTTTAGGGTTCTTGTGGAACAAAGTACAAATCTTATTTATTAGTGAATAAAGAAAATTTAAAGAAATGAGTGTGTTTTGTGAACTCCAGCGCTAACACATGTATCAGTCCTGTTTACGTTCATTTCTGAAGTGATGGGAGGACTTTCTTATAGTTACTCATATGCCTCCTGCCCCAGTGTACTGGGAAGAAGGAAGGCTGGTTTTCTGGAACACAGCCAAATCATCAAAATCCCACCATTCAATCATCGGGCCTTCCAATGACTGAAGTGGGATGAAAATCACCATCCTTGCCAAGGACCAGAAGGCGGCCAGACCTAAAGAAGAATACAGAGCAATGTGGGCCTAGGAAGCAAGTTAAGGGCTAGGTTGGAAAGTCTGGGTGCCACCAAATCTGGGACTGAGCAGATTTCTTTTAAACAAATTCCTAATTCCCTTACTCTGCTTCATTTCTTAATTCCAGTATCCTCATTTTATGTTTCTGATTGCTCTAAGGCCAACAGGTACAGATAATTAGGCAAATACCAGGACAGGTGAAAGGAGAAAGTCAAAAATTGAGATCCGGATTTTGGTGCTTCAAAGAAACTTGGTCTTGGGGGTTATATTTGCTTAGGTTCTGGTTTGGACTCTTCTCTCTCCTTCCTCCTTGTCCTTGGATGCAAATATATGGGAGACTGACAATATAAATGTCAGGAGATCTCAGAGAAGGTCCTAGCAATCGAGGATGTGGAAAGAGCTTTTAGAAAAGGTAGTACTTGAGATGCTTCTTGAAGAAAATAGGAAAATTGGTCAGTGGGAGAGATTACTTACACACTATCCAGAAGCAATCAAACATAATGGCAGTGTTCAAAAAACCCAAAGATTTACAAGCACTCGCTATTCAACAAAAACTTCTTGGAAAACTAGAAAAGTCCAGCAGAAACTAGGTACAGATGAACACTTCACACCGTACACCACTTTCAGCTCCAAATGGAAATGTGACTTAGATGTGACGTCAATAAAAATAGACATTGATTCAGGTTGCACCAACAAAAGACACAGACCCAAATGGGAATTTCACAATGAAATCCTAAATGATGAGTGAGTCAAAGAGCAAATCATCCAAATGATGAATAACTGCATAAAATAAAATTACGATTATGAATATACAGTATCTGACCCCGCTGCAGATTAGTAAATCCAGAGAGAAAGAAATTACTAATTCACGTTACAGCTTAAAGTTGATGATTCTATGAAGACCCTATTTAGTCTCAGGTCCATTTTCATCTGCCAAGCTATAGGTTCCTCCTTCTGGCCTTAGGTCTACTCCCTTCAGGGGAGGGTGAGAAGAGAAGAGGGCTCAGTTATCCTGATCTTTACACTGATACCACATAGGGACGTTTATTGGCTCTTACTCTGACAACATATGCCAAAAGCACCTAAGACGTAGGCTCCCACACAGAAGACACCGGGGCTCTGCTTATGGCACATGCAATGATATCCTGCACTGGCCTACCACATGGTTGAGAGCAGCCTTTTCCCTCTGGCTTTAGAGTCAGAACTGGCTGTATTTTTAAACTGCTTGACAAAGACAGTCCTCGTTTCCTTTGGTGTCCAGGGGTAAAGGACTCAGTCACTCATAACAAGCAACACCATTTGGTAAGGGGGACAAGGCCTGAGGTCCACACCTCCCACCCAGGAATTGGGGTTTTGTCCTTTTCAGTTCTAGGTGCAGACAGTGTAGTCCCAAACCCAGGAGCTCACACCATGAGGATCTTGTAGGCCACGAATCCACGTCAGATCCAGCCCAGCAAAGAAGCCCCAAGAAGTGAGTCCAGGGGAGCTCTAGACTTGAATTTGGTGGAACTAATATGTAGGAAGTGAATTAACATGTGAACCTAATCCCTTTCTCTGGAGACAGAGACCGTGTAAGGAAGAAGATTCTCCATAAGGTGTTCGGGAGAAATGTTTTTATATTTGCTCTGGTTATAGCTTCTAAGTAAATATTCCTATCTAAAAGCCAATCTAATGTTAAGTGATTAGATGGAACTGTGGTGCTTAGACCCCTAAAACTGAAGAAAACACAAGAAAACTGAAGAAATACAATCAGTAGTCACCAAAGACTATACCCCCCTCCAACACACACAAACATCCTAGAAGTACAGGAGAACCTGGGGGAGGGGTGAAATGTAACAGAACTGGTCCAGGGGGGACTCAAGGTTGTGCAGAGAAAAAATGTTATATATTTATGCAGAGAATTCCTGCTGTATAACAAAGTTCTGTCCACCTGCCCCTGCTGGATCAGCTGAATAGGGTCCCCCTGGAGACAGAAAATACAGAGGCTTCCAGCCCATGGCCATAAGCCTCAGCCTCCAGATCACAATGTGATCAGCTGAGTTGGAACCATGCAAAAGATACCATCTGCTGAGGCACAGCGGCACCACGAGTCTCATTGGAACCCTGAGGCCTGCCTATTTAGACTACAAGCTTCTACTTACTTGGCAGGCCTCCGTCCTGTGGTTGGCAAATTTTTACCTTCTGTTCCATTAACCCCTGGGCTTCAGACCCACCATCTGGCCTGGAGGAAATCTCACTTCACCTGTTACTTGTGTCCACCTTCCATTCCTATGAAGTTCTACCTTCCTGTGCTTCAGATCCTCTCCATCTTCTCCAGTGTTGGCAATGCCCTGCTCCCACAGCCCCCAAACAAAAAAGCCTGGAAGAATGTCTGCTTCTTACAACCCACTGTCAGCACCCTCTGCTTTGAGTCAACCTCGGGAGCAGCTGGCTGCTGGCACACCCATTCTTTGTCCAGGAGTTCAGCATTTGGCTTCCCATATCTGCACTAAACCTTGACACGGCCTGTCAGGTCATCTCTTTTCAGCTCGCTAACACTATCTCCAAACAAGCCCTGAGCCTCCCACAGGAGAGTTCACACCTTGGCCTGGGACCTGGGAAGCGTGGCTGGGGAAGGGGCCTTCCTCAGTATGCCCACCTCCTGCGGAAGAATGTCCTGATCCAGCTAGCTGTTCCTCTCATGACCACTTACACAGTTATCTTAATTTTACATTCTGGGTCTCCCCAGCAGACTGGTAAACACCCTGAGGGCAGAGATTGGTTCATTCAGTCGTTATAACCCCAAGGTTCAGCACTGCAGCAGGGAGCCTTAAAAAATGCTCGAGTAACAATAATTGGATTTCTTCAAGGCTCACCTTCCTCTCTTGGCATGTGTACACCCCTAGCCAGTACATGAGCAATCAAAGGAACAGGGGCAATACAACACAGCTCCTAAATTATGTTCAATTCACTCATTCAACGATGGTGAAATGAAGAAATGTGGACTTGGGACTGGGGGACCTCTCTTAGCCCAGGGTATAGAACTCCAGGCTGGACACAATCTGGAGCTTTCCTCCCAGGCAGGAGCAGTCCCAGCTAGTCCTTCTACAAGGAGAGAAGGATGCTAACAGAATGTACTATATTTTCCCTAATTTGCAAAATATTCAGGAAACAGAAACATACAGGAAAGATGGAAAGATGACAATCCCACCAAAAAAGAGGCCTGCATTCTGTACCAACTCTGTCCTAAGCTCAAGACATGACCTCAGGCAAGCTTCTAGACCTCAGCCTAGTCTCAGTCTGGCAAAGTATCTGAGACTAAGAACAAAAGGGGATGGAGGGTAATGAAGGATAAGGGGTGGGGGATTTCTAATGAAATCCTTTCTAGGTTTGTTGTCGTCCGAAAGAATTACTGGACTCAGCTGTCCTTTGGCAGAGTCATAAAAGTTTATTGTTACACTGAGGCAAGGGACTGCAAGCTGAAAGGGATTTAAGACAAAGTTATAAAGTTATACTTTTCAGCGGGCAGGGGGGTCAGAGAGAAAACCTGCAAAAGGGAAGGGTTTAGTGTGACGCTCTTTAGCGGGCAGGGATTGTGATAGAAAAAGCCTGCAGAGTGCTGGGTATAGGGATGTAGTTTTTAAAGACATAAAACTGTCAGTCACCTAACTAGGTGGGCAAAGGTCAGATTAGGGAGAAGTCTGGGAGTGGTTAAATGCTTAAAGGGCCATGCATTTTTAATATCATCTGCGCAGGTGTACTGCCCATAATTCACTGGGAGAAATCCGATGGGAGGGGGAGGGAGAGGTGTGGTTTTTGCCTTGACACGTCACTAGGTAACTTTTTGGTCAAGGATGAATAAGTCCAATATGGCAGTTGGGAGGATAGGCTTGATGTGCCAAGTCTGGAAGCTAGACTGATTAGGGACCATCTTAGGAGGGAGTTATCTCCTTGATAATGTTGTTCAAGGTTTCTAAAGCGCAGCTGGCCACTAAGAACAAAGGAACTATGTATTCCTCTAAGAATACTTGAGTGATTGATTCATGGGAAACTATCTAACAGACTGACTGCTAGCCTGGGAAAAGGCTTTTAGGCTGGGGGCAGGGAAGAGGCAGAGTCAATGCCTTTATGGCCGAAGGAAAGTATGACTTTTACAGCTTAATGGCACAAGCTTGTCACAAACTGATGTTACATACATAGTTACCCAACCACAAGTGAGATTTTTACAAACTGGTATACAAAAGCCCCTCCAAAATGATAGAGGCACCGCTTCAGAGGGGATGTGTGGGCCAAATGAGAGCAGCTGTTCATTAGGTATGGCAATGCTTTAGATGACAGCCTCTGCAAACACTAAAGAGGCACATTTTCAAAGTTGTTTTGGCTACTTTTTTCACTTATACAGAACTAAAAACCTGCCGTGCCATCCTACAAAACAAAGAATTCATTTTTTAAATCATTTTAATGGTTGATATTAATAGAAATACATTTTGAAATATCTGTGAATTCCTCTTGCCACTTCTGAAAGCTCTACAATGTGCTCAGATAGCAAATTAAACACCATCCTTTTGCCCTGTCTGCAGCACCACTCTGTGGCTAATACAAGACATTAGCTCCTTACCAGGAAGACTTCAGCTTATATTCTGTACCACTTGTGGGCACTGAAGAAGTACAGAATGTTTTCCTTTAACTAAAATGTTAGTAAATGATGCTTCTCCATGATCTTCAATGTGATTTGTGACATGTAAATACATCATTAAACCCAAGTCACACAGTACAAAAAAATATTGGATATTTCGGGTCAAAAAACGTATCACAAAGAAAAGAAATTAATGCAAACTCACTCTCATAGCTCCCCCTGCTGTCAAGTCAGAAAATACGTTTTAATATTAGAGAAAATCTAGGACACTTTCAAACAACGTTCTAACCAGCAAACAGATAAATTATAATTAAAAATTCAGTTGATTAAAACCTCTGCTAACACTTCAATTTCTCTTAATATTTGCATTCATTTTTAGAGTCTTCTTTGAAGTGAGTTAAAATTATGACAATCACAACTATCCTAGAAGGTTATCTAAAAGTTCATTTAAGCACAAGAGTCACAGGACTCTGGTGATTATCTGGCAAAGTCCCATCATTGTTCAAAAGGAGAAACTGAGGCCCAGAAAGAGGAATGCCCACATGACAAATAATTTCTGCTAATTGTTCTATGAAACCTCTGTCCATGACCATGTCTTTGAATGTGCCTCCACCTCTCCTCCACCTCCTAAAATTGGTAATATTTTTCAAAACCAAACTCAAATGCCACCTTTTACACTTTCCCAACTTCCCTTGTAACTATCTGGTTCTGTATAACAGAGAGAGAGCCGGCCTCAAAGGCAGAAAGCTCCTGGGTTCCAGGTCCCCTCTGACTACCCTGGTTGTGTGGCCCTGAGCAAACTGCCCTGGAAAGCTCTCAAAATCTGGGGAACCACACTGCCTCTCCATACACACTGCTAGTTAATATTCCTGAATGTCATGCACCATATTTGTGCTGACCCACACAAAACATCCTCTATGCTATAGGGAGATGGAAGAGCGTTCCTTCTACCAATGCAGTCAGTCATATGCTTGGTACCTATCCCTAACCTTATCTGTATAAACACATATATATTATATATGTATATACATGTATATTGTATGTGTGTGTGTGTGAGAGAGAGAGAGAGAGAGAGACAGAGAGACAGAAAGGAAGAGAGATAGTCAGTAAACATTTATTAAGCCCCTACTTTGGGCCAGTCACTGTGCTAAGCACTGGGGATACAAAAGGAGGCAGAAGATGGTCCCTGCCCTCAAGGAGCTCCCAATCTAGTGGGGAGAAGATAAGCAAACAAATATGTACAAACAAGCTTCAGGTAGGATAAAGAGCAAATGATTAAAAGAGGGAAGGCAAAGGAGAGATTGGGAAAAGTGAGACCAGCTGGAACCTGAAGGAAGCCAGAGAAATGAGGAGGCAGAGATGAGGAGAGAGGGCCTGCAGCATGGGGGATGGCCAGAGTCACAAGGCAGGGAACGAGCCAGCATCACTGGACTGAAGAATACTAATGGGGGGGTGTGGGGTAAAAAGACTGGAAGGGCAAAAGGGGGCTACATTATTAGGACTCTGAATGCCTTTGTATCTGATACTGGAGGTGAGAGGGAGCCATTGGAATTAACTGAGTCCCATGCAGGAGGAGGGGGTGACATGATCAGACCTGCCCTTGAGGAAAATCCCTTCAGCGACTGAATGGAGGATGGATTGGAGCGGAGAAAGACTGGAAGCAGGCTGACGCCCCCCCCCCCCCAGGCTATTGCAATAATTCAGGTGTAAGGTGATAAGGGACTGTACCAAGGGAGGACAGTGTCAGAGGACAGAGGGACATATTAGGGAGACGCTGCAGAGGTGAAATGGACAGACTTTGGCACCATATTGGATTTGGAGAAGTCCAGGGTGACCCCTGAGCTGTGATCCTGGGGGACTGGGAGGAGGTTGCTACCCTCTACCAACAGGGAAGGCAGAAGTGGGGGAGGCTTCAGGGGGAAAGAGAATGAGTTCTGTTTTGGACATGTTTAGCTTACGATGTCTACTGGGCATGCAGTCTGAGATATCTGAAAGGCAGCTGGACATGTGAGAGTGGAGGGCAGCAGGGAGGCTGGGAGAGGCACAGTAAATCTGAGAATCATCAGCATAAAGATGGTAACTAAATCCATGAGAACTGAGGAGAGTACCAAGTGAAGTAGTGGAGAGGGAGAAGAAAAGAGGACCCAAAGACAGAACCCTGAGGGTCACGCCTACGCGTATACACACACACACATGCACGTGCACACGCATACACATACATACCTGCCACAAGTTTGGACATCAAGGACTTCTTTCCACTAACTAATAACCTACCTGAACTCATTCCTTAAAGATGAACATACCTCCACCCCATCACACCCTCCTTATTTGAGCAATTCTGATTTGACATTGCTCAGACCCCATTTTCAGTCTCCCATTGACCACATTCCATATTCCCAACACCCTCAACCTAAAGCCCATCAACATTCCACCCTAAAGCTAATCACTCCTTTCACTATAATGTCTAGAATAAATGTGCCATAGGTAACAAATCAGCTTTCTTAACTCCCCATCCCTCAGCTGAGAACCTTGCCTGGCACTTCACTGAAAAGGTTAAGGTCATTGACCAAGAGCTAGCTGCCTCTTGTCCTCTCCTCCTCCTCATCTCACCTCACCAGATACCTTCCCTCACTCTCTTCTCTTTCACTCCATCTCACATGAACAGGCAGCCCTTCTCTTTACCAAGGCTGACCCCTCTGTACCAACCCCGACCTCAGTCCCTCTCCTCTTCTCCAGCAAACTGCCCCCTTCTTGTCCCCATGCACTGACAAATCTCCAATCTCTCCTTGACTAGAGGGGAATTCCCTGCTGCCTACAAACACCTATGTTTCCTCATCTTTCAAAACATCCTCACTTGACCCATCTACCCTCTTCACTGGTGTAGCACCAATGCAATATTTATAGCACCAACGGTCACTATAAATATACCTGCATAGTTCAATACCTGCATAGATCAATCACAAAATATAACAGACTCACCATATAGAAGACAGAAGCAAAACATTTATTCAGACACCAGAAAACCAAATCCCCAAACCAGTAAGCCAATTCCATCATAGTAGCAAAGAAGTTAATAAGCCACAACAGCACAGAGAGCCACAACATCCTTTAGCCTTCTCACAAACCAGCACATGCCTAGCTGTCACAGCAGTTGGCAAACACCAACTTTTACTCACAAGCCTAACTGTCTCCCTGGGGTGCATCCTCTCCTCCCAATCATGTCTAGCTGCTCTGACTCCCAGCTTCCTGTGGGCTCTGCTCTATCCATCAAACTCCTCCCACCACAAGCCCCATGTGATTACATTCTGCCTATTATGGGGCAGGGTATATTTTCAAAGCAGGGAAGGTCTTCAAATTCCCTTAAGTTTATTAAGGGGCAGGGAAGATCTTCAAATTACCATTACCATTACAGCTGGCTATGTCCTAAATATAGTTTCCCTTTTGTGGATAATCTCTTTGAGAAAACTATCCTCAGCTGATGCCTCCACCTTCTCTCTTCTCACCCGTCTCCAGCCTCAGCATTCAACTGAAACTGCTCTCTCGAGTCACCAGCCTTTAACTACAGTACTCTACATTGGAAGGTAGTAGTTTTTAAAGCTGTTTGCGATGTTCTTTACTGATCTTCATAAAGATACTCAGACTTTGAACTTACTTTCCCATTTAACATAAAATGGATGGCCCACATGTGGCATGGCTAGATGGATATCTGCTGTGGAATCTGGTTCCTGCCCCGTTCTGGGTCTCCAAAGGCAAACTGCAGTTTCTACCTAGTGGAGATTAGGAGAAGGGCCCTGGCTACCCCTCTTGTTGTTCATTGGTCCTTCATTCTCTAATAGAACTGTGACATCTGGAAGATGATCCAAGTGCCTTGGATTTAAGTGAGGCAGGGCTGTGCAGTTACCAGCCTCACTTTCTCCTCCCGAGCCATCTGGGTCCAGTGGGTCAGGAAAACTGAAGATGGTCCTGGATGCAGTGGGAGATCTTGGTCTTTTTAATCTGGGGCAGCAGTACCTGGCCCAACAGTGGCTGGGTGATCACTGCTCCACTCTCCTGTCTCTAAGAAGGGGCCTGGGCCAACATTATACCTCTCTACCACAATTCAAATATGCTCTTTTGGGAGTTTAAAATAAAAGTAATTTTCCTTGATCACTCTAAAGGAGATGTTAACACTTAAGTTGTTCTGGTTACCTTAGCTATCTTCTACCAAATACTGGTTATATACACAAAAATCAGGAAAGGAGAGGGAGGTGCTAATAAACCTCTTTATCAAAGCAATCAGTAAACAGGAATTGAGGAGGTTACATAAATTAGGGGAAACAGATTACACCAGAGGAAATGTGCTCTTTGACTTGGGAACGTGATAAAATCTCAGCTCAACCAAGGAGAGAATGATCTCACCAGGAATAATAATTACACTTAGCAATTATATAACATTTTAAGGTTGGCAAAGTGCTTTACAGATGTCCCATTTTAAAGATGTGGAACCTGAGGCAAACAAAGGTTAAGTGCCTATGGTCACAGAGCTGGGAAGTGAATGAAGGCAGATTTGAACACAAGTCTTCCTGTCTCTATCTACTGTACCACTTAGCTGAAGTCCACTCTCGATAGGAGTAGTCTCTTGGATCACAGATGCTGGAACTCAAGGGACATGATGAGGGCCAACTTCTCCACATGTCTGTGGCTCCAGGAAGTCCCTCCTATCTACTATTCCAAAGTCCATCTTCTCATTTCCCCATTTGTCTTGAATTCTCGCCTGCTTCTCCCAGGAGTTCCTCCCAATCTAAAGAAGGCTCTTCCCAACTACAAAAAGTTCGGAGCACTTAAAGATCAAAGTTTTGTCAGCCAATGAGGAGTCAGATCTTCCTCTGCACAGGGTTGTCCTTGCAGAAATCAACCTAGGCTCAGGACTGGATTGGGATTATGGCATTTCTATTTCACATACTGTCTGAGTAGTGAATTTGAATGTCCTGAGAGGGATTTTTTTAAGTACAAAAAAACAACCAACGACATCAAAAGTATTGTCACTTCCAAATATAAATGATCAAAAATGTTTTCCCATTTCACTTAAAGTCATGAAAGTCTGCTCCCTAGTGGAAATCATATATTATATGGGAATTACAAGTTAAAGTTATGACTTTGTCTGACATTTCTGGAATATGCTTTCATGTGTTTATACCTCGACAGTCTGATAAAAAACATATATAGCAGTTTACTTCAAACAGGGCACGGAAAAGCTGAAGAAGGCCCACGTCCATAGCTGAGCTCTGGTTTCCTCAAGTTCCTCCAACTACAGGACTTCCCCTTTGGAGTCGGCTTCCTGAATTATTTCCTAAGGACACAGCGCCCATCTTAAAGAAGCCAGTTAGACCCCACAGGTCCCTGGTTTCCATGGAAACATAAGACTCTGACATTGCCTCAGTTTGACATTTATGGGAAAAATTCTTTTCCAAAAACATGGCCCTTTTCCTCTTAGATCAAGAGCAGTCAAAGAACAAATGAAAAAGAACCAAAGCCTGCAGGTCCTGCGGGGGGCCAGGAGAAGAGCTGCCAGTCACTCGGAGGTGTTCGCACTGGGTCTTTCTTAGACAATGATGGAGCAAAGACTCCTTTGTGCACAGTCACCCTGGACAAGGCAGCGACTCTCAGGTACTAAAAGGAAGACAAACTCTAAACTTCATCAACTTCTTTTAAAAAAAACCCCAAATTAACATTTGCCAAGTAGAGATGGTTACAAAAAGACAGAGCTTAGTTTCAGACACATCTGAACCTCTGTGACACGACCATGTGTGAGACAGCCTGCAGTGGGGAAAGACTGAGCCCGAGCCAGGAAGCCCTCTCCCATACTGGCTAGGAGACTCTGGACAAGTCTCTTCACAAAGCAGGGAGCCAAGCAATTCTCTGAGGCACTGCCAACCTGCATTGTTAGGGGAAGTTTCCTGAGCCAACCATTGCCCTTAGATATGAAATCACAGATTCACACACTATCCCTAGTCCCTCCTAAAATCATGAATAAATAACAAACATTCAAAATAGTGAACTCTGTTAACAAGAATATATGATTATTCCCAAAGGTCAATTTCAAAAGGATCTTTTTTAGGGCTAGTTTACAAAATTAGAAATGTGACATAATTAGGTTTTGTTTACTACAGAAGTGGAAACTCACCCAGTGATACAGTGGATAGAAAGTTCACCTGGCGGGCCAGGAAGTCTGGGGTTTCAAACCCTCCTCTGACACATCCTGGGCAAGTGCCTTACCCTGCCTGTGCACCGGGCAGCTCTAAGAATAGATTACAAAGAAGGAGCCAACCTGCAACAACGGAGGAAGTTCTTGTCCCTATTCACATACTCATATTCACTCCTGTCTTTGCAAAACAACCTTTCCTGCTTATTACTAATTCCTTATAAGATTCTGAACAACTCAGGTGCTACTAAAATGAAATAATATGAAATCCTGCCACAAACGGGGCACTCAGGGCAGAAAGCACCTTGGCACCTTTATTCCAAGCCCCTCTTCTAGAATGTGACCATGGGAACTCTTTGGCCTCCCTGCATCTCACGGTCTTCTGCTTTAAACACTCAGCCACCTAGCACGTATCGAGGGCCAACTACGTGCCAGGATGAAGGACAGAGCAGGAAACAATCCCAGCTCCCAAGGAGCTTACATTCTAAGGGAGAAAACAAGCACACATAGAAATGTGGATAGCAGAAATGCAAAGGCAATAAATAAAGATGTGCTCTAAGTAGTTAGATCCAAGATAGTTCGGGGGAGAGGAAACTAGCAGGTGGGCAGAACCAGGAGGAGAAAACACGGCCAAAGCCCCTCGCTGAGGCAAGCCTAGTCTTAACACCTAAAGCAGGGAAGGTGCTGAAGCCACCCTCAATACTACATGGCCCAGGGGACCAAGGACTGAACCACTCAATGCAGCTTCTTGGGGCTCATGTCCAAAAGCCAGTCAGGAGGAGGCAGTAAGTAGCTCCTTGCCTGCCACCAGAAGCAAATGCAGAGAAGCAAAGGGGGCAGGCCAAATGAATCAGTGCTGTAAGCTTCTCCATGTTTTGGCCAAAGAAACTTCCTTTTGTTGACCATTAGATGGCCTGAGCGTCTCATTTCCCTCCAATCCTTGTCCTGAACCACCAATCCAGCTGGAGTCAGGCCTGGCCTACAACAAAGTGATAGCTATAACACCTCCAAGTTTGCAAAGCAATTTATGTTCATTGTTTCATCTGCACCCAACAGTAACAGGCTCGTACTACAGGTATTATTAACCTCATTTTACTAAGGAAAATACCGAAAACAAAGAGGCAAAATGACTCGGTGCCCATGGTCACCAAACCAGCAACTCTCAATGGCAGAATGCCTGTCTCTATGCAGCCCCTGGTAACACAAAAAAGGCTGTCTGCTAGACAAGCCAAAGGGCAGCGGGAAAACAGAATAGAATACCAACAGCAGTAAGATGGATACTGCCAAACAGGAGATGGGAAGACTGAACATCGGTGTGGTGGATGTCAGTGAATGTAATTCAGGTGGTCACCACGTTATACTACTATACCACTTGGGGGCAAGAATCCCTTAGAACAGCGGTTCTCAACCTGTGGGTCATGTTCAATTTGTAACAATGAAAATACATCCTGCATATCAGATATTTACATTACAATTCATAACAGTAGCAAAATTACAGTTATGAAGTAGCAACGAAAATAATTTTATAGTTGGGGGTCGCCACAACATGAGGAACTGTATTAAAGGGTCATGGCATTAGGAAGGTTGAGAACCACTACCTTAGAAGAAATGGAGTAACTCTCACAGTCAATAAAAGGGTGAGAAAAGCAGGGGTATAATCTCAAAAATGACCAAATGATATCTGTTCAAATCCAAGGCAAACCATTCAACATCACAGTAAGACAAGTCTATGCTCCAGCCACTGATGCCAAAGGGAACAAAGATGATCAGTTCCATGAAGACCTACAACATCTTTTAGAAATGATACCAAAAAAAAAAGGTCACATTCACAGGGGATTGGAATGCTAAAGTAGGAAATCAAAAGATAATTAGAATAACAGGTAAATTTGGCCTGGGAATACAAAATGAAGCAGGGCAGAGACTAATAGACTTTGGTGAAGATAACGCACTGGTCATAACATTCTTTTATACAAGAAGCCAAAAGACATCACCAGATGACCAATGTCAAAATCAGATCAATTATATACTTTGCAACCAAAGATGAAGAGGCTCTAGAGGACAGTCAGTTATAACAAGACCTGGAGCTGACTGTGGCTGGGATCATGAGCTTTTCATTGAAAAACTGACACTTAATTTGAAGAAAATAGAGAAAACCATCAGACCATATGGGTATAATCTAAATAACATTCTTTATGAATATGAAGTGGAAGTGACGAACAGACTTAAGGGATTAGATCTGGTGGACAGAGTACCTGAAGAGCTATGGACAGAGGACCACAACACTGTACAAGAGACAGCAAGAAAAAAACATCACAAAGAAAAAGAAGAGCAAGAAAGTAAAATGAGTATCTGATGAGGCTTTACAAAAAGCTGAGGAAAGAAGGAAAGCAAAAGAGGAACAAGAAAGGGAAAGATAAATCAGCTGAATGCAGAATTCCAGAGAATAGCAAGGAGGAGATTAGAAGATTTTCAAAAAAGAGCAATATAAAGAAATAGAAGAAAACAATAGAATGGGAAAGACATGAGATATTTTGAAGAAAATCAGAAATATCAATGGTACATTTCAGGCAAAAATTTAGATTAAAAAAAGACAAAAGTGTCAGGGACTTAACAGAAGCAGAAGAGATTAAGAAGAGGTCGAAAGCTAACAAAAAAGAACTATACGAGAAAGATCTTAACACCACCAATAATCATGATGGTGTGGTTACTGATCTAGAGTCAGACACCCTGGAGAATGAAGCCAAATAGACCTTAGGAAGCACTGCTAACAGTAAGGCCAGTGGCGGTGATGGATTCCATCTGAGCTGTTTAACACCCTAAAAGGTGGGGCCATCAAAGTGCTGCACTCAGTGAAAACTCAACAGGGGTCATCGGCTTGGAAAAGATCAGTTTACATCCCAATCCTAAGGAAGAGCAAGGCCAAGGAATGCTCCAATTACCAAATAATTGCACTCATTTCACACACCCATAAGGTTTTGCTTAGAATTCTGCAAACTAGGCAGCAGCAATAGGCAAAACAAGAATTACTAGAAGAGCAGGATGATTTTCGAAGGGGCAGAGAAACTAGAGACCAAATTACCAACATTGACTGGATATGAAGAAAGCAAGAGAGTTCCAGAAAAAGATCTGCTTCAGTGACTATACTAAAGCCTTTGATTTTGTGGATGACAACAAAATGTGTCAAGTCCTCAAAGAGATGGGAATACCAAATCTTACATAACCTCCTGAGGAGCCTATATGCAGGCCAAGAGGCAACAGTTAGAATTGAACATGGAAAAACTGATTGTTTTAAGACCAGGAAAGGAGTATTGACAAGACTGTCTATTGTCACCTTATTTATTTAACTTATATGCAGGGTACTTCATGCAAATCAAAAGCCAGTATGAAGACTGCTGGTAGAAATACTAACCATCTCAGACATACAGATGATTCCACTCTGATGGCAGAAAGTGAAGAAGAATTTAAAAGCCTCTTGATGAGGGTGAAAGAGAAGAACATTAAAAGCTGGCCAGAAGTTTAACATTAAAAAAATAAACTAAGATTATAGCAATTGGTCCCATCACTTCCTGACAAAAAGAAGGAGAAGAAATGGAAGTAGTGCCAGGTTTTATATTCTTGGGCTCAAAGATCACTGCTGATGGTGAGTGCAGCTATGAAATTAAAAAATGCTCACTCCTTGGGAGAAAAACTACAGCAAATCTGGACAGCAGACTAAAAAGCAGAGACAACCCATCGCCAACAAAGTCCAAGCTATGGTCTTTCCAGCAGCAGTGTATGGCTGTGAGAATGGAATTATAAGGAAAGCTGAGGACCACAGAATTGGTGCTCTCAAATTGTGGAGCTGGAAAAGTTTTGAGACTCCCTTGGATAGCAAGGAGATCAAATCAATTGATACTTAAAGAAATTAATTCAGACTATTCACTGGAAGGACAAATACTGAAGCTGAAGCTTAAATATTTTGAACACTTAGTGAGAAGATAGGATTCATTGGAAAAGCCCCTGATGCTGGTAAAAATTGAAGGCAAAAAGAAAAGGGGATGACAGAGATTGAGATGACAGTGTCATGGAAGCAATGAACATGAGCTTGGACAGACCTCAGCATAGAGCAGAGGACAGAAGGGCCTGGTGTGCTATGGTCCATGGGGTCCCAAAGAATCAGACATGACAAATGAACAACAAGTTGGGGAAGGAAAGAGGGAGCAATCGGGGAAGACTTCATACAGAAGATGGTGCTTGAGTTGTATCTTAAAGGAAAAAAGGGATTCTCTGAGGAGGGAGGGCAGTCTATGTATGGGAAGCAACCAATGCAAAGACACAGAGAAGAGAGATGGAGAAGGATGTGTGAAGAACAGAGACAAGGCCAGTTTAGCTGGACCACAGAATGAGGGAGGGCAAAAAATGGGCAATCAGACTTAGAAAGACTTGGGTCCAGGTGGTGAAGGGCTCTAAGAGCACACAGAAGAGTTTATACTTTATCCTAAAGGGAAGGTGGGGAGGAAGAGAGAGCAACACCACAGACCTCTGATGGGACATTATTAAGTATATTCTCTAGACCAGTGGTTCTCAACCTGTGGGTTGCAACCCCTTTGGGGGTCGAACGATCATTGGAAAACACACATTTGCAATGGTCTTAGGAACCGTGACACCGCTCCTGTATCTGTCTCCAGGTGGGTCTGCCCACATGCAGATGTGCCCGCATTCGAGTATTAAAGGGTTGTGGCATTAGGAAGGTTGAGAACCATTGCTCTAGAAAATATGTATCACAATAATGTAACAATGTAAAGAGAAAGAACAACCATCACAAAACAAGGCTACAAAGAACAAGCATGGCCCCAAAGAAGAACTAGGAGAAGACAGACCTGCCCCGTTCTTTTGCAGAACTGTAAGGTCCAAAGGTCTGCAATACTGCAATGAATTGGCTGGACTTGTTTTCTCTTCTTCCATTTTTTCTCTAAAAAAATATTCTTTGTTTATGAGATGGCTCTCTGAGAGGGGAAGGAAAAAAGTTTATAACATAAAAATGAAAAAAATCAAAAATCTTTTTTTTAAAATTCATATTAACATTCATCATACATCTAGAATACAGAGTATATTCAAAATGGTTTCATGACCTAGAACAAAATATAACTCAAGCAGACTTCTGTCTAGTACTAGGAAATTATTTCAAGAATAAAGAAAGCCAAGCAAAGCTATAGAAGTCTACTAAAATCAAGTCCATGCCTCACAGAGATTGCCTTGCTTTGTGGCTGGTATCCAGATCATTACAATTTATTTACAAGAGGGAGCTTCATTCAAGGAACACAATTTTAAAATAGAGAGGACAAAATTATCAACAAGCAAACAAGAGTTAGTTATTCTATGTTCCTGAAGAAAAGTCTGGTCATCATACAGTATCGAGCAATTTTCCAAAATACTGTGTTGAAGACCCGGAGCAAAACCAGAAAAACAGGTTTCCAAGAAGCTAAGAAAAAGCAGGAAAAATTCCAGCTATATCAACAAAAACTAATCTCTGCAAAAAATACAACACTTCAAAACAGAAGGAATTTACTCCTCATAAAGGAATGAAATCATCATACCATCCACTGGAACACAAACTACTAAAAATTTAATGGCCCTTCAGATGCAACAAAATCTTACAAGAAAAAGAGAGCAGAGTTCTCTGCACAGAAATGAGCTTCTTACCTTTGGCCATTTGGGATTTAGGAGTCGGGCTTTGATAGCATCATCCAGGGCCTGGTGATACTCCTGGATTTTGAGGTAAGCTGCAGACCTATTGCTGTACAGAATACAGTTCTGAGGGTCTACCGCAAGGGCCTCGGTATACAGGACAATGGCTGTGTCAAAGTCTCCATCCTGACACGCCTGGTTGCTCTGACGAACTTTCTCAACAAATTCAGCTTTGCTCAGTGCTGGCCCATCTGGGCTTCTTCTGCCAAAAGACTTGGCTCCAAAAAGAGGAATCTACAAAGAGAAAAACCTTGTCAGATAAGGACCACAGAGTTCTGACATATTTAACACAGTACTATAACTTAAAATTCCTTACCAGTTCTAGGTCCAAACCTTTTGGCAATGGCTTGACCAGTTCTAAAGCTGTGGTAAAACCACACATTCTTCTTAGCATATGAAAGGATTTGACAGTATTCAAAATGCCCAAACCAGGGGTGAGGAACCTGCGGCCTTGAGGCCACATGTGACCCTCCAGGTCTTCAAGTACAGCCCTCTGACTGCATGCAAACTTCACAGAACAAATCCAACCCTCTAAGTCCTCAGGTGGCCTCAAGGCTACAGGTCCTCCACCTTAGTCCAAACTAAAAGGGAACTTGATATTCTAGGCCCAATTCATCTGCCCCAGGGCCTGGTCACTTTTGCAATCCCTCCAAGGGATTATAACAGTCTAGATGTTTTCCAGCTCCCAAGGTGGCAATCAGTCAAAACATTCTTAGGGACCTTGGTTCTCAAGGGTGGCATTAGAGAAAACCTAAAAGTCCGCCAAGGCTCGTCTAATGGGCCACTCAAGCTGCCCAAACTATAGAAAATTAGATAACTGAGTCAACATAAGAGAAATGGAAGCCTGATGGAGGAAAACAACACGGAGCAGAATGATGAAGAGAAGAAAAAGTCACAAGGAGTGAGACACAGAGAAGCTCAAGGAGCATCAGGGCACAGAGCACTAGGGAGCTGAAGACGCCGAGATCAAAAAGCCACAGGTTCAAGCAGCACAAGTGCATAAAAGAAAACATTCCCCATAAAAAAGTAGCCAAAGGACATGAAAAGATGGTTCTCAAAAGAAAAAAAGAATTGCACATGATTACCAGCCACCCAAGGGCAGCTAGGCGGCTCAGTAGAGAGAGCGCCAGAACTGAAGTCAGGGAGACTCATCTGCCTGAATTAAAACCTGCCCTCACGCACTTGCCAGCCATGTGACCCTGAGCAAGTCACTTCACCCTGTTTGCCACAGTTTCCTCATCTGTCAAGTGATTTAGAGAAGGAAGCAGCAAACTACTCCAGCATCTTGGCCAAGAAAAGCCCAAAAGGGGTCACAAAGAGTTGGACATGACCGAAAAACAACCAAACTACAACAACAGCCACACAAAGAATTCCCCCAAATCACTAAAAAATAACGGAAATGCAGATCAAAACAACCCTGTTTTGTCTCACACCCAGCAAACTGGCAAAGATGACAGAAAGCAGAAATAGTTGATTCTAGAGGGATTGTGGAAAGATGCACACCTATACATTATTGGTAGAGCTGTGATTTGGCACAATTTTTCTGGAAAGTAATTCTAATCTTTAGCCTCACACATAAGCCTGTAGTAAAATAACTAGAGCAGGAAACCATAACCACAAATGAGTCAGCAGTTCAGCGGCCCTGAACCTGCAGAGCCGGTCGCGACCCCTTTGGAGGTCGAACAACCCTTTCACAGGGGTCACTTAAGACCATCGGAAAACACATATTTCTGATGGTCTTAGGAACCGAGACATGGCTCCTCTATCCGTCTCCAGGATCTGCCCACATGCAGATACACCCACATATGAGTATTAAAGGGTCAGGGCATTAGGAAGGTTGAGAACCACTGCTGCAGAGCTCCCAGTGACCTAACAATGACTAAACCCAACAAGAATTCACTAAAACACAACCACATGCAAGCCAAAAGGAACTAAGAGAGTGTAGACCAGGAGGGCAGTGAACAGATCTCATCCTGGATTAGACTACTTTGGAAGAAACAGAAACTTACAGAGCCTCAGACTGAACTGTAAAAGGAGCAAGACAGAAACTCAAGCTAGATAATTCCCACACACACACACACTCTTAGATAAGCAGAGCTCAAAATTAACGTGAAGTCCAAAGTCAAGAAGCAAGCTGAAAAAATGAGCAAAAAAAAAAAACCCTCAACTATAAAAAGCTACTATGGTAACAGAGAAGCTCAAGACACAAACTCAGAAGAAGAAAATGACTTAAAAACATTTATATGCAAAGCCTTAAAGAAAAATGAAGATGAACACAAGTCTAAGAAGAATTTCTAGAAGTTAAAGAAAGAGATTTTAAAAGAACATAAAAAAGATTTTAAAAAATCAAATAAGATCAATACAGGAAAAATTGGGGAAATAAGAGCTATATAAGAAAATCATGAAAAGAGAATGAATAGTTTGATGAAAGAGGTACAAAAATGCTGAAGAAAATAATTCCTTAAAAATTTGAATTGGCCAACTGGAAATTTATGACTCTATCAGACAAGAAGCAATAAAACAAAGTCAAAAGAATGGAAAAAAATATAAAATAAAATGTGAAATATCTTGTGGGAAAAACAACTGACCTCAAAAATATATTAAAGAGAAATAATTTAAGAATCATTGAACTACCTGAAAGTCATGAACAAAAAAACAGTCTAGAGTGTATTTCAAGAAACCATAAAGGAAAACTGCCCAGATTTCTTAGAACCAGAGGGCAAGGTAAAAATTGAAAGAATCCACCAGTCTCTCCCGAAAGA
This sequence comes from Pseudochirops cupreus, assembly GCA_028627135.1. Taxonomy (NCBI): domain Eukaryota; kingdom Metazoa; phylum Chordata; class Mammalia; order Diprotodontia; family Pseudocheiridae; genus Pseudochirops; species Pseudochirops cupreus. Next base: position 580,634,515 of record CM053580.1, read on the forward strand.
AATTCAACAATTGAAAATTCCAAGGAATATTATAGACAAAATCCAGAAGTCCCAGATCAAAGAGAAAATACTAAAAGCAGACAAACAGAAATAATTCAAATACCATAGAACCACAGTCAGGATCACACAAGATTTAGCAGCTACCACTTTAAAGAACAGAGGGAATCTTGGAATATGGTATTCCAGAAGGCAAAGGAATTATAGTATTACAAGCAAGAACAACCTACCCTGCAAAACTGAATATAATTCTACAGGGGAATCAATAGTTATTTAATGAAATAAAAGATACTCAATGAAATAAAGGAAATAAAGATACTGGGGTATGGCTGCTAAACACATGCTATATCTTCTTGGAGCTGGGTGAAGATGGACACCAAAGGTGGCTAAAAATCCTTGAAAAGAGCTTGGCAAATCCGCATACCAGAAGTGCTAGCCCACCCTGAACACCATATACACCAGAAAGATGATACATGTAACTCCTAAGAACTTTATCATTATTAGGGCAGTTAGAAGGCAACTATATAGACAGTACAGGTGTTACTTCATTGTCTTATGGTACCTTTTATTTAATTATGTTAGGATTATCTCCCAAAAAAAATGAAGGTATGAAAAAGAGGGATGCACTGGGAGAAGAGAAGAGGAAGGTAAAATGGGGAAGTTTTTCTCACATGAAAGAGGTGCACAAGGAAGAGCTTTTATAGTAAAGAGAGAAATGGGTGTTGGGGGTGGTAGGCAATGTTTGAACCTTACTCTCATCAGAATTGGTTCCAACAAAGTAGAATATACATACACATAAACATATGCACACTCAGTTGGGTATAGAAATCTATCTTACCCAACAGGGAAATAGGAGGGAAACAGGATAAGAGATATGGGGGAGGGGGTGTTAAAAGGAGGAAAGATTAAGGGAGGCAATGGTCAGCCACAACAGACTTTTGAGGAAGGACAGGATAAAAGAGAGAGAAGGATAAACAGAAGAAAATAGAACGAAGGAAAAAACATAGTTATACTGTGAATGTGAATGGGATGTGCTAACCCATAAAATGGAAACAGACTGCAAAATGGACTAAAAACCAGAATCTAACAATATGTTGTTTACAAGAGATACACTTAAATAAAAAGACACACCCAGAGTTGAAATAAAAGACTGGAACAAAATCTAAAATGTTTCAGCTGAAGTTAAAAAAAAAAGGCAGGGGTAGTAATCATGATTTCCAACAAAGCAAAAGCAAAAATAGACCTAATTAAAAGGGACAATCAGATAAATTATATTTTTCTAAAAGGCACCATAAGACAATGAAGTAATATTTTAAAATTTACAGCAAATTTCTCTGATAAAGGCCTCATTTCTCAAATACATTGCAAACTAAATAAAATTTATAAAAGTGCCATTTATATAAGAGCCTTTCCCCAATTTATAAATGGTCAAAGGATATAAATAGATACATTTCAGAAGAAGAAATCAAAACTAGCTATAGTCATATAAAAATGCCCTAAATCACTATTTATTAGAGAAAGGTAAAACAACTCTGAAGTATCACCTCATACCTATCAGAAAATGATAAATGAAGGGGATGAGGGGGAATGGGTGCATTAATGAACTGTTGGTAGAGTAGTAAATCTGTTCAATTATTCTGGAGACCAATCTGGAACTGTGCCCTAAGGGCCATAAAACTGTATATACCCTTTGATCTCGCAATACCCCTACTAGATCTGTGCCCCAAAAAGATCAAAGAAAAAGAAAAATGACCTATACGTACAAAAATATTTATAACAGCTCTTTTTGTGGAGGCAAAGAATTGGAAATGGAGGGGATGCTCATCAGTTAGAGAATGCCTGAAAAAATTATACATATGATTGTGATGGGTTACTATTATGTAATTAAACAATGATGATGAGGATGGTTTCAAGGGGGAAAAACATGGCAAGACCTATATGAGCTGATGCAAAGTAAAATGAGAAGAAGAACTGGGAGATCATTATGCACAGCAACAGCAATGGCGTAATGATAACCAACTGTGAAAGATTTGGCTGCAGAGATCCAATACAACTCCAAAGGACTCATGACGAAAAAAATGTTTATTCACTTTTACAGAGAACTGATGAAATCTGAGTGCAAACTGAAGTAAAATTTTCTCGCTTTTTTTTTTTGCTTAGTTTTGCAATACGGCTAATATGGAAATAGGTTTTGCATGATTTCACATGTATAACTGATATTATATTGTTTGTCTTCTCAGCAGGTGGGAGAGTCATGGGAGGGAGGGTGAGAATCTGGAACTTAAAATTTAAAAAGAAAAAAACAGAGAAAATAATTTTTTAAAAAACAGAAAGGGGATAGGATAAGAGAGAGATCAATTAAGAGAAGCAGTGGTCAGAAACACAACAGACTCTTGAGGAGAGGGCAGGGTAAAAAGAGGAGAATATACATAAGAGAACAGGATGGAAGGAAATATACAGTTAGCAATCATAACTGTAAATGTGAATCGGTTGAGATCAACCATAAAAAGGAAGAGGACAATAGAATGAATTAGAAACCAGAATCTAACAATATATTGTTTACAAGAAACATACTTGAAACAGAGTCAAAACAAGAAGCTGAAGCAGAATCTATTATGATTTAGCTGAATATTTTTTTAAAAGGCAGGGATAGCAATGGTGATCTCAAACAAAGCAAAAACAGGCCTAATTTTAAAGAGATAAACAGGAAAACTACATTTTCCTAAAAGGTGGCATAGACAATGAATTAATATTAATACCAAATATACATGCACCAAATGCCATAGCATCCAAATTCCTGGAGGAAAAGTTAAATGAGTTACAGGAGAAAACAGATAACAAAACTATACTAGTGGGTAACTACTATGGGAATGGGAATCTGCAAATCTTCCTTGCCCCTTGGTCCCTTGATAGGTTTAAAGGACTCTGAGAACCTTCCCTGATTTGAAAATATACTCTGTCCCCTAATAGGCTGAATGTGGTCACATGGAGCCTGTGACAGGAGGCTTGTTTTTCAAGAATGCCCACACCTTGTTACTTTGTGATTGGGCAGTGGGTCAAGAGGGTTGTGACATCCTCTGAGCCAGGATAAGGCTATATATACCCTGATGTGAGGTTTTGCTTTGGGGCTCACTTTGGCAAGAGTTGTGTGATTTGGCCAGATGAGACAGCCGTTGAGCCACCCGGCTTTGAAAACCCAGATGTTGGTTCTTCCCTCTCTGGTAACTAACTAGGTATGGATGTAATGGTCAGACAGCTGGAAGCCCTGTCTGCTGATCTGTTTCTCTGTCTGTATTTTTTGTCTGCTTGTAACATCTGTTTATATTCTCTGAAGTTTGGGGTGCTGAACTTTTGCCCCTGAACTAGGTAAATGATATATGATTGATGAAAGTGAGATTGTTAACCCATTTTGAGTTGCTTTCCTTTAGAAAAGCAGATCTAAGAACCTGTGCTAGCAGCCATCCTGGGTATGCTAGAGTGCTTGCTGCTACCTTAATTTATTCCCTTCTCACACCTAAATAAATCTAACCATAAAATAAACAAGAAAGAAGTTTAAAAGATGAATAGAATTTTAAAAATGATATGACAGACCTCTGGAGAATACTGATGGGAACTGAAAGGAATATCCATATTTCTCAACTGTGCATGGCACCTTCACAAAAATGAACCATGTATTAAGGCATAAAAACCTCACAGATGCAGAGAAACATAAATATTAAATACATCTTTTAATGACCATAATGCAATAAAAATTACATTAAATAAAGGGCCTTTTTACAGCATAGATTTTTTAAATTGGTAACTAAGTAACCTAATCCTAAGGAATAAGTGGGTCAAAAACAAATAACAGAAGCAATCAACAGTTTCATTAAAGATAACGACAATAAGACAACATCCCACAATCTGCAGGACAAAGCCAAAACAGTCCTTGGGGAAAAATGTATATCTCTAAATGCCGACTTCAATAAAAGAGAGAAAGGAATTTAGAATTACACAGATAAAGTGACTAAAACATTCATACCCTTTGACCTAGAGACTCAACTGCTAGGCATAAACCCCATGGAGGTCACTGACAAGAAGGAAAGCTTTTTTGGTAACAACTAAAATTGAAGGTTTTGAAATTATAAAGAATAAGGTTGGCCAGAAAGAAGAGATACGCACCTTTGTAGAGTCAGGAATTCCAAGGGTATAGAACATAGCATACATGTCAGATTTTTTTGATGTGTACATTGGTTTCAATGAATTTTCTCTCCTTTTTCTTTTCAAATTCTGGGTTATAAAGGATGGCTATCTAAGAGGAGTTGAGAGAGTGGTTGTAGGGAGAAATCTAAGCAATATAAAAAACAAAAGAAATAAATAAAATAAATACATATAATAAGAAAAAGCCATAATCTTTGCCTTGAGTTTATATTCAGAGGGAAGAAAAATATAATATGTATATAGATATCCTCCTCTTCACTCTGCTCCCAAGCTAGAGAAGGATGAAAAAAGAGCCAGGTCCCCCTTCATAAACATAAAAGTTTATAAAGGCAACCATGCCTACCAGTTTCAATGGCTTTAGGGAGATAGGAAAAGAGTCAAACAAGTGGGAAAGGGGGTTGTTGAAGCACCACAAATTACCAAAGATCAAGTTAGTAAGGGATGATTATGGAAAGATGACATCATGCTAGGAAGCCTTAGAGATGTACCACTCTAGTAGGCCATAAAGGGAATCACTTCTAGACTTCCCACCCAACCCAAGCATCCACAGAGGGACCTCTAGAGTCCCGCAGAGATTCTTCCAAAGCAAATGGAGAACCAAGCACAGGGGTCTAAATCCAAGTAGCCACTCCTTGAGCTTTAGGGAACTCTGAGCTCCCTGCTTGAGCTCCAGGGCACCCATGCCTAGCAAGGTGAACCTTGCCAGGATTTATGGCTATCAGAAATCAGTTTGGGAGCATTCTGAGTGGATCCAGCATAGAACACTTTGCCCAAGCAGAAAAGGTCTGTCAATCATGTATGGAGAACAAGGCTAACAGATAGCCAGCTGCAGTGCTCTCCAGATCAATGAAAAATGCTACAAGACAAACGGAAAATTTCCAACAGGCTGGATAAATCTTCTCTAGAGGGCTGGTAAGAGGATACGGATAAAAATCTACAAGTGAACTGCTACAGAGAGAGCCAAGAGGTCTTTTCTCAAGCAATTTAAACAGCAAATGCTAGCAAAAATTCGAGCTCTCATTTGGCTGTGGCCCCTGACCTTGAGAACACTCTTATCTAGAGATTTCCCAAGGAGAAGAAGCTGAACCATAATTTGAGCGATGGTCATTTGAAGGACCATGTTCAATGCTGGTTTTGCAAACCTACCACTTTGCTATGCCACTATAGAAACCTCATAAGATCCAAGAAAAGTAAATTAGTCTCCTTAATGTCAACAGTAAATAAAACAAGATTTTGTAAATGAAAGATTGAATCACAGACTACTGGAGCTGGAAGGACCTCAGACGCCCACAATTCAACACACAATTCACCCAGAATTCATAAATTTATCCTTCCCTCACCCAAAGTCCTCCAAGGAGGGGATTACACTATTTCTACAGGCAGTCAATTCCACTTCTGAAGAACTCTAAGTGCCAGGAGCTTCTTCCTAATTTCCTAAATTTTCCTCATCAAAACCTCAACATATTGCTCCTACTTTTTCCTCTTTCCCATGATTTCCCCATAAATTTCCCAATGAGAACGAAGTTCCTCATTGTTGGTGAGGATTAGATCCAAAATAGAATGAAATTATAATTACAGCAAGTTGAGAGATTAGCTGTTCTGCTTTTGGTACAGAGAAGGCAACATCAGATATCTAGATAATTGTAGTTTTCTATATCTAATATGTTGTTGTTCAGTTGTTTTCAGTTATGTCTGACTCTTTGCGACCCCATTTGGGTTTTCTTGCCAAAGACAATGGAGGGGTTTGCCACTTCCTTTACCAGCTCATTTTACAGATGAGGAACCAAGGCAAACAGGGTTAAGTGACTTGTCCAGGGTCACAGTCAGTGTCTGAAGCCAGATCTTTAACTCAGCAAGATGAGTCTTCCTGACTCTAAACCCAACAGTCTATCCATTGTGCCATCTATCTGTTCAATATCTAATATATAATGTCCATGATCTATTCTCAAACTCATATTTTTTCTTTCTGCACAGGCCTTTGGCATATTCCAATGACAAGATAACTTCTTTTTTCTGCCCAAATTGTGTCCCATCATGCTTCTCTGCATTATCCTTTACCTTGTCCCTCACATGTAGACTGGATTTCCACATATTATTTCTTCTTAATAGACAATATCAATCACTGTCCCACAACCCCTTTTATCTATCCTCTTTCTTTTGAAAAATATCTTTTCCTTCCAAAGTCATATTTAAGTCATAGTTCTCATCCCATCAAGTTCTAGTGTTTCCTATGAAGTTAAATCACTATTAATTAGAAAAATGCAAATTTCTCCACCTCCCACCTACCAGCTTGGCTAATGTAACAGAAAAGGAAAGTGATAAATGTTGGAGAAGATGTGGGAAAACTAGAATACTAATGCATTCTTGGTGGAGTTGTGAACTGATCTTAGAGATCTAGAGAGCAATTTGGAACTATACCCAAGGGCAACCAAACACTATGCATAATCCAGCAATACCACTACTCTGTCTGTGTCCCAGAGAGATCATAAAAAATGAAAAGGAACCACGTGTACAAAAAAATATTTATAGCCGTTCATTTTGTGGTGGCAAAGAATTGGAAATTGAGGGGATGCCCATGAGTTGGGGAATGGCTGAACAAGTTGGGATATATGAATGTAATGGAATACTATTGTTCTATAAGAAATGATGAGCAGGCAGGTTTCAGAAAAACCTGGAAAGACTTACACGAACCGATGCTAAGTAAAGTGAACAGAATGAGGAGAGCATTGTACACAGCAACAGCAACATTGTGCAAATTAACTATGATAGACTTAACTCTTCTCAACAATACAATGATCCAAGACAATTACAAAAGATTTATGAAGGTAAATGCTAACCACATCCAGAGAAAGAACTATGGAGTCTGAATGCAGAGCCAAGCAGACTAATTTCACTTTTTTTGTTTTTCTTTCTTATAGTTGTTTCCCTTTTGCTCTGATTCTCCTTTCACAACATGACTAGTGTGGAAACATGTTTAACATGATTGTACATGTGGGAGGGAGAAAAATTTGGAACTCAAAATTTTACAAAAATGAATGTTGAAAACTATCTTTACACACAATTGGAAAAAATAAAAGGAAAAAAATTATATTTGTGTATCTCCCAGATTTGTGTGAGGATATCTAATTCATCTAGACATTCGATGCTAGTTTTACTGTGGGCTTACTGCTTGGACTTTTTCTCCTGTGAGAATCCACAAATTTCTACTGCTGCTGTCTCTCCTCATCTGTGGTGCTCTATGGTATCCAGGTTGAGGGATGTATGTGTGTGTGTGTGTGTGTATGTGTGTGTGTATGCGTGTGTCTGTGTGTGCGTGTGTCTGTGCGCGCGTGTGTGTGTGTGTATATATATATATATATATATATATATATGTATATATATAAGTGGTCTTCTCCTTCCTCCTTCCTAGTTTTAAGTCATTTTTTATTTGCAAGACTCTAAGAGAAGATATTTTCACCAACTCTTGCTAGGTACACCACATATATCCCTGGTCAGGAGCTAAACATATACATACATACATACATACATATATATATACAAAGATATATATTGATTATATATCACATATATATTATCGAGAGCCTATCATATATGTGTGTGTAATTTATATCATATTTATACATGATATATAAATATATTATGAGAAGATGGCATCATGCTAGGAAGTCTTGGAGATGTAGCACTCTACTAAGTCATAGAGGAAATCACCTCTAGATGTCCCATCCAACCCAGGAATGCCCAGAGGGACCTTCAGAGTCCTGCAGAGATCCTTCCAAAGCAGATGGAGAACCAAGCACGGGGTATGAGCCAGGCAGCTCCTCCTCTCCCCATCCCCTACCCCGTGTTGAGCTTTAGGAAATTTTCTATAGAGTTCTCTATTTTATACATACACAGACACACGTATATATGGAGAGAGGAGACAGGGAGAGAGAAGAGAGGAAGGAGAGAGAGAGAGAGAGAGACAGAGACAGAGACAGAGAATGAACAATTCTCATCTCAGCCAGGTTGGAAGCACAGCACAGCAGCCACCCAAGGGGCAGATCCCATACCAGTGATTAACGTGGAAGTTTTGACCTTCTCTCTTCCCAATCTGTACTGGTTTTCTTTTCCTTAAGCAGCATGGTGCCCCACCCCAACCCCTGCTTCTGAGAGTTCACTATATTGATTCCAGACTTAGTACAGATACCTGCTCTTCTTTATTCCTATTACAGCTGAGAAATCCTGGGCTCAAGCAATCCAGTAGCTTCAGCCACCCCAGCAGCAGGGCTCAGAGGTCTGGGCTGCCATGCCCAGCTCATTATTTTATTTTTAAGTTGTGATAACAAAATCAAAATCAAAATCCCATTCTTAGATACCACCTTCTTCACCAGTAATTCACTTCCCAAATCAGCTTCCTCTTGTGAAGCTCTTCCCTCCAGTGCTCAACAAGGACCAAAATGCCTGGTCTCGCCTGAGACTTTACCTCAGCAGTGCATTCTAGATCTTTCTAGCAAACATGATTTGCACTCTCTCAAGTCCCACTGAATCACAGTTGTCATCATACATGGGTAACATGTACTTGGAGATTCTCTGCAGCTCCCTGGACACACACATTCCCCAGGAGTCAGGAAATTTCCCTTGTTGTTCTCAGGACCCTCAGCAGGGAGACACCACTCCTCTTCCTCTTCTCTTCTTCCTCTGGCCCCAACAGGCTAAGCTCTCACTGACAGTATCTGTGGGTCCATTTCATCCCTCCTCACAGAACGAACACTTGTTAACATCCAACTGCCATCTCCTGCATTAAATCATGAGTTCTCTTCTGCTTCTTCAGCCAACAAGCATTTATTGAGCACTTCGTGTATACCAAACACTGTTCTAAGTTTGGGGATAAGAAGAAAGGTACGTAGAAATGTGAATATTTGTTCCCCCCACCCACTCCCTCATCTCTTCTTTGGTTCTCCTTCTGAAAGCTGCAGTTTCTGCTAGGTAGCTTGGAAGCATAGCAGACGGATCCTGAACCTGGAGTCAAAAAGAGCAGAGTACAGATCTAGCTTCAGTCGCTTATGGGCCCTACGACCCTAAACAAGTCACTTAACCTCTGTTAGCCTCATTTTTCTCACTTCTAAAATGTTCATCATAGTTCCTACCTAACAGATTTTTTGTCAAGATTGAATGAGATACTTGTAAAGAAATCTGCAAACCTTAAAGTGCTATAGAAATGCTATTATTTAAAAAGAGAGACCCCCAAAGACATAAAAGAAAAAAAGGGAAAAGACACGATTCCAAAGATACTCATAACAGCTCTTTTCGTTGTAACAAAAAATTGTAAACTAAGGCGGGTGCCCCTCAACTGGAACCTGACTAAACAAATTAAGGTATATTAACAAAATCTTACAGCACCATAAGAAATAAAAAGGGGGGGGGGGTTCAGAAAAACTTGAGAAGACAACGCATAATTTGATGCAAAGTAAAGAAAGTGGAACCAGGAGAACAATTTATACAATAACAACAACTTTGGAAGGAAAAACAATTTTGAAAAGTCTTAAGACCTTTGATCATGTAAAGATCAACTATAGCTTCAGAGGCCCAATGATGAAGCACACTGCCTACCTCCTGACGGAGAAGGGATGAACTCAAGCTGTTGAATGAGACATGGACTTTTGGATGTAAGAATGTGTGGATTTGTTTTTCCTGATCATGTTCATTTGTCATAAGGGGCTTTTTTTTTCTTTTTTCAATTGCAGGTGAACAAAATGAGTGGGAAAGGGAGACCAATGAGAGTGTTGCCAAAAAAAGAAAAAGAAAGACAAGAAAAAAGTGCCACTGAAGCACATGAAAGAAAATGCCCAGAAGAGAGCAGAAGGATGTTCTAAATGACACATAAACAAGCAGGGCGGCTCTGAAAAAGAGTGTGCTGAATTTATTATATACTGTTTTTAAAAAGCTATACATGAGAAGACTTATGGTCTTATACTGAATTATCTTCTATTCTGCTTTGTACATGATTTTTGTGTGCTTAAGTCTGTAATTTTTTTTAATTAACAAAAATTTGGAAAAATCAAAGTGCCAGCTATCCGTCATTTTACCTATCTAGGTAAATCGGCACCCTCTCTGCACCTTCAAGCCTGCCAGACCCACTGGGCCCTCAGCCAGGCTCCCATAGCAAGGCTGCATGGCAGGCAGCTCCCTCTGACTTTAAGGCTGACTCTCCATTACCCCCCCCCCCCATTTCAGGCCCTTCCCGATAGGCCCAGTCGCTTGGGAAGCTAGCTGCCCTTTACATGCTTCATATGCTTTATGTGCCAGTATCCTGGCCTCTTTACCGTCCCCAACCACAGTCGACTCCATGCCTGGAATGCCCTTTATCTTCATCCCATCCCTAGGAATGTTGAGGATGAAATGAATTAATGGTCATGAAATATTTCATAAATTTCAAAGAACCACATAAATGTCTGCTGCTATAAAAGAATGGCCTGCCTTCCCAAGGCACTAAGCATTTCTTGAGCACTCACCACATGCCAGGATCTGCGCTTGGTGCTGCAGGCCAAAGACAAAAGGAAAAACCAAGCTGGGCCACTTAGGTGTCTGTCACTGACGTTTTCCCATTTTAGAGGGCCCTCAAAGAGCTTAGTGGGGGAAATAGCATGTGTGCAAACAGCTCTTTACAGGACATAGAGAGTAAACACTAAAGAGTGCACAAGCAACCAGCAGCATAGGAAGAGCCCTTCCTGTGCAGGCGGGAGATGGGAGCTGAACCAGGCTTTGAAGAAGGCAGAGGTGAGAATGGAAAACACTACAGGCATGGGGTCAGACAGCCTGGGCCAAGATGCTGAGTGGGTGGGGAGATGGCATATCATTTCTGGGGTGTAGTCCGTGGGGCTAGAATAGAGGATGTAAAAAGGAGTCGTGCAGAATCTATCTCTGAATCAGACTGTGAAGAGCTTCAAATACCAGAGAGAGAAGCTTGTATTTTATCCTAGAAAGAGCCCCAGGATGCTGCTGGAGGTCCCTGAGTAGGAGAGTGGCCCTGTGAGAGCGGCTTCTCAAGACAGAAGTATCGCCTAAGCAGCTGCTGGACAGAGGAGCCCTCTTAGAAGAAGCCAGGCAAAAGATGAGAAAGGCCTAAAGCAGAAGTGTGGCTGTCTGTGTGAACAGGAAGGGGACACATACAAGCGAGGCTATGGACAGAAATTCAACAAGGGTGGCCAGTGATCAGCCGTGGGGGCAAAGGGGATTTCAAGGTGATTCAAGCTGATTTCAAGGTGGCAAAGCTAAGTGGCTGCAGTGTATGGCCCTGCCTCAACACAGAAAAACCAGTTAGGGAGCACCAGGGCTGGCTTTTCCAGAAGCATACTGATCTCTAGAATCACTGCCTTACAAATACAACTTTACAGTCTAACTGGTTGGGAATCCAAACTCAAAAGGCCCTTGTGCATCAGAAAACCTGGGTAAAAGGTAAGACCTGCTTTTCCTGAGATTCTTCAAATCTCTTCTAAGCCTTGTCCTGCAAATTATGTCTGAAGAAGCTAATCTTGCACTACAGGTAGAGAGGAAAAGATTTATATAACTTTCACATACATAGGATTCAAGACCACAATTACAAGTATGCCTTTTTTCAATAGAAGATTAATATATTATGCCCAGAATCTTTCTGCTTATTTTATTATTCTTTAGTCCCATATCCATAGGCTCATAAACCACTGAGTTTTCCTCTAAAACACTGCAAAATCAATCAGCCCCCAAACTGTGCTCACTTATGAATTGCAAAGCTAGATGCCAGGGAACAGTAGGACCTTGTCCACAAATAACTCAAATTCTAACTTGGAAATTTACCACAATATTATTGTAGTAGTCATAATCTCTATATTACCATAGCATTTTATTCATCTAAGGAGCTTTGAAAATAGGCCACATCATTCTAACAAGGAAATGGAGACAACTTTTTTTATTATTATTATTTTAGTTAATACAAGAAAACCTTGATCTGCTTACTCCTAACCACAGATACCCAAGAGAAACCTAAGTTGGACACAAATTCACTGTTCTTGTTAAAATTTCAAATTCTAGTTAGGATGTGTATATTTGTACCTCTTTCCCTTCCTTAAAGAGGTGAGTAAAGCATGTAGCACACCCTGTCAAACGTGGTTACTGTACCTCTTGGTTTTACTTAAGTATTCTTTATGAAAAGGAAAGGCTTGTTGAGTAGTGAGCAGGGAAATATGAAAACAACAGCCATCTATAAAACATTCATTTTAAAAGGTGGAATGATGCATTTGTAAATGCTGAAACATACAAATTATCTAACAGAACATACAACACAAACTAGCAACTCTGATCATGAATAAAGATGGCTAGGAAATTACCTGTCATTGATTTCTAACTACACATTCGCTTTTCTCTTCCTCATTTTTGAATACATTTTGTTGTAAATGAAAAAAGTTAACAAAACTCTTAAAAAAGAGACCTTAAGCTAAAGTGAAGTATTCAAAGAAACTGCTAAGCAAAGAGTCTGTCTGAAAAAGATTAGGCTAAAAGGAGAGCCTGCAGGTAATCAAAGAGTTTTTTAAAATGTAAAATTTAAAAACTACTCCAATAAAATTTAATTAATAAAAATTAATTAATAGAAATACAGATTTGGATGTGCACCCAACACCGTCTAGACGAGAGAGAATGATTAACCTGAGTACTCACCAAGAAAATGTTCATGTCATCCATCTGCTCAAAAGCCAGAAATGGCTCCCTGTTTCCTGCCACACAATGTCAGAATTCCTGTACCTGCTCTTCAAGGCTCTCCAGAATTGGGCTCCTTCTAAGCTGTTGTTTCTTCCTGATCCCAACACCTGCCCCCCTTCTGCTTGAGTCAAAGGGGTCTCTTCCTCCTCACAGTGCAGCTAGACCCATGTCTCACCATCCTATCTTTCCTACCTTGATTCCTCTAAATCCAACTCTTTGTCTCTCCCTAACTTCTGCATCCTTTGAGCCCCCTCCTCACTGCACTGAAGAAAATAAACAGGGTTTTGGAACCAAAGTACCTGCATTGGAACCCTGCCTCTGCCACTTACTCCCCATATGACTCTGAGTGAGGCATGGAGCCTCGCAGGGCCCCTGTTTCCTTATCTGGAAATAATGAGGTGGGACTAGAGGGTCTCCACATCCTTTCTGGCGCCACTCCTATGATCCTGGCTCACCTGGCTCATAAAGGTTCACATAACCAAAATCAGATCATGAGATTTGGAAATGAGGGTTATCAACAGTATCTTGGACAAATGGTCATCCAGGCTTCAGTTAAATACTTCAAGCGATGAAAAATCAGCCCTGTGAGATGGGCTGGTCCATTGGAAATCTCTAAGTGCCACTAACAAAATCAATCTTCCTCCCTAGAATTTCTATCCACCATTCCTACTTGTAACTTCTGAAACAAAGTCAAATCCCTCTTCCCCACGATGCCCTTCAAATACGTAAGGACCTATTTCCCCTTTAGGATCCTCTTCTCTGGCCTAAACATCTTGCTTCCTGATCTATTAGTTACACTACTGTTCTGGACCCCTCCCCATTCTGATCACCCTCCCATAGATTGTCTCCAGTGTATCCCTGCTCGCCATAAAGTATGGCTCCTATGACTGTACTCAACACATTAGAAGGAATCTTGCAAGCAGAATTCAGTGGGACCCTTACCTTTTTTTATTTGGATCTCATAATTCTCTTAATGCAACTAGTAGTAGCTGCTCAAAAATCTAATGCAACCACAACACTCAGGTGTTTTTCATATACGTGACAAAAAATCCTGCCAACCTTGGGGGCTAGAGTTCTCACCCTCTTCCTCTGGGTTCAGAGATCAGGTTCTTTCTTTCTCTCTGGTTCTTTATGATCCTATGCCAAAGCTCTGGGGAAATTGAAGCTTAGATTTGGCTCTTGTCCAGAGTCTCTCCCAAAAGGAAGTAGAAAAGTACTCAATATACAAAGCAGATCAGGAATAGAATTGCTAGACTCATAAGCACACAATGACAAAGACCAGAGACATGAATGGAACCAGAATTCCTATTACATTCTCCCCATAATTAATATTTGCTGTCTTCAGCAAATCAGGTGGGGTATATCTGGTACTTGTTCATATCCCCAGTGCTGGAAATTTCTCTGGAAACTTGGAGTACATCACAAGCACTGTCTTTGTGACTGTCTTCCTCAGTGCCTTAATGTCTTACCAAAGTTGAAGTGGTACGGTCTTAGTGGCTTCCTAAACACCATGTAAATAATCCATCAATTCATTCACCACATTCTTAAATTAAAACAATCCAACAATTGACAAATTGTGTGTGTGTGTGTGTGTGTGTGTGTGTGGTCCTAGGCCTAGCATAGCCAGAAATCATAATCACTCACAAACGCATTTAGGCAAACTTAACAAAAAAAGACACTTTACAAAGTTCTCATCTGTTATCATCTGCTCACTCCTAGCCTGCAACAGTCCAGCAACTATGAAAAAAGAATTGAAATTGAACAATTAACAATAGTGAAAAACAGAGAAAAGGGAAAAAAACTCCTCTCTCAAAACAAAAGTCTTATCCAAAAAAATCCCCAAAACTCTGAGCACATGGATCACACCCAACACAGACTAGGAAGCCAGGGTCACCTGGAAGTCACCTCCTCACCAGATCCACAATCCTCCATCTTGTCAACAAGGATATTATAAAATGCCAAACATTTTCCCCTCAGAACACAGACACACAGTGTACTTTCCTGATCCCTATCAGGTGGAAGTAACTGCTCCTTCCTCTGCTATTGCAAATCTCTTCTACTGTGCTTATAACCCGGTTGTCCACTAGGTCTCCTCTCCTCTAACAGACAGACCAGGTTCCTTGGGGAGGATTGCCTGCGTAATAACAGTCATGACCACCAACGTTTGGCCCTTGCTGGGGCCTTAGGTCCTGGAATCAATTGGAGCTATCTTGTTTTTCATTTCCTCTAGGGATATTCAATCCTCTCTATAAGTATCAAGCTCCCAAAAAACATGTGAAGTAGAGTAAATTTTCCAAGGAACATTAAAAAAGATAACAGAGACTCTAATGTCCTGGAGACTCCAGGTTAGCCAGGAAATAGAGCCTTTTCTCTCTTCACTCCCTGACAGGGTCAGTCTTTATGATTATATAAACCAGCAATAACAGCAGGAGAAGTCTCAATAGTAAGAATGAGGTGGGATATTAATTAACGGGAGACAATATCCTCCGTGACTTGCCACTGAGGGGCCTCCTGCAGGAGTCCTACTCACTCCCCTGCTCTGGCATTTGCACACCCAGTGAGCAGGCATTTCTCACCTCCTGCCCCTGCAGCTCTGTGGAGAAGCACCAGATCACGATGGCTTCCACAACTCCTACTAGGGCCCAGAAACCCTTGCCATCTTATCTGAAGCAGCGCACTGGCCAGACCACTGTGTATTCCAAATCTCTATGATGTTATTATGAAATCAATAATGAACCAATAAGCATTTATTTACCATGCACCTACCATGTACTAGGCACCAAGGTGGCATGTTGGAGACACAAATTCACAAGCCAAATAGTCCCTATCCTCGAAGAGGGACTGCACATGACGGAGCAAGGGAATACAATGTGTTAACAGTTAAGTAAACACAGGAGATATTTGAAATGAAAACTGTGATGGAGGAGGGAATGTGCAAATAAGTAAGGGAATCAGAAGCTCCACCCATCATCAAGGAGACCCTCTTTGGCCACCTGCCATATGCTTTGGGACCACAGCTCTACGAGCAAGGGCGCCTTGGCCCCCCCTTCATAACCAGCTCAGTCATAACTCGCCTCCCTCCCCCAACATCCACTACAGACTCTGGTAATCTATGCTGTATAACAGTTATCTGCGTGTCTCTAATTTCCTTTCCTAGACTTAATACTCCATGAACGGAGGCACTACATCTAATTATCTTTACTGATAAACACTTTACACAGAGTAGGTATCCAAAAAATAGATCCTGAATGACTAAATCAAAGTCTATGGCAAAATTAGCTTGTAGCTATTTTGCATATATTTCTATGTGAACATGTGGTCTTCCAGAAAGAATGAAAGTACCTGCCTGTAGGGCAGAGCTTTCACTGCTACAGTCTTTGTGTCCCTAGCAGAATGCTGAAATATACCAGATGGACTGTCAGTTACGAAGGAAAAATAGATTAGACCAGATTAGGCCAATTAGACCAGAATGGAAAGGATGTGAAGGAGCAGATATGGAAATCGGCTGGGAAGGTAGTTAGAAGAACTCTAGATAGGGGGTAGGTTTTATCTTTTTTTTTAATCTTTTAAAAAAAATTTTTTTACATTCTTTTTAAATTTCAAGTTCCAAATTCTCTCCCTCCCTCCCACCCACTGAGAGGCAAGAAAGATGATATCAATTACACATGTGAAATCATGCAAAACATTTCTATATTAGCCATATTCCAAAAAAAAAAAGCAAGAAAAATAAAGTTTAAAAAATTATACTTCAATTTGCACTCAGAGTTCATCAGTTTTCTCTGTAATGGTAGAGAAGCATTTTTTCTTCATGAGTCCTTTGGAATTGTCTTGGGTCACTGCAGTCAAGCCTTTCACAGCTGTTCATCATTACAACATTGCGGTTGCCGTGCACAGTGATCTCCCATTTCTCACTTCATGGTGCATCAGTACAAATAGGTCTTACCGTGCCACCCCCCTCATCATTTCTTACAACACAACAGGATTTCATCACAATTATACACCACAACTTGTTCACTTATTCCCCAATTGATGAGCGCCCTCTCAATCTCCAATTCTTTGCCACCACAACAAGAGGTGCTATAAAGATTTTTGTACATACAGTTTCTTTTCCTTTTATTTTTTGGGATACAGCCCTAGTAGTGGAACAGCCTTTCGGGCTTAGTTCCAAATTGTTCTCCAGAATGGTTGGACCAGTTCACTACTCCACTAACAATTCATTAATGAATCTATTTTCACTCATGCCCTCTAGCATTTGTCATTTCTGATAAGTAGGTGACACCTCAAAGTTGTCTCAATGTCTTTCTCTACTCCATAGTGATTTAGGGCACTTTTTCATATGATCACAGATAGCTTTGGTTTCTTCTTCTGAAAACTGTCTGTTTATATCCTTTAACTGCTTATCAGTCGGGGAACGGATCTTATTTTCATAAATTAGACTCAGTTCTATATTCAGGATATATTTGAGAAATGAGGCCTTCATCAGAGAAATTTGCGGTAATTTTTCTCTACATTACTTCACTGTCTATGGTGCCCTTTCAGCAAAGTGTAATTTACCTGATTCTTCCTTTTAGTGAGACATTTCTTCACTTTTGTCAGAGATCATGATCGCCACCCCTGCCTTTTCCACTTCGGCTGAAACATATTACATTATGTTCCAGCTCTTCGTTTTAACTCTGTGTGTGTCTTTATATCTCAAGTGTGTCTCTTGACCCATAGAAACAACATATCACATGGTTTCTAATCCATTCTGCAGTCTGCTTCCATTTTATGAGTGAGCTCATCCCACTCAATTCACCGTTATGACTGCTTACTGTGTATTTCCCTCAATCCTATTTTCTTTGGTCTCTTCTTCACTCTCTTTTTTTATACTGTCCCTCCTCAAGTATATTTTACTTCTAATCACTGCCTCCCTTAAACCCTCCCTTTTATCATCTCCCTTTCTTTCATCCCCTTCCCTCCTATTTCCTTACTGGGTAAGACAGACCTCTGTATCCAGCTGACTGTGCATATATATATTCTTCTTTCTTTGAACCAATTCCAATGAGAATAAGGTTCAAGCATTACCTGCCGCCCCCAACCCCATTTTTCCCTCCATTATAACAGCTCTTCCTTGCATCCCTCTTTCTCAGACCTTCCTTTTTTTTTTAGAGATCATTCCAACATAATCAATCTACATCCATGCCCTCTATCTATGTAAATTCCTTTTAGTTGCCCTAATAATGATAATATTCTTGGGAGTTACATGTATCAGCTTCCCCTATAGGAACGTAAACAGTTTCACTTTATTGAGACCCTTATGATTACTCTTTCACATTTACCTCTTTATGCTCCTCTTGAGTTTTCAGTTTGAGTGTCAAATTTTCTATTGAGCTCCAGTCTTTTCATCAGGAATCCTTGGAAGTCCTCTATTTCACCAAATTTCCATTTCTTCCCCTAAAGGATTACACTCAGTTTTGCTGTATTTGTTATTCTTATTTATAAATCCTAGCTCCTTTGCCTCCTGGAATATCATATTCCAAGTCTTCTTCTCCTTTAACACAGAAACTGCTAAATCATGTGTGATCTTGACTGTAGGTCCACAATATCTGAATTGTTTGTTCTGGCTGCTTTGAAGCATTTTCCTCCTTGACATGGGAGCTCTGGAATCTGGCTATAATCTTCTTCATCTGGGGATCTCTTTCAGGAGGTGATTAGTGAATTCCTTCGATTTCTATTTTTACCCTCTGTATCTAAGATATCAGAGCAGTTTTCCTGAATTTCTTGAAATATGATGTCTTTTTTTAATCATGGCTTTCAGGTAGTCCAATAATTCTTGAATTATCTCTTCTCAATTTATTTTCTAGGTCAGTTGTTTTTCCTATGAGATATTTCACTTTTTCTTCTATTTTTCATTCTTTTGACTTTGTTTCATTGTTTCTTGAGGTCTCATGGAGTCATCAGCTTCCACTTGCCCAATTTTAATTTTTAAGGAATTATTTTCTTCAATGAGCTTTTGTGCCTCTTTTTTCCATTTGGCCTCTTCTGCTTTTAAAGGAGTTCTTTTCATCAGTGAATTTTTGTGCCTCTCTTACCATTAGGCAAATTCTGGTTTTTAAGGTGTTATTTTCTTCAGTATTTTTTGTACCTCTTTTACTAAGCTGTTAATTCTTTTTTCACGATTTTCTTGCATCACTCTCATTCTTTTCCAAATTTTTCCTCTATCACTCACTCCTAACTCTTTCTTTAAATCTTCCAGGAATTCTTGTTGGGCTTGGATCCAGTTAGCATTTTTTGAGGCTTTGTTGTCTTTTGAGTTTGTCTCCTCTGACACTGTAGTAGCTTTTTATACTCTAATTTTTTTTGCTGTTGTTTTCTCATTCTTTTAGCCTATTTCTTCACTTTGAAATTTATTTTAAGTTGGGCTCTGCTTACCTGGTGGGTGGGGAGACACCATTCCAAGCATCAGACTGTTTTGGGCTATTTTCAGAGCTGGTCCTGGATGTCTGCAAGTTTTTAGTTCTTCCATGGTGGTGTGATCCTGGGAGAGGTATGGACACCGTTCTCCTAGTCTACGTTCTGGTCTTTATGCAAGAAGGGTCCCTGGTCTCCTGCAGCTACAAACACTAGCACTCTCTTTGGCTTAGAATTATTACCAGGGTCCTTCCTCCCTTGTAAGCAATAACAAGCACTCCCCTCCGCCCTGGAACTGTGACCCAGCACTGCATGTAGGCAATAGAGTTGCCAATCAGTGCCAGCTGTACCCAATGCCAGCAAAGGGTCTCCTGCAATCTCTTTCTGACCAGCTGTCTGATCCCCTTGCCATCTCTGGGTTGAGAGCTCGCAAAGCTGCTGCTGCTGCTGCCTCAGTCCTGTTGTTGCCACCATATGTGTGAGCTCCAGACTGGTTTCTACCCCAGTGTCATGGATTTCTCCTGGCAATCTCAAATTTTCTTCATCCAGAAAAATGTCTCACTCTGACTTTTTGTTGGGTTCTGTCTCTCTAAAATCTGATTTGAAGTATTATTTCAAAGTTGTTTGGAGGAGAATGTTGGGAAAGTTTGGCTGGGTTGCTCTAATCTGCCATCTTGGCGCTAGCCCCTAGGGGACAGGTTTTGAATGTCAGACTAAAGATTTTAAAATTCACCACAGAGATACCAGGGAACCACTAACTACTTTTGTTGGTTTTTTTTTAAACTTTTATTTATTTTAGTTTGCATCATTCATTTCCACGAGATTTTGAGTTTACAAATTTTCTCCCTATCTTACCCCTACCCACCACCCCCAAACAGCCATCCCATTGTATAACCCCTCCCCCAATCTATTCTCTCCTATGTCCTCCCCCATCACCCCTCTGACTTTCCGGTAGGGCAGGATGGATCTCCCTACCACAGTACCTGTGTATTTTAAGTTCCAGTTGGATGTAGTTAATAATTATTATTATTATTATTATTGTATATATATATATGTATATACACACACATATAAATATACACACACACACACACACACACACACACACACATACACATATATTTTTAACATTTGATTATAGAACTTTAAATTCTAGATTCTTTCTCTTCCTCCCTCGTCACCCACCCCCACCGGAAGGACAAGCAATCAAATACAGGCTGAACATGTGTAATTACGCAGAACCTCTCTACATTGGGCATATTGTGAGAGAGTGATTACATGT
>CM053580.1:580655595-580676982 GCA_028627135.1 Pseudochirops cupreus
ATGAGAAGGTAAACACGGAAAAGAATTCATAAGGAACTTATCAAAGTTGAACTATTTACATGCCAACATGGAAAAATGATAATTATAACTTATGAAACTTTTCTCAGTATGAAGATAGTTGAAGGGAATATAAATATATATATATAAATATATATATATTATATATATATTTATATATGGATACATACACATATGTCTATATAGGAGGGTATATATGCATAGGAATACATATGTGAGTGTGTGTATATATGTGTACATAGACAGAGGGTGCAGGATCAATTGAATAGGATGGGATAATATTTTAAAAGGTGAAATTGAGAAGTGGGAGAAGAATAGTATGAGAGGAGACAGGCAGAGAACGGGGTTAATCCTCTCATATAGAAGAGGTAGGGGATAATTGTTACAATGGAGGGGAAGAACAGAAAGGCAAAAGGGAATGGGTCAACCTTGCTCTCATTGAAGTTGGCTTAAGGAAGGAATGACACACACTCTAAATTGGGTATCTTGGCCTACAGGAGAGTAAGGGGGAAGGGGATGAGAGGTGGGAGGATAGAGGAGGGCAGGTTGGGGGGGAGGGTTGTTAAAAGCACACACTTCTGTAAAGGGACAGGGACAAAGCAGAGAATAGAACTAGTGGGGGGTGGAATAGGTAGGAGGGAAATATACAGGCACCGACCAAGGTAAGGAGATCCATCTTGCCCTACTGGAAAGTCAGAGGAGTGACGGGGGAGGATATAGGAGACAGCTGATTGTGGGAGGGGGTATACAGTGGGATCGCTGTTTTGGGATGGTGGGCAGGGGAAAGACGGGGAGTAAATTTGTAAATCAAAATCTCATGGAAATGAATGATGTAAACTAAAAATAAACAAAAGTTTTAAAAAAAGTTACATAGGATTACAAAGGAAACCAAACCAATCACACTGAAGGTTACCAAAATATGTTTTAATCAGACTCCAGTGGATGAAATCTGCTGATTACACTAAACTAGGAGAAGACATTAATCCAAGGGATGGTGTGACTTCAGAAAGAACTCAATAGGTTAGACTGTATAAAACATTTCAGACAAAATGTAAGAGGGACAGACGCAAACTCTTAGAGTCAGGGCTGAAGAGCAGCTTGACAAGGAAATGCTGCTAGAAAGCAGTTTAATCAACATGTGACCAACAAGCATTTATTAAGCACCTGCTGTGTGTCGGGCGAGAGTATGCAGTCAAAGGGAAACATTTTCTGCCTCAAGGAGCACACAGGAATACATCCTGACTCTGGACAAGGTGAACGCGAGGTACTTTGGGGAAGGAAGACATTCGTAACCTGGAATCAGCTGAGAACTGATGGTGAAGGGGCACTTGAGCTGAGGCTTGAAAGACAATAGGAATTCCAAGAGCTGAAGGTGAGAAACACATTCTAGAATGTTTTTGCTTTTTTTTTTTGGACAGAGGAAGGTAGGGAAATTGGGGTCAAGTGACTTGCCCAAGGTCACATAGCGTGTGTGTGTGTGTGTGTGTGTGTGTGTGTGTGTGTGTGTGTGTGTGTGTGTGAAGAGTCTCCGGATTTGAACTCAGGTACTCCTGACTCCAGGGCCAGTGCTCTATTTACTGCGCCACCTAGCCACCCCCTGGAAGGCGGATTTTAAAGAAAGTCCGTGAGGAAAGAGATGGGGATAAGAAAAGAGCATTTCAGCCAGAAGGAACAGAGTCGGGAGATGGGGAGCCTCACGCCCAGAAAAACCAGGAGGCTGGCATCACTGCATCTCAGAGGAGAAATGTGTAAGAACCCAAAACAGAAAGAAAAGGGTTTGATGATAAAGGGCTTTGAACCCTATGCAGATGATTATAGATTTGATTCTGGAGGTGAAAAGGAGCCCATGGAGTTTACTGAATAAAGGAGTGATGTGGTCAGACCTGCATTTTAGCAAGGTCAATTTGACTGCTGAATGAAGGACAGTTCGGAGTGGGAAGAGACTGGAGGCAGGCAAACCAAATGGCAGCTAGAGGTATGTATAGTGCAGGTATGAGGTGATGAGAGGCTGCAGCAGGGTGGAGGCAGGGTCAGAGCAGAGAAAGAGGCATGTTCAGATGCTGGTAAGATGACAATGAGGTGTCCAGATGATATCTAAGTCTCCTATATGGCAGACTGGAAGAATGGTGATGTCAACAATAATAATAAGAAAGGTGGGATGGGGAGAGGACTTCGAGAGAAAAATACCTGGTTCGGTTTTGGATATCCTGAGTTTATGATGTCTGTGAGACATCCCGTTTGGGACGTCCAAGAGACATTTGGAGATATGAGAGTGGAGGTCAGGAGAGAAGTTAGGGCTGCATAAATAGATGAGGGAATTATCAGCACAGAGATTGTAACTGAATCCAAGCAATGACATCACCAAGCAATACTGGGGAGAAGAGAAGATGGTCAAGAACAGAGCCTTTCTTAGACACCAAGAGTTAGTGGGCATGACCTGGATGACAAGCTATTAAAGGACACTAAAAGGAGATGGTTGACAAGAAGTAAAAAGAATAATTTTGATTACATAAAATTAAAAGGGTTTTGCACAAACAAAATCAATGCAGCCAAAACAGCAAGAAAACAGGAAACTGGAGAATAAGTTTTATAGCAAGTTTCTCTGACAAAGGCCTCATTTCTCAAATATATAGGGAACTGAGCCAAATTTATAAAAATAAGAGTCATTCCTCAGTTGACAAATGATCAAATGGCATGAACAGGCAATTTTCAGAAGAAGAAATCAAAGCTATCATGTGAAAAACTGCTCTAAATTATTACTGATTAGAGAAATACAAATCAAAAACAACTCTGAGGTACCATCTCACATCTATCAGATTGGTTAGTATGACAGAAAAGGAAAATGTCAAATGCTAGAGGGGATGTGGGAAAATAGAGACACTAATGAGTGGTTGGTTGAGTTGTAAACGGTCCAACCAAATCTGGAGAAGAATTTGGAACAAGGCACAAAGGGCTGTAAAACTGTATACATACCCTTTGACCCAGGATTACTACTACTAGGTCTGTATCACAAAGAGATCAAAAGAAAAGGAAAAGAACCTATATGTACAAAAATATTTAGAGCAATTCTTTTTGTGGTGGCAAAGAAATGGAAATTGAGGAGATGCCCATTGACTGGAGAATGACTTGAACAAGTTGTGGTATATCAAGTGGTTCTCAACCTTCCTAATGATGCGACCCTTTAATACTTGTATGTGGGCATATCTGCATGTGGGCAGACCCACCTGGAGACGGATAGAGGAGGGTATCTCAGTTCCTAAGACCATCAGAAACTTGTGTTTTCCGATGGTCTTGGGCAACCCCTGTGAAAGGGTCGTTCGACCCCCAAAGGCGTCACAACCCACAGGTTGAGAACCACTGTGGTATATGATTGTAATGGAATACTATTGTGCTATAAAAAATGACAAGCAGGATGGTTTCAGACAAACCTGGGAAGACCATATGAACTGATGCAAAGTAAAGTGAACAGAACCAGAATA
Organism: Pseudochirops cupreus; assembly: GCA_028627135.1. Taxonomy (NCBI): domain Eukaryota; kingdom Metazoa; phylum Chordata; class Mammalia; order Diprotodontia; family Pseudocheiridae; genus Pseudochirops; species Pseudochirops cupreus. Next base: position 580,659,093 of record CM053580.1, read on the forward strand.
GCATTATACACAGTAATAGCAATACTGTGACAATGATCAACTGAGAAAGACTTTAACTCCTTTCATCAATACAATGACCCAAGACAACTCCAAAGGACCCATGATGAAAAATGCTGTCTACCTCCAGAAAGCGAACTGATGAATTCTGAATGGAAACTGAAACATACTTTTTCACTTCCTTTATTTTCCTTGCTTTTTTTTTCAACATGGCTAATATGGAAATGTTTTGCATGACTTCACATGTATAATTGATATCATATTGTTTGCCTTCTCAAAGGGTGGAGGAGGGGCTAGAGAGGAGAGAATTTGGAGCTCAAAATGCAAAAAAAGAATGTTGAAAATAAATAAATAAATGGGGGTAGTGTGGTTAAAGAAGTGGGAAGAGAACCAAGAGAAGCTACTGTCACAAAAACTTAGTATCAAATAGAAGAGAGTGACTGACAGGCTGCAGAGGGGTCAAGAAGGATGAGAACTAGGAGTGGGGGGAAGGATATTAGACTTGGAAATTTTGAAAATCTTTGGATAACTCTGGAGAGAATAGTTTCCATTGAATGGTGAGGTGAGAAGCCAGACTACAGAGAGTTAGGAGAGTGAGAAGAAATGAAGTGGAAACACCCTCCGCACTCCCCCCATTCCCCACCCATTGATGGTCTTCGAGGAGGTTAGCTGGGAAGTGGAGGATCAATAGGGGACAATACACAACTAGTGGGGAAGAACAAATCAGATGAGGGTTTTCTGAGGATGGGTGAGACATGGCCATGTCTGTAAGTAGCAGGGGAGTCAGCAGGAAAGCTGAAGGATCTGGAGATTAGGGAGAGGCACTAGGGCCTGAATGAGTGGTGGCTGTGAGTGGAGCAGAGGCCACAGGAAAGGGATGCAGAGATGGAAAAAGAGAGGAGGTGGCAGGTGAATGACCATGGGGGATGAATGATAGTGCAAGGAGAGGATGATAATTATCATAGCACTTACACAGACCTTTAAGGTTTACAAAGCAGTTCATGAACATTATCTCATCTGATCTGCACAATAACCCTGGAAGGAAGGTGCTATTATTAATTCTATTCTACAAATGAGGAAACGAAGGCAAATAGGTTTAAGTGACTTGCCCAGGGTCACTCAGCTAGTAAGCATCTGAGGCTAGATTTAAACTCAGGTCTTCCTGACTCTCAGCCCAGTGTTCTGTCCACCGCACCACCTAGCTTCTAGATGATTCCAAAACTGTAAACCCAGGGGACTAGAAAGATGGTCATATTCTTGACAGCAATAAGGAAGGTGGAGTATGAGTGGGTTTGGGGAAAAGCCAGTGAATTCTGTTTTATGCATATTGAGTTTAAGATGTCTGTGGGCCATCCAGTCTGAGATCTCCAATAAGTAACTGGTGATGTACACGCACGAGAAAGGTTGAGGTTGTATTGTCATGGTGGTTGTTGTTTGTCCTTAGCCCTCCAAGAGGACCACAAGGTGAAGATGATGTCATGACATGCAAGTGAACTGGATTTAAGTGAGGCAGGGCTGTGCAAAGATGCCAGCCTCACTTTCTCCTCTGGGAGCAGTCTGGCTCCGGTAGCCAGATATGGATCCAGATGACTGGAGATGGCCCCCAACTGGGGTGGTATACACAGATCCAGGAGTCACCTGCATAGAGATGGTCAGGAAACAAATGGGAAATGATGAGATCACTGAGTGACAGCCTAGAGAGAAGAGAAGAGGACCCAGGCCCAACAGGACTGTTCTCTGTCCCACTGTAGAGAGGACACCCACAGTGAGGGGACATGTCATAGATGATGATCCAGCTACAGACAGAGAAGGAGCCATCCCTCAGGTAGGGAGAGAACTGCAGAGAGAACATCTGCAAAGCCCCAAGTAGGAGAGGGGGGTTGACAGAGGCACACACTCACAAAGGCTGCAGCCCTGAACAGGACCAGAGCATTGCCTTTAAGTGTCTGCAGAGTTGTCACCAAGAGCCAGCACCATCCTGTTGGGCCCTGGAGGAAACTTTCATCGAGCTGTCATCAGACAGCAGTGGCTGAGGGGGTTGGAGGCTCCCCCACACTGGGGGTTCTCACACCAAGGCTGTGCAGCCACTTCTCCGTCCCAGTGGTAGAGAGGATTCTTTTGCAGGGAATGGCAGCCTCCATGACCCGTGGTCTCTAAGCCCCCTCCAGCCTCTGAAAGCTAAGATCTTGAGAGGGTATGATTCATTTGCATCTTGCACCACCTTCAGATGGTTTGCAGAAAAGATGAGGTTCACTTCCTTTCCTAAGAAAAAAGCAAGGACCTTAAATGTGAGGAACCCCAAGCTGAGTCAGCCCCCAGGTGGCTGCTAACACGAATTCAGAAGCAGCTGATTCAAGCCTGTTGTAGATCCAACTCACCAGGCACAGGATGGCACAGTCAGGGCTTCCAGGAGATTTCTGTGACGGAAGGCCTGGCACACAGTAGGCATCTAATAACCGCTCCCCGGAGTATTTTAAATTGACTCCTTTTGCTCTTCTCCACTCCCTTTACCTCTTTCCCACAAGCAGCAGCCTTAGTTTTCAGTAATTTGGGGATCTCCTGCTTATTCTGTTCTCTCCTTTTCCCAAACCTTTTCTCTCTCATATCTCAACTCTTCCACCAAGCAGGTACAAGTTTCCACTGGTGTGCTTCAGAAGATGCTAGGCATAAATGCTGACGCAGCGTCCCGACAGAAGATGCTTCCCATTAGTTATTCACCACCTGCCCAAACGGTCACGGCCGCTGGTACTGGAAGAAACACCCATGTGCTAATCTTCATACTAGCCAAGCTCTCTAACACGGGTGAAAGGCAGAAAATGTGAAAGAGAACGAAAATGGAAATCTAGATTCATCCTTTACAGACTCATCCTCCTGAGTTCAAATCCAGCCTCAGACACTTGCTAGCTGTGCGACCCTGGCAAAATTACTTCCTTTCGTTTGCCTCAGTTCCCCCATCTGTCAAATGAGCTGGAGAAGGAAACAACAAGCCACTCCAGTGTCTCTGCCAAGAAAGCCCTAAGTGGTTCACGAAGAGTCAGGCATGACTGAAATGACTGAACAACAACAGGGCTTTTTTCAGGAGACCCCATCGCTGGTGACCGACCCCCAGACTTGTCCCTGCCACTTGGGGTGCTGCCGGGTGTTGGGCCTGCACCGGGATCAGCAGTGTCTCAGGGAGGGGCAGGGTGAGAGCTACTAGGGATCATCTCTGGAAAAGAACGCAGGCTCTAAGAGGCAGAACTGCTGTCCTAATTGACACTAGCCCCTCGCTGGAGTGTGACACACCAAGGTGTAACTCAATGCTCATTGAACTGAATTGGGGAAATGCGCAAAATTAACCCAACATAAGACACCAGGGGAAAGTTTTTAAGATCTCCATATAGGTATGATCCTACAATGCCATATAAAAGGAAAGGATGCTAAATCTTACATAATCTATACAAATTATTTCTCCTGAGTTTATTGCTTTAAGATTACCAAAAATGCATGTGATTCTTCATTAAAATTGAAGATCAGCATTACCTAAAGAGGCTACTGTGTAGGCGTGATTACCTGTTATTTCTATGACTGCTAGCATTTGAAAAGGAGATGCCTACATTGAAAAATATGCAATTCACCAACAAGAATCTTTAAAATACAGCACTTTAGATCCCCAAAAAGTGCTTATTATTAAAGCTTTAGAACAATGCTATCTCTCTGTATGAGTGCTCATTTATACAGAGAGATGTAAAAACTAATATGGTATGCAAACAACTGTGAGTTTAGGAACTCAAAGGATTTGGGGCTACAAAAGATCTTCCAGATCATTGCACAGATGAGGAAACTGAAGCTGAGAAGTGAATGACTTCTCCAAGGTCACAATGCAGGCAGAAGTAGCAAAGCCTGAATTCAAACCCAAATCCAATGCTCTTCTCACTACCCAGGCGTAGGTAGGGGCCCCTTAGTGAAGCTTCTTCCACCCAATGCTCTCGAAGCAGCAGCAGCAGCAGCGGCAGCAACGGTGGCAGCAGCAGCATGCCTTTCTGCTCCATTCCCCGGTCCATTTCACTTACTGCCTCTTTCTGCCATCCACCACTCTCCTACATTCACTATTACTACCTCCTGAACCCACCACCCAGTTTCCTCTAAACATCTCTGATCTCGTATAGCAGTGGTTCTCAACCTTCCTAATGCCGTGACCTTTTAATACAGTTCCTCATATTGTGGTGACCCCCAATCATAAAATTATTTTCGTTGCTACTTCATAACTGTAATTTTGCTGCCATTATGAATTGTAATGTAAATATCTGATATGCAGGATGTCTTTTCATTGTTACACACTGAACATAACCCACAGGTTGAGAACCACTGTCCTAAACAAAGAGGAAAGAGAACACTCTCCCCCTCTCGACAGTACAGAGATGCCGTTATTTTTGTGGGTGAAAATGGGCCTCAAGAGAGATATCTGGCAGGTCACCACTGATAAGTTTCATTAAAGTCTCTGAGTGGAGGCCTCTCCTCTTACTTTACTGAGGAAACTGAGGCCAGAAGGCACCAGTTCCCTCTCAACCAAACTTTGCATCTCAAACTCTTTGGCATTACTGCTCCCTCTCCTTTCCCCCAGCATCTGACCAAGAGCTGACCCTTCTGCTTGCCATGGCCACCCCCACCCCCCATATGTGCACTAAGAGGAACACAAGGTCAGAGATTCAATGTTGCAAGAGATCTGCCCTCAAGTCTAACCCCTTCATTTTACAGATGAAGAAACTGAGGTGCAATGGTAAATGACTTTCCCAGGGTCACAGAGCCAATAAATGTCCAAGGAAGGACTTACCCTCAGGAACTGCTGGATCCACAACTCTTCTGGTCTTCTAGCCAATCACCTTCCTCAGTTCTTCTGCCTCTCCACATCCACTAGCTCCTTGCCCACTACCTTCAAATACACCCGACTCCCTCATTCTTAAAAAAACCTCCACTGGATCCTACAGCCTCCTGCAGATGTCATTCCATATCTCTCCTACATTTCCGAGGCAAACACCTTGAAAAAGCTGCCACTCCTCCCACTCACTCCTCAACTCTTCACCTTCTGGCTTCTTACCTCATCATTCCACTGAAAGTTCCCTCTCCAAAGTTAACAAGGGTCTCAATTAAGGGATGGTCTTCTCAGTCCTCACCCTTCTGGGCTGCACTGGACACTGCTGACTCCCCTCTCCTCCAGGATACTCTCTCCTCTCTGGATTTTCATGATCATAATTCTCTCCTGATTCTACTCCGACCTGTCTGACCTTTCCTTCTATCTCTTTTGCTGGATCATCATCCATATTACATCCCCTAAGTGTGGGTGCCCCTCAAGGTTCTGTCCTGGACCCTCTTCTCTTTGGGTAACTTCATCAGCTCCCATGAATTCAACTATAATCTCTATATGTGTGTAATATAGATCAATAATGTATAAATATATGTATATATGTGCACATATACATACACAGAAATATGTCATATATTTGAGTATGCATATATATTTTTATATCTAGTATTAATCTTTCAAACTTTTCAGTTAATCTTTTAAGCATCAGTCCCACATCAACAACTGCCTATTGAATATTTCAAACTAGATGTCTTAGACATAGATCAAATTCAATGTGACTAAAACTGAACTTACTATCTTTCCCTTAAAATCCTCCCCTTCTTCCAAAATTCCCAACTTCTGTCGAAGGCTCTACCATCCTTCCGACTGCCCAGCTTCATATCTCACTTACCCTCACCCCACATATATAATCAGTTAGCAAATCTATTTTCATAACATCTCTTGCAGTTGACCTCTCTTCCCCCTCACATAACTGGGCCCTCCTTCATCACCTCTCCCTTGGAGAACTTGCCCATCCTCCCAAGTATCTCTCTCCCCTCTCCAGTCCATCCCACAAGCTGCTACCAAAGTAAATTTCCCTGGGAGTAGATTTGACCAGGCCATTCCTCTACTCAGCCCACTCAAGGGCTTTCCTATCATCCCCAGGATAAAAGAAAACTTCCCTTCTTTCATTGTTAAAAGCTTCCACAACCTGGCCCTGATGCAGCTTTCCAGTCTCACTGGACATTACTCCCCATCCTGCAGTCTACACTCCAGTCAAATTGACTGTCTCTCTGTTGCTCACAGGACACTCCACCTCCAGTCTCTGTTCTTTCCAACGACCATTCCCCCATGCCAGGAATGCTCCCCCTCCTCACATTCACCCCACTGATTCCCCCTCTTCCCTTAAGATGCAGCTCAACCACTAGCTTCTGAATGAAACCTTTCCTGAATCCCACCCTCCTCCCATTGCTAATATCCTCCTTAACAAACAACCTCGTATTCAAATACTTTCTACAATTTAGAGGGAGGCAGGTAATGCAGTAGGTAGAGTGATGCACCTGGAGTTCAGAAGCCCTGAACTCCAATCTAGCCTCAGACACTCACTAGCTGTGCAACCCTGAGTAAGTCACTTAGCCTGTCTGCCTCAGTTTCCTCATCTGTAAAATGGAGATAATAGTAGCACCTACTGTCCAGGACCATTGTGAGAATCAAATGAGGTGTTTGTAAAGGGCTTTGAGAACTGTAAGGTGCTACAAAAATGTTATTTATACTCACTTTATGTTATTGTTGCATATATTTTATACATCCTTGTCATTGTCTCCATTGAAATGGAAGTTTCTGGCAAATAGGGATGGCTCAGTGCCTGGAGCATAGTAGGTGCTTCATAAATGTTGGGTGGGTTGGATCCCCCATTCTTGGAACGATGCCTGGTACACTGTAGGAGCTTAATAAATACTTGGTGATTGCCTGCTAAAACAAATAATTCTTTCCAGTGCAAATATTTCCTTTAGCTAATTATTAATAAGCATTTGATGTACTTACACTGACTGCTTTTAGAGCATCATACTCACTACCGTATTGCTGCCTTTTTTCTTCTAGGGGAAAATCACAGCTCTAATGATAAGTCTTTTAACCAAAGAGAAATTATTTAGCTTAAATTCATATGCAACTGCCATAGGCTTTTTCCTAATCAAATTCAAATCAAATAAGATTTTAATAAATAAATCAAATGAGAAATTAAAAGATCTGGGGGGGAGAGGTTCAAAGAATCCCAACCAATAGAATATTTTCATGAAATACATTGAGCTGTACTGGAAAGCACTAATGGAAGAGCAGCGAACATAAATGAGAACATTGGTCCACTAAGAGACGACAACTCTGGATCAGAGCAGAATTATTTGAATACCAATTATGGATTGATTGAAGAGTGCTCTGGTGGATGGAGAGCTGGACTCAGAATCGGGAAGCCCTAGGTTCCTGCCCAGCCTCTGACCTAACCTGTATGACTCTAGGCAGGTGACCTGGCAACTCCCTAGGACGACAGACCACACTGGCAGGGTGAGTTTCTTCTCCTAGGAGCTCCTCATACTACTAAATCACTGATCCAAACTCTAACTCCCCATTAATAACTCAAATACCAGGCAGGGGCAGTTTATATTGTGGGTCAACCTAGAGATTTTTTGACAAAGGCCCCAACAAGGTCCTTTATAATTTCTAGAGAGTTCTTTCTTTTTTTTGGGTCTTCCTGTAGAAGGCATACTGATGGCACCACCAGCTGGTGTGACACCTTCCAAAATCACTGCCTCTGCTAAAGGGAACCCAACAGCAGAGGAATGTCAAAGGAAACCTCTCCCTCCTTCCAGAACCAGACTATCTCCTTGTTCCAACCCAGAGCCCAGACAGCAGCTTTATCCCTGAACCTTGGGCTGAGCCCTCCACCTTCTCTGAACCTCAGCGTCCTCACCTGAAAAGGAAGGGTGCCAGGCCTACGTCCCCTGGCTCCCAAGCTGGCTATGAAAAAAGCCCTTCAAGCAGCATGGGTACTTTTTGTGATTATTCAGAGGCAGGCATGGAGTCTACCAACAGCCACCTGGTATCTCTTCTTAAAGATCAATTCAAATGCCATCTCATCGAGCGCGGTCCGGCCTTTCCAGATTCTTACCGCAACCTGTTGAATTAGCTGCAGAACCTTTTCTCCCAGGCAAAAAATATTTTATTTGAACTGCCCAAATGAAGCCAACAATGCTTGAGATGGCCAATTATTTTACCAAATCACTTGAGCACTGACTTTGAACTAGACACAACCAAATTCCTAAACATGACATATAAATTACAAGTAATTCTGTGTAGACTGCAAATGGTTCAGAACATTTACAAATTCAGATCTCCTTTGAAAAAATATAAACATCTACCTGCCTCAAAAGAATGAGTTTCTATTGCCTAACATTTGCAAATGTTCAGTATTTTAGTCTTAAGTAATCACCAAAGTAGTCAACATCTGATGTTTTTCTAGAAAGCCCCAAAAATGAGAATCGTTAGCAGCAGTAAGATCAAAGAAATTAAAAACTGGTATGTAGAGAAGAATTACAAGGAAATGATCCATTTTCAAAAGATAGGCTTTGGGAGATTAATACAACATCAAATTCTCATGACCTCAATAAGGAGGCTCTCCCAGTATTCCATCAAAGACCCTATGTGCCTCTGTGGACCATTCTGTCCATCACTGTCAAACCTAGCCAATATCAGCACAATTCGTTTTGCTAACGGTCCTGTACTCTGACCAAATGGCTCCAATAATCGACAACAGGGGTGGGCCTTGAGGCCACATGTGGTCTCCTGAGGCTGTAGTTTCCCCATCTACAATTTTCTACATCCCTAGGCTTGGGCAAATCATCTTATCCTCTCCAAGCTTCATTCTCCTTATCTATAAACAGACAGTATAAAATCCCATTTATCTCTAAATCTTGTGATCCTAATTATCTTTTTTTAACATTAAATTTTAAAAAAACATTAAATTTTATTTGTCAATTAAGAAGCATTTGCTTCCTTTCCCTCCCACCCACCCGGATTTAAGAAAAAACAAAATCCTTGCCCTAAATATCAAATAAAACAAACTGCCATATCATTCATGTCTAAAAATGTATGTCTCATTCTGCATCTTGAATCCACCACCTCTCTGTCGGAAGGTGAATTACATGTTTCATCATTAATCTTCTGGGATCATGGTTGATTGCAGGGATCAGAGTTCTTGAGTCTTTCAAAGTTGTTGACTGTTACAATGTTGTTGTTCTTGTGTAGATTGCTCTACTTGTTCTGCTCACTTCATTTTGCATCAGTTTATACAAGTCTTCCCAAGTTTTTCTGAATCAATCCCTTTCATAGTTTCTTATGGCAAACAGTATTCCATTATATTCATATACATTCATTTTTATTCACCTGTTCCCCAGATGATGGGCCCTCCTTTAGTTCCCAGTTCTTTGCTACCACAGAAAGAGCTACTCTGACTATTTTTGTGTACATAGGTCCTTTTTCTCTTTTTTTATTTTTCTGAGAAATAGGTTTAGCAAAAATGTCTTCAAAGGTAATACAACTATCATGACTTTGGGGGTTCCAAATTGCTACCCAGAACAGTTGAGCCAATCCACAGCTCCACCAAAGGTGCATTAATATGTCTTATTTCCCAAGTCCTTCCAACACTTGCCATTTTCCTTTACTGTTATCTTTGCCAATATGATGAGGGTGAGGTGGCTGATATCTCAGAGTTTCTTTTAGATCTCATCTACTGAAAGGAATTGGCATGTTATGCATCTGACTGGACAAAGTTTCTCAGAGCTTTTTGTCACAAAACCCACTGCACATAATAAAAACTGCCCAGAGTGTAGACCCATTGAAAAGAATTCAAACCACAAAAGCCTAATTCCCATGAGGAAACTCAGTATTCTTCAAGAAACAAGTGGGATTTACATCCTTATCCACAAAAGGGTCTGAGACAGATGAAGTTAGAATCACAGGATCTCAAAACTAATCACTGCAAGGGGTCATGGAGGTCATCATCTGGTGGGATTGACTACCCCTGGGCTTCAGAATCACTCTGGGATGTATCCAGAGCTGCCAGAACTGGAACTGGGGAGGGACCTGAGAAACCATATACTCCAGAATTCTCATCTGACACCAAAGAAAACTAAAGAGATCCGAAGAGGGATTGTAGGAGTTAGAACTTCACACACACACACACACACACACACACACACACACACACACACACACACACACACACACACACTCTCACAGTGGAGAAGAAAGAAGGAAACAGACCCCAGGATTTCAAAGTGGAGACTTTGGAGATCATCCAGACCCATCTCCACATCATGGTGGATGCAGGGAACCCACAGGAAGGAATTAAAGCTGTAAGAAACCTTTAAGGTTATAGACTTAGTGTTGAAAAGGGCTGTAGAGGCTATCTAGCCCAATCTCTCCATTTTACAGATAAGGAAACTGAGGTCCAGAGAGGGACAGGGATGATGCTGAGTGACAGAACTGAGATTCAAACACAGGTCCTCTGATTCCAGATCTCACCCTCTTTCCTCTCATCAAGTCCAACTCCTCCCTTAAATGTGGAGAAAATGCAGACCAAGACAGGAAGAGACCACAGGATTGAAAGCTATAAGTGATTAAGCACCATCCAGGCTAACCCCATCACTCCACCGTAGGGGAATCTGAGCCCCAGAGGGGGACCACCGGACTTAAGAGGGAAAAGCTACTGCAGGGCTCCCCCATTTCAACCTCTGCTTCACAGAGCAGGAAATAGAACCAGAGAGAGACCTTAAAGGTCACCCAGCTCAAGAGCTATACTTTACAGTGGAAGAAACTGAGACCTAAAGAGAAACTGAGATTTAAAAACTGCGAGAGAATTTAAGAGATTCTCAAATCCAAACCCCTGACTTTACAGAGGAGGAAACACAAACACAGAGAGAAGCTACAGGATTTAAGGCTGTAAGAGACCTTAAGAGATCATTAGTCCAGCCCCATCACTTAATTTTACAGAAAGAGGAGGGAGGGAAGGAAGAAGGAAGGAACGAACGAAGGAAAAAAAGGAGGAGGGGAGGGAGGGAAGGGGGAAGGGAAGGAAGGAGGAAAGGAAGAAAGAAAGGAAGGAGGTAAAGAGGAAGGGAGAAAAAAAGGAAGAGAGGAATTAAGGAAGGGATGGAGGAAGGAAAGGGAGAAAGAAAGAAGGGAAGAAGGGAGGGAGTGAGATGTCTCGGTACTTAAATCTGCAGGAGACCTAGGAGCCCATCTGGTCCAGCCCCATCACTTCACTTTACGAAGGAGGAAGCAGACCCAGAGAAGCCTCACAGAACCTCAAGCTGGAAGGCATCATCCACTTCAGTGGAGGAAACTGTCACTCAGAGAAAGTGAGCTGCAGGAGTTAAGCTGGAAAAGCTGGGGGCTCTTGCAGTCCGCCCCTCTCCCTTCTTACTGTGGCTGTTTCGTTTTTTACTGGGTCTGTGACTTGAGGAGGGACTTCCTCTACCGAAGTAGATCGTATCGGTTCCCTCTCTGCCATTTATAATCCTGAAAAGTTTCCTGGAGCCACTGAGAGTTGAAGTGCCTCGCCTCGGCTCACAGTGTAACATATAACGCAGTATACTGCGCTCCCCGGGTGTAGACAGTACAACGCAAAGAGTGGGATTTGAACCCACTTCTCCCGGACATCAGGACCAGCCCCGCTATTCCATGCCGCCCTCCACCCTTTGCTTCATTTCGGAAAGAACGTACTAGACGGAAAGACAAAGGACCTAAAACTAAAAGCCGTCACACATCACCCACTCTTCACAAGAAGGAAAGAGAACTCTGAACTTGGTTCTGCAGGAACTGGAGACCCCATCCCGGGCACCCCTCACACTTTACAGAAGAGGAAACAGAGAGCGCACCCGGACTTGGTTGTGAAGGAGCCGGGATCCCCATCCTGCACGCCTCATCACTCTTTACTGAGGGGGGCACACCGAACGCACGCCGGAGCCCCCAGCCCGGGCATCCCCTCACACTTTGCAAAGGGGGCCCACAAAGTGTATCCCAAGCCCCCACCCCGGGCACCCCCTCACTCTTTACAGAGGGGGCACACAAAGTGTACCCCGAAGCCCCCATCTCATGCACCCCTTCACATTTCACAGAGGGGGTGCACAAAGTGTACCCCGGAGCCCCCAGTCCAGGCAACCCTTCACACTTTGCAGAGGGGGGCGCACACTGCGCACCCCAGAGCCCCCATCCCGGGCACCCCATCACTCTTTACAGAGGGGGCACACAAAGTGTACCCCGGAGCCCCCATCTCGTGCACCCCTTCACATTTCACAGAGGGGGTGCACAAAGGGTACCCCGGAGCCCCCATCCCGGGCACCCTCTCACACTTCGCAGAGGGGGCGCACCCCGAGCCCCCGGCCCCGGCACCGCCGGCACTTTGCAGGTGGCCGCCCCCCTCGGACCCGCCGCGGGCCCGGGCCGCTCTCAGGACCACACCCCCCGCTGGGCCGGCCCCCGGCGCCCTCCCGGCCCCGGCCCGGCCCGTCCCGCGCCGGAGTTTCCACAAAGAAAGTGCCCGCGGCGGCGGCGGCGGCTCCGCCAACTTACCGGGGGCGGCTCGGGCTCCCGCTTCTTGCGGCCCCGGCCCGGGGGGGCGGCCGGCGGCGGCGGCGGCGGCTCCATGGTCCCCGCGCCCGCGCCCTCCGGGGCCCGCGCCTCGTGCCCGCGCCTCGCGCCCGCGCCCGCCGGCCTCGAGATAACGGTCCCGCGGCCGCCCAGCCTAGCGAGCCCCGCGCGCCATGTTCCCGCTGTTCCGCCGGCCGCCCCCTCCCCCCGCCCCCGGCCCGGCCCGGCCCGGCGCGAGCCAGGCCGCTGTTCCCGAGGGCGGCGCCCCTCCCGCCGCGGGACCCCGCGAGCCTGGAGTCCCCGCCTCCCCTCCCCCCGCCCCAGCTCGAGCCCCGCCCCCTCGGCTCCCGGCGCTCCGCCTCCCGCCCCTCTCCCCAGCTCGAGCCCCGCCTCCTCGGCTCTCGGCCCGGGCCCCCGCCCGGGACGCTGCGAGAGAACCACGGCTACACTCAGGGAACCACGGGGTGGCCTCCCGCGGAGCAGGACCGGGTAAGGGGCCGGGGCCGGGGCCGGGGCCGGGACTGGGCGGGAGGCGGGTCCCAGGGGTCCAGCAGCCGGGCCCCCTCATTTTACAGGGAGGGAAACTGAGACCCCGGCTCGCCCTAGACTGGCTGACCGAGAGGCTACTCCCGTCCTCCAGCCGGGGGCGGCCTCAGGGTCCGTCTGTGTCAAACCTTGCCCTCCCATTTGACAGATGGGAAAACTGAGGCCCCCTGATGGCAGAAACCGAGGCGGGGGCGTGGAGAGCTTTCCAACTACGGAAAGGGGGTGAGAGTCTTGTCTGCAGAACAGCCTGGTCCGTGTCACTGGATGGAACAAGCCTGGGGAGGTCGTGGGACTTTGAATGCCGAGCAGAGCATTCTGTATTCGTTCTTGGAGGCCTTAGGTAGCCACTGCAGCTGATTGAGGGGTGAGGGATGGGAGAATGGAGGTGTGTGGAATATAACATAATCATATCTACTCTTTAGGGAAATGGAGGATGGACTGAGGGGAGGGGCCTAGAGGAAGGCAGACCCCCCAGCTGCTACGGCCATAGTCCAGGGGGTGAGGGTCTGCACCAGGGTGGGGGAAGGGCCAGAGGACAGAAAAGGGCAGGGCATGCAGCTTTGCCCTAAGAGAGGACCAAATCTAAGAGCTGATTGAATTTGCGACTGCTCCAAGGTGAGACAAGAAAGGCTGTAGGGGCTACCCACCGAGGGTAGCCAGGAGGAAGGACAGCCGGCTCAGAGACTCCGGATTCATCCAGTTCAGCCCCTCCCCAACTGACCAGCAACACAGCATAATCACACCAGGGCTTTGCCAAGCTGATCTCATTGGATGCTCACCACACCCGTGAGGGGGAAGTTCTATCATGAGCCTCACTTTACAGACAGCTAATAGGGGACTTACCCAAGGTCACACAGCTAGTAAGGGTCTGAGCATGCCCAGTGCTTTTATCCACTGTGCCATGGGGAAACGGAGATATGACATACCCACAGTCACATAACTAGCAAGTGGCAGAATCAGGATTAGAGCCCACGACTCCGGCCTTACAGTCCACATGGTAGAGTATGTCCAGGAAGTGGAAAGCATAAAATCATAGAATTTCCCAGCTTTTTCACCCATCAGGAGTCCTCACTGATTTCTCAGGTCCCTTTCTGGCTCCAAAGTCCTGTGCTCTCCTCCCTTTCAGTGTCCAACCTCCAAACTGGGACTTCTGCACTCTTTTACCAGTGACTCATTAGGAGATTGTAGACAATTTCTTCCAGATCAGAGAATGTCCGAAGACCTTAAAGGCCATCCGGCTTAACTTCCTAAGGTTTGTAGCTAGAAGGAATCTCATATGTCATTTAGGGCAAGCCTTTCCCCCACCCCCATCTTTTTTTGCAGATAAGGAAACTGAGGGGAAGTGATGCTACCAGTTTCCATTGGTGGCTTGGCAGAGCAGAATTCCCCCAGACAAAATGGACAGATTTGTGCTAGGAGAGGAAATGGAAGGTTCCAGAACTCATTCAGTGGCCCTCCCTTGGAAGGAGGTCTAGGCTACAGTTCCCCAGGATCTGGACTTGGCCCTGTGCTGTGATCATACTAACATACTCAGTGCCTTAGATTCATAGACTGCACAAAGGTAAGATGAAAAGCCAAGATCCCAGAGGACGGGATCCGAAGAGCAAGCTTGCCAGGCATCGGGCTGAATGTCTGAGGTGAAATGTGGTGATGAATAGAACGCTTACATTCATTCCCCTGCACAAGATGGGAGAGATATACATAGACAGCAACTTAACTGAGAAAGATCTGAAGGTCTTAGTGCACCACAAACTCAGTATGAATAGACAGTGCTGTGTAAGCCAGGAAAGCTACTGTGACCTTGGGGTGCTTTTCAAGGCATGATATCCAGGAATGTAAATGTGATGCTTCTACCTGGAGTCTCTTTTCTTACCCCCAAGGGGTGTTCCTACATATACCAGATCTGTACTGACTCTTAGCAATCTAGTGAGGCAAAAACAGGGCAGCATGTTGGCCACTTTCAGGGGGGACATGCACCCCAAAGGACAAATCAGAGGAATTCCCTAGAGACCAGGGGCCCCTAATGATTTCCGTGACACGGACTTCTCAGGCAGTGTGGGAAAGCCCTTCTCAGACTCATGTTTTTAAAGGCCTGAAATAAAATACATATATGTGTAAAGGAAGACAATCAGATTGAAATAATTATCAAACCTTTCTTTTAAGTTCACAGATCCCAGGTTAAGAGCCCCTGCTGTAGATGGTGAAATCCTCCTGCTTCCGAAGTCCTTCATGGCTGCCCCCACCTTCCTGGTCTTGTTACACACACACACACACACACACACACACACACACACACACACACACTTTCTGTCTCCCTCTCTCTCTCTCTCTCTTTCTCCATCAACATTGGGCCCCTTGGCTGCTCCACAAACAAGACCCTCGTCTCCAGACTCTGGGCACCTTCTCTGGCTGTCTCCCTTTCCCTCTGTCCTCATCTCTGCCTTGTGGCTTCCCTGGTTCCTTTTAAGCCCCGGAGGCCATGGGGCAGCTAGGTGGTGCAGTGAATAGGGCACCGGCCCTGAAGTCAGGAGGATCTGAGTTCAAATATGGCCTCAGACATTTGACACCTTACTAGCTCTGTGACTTTGGGCAAGTCACAACCCCAAATGCCCTCCAAAAAGCAAAAATAATAATAATAATAATAAGTCCTGGAGGCCTTGGCAATCCCTCTGGATTCTAAGGCCTTCCCTGTCTTGGTCATTCTCTGCTTGCTCTGTCCGTAGCTTGCCTGTGTGGACATGTGCTTGCTGTCCCCCCATTGGAATGCAGATTCCTTGAAGGCAGGGACTTTTTGGCTCCTTTTTAGCACAATGCCTGCCACATAGTAGGCACTTAGTAAATCTTTATTGACTGACTGGGTGATGTTATGTTGATTGAGATATGTTTCAGAGCCTGCAAAAGGAGAGCCACCATCACTCAGTTCTGCCTGTATATCCATGGCTCAGTGATACCTCCCTCGCCTTCAAAGATGAACACATCACCCCCTTGAAATGAGACTGAACTCCTCCCTCAACATTGAGGTCACACGCCTGGGGAAGGGTTACTCCATCCTCTGAGAAGTCTTGCACTGGGGGTTAGCCAACTGCAGCCCAGAGTCAGGAGACCTGGGTTTCCAGGTCCCTGCTTAGCCAGCACCAAGTTACTGTGAGATCTTGGTCAAGTCACAGGCAGATCAAGATTCTGGAGTCAGAAAAGGCCTTTGAGGTCATCTTTAAGAGGCTTCAGAGCTGGAAGAGACCTTCGAAATCAGCCACTTCAGCACCTTTATTTTACAGATGATGAAACTGAGGCCCATCAAGGCTGTGCTCCCCTTTTATGGACAGGGAACCAGCCCTAGAGAGGAGGACGTGAGCAGGGGCAGGCAGAGCATAACCAGGAGCCGTTCTCTCCTCACTGAAACAATCTGCCTCCTCTTGGGCCCCACCCCAGGAGCTCATCCTATTGGTGTCTCTTAATGCAGAAGGCCATCCTGTCAGCTGCAGACCTACTATGGTGACTCAGGAACTCCAAAGTTCAAGTGATTCAGCCTCCCCACTAGCAGGGATCACAGGTGTGGGCCACCAAGATCCTTGTCTTAAATAACTATCAATGGGGTCAACAAAGGTTTTCTTGTTGAAATGAAGAATTCTAAACTTTTTAAGTGGGTAACGACCCACAACCCTGGTAGAACTTAGGGGATTGGTTCATCTCTAAAGGCTTTTCCATCTCTAAATTCTGTAATTTCAGACAATAGATAAACCAATAAGGCAGAGAGACTTAGGAAGGCTGCATGAGAGAGGAGAGATTTGTGCTGGATGGATTGGAGAAAAGAAGGGAAAGCTATGTGGGGAAGAGAAGAGGAGAGAGGTAGAACAAGCAGAAAATAAGAGAGAGGAGCAAAGGCAGACAAGATGTGGTTGAGGGACAGGGACAAGACCAGCTCAGCTGCAGTGAAAGGTCGAGGAAGAAGAATAGCTGGGATAAAGTTGGAGGAGTAGGCTGGGTACAGATTAGGAAAAGCCTTGAATGCCAGGAATAAGTCTTTGAACTTAATCCTTTAGGTAACGGGGAAGAGACTGAACAAAGGTTTCAAATGGATAATTGATATGAAGTTCTAGGTCTATCAAAATTGTTCTAAACCATTCTTCTATTCTAACTATTCTTCTCTACAGAGAATCATAGGATTTTAGGGCTACCTTAAAGACCATCTAATCCAACCTAATTTTACAAGGAAGAAAGGTGAAGTGTATTATGCAAAGTCCCTTAGGTCTGCTGACTCTTCAGGCAAAACTTCTTCCACCATGCCAGGTGCCTCCCTTTAACCGATTGCCTCGGACCCACCCCAAATTTCAAAAAAGCCAAATAAGGCATTCCTTTTTTTTTGGAGGGGGAAGGGCAGGGCAATTGGGGTTAAGTGACTTGCCCAAGGTCACTAGGTGCCACCTAGTTACCCAAAACAAGGCATTCTGATAATCCTCTTTAGAATTTATAGGTAAGATCTCATTACTCATAAGGGACCATCCAAATCTTAGTATTAAATTTTAATGACATAAAAATTGCTTAAAATAAGCTGTTGAAAACCTTTCCCAGTAGACTTAAGGGTAGGATCTCGGTTTTTGTTTTTTTGGGGGTTTTGTGCTCTTTATTTTTTTATTTTTTTTAAATACTTTTAAATTTTATTTTAGTTTGCATCATTCATTTCCACGAGATTTTGAGTTACAGATTTTCTCCCCCTCTTTCCCCTACCCACCGCCCCAAAACAACCATCCCAGTGTATCCCTCCTCCCCCAGTCTATTCTCTCCTATGTCACTTTTTGGTAGGGCAGGATGGATCTCCCAACTGCAGTGCCTGTATATCTCAAGTTCCAGTTGGATGTAGTTAATAATAATAATAATAAT
>CM053580.1:580677482-580729262 GCA_028627135.1 Pseudochirops cupreus
ACTTTACACCTTTATTTGACTGAAGGAGAAAAGAGCTCAGTTCCCTGAGCTCCCAGCCTAGGTGTCATCTCTGAACCCTGTTCCCCCCACATTTAATCAGCTGTCAAATTCTGGCATTTCCAGCTCTGTAACCTCTCAAATATATCCTTTTCTTTCCTCTGACACTGCCACCACCCAGTGCAGGCCCTCATTACTCCATATCCTATCACTCCTGCCTCACGTTTTCAGCTGTCAAACTAAGTGCAGGTCTATCCCTGTCACCCCAACTCCCCTTTCAATACACTATGCTAATGTTATTTAAATTTAGCATCTCCTGGGTTGGCTAGGTGGCACAGTGAATAGAGCATTAGCCCTGGAGTCGGAAGGACCTGAGTTCAAATCTGGCCTCAGACACTTAACACTTACTAGCTGTGTGACCTTGGGCAAGTCACTGAACCCCAATTGCCCTCCCCTTTCCCCTCCAACAAACAAATCAATCAATCACCAAATAAAGTTAGCATCCCCTTGTATTTATCAATTTACCTAATGCTATTAAATATTTTCTAGTTTATAACTGTGCATTCTCAGATTAGTGGTGGTTAAAGCCCTCCCCATCCCACAGGAGACAGCCAATGAATGAACCACCCATTCAGCACGAGGTCGGCTCTCCCAGGGGTTCGGGTGGTAAACGCCAGGGCCCGGCAGAGTAAAGTCGATCTACAATCTAAACAGGACAGTCGACACACCACCAGAGAAGGAAGATTCGTTGAATCTGAAGACCCAGGAGCAGACCATGAGGGCAATGTTATCATTAAAGAACATTCTTCCATGATCCCAGGGGCCTCACAAATATGTTACTTAATTGTCCCTTGATGTGGCACAATGTTCTTCCTCATGCGCTGAATACTCTCAGTGTGGCTAGGGTACAGTCCACCCTCTCCCCCCCACCCTGATACAATTCCCTTGACATAGTATTGAATGCAGTGGAACCAAAATCTGCCATATGACACATGGCCTGCAATAGATTCACGACTCCTTCATTTTATTTTAATGATAAGCAATGGCTGGAAGGAAATTCTTACAAGGGCAAGAGCCTCGTCCTCTGCCCTTGATCAAGCTCTACCCTGGCCCACCCCACAGCCCTCCAATGTTCTGAATCAAAACCCACAACTGACATTTATTCACTCTAAGTCTAAGCAAAGTCTGGGAGAAAAAGAAACAACCCTGTTGTGTGTTACCTGTGTGTTACTATCCCCTGGGGACCTGATGCCCTTACTGCAACGCAGCAACCCAGCATATCATAAAGTAAGTACCCACGTACCCAGGGGATCAGAATTTTCTGACATTAAAACTGTGCTTACTTCTAAAAAAGTCCCATTACAATTACAAAATGTCCCAGGGCACAGCGCCCTGCACTTTGCCCTCAGGGTAGCTGTCTACCTAGCCACCTTCTAGCCCCTGCTCAGTGTGTAGTGGTGAGTTCATTAAAGGAAATGCCTGTCAAATGATGGGTTCATCTGAACACAACTGAGGCCGCAAACTGAGCTGATATGTCAATAGTCATCAACTTAGCAGAGAAAATGGTATCAGGACAATCTTGATACGTACCTGAAGCCATGGATGTGCCAAAGCTTCTTCTGTTGTGTAGCGTTTCTCTGGATCCACCACCAGCAACTTCTTAACAAGATCCAAAGCTAAAACCAATGATGTGACAGGTTACCCATCAATCAGTCAATTCACCCACTAACCGGAACATTAAAAGGTCTGGGCATTCTCACGATGACAAGTTACGGAACCTCCATGTTGGAAGAGACAGCAGGATCCATTTGGTCTAATCTCTACCCAAAGAGGAATCCCATTTCTAACAGCCCCCAATTCCAAGGGGCCCTGAAGCCTTTCCTCTAGAGCAGCGGTTCTCAAACTGTGGGTTATGTTCATTTGTAACAATGAAAATACATCCTGCATATCAGATAGATTCATAACAGCAGCAAAATTACAGTTATGAAGTAGCAACGAAAATAATTTTATGGTTGGGGGGTCACCACCACATGAGGAACTGTATTAAAGGGTCGCGGCATTAGGAAGGTTGAGAACCACTGCTCTAAATGCCTCCGGGAAGAGGAAAGCCACTACCCTCCCCCGGAAGCCCAGCCCACTTTTGAAATCATGCATAAATCTCCCTCTGGCATCTCCCACTCAGCCTCTACTGCAGGTTTGGGATTCTGAAGCGAGGCAGAACATGGCCACACATCCTTGTTCCCACTAGGTCTTCTCTCCATGCTAAACATTCTCACTTTCTTCAAATCATGTTCCTGTAGCATGTTCATAGAATCACAGTAGCAGAAGAGACCTTCGAGACCATCTCATCTAGAGATTCTTAGCCCTTACAGGAGTCTGGGGAAGCCTATGGACTCCTCCTCAGAATCATGGGGGGTTTTTGGTTTTTTAAACTTAGAAGTGAAGGAAATGCTAAATTTCAGGTAGATATTGGTAAAAATGAAGAGGAACTTTTTTTTTCCTAGCTAAGTTCACAGGCCCCTTGAAATCTATTTATAGACCCCAGGTTAAGGACTCCTGATCTAGTCCAGCCCCCTTATTTCACAGATGAGGAAAATGAATGTCACACAGAAGAAAGGATTTTCCCCCCAGGTCACACTGCTCATCAATGGCTGAAGGAGGAATGGAACACAGAGAAGTCAGTGAACTTGCCACTTAAACAGAATTCGAACTCGTGACATCCTCCCTGACAAGCAAGTCAACTTCCCCACTCATCTCCTCTTACCACATTCTTCAAAACAGACTGAAGGGGCACTAAGGTGCTAAGAATGGCCCTTTCAAACTCTCTTTTCCTTTCCCTCTGCCCTCTCTTTCTCTATTTCCTTGCTGTCTAAATTTCAAATGAATTCAGTCTTAACTTTTCCAGAGAGTACTGAAAATGTTTCCACTTCTTAGCACATAGGTGGTCTAGATATCACACTGAGCTGATCACACCAAGGCTTAGGTAAAGAGTCTTTCTTTTACACTGCAAGAACATTAGAATAGGACTTTACATAGGGTTAATACAGAAAGGAAGCAAAACTGATTTAGGGATGGCTCAAACACATTATAATAATGTGCCACCCAGAAAAAAATATTTTGACTTTCCATTGCTGATGTTCTATTCTTTGGTTATGAAAATAACCCTTAAGTTTTGCTCTTGCTTTTTCATCTGGAGAATTATAAAAGCTGCATTTTTTAAAATGATAGGAAGTCAAGTTACTTCTTATGTTCCTTGCTACAACTGCAGCTTCCTTATTCAAACAAAAATCTGCAAAACAACCCAAAACGAACCTTGTTGATAACCCAGCAGCCAATGCCACAGAGTTAAACTGATGTGGAACTAAAAGGCTCAAAGCAAAGAGAGAGTAAGCCCTGCCTCTTCTGGTCACTCCACAACCGCTTAACCCTTTCAATGTATTCATCCATACCCTTGTCAGAGACAGCTTCCCACACTTCTGGAATGAGTTTGTATTTCCCACTAACGATCTGATCCTTCAAAGGGACTTGAGTCTTGTGCTCCGAGAAAGGTGGATATCCACTAAGGCTTAGTGGGGATGGAAAGGAAAAGGAATCATCATGTTTTCAGAATCAGATAATAACATACAAAGTCAAAACGCTATTTTCCATAGTGTTAAATTTAAATTTAGTACTTCAAACAGTATTAGAACACTATTTTAAATAGTGTTAAATGATGAAATGTGAATTAGACAAAACCTACATGCATCTAACTAGTTCTACCCAAATTCTGAGGCCCAGAAGATGCTCTTACCAAACAAAGAGGATAACCCCCAAACTCCAGCAGTCCACAGCACGAGTGTAGCCGGCAGAGCCCATGGAAATGACAACCTCTGGCGCCAAGTAGGTGGGCGTGCCACATAAGGTTCTCATAAGAGACGTCTCCCCAAGAATCTTCGATTGCCCAAAATCAGTAATCTATAATTCAGGGCCAGAGGGATTCATCTCATAGGATATACTCACACAGAGTGCCAGCTGGTTCGATTTACGTGTTTAAACTTTAACTTACACCAATTGTCCTAAAACCAAGATATTTATAATTCAGCTGCTTAGTGGTTTAATACCGTGAAGAATCAGGGTTTGTTCTTTACTTTTATGAAGAGATGTGACCAGATGTGTGACGTCATCTGTATGAGGAAGATCCCCCCACCACTAATGCAGTCCACAACCTGCAGGCTCCAGGCATCGCCTGGGACACTGCGAGGCTAGACGCCTTGCCCATGGTCACTCAGCCAGGATGGGCCAAGCAGCCAGAGAGGAACCAAAGCCGTCCTGGCTCCAAGGCCAGCTCTTTATCTGACTATGCTCTGTCTCCTCTCAACTAGAGGAAACCGTGGAGGAAACAAAGAAAGGATACAGGGCAAAAGCAAACCACCAAGAATGGCGTCCTCTTGTGTGCAAAAAAGATTCCCATGGATACCGTTCATATTCCAAGGCTGTTAAACATTTCATAACAACTGAAAGAGGGTTTCCAGAATTTGCTGGAGCACAGAAGTCAGGATTCTTTACCTTTATAAGACAGTCCTCTTTCTGAGATGACAGGAGCACATTCTCAGGCTTTAAATCCCTGTGTATAATACCATTTTCATGAAGGTACTACAAAGACAGAAACAAGTGATGCTCAGGAGAGCAACTGCGCAGCAAAGTTTAAACTCAATTTCAGAAACATCTTTCGAAACAAGCGAACAGAATTTCAAGGAACACTGTTCCGAACAGAGTCCTAAAAACATATGTTTGCCAGAGACAATCTTACTTTAAACATTCTATTTGCAAGATTTTATAATAAATAAATTTATGACTATTTATAGCAAATTTCTATTTATAAGACGGCCTCAAAAAAGTGCAACACCAAATCAGCTCATGCTAATTTATCATTTTCCAATTCTTTGCCAAGGTAAGGTCAACTTCCTAAAAGAGAATCACCAGTTTCTTTTCACAACATAATTTTTCCTTCCTAAATAAAGAGAAACATAAGACGCTAAGTTTTACAAAATCTTAAAATTCCTTTTAGGAGAAAAAAACCAAAAATCTAAATTTCCTAATTCCCACAGCCCAGGCCTGAAACAATTCATAACAAACGGAGCCTATACCACCAAAAATTTAGTCCTATTTCTAAACAGGATACAGTCTTTATGATTTCTCTTTGTTCTGAGACAAAGTTTGGGAGTTTTTTTGCTTTTCTCTGATTCTACAGGTCACCCATCTCCCAGGAAACCTGGCTCCTTTATCCAAAACTCTCACACAGGAATAAAGAGGGCAGACTGTCCCAGTTGGGACTCACATGGATTAATCCCAGGAAAAGGGGAGTAAAGGTACTTTCTGAGCCAGTCTCCAAATTTGGGGAGGCATTTGGCTGCTCCCAAAAGACTGGAACACTGGGACAAAATGTTTGAAAGGAGAGAAAACAAAATAAGGGAAGGTTCACTTCTCTAGAGAGCTCAGTCCAAGAGGAAAAAGGTTCCTTTTACCAATAAGGGGTTCTCGGTATGCCGTCAATCAATTACTCAATTAACAAACAACCTAATTAAGTGCATAGGATAAGAGGTGTTACAAAGGTTTGGCATTTTTCAAGTGCAAGAAGGATTAAAGTGAAGAAAACAAGAGCTAGATACTCAAAAGAGATTTCTGAGAACAGAAACAAGACAAAGTGTTCTCATAAAATTCTTTGCTCGTTTCAAAAAGAAAGCATCACACTTCACTTGCTCTCGGCTTCACATAACACGATGCCATTAAAGGTAAAACCAGAAACAAAGGAGTAACAACAAGGGGGAAGGTTCCCGTCTAAATTTCTCTGTGCCATCAGAGGTAGGGTGAGACAGGTCTTCAGAGGCCACCTCCTTCAGACCTGGAGGGAAACGATGGTGTTTCCCCCTCAAACCCCCTCCAATCATGCTATGTTTAGATACAGATAGAGATAGTGTGAGTGCGTGCACATGTGTGTGTGTGCGCGTGTGCATGTGAGTATGTGTGCACGTGCATGTGTGAATGTGTGTGAGCATGCATGTGTATGTGTGTGCGCGTGCATGTGTGTGTGTGTGTGTTTCGGCACTGAGACAAATCCAGAATTTTCCAAAAAACTTCTATAAAGTTACTCTTGTTGCTTGTCCTTCATTCTCAAAAAGGACAATGACATCTGGAAGGTGATGCCATGACTTGTAAGTGACTTGGATTTAAGTGAGGCAGGCTGGGCAAGGGCACCAGCCTCACTTTCTCCTCCGGAGCCATCTGGGCCAGTGGCCAGATAGAGATCAGGGTGACTGGACATGGCTGTTAGTGGATATGTTAGATCTCTTCAAAGGATAGATGAGATTACTTTGGTTTAATGGATGTTCCAAGTCAATATATTTAAAAGAAAAATATTAGAAGAAAAACCAGAAACGTGACCACCTAGTTAGTAAAATGATGCAGCAAGTACTTAATTAGCTAAGTAAAGCTGGTGGAATGTTTTTGCCAAGCACAACACAAAAGTAATATTCAGAATTGCTTCTTCTTGGTCCCAAGTGACCCTTGGGGTCCTCCCTCTTTGGGAGAAATGAGCATCTCTCAAGGCCCCTGCTCATTCAAATTTCATTCATCTCATGAAAACACAACAGGGATACAGAAAAGTGAAGCTTGTTTTTTTTCCAGAACCGAGTAATCACCTACCTTTACAGCAAGGAGCATCTGGTAAAAGTACAGCTTGCAGGTAGCTTCATTCAATCTTTTATTTCCTACTACTCTCTCAAATAACTCTCCTCCTTCCATCCTGAAAAAGAGAATTAGAGGATCTCAGAGTTGGCAAGGACCTTGGCCCCTCCCACTCCTGTGCAAAAGTTCCCTCGATAACATACAAGTAGAATAGAAAAGGTACAAGCTTCAGAGGTCACATTCATTGCCAAGAAAGTCCACTGAATACTGAAAGAACCAAACATTAAAACTAAATCAAAAGTCACAGCATTTTTAGACATTCCTTATTCAAAATCTCTGAACAGATGAGAAAGGAACAAAGACTGCTAGAGCTAGTCTAATCTCCTCATTTCCCAAAAGGACACATGACTAGCCCAAGGCCACTAGAACCTACATCTTCTATGTCATGGTCCAATGGTCCACAATTTTGAAAAATTGTGATTTCAACAATCACCCACATTCATAAATATTTTAAGACATGAAAAATAGGGAAGAGGGGTGGGTATATGAGAAACTACTGACCTCTGCCACAGAATGTTTGGGGGAAGTTTGGGCGGGGAGCAAGGTAGTATTGAATTCCTATTTGTGCCACTACCTGTTCCTTCCTTCAGGGCCCCCCAAAACTCTCTGGCTCAGCCATGCTGCCTTTCTGAAAGACATCGAGGCTGTGGATATGCTTAGCCACTCAAGTTAACCTCACTTGTGGTCAGGGAGAACCACATTCTCTGATTTAAAAGCAAGAGCTTCTCACCAGATCTACAGAAACAAGGCCCTGAATACTGACAGCTAACTGAAATAAGCATATAATGACCAAAAGGGCATCTCATACACAAGCACTGCCATCTTGGGCAGCAGCTTCCAGGACAAATATTCAATGTTCATTCAGGGATCAACATAATCTACATAATTTATCATAAGATAAATATGGAGCCGGGGGAATATTCTAAGTGAGAGAGGAGCTTAAGTGGGAGAATTCTTTTCTGAGTTACTCAATTTGCAACTTGTTACAAGATGTGATTGCTCAAGTACCACTCCAGAACAGTGTTTGGATTGGCTGCCAAAAGGAGATGTCTGGACAGATACTTCATGAGGCCAACATCAATTCCTTGTACAAATGCTGCATGTACAAACACACCCCAAGGGCCCCCACTATAAGCCCTGCAAGCTGGTGCTGAGTCTGAGATTATGCTTGAATGGAAATGAAGGGGAAAAATATTTACTTACAGTTCCAAAACAATAAAGTAATCTTCAGCATCAAAAAAATTCTTAATCTTGATGATACAAGGCTTAAAAAAATGAAGAGAATACAACTGTAAGAATCATTTAATCCACATTTAGCAAACCCTTAGGCACCAGGAGAAGAAAGACCCAAGTGGAATGGCTCCTTCTTCCCTTAAGGAAACAACAATTGAGCTAACAGATGTGAGTGCGTGTGCTGGTATGCATGCATGCATGCACACGCATACACACACACACACACACACACACACACACACACACACAAGAGAGACACAAGGGAAAAGCACTAGTAGCAAGAGTAATTGGGAAAGCTGCCCAGAGAAGCCTGTGTCTGAGGTGAGGCTTGAAGGAAACAAGGTGTTCTAAATGGTGGAGGGCAGAGGAGGGAGTACATCTTAGGTCTGGGGAGCAGCTGATGCAGAAGAGAGTGCACTGCACTGAGAAAGTGAAGAAGGCCAGTCTGGCTGGACCAGAGTGTCCATGACGGGGTTACTGGGTAAAGAGAACCGTGGTGTGAAGTACCCAAAATGCCAAATGGTAGAGAGTCTATTTGACTCTGCAGGTACCAGGGAGCCAAGTGACTGCAGTGAGCTGGGAAACGCCAGGATCAGCCCTATGCTTGGCAGGAGAATAAGGAGACAGTTACTGTAAGAGGCCATGAAAAAGGCTCTGAGGGCTGGAGCTCAGATAGGGGCCATGGAAGTGGAGGAGCAGGGACATGTGCATGAAAGACAGTATGTCAAAACAAGCTAAGGTGATAACTGAGTGAGGGGCTGAGGACGGCAAAGCATCCAGTACTAATGGAAAGGCATGAAGATGGGGCATCTAGGTGGTACAGTGAATAGAGCACCAGCCCTGGAGTCAGGAGGACCTGACTTCAAATCTACACTCAGACATTTGACACATTTACTAACTGTGTGACCTTGGGCAAGTCACTTAACCCCAACTGCCTTGCCTCTCCCCCTCCAAAAAAAAAAAAAGAAAAAAAGGAAAGGTATGAAGATGTCTGATGTCTGCTTCAAGGGTCAGAGCAGGACAAGGTCAGGTCTCCTGCTGCCCTGAATCTGTAGCTCAAGAACGTAGCATCTGTACCACATACCAGGCCAATAAATGTACAGATTCTGTCTCTGGGCCATCGGGGGCTGTTTACTTGCATAAGATCCAGGGTCATAATCATACAAAGGCCTTGGGTGCTTGCAGAGGAGTTGGGATAGATGTGTAAGGAGTCACCAATCTTCTTCTCATCACTTAGGGGCACCCTTGATTACGTCAATATTACCTTATTTAACAATCACAAATTAAATGCGCAGTCTAAATCACTGGGAAAATACAATGCTAAGTGAGATGAGGTTCCCTGCCCTCTTTAGTAGGAGAGAGATGACATGTATGTGTATTATGTGTGTGCATACAGGTGTATGAATATAGGCATGTGTGTATGTGTCTATATGTAACCACAACGCAAATATGACAAAGATAAATCCATGAAGGTTCACAAGATGCTAAGATGAACAGTTAGTGGCCACTCCATAGAACCAAACCAACTCAATGAAAAGGCCATGAAATCTATTCCCTGATGGGCCCTGTGCAAATACTGCTCCACGCTTCAAAGACAAAGCCAGCCCGGAGTCCTGAGTAGGGGGACATCTTTCACCAATACAGACCCAGCTTCTCTATTCTCTAACCAACGTTCTTCATGAGTTCCCATAGCTAGAAAAATTCATTCCATCTGCCTGACAGTAAATAAGCCCTCGTTAAAGTTAACCCATACTCAGGGTCTTTTCCAGTGAAGTGAAAACTGCCTGATCTGTCGCTATCACCTCTGCCCCATGAGGAGGCTTCACAGGGATAGCATTTTTGCTACAGCAAAATTCCTCAAGAGAAAATTCTCCTGAGCCCAGAACATCCTGCTGGGCACCCCATGGAGCCAGTGTGCCCTGGTCTACCTGCTAGGATAAAAGGCAAAAGCGTCAACCACCAAGATCTGTAAAAGAGGCTAACAGAGAGAGCTAAGAGACAGCATCTCCCACCCATCTCCACATCCTATGTGCCCTGAATAGAATCCTGAGGGAAAAGAGAAAACCACCAAAAACCAAAAACCAGATGCTCCAACCAGAAGCAACCTGGCTCAGTAAGTCATTCAAACAAGGCAATCTGGTGTGGTGGAGAGAGCTGGACAGTAACTGAGGAAGTCAGAGACCTGCGCAGGACAGGCTGGGTCAGGGACGATCAGTCAGCAAGCATTTATGAAGCACCTACTGTAAGACAGTTCGGGTACCCTCAGAAAGTCTGTGTGACAGCAGAGGAGAGTGTACACATGCACACACAGTGAACACAAAGTGAACACAAGGCAGTTTGGGGAGGAAGGGCGCCAGGAGCTGTCGGGAGAGGGAGGGGAAGAGGAAAGGCTTCTGGAGAAGGCAGGGCAGCTTGGGCTGAGCCTTAAAGGAAACCAGGGAGTCCAACATGTCTCGAGGAGGAAGAAGGGCGTTCCAGGCCTGAGCGAAGACTTGGAGATGGGAGCTGGAGTGTCACCAGTGAAAGCACGAGAACCCACAGGACAGGGTCAAGACAATGACGTAAAAACTCACGGCTTTGCACAGACTGGTGCAACCAGCAACTAGGTAATACATTGTTTAGAGCACTGAGCTTAGGGGCAGGAAGCCCTGAGTTCAAATCCAACCTCTGCCTGCCTCAGTTTCCTCATCTGTATAACAGGCATAATAACAGCACCTCCCTCTCAGGGTGGTTGTGAGGATCAAATGAGAAAATGTTCGTAAGCATTAGTGCCAGAAATTGTTCAAGACCCCTTCCAGCTCTGACATGCCATATTCCTGACGCTCCATAATTCATGTTCTTGAAAACAATATGGAACTATGCAAGAAAAGTTGTCTGGACCTTTTAAACCCACAGATTCCAGAGGCTACATCTCCAGCAGTTCATCAGCACATAAATGGCTCATGGCAGCTTTATAACAAAAGCAACACGTGCCCAGTGATTTAGAGAACAGCATGTGGATGCGATGGAAAACCATTACACCGCAAAGAACGAAAGACAAAAGGAAGAGCATTAAAAAAATGACAAAGACAGATGAGGAAACTGAGGCCAACAGGGTGAAGTGACTTGCCCAGGGTCACACAGCTAGCAAGTGTCTGAGGCTGAATTTAAACTCACAAAGATGAGTCTTCCTGACTCCAGGCCTGGGGCTCTATGGTACCACCTCACTGCCCCATTACTGGCTTTACTAAGCTTCAAGATAAATCCAGACTCAGTCTGTTTCCAGAACAGAATTTCCAAAAGGTCCTCCTTGTTAGATGCCAAACAAAGGTGTCTCCTCCAATCCTCACTAAGAAGAGGAGACCTACCTAGAGTCATCCTACTGACCTTGACAGAAGCCTGTGCAAACAGTGTCAGACAAAGCTAATTCTCTCCAGTTGTGCTGGACGTAGGGGCAAGTTAAGTAACCCCACCCCAGTCAATGAGGGAGTTAAACAGATGCTTTAAAAGCATCCAGATTATTTGGAGCAAAAATGACGACAAAAAATCTAGGAGGCAGGAGAAAGAAGACAGTCACAAGGTAACTCAAGATTCTAGGCAGGGG
The DNA here is from genome assembly GCA_028627135.1 of Pseudochirops cupreus. Taxonomy (NCBI): domain Eukaryota; kingdom Metazoa; phylum Chordata; class Mammalia; order Diprotodontia; family Pseudocheiridae; genus Pseudochirops; species Pseudochirops cupreus. Next base: position 580,689,019 of record CM053580.1, read on the forward strand.
CAGAGAATTATGTATATTTATTTCCCTACAACTTCTAGCCCCAAGGGAGAGAGAAGGGTCTCAAGTAGTGTGGAGGGCATTTTGGTTTTGGAAAGCTATGCAGACCAGAAATTTTGTGTAACTGGGTTAAGAACTACAGCTAGATCATGCTTACATCTGAGAAGACTCTGTGTGTCCGTGTGTGTGGTGTGTGTGGTGTGTGTGTGTGTGTGTGTGTGTGTGTGTGTGTGTGTGTGTGTGTTTAGATGGGGGGAGGGGAGACTGCTAATTAAAAGGACTCTTGAAAAGGAGAAAGGGAACCAGCACGGACAAGTTTGTTCCACCCCACCCCCAGGTCACTATTTCTCAGCTAACAAAACACTCGACATAGACAAATTAGCACAGCACACAAAAATGGGAACTGCCTACAGGGAACATGGCCACGATGCATACAGACATTAACTGTTCATCTAACACCCCTGAAAACTTGGCCATGTTTGTCCAATTAATAGCCTCCAGGGGCCTTTTCTGAAGCATCGTGGTACAGAAATAATCCCGATTCTCCAAAGCTGTACATATGTATGTAAATATGCATGTGTGTGTGTGTGTGCATGCATGTATGTACACTGCCCACGTTGATGTGCTAACATTTCTGGCCAGATATATAAATATGATGTTAAAAGACGGATCTGTCAAGGCAGATATTACCTTTATGAACTGACCCAGGTAGGCGATAAGGCCAAAAATGCAATGGATATGGGGTTTTCTAATGAAAGTTTCTAAGGTTAAGACTAAAAAATAAACTTTAAAAGTTATACTTACATGATTTAGTTTCTTCAAAATCTCAATTTCCGTTTCAACATTGAAAGCTGGATCCTTGGGAAAAGAAAGTGATGTTTTTAAACAATGATAGGCCTTAAAAGTTCTAATTCTACCTGGGCAATCCAGTTCTTCAAATAAAGATGACAAGGTGACACACTGAACATAGAAACAGCATTTCAAAGCAAATCCACAAGAAAGAGAAATGTGCCTGGTACAAGTTCTACCCTCCACTAAAAATGAGAATCTAGAATTAGGAATTTGTGCAAAATGGCTATTTCTACAAATCTCAGGTTTCATCTCAAATGACTGACTTTCTAGAAACTGTAAAAACTGTTGTCAATTAAAAAAAAAAGACGTTTAAAAAAAATCATTGTCAGTTAATGATGAACTGTCACAAGAGTCTAAAAAGAGGCCCAGCGAGTACGGCAGAAGATAATTAAAATGGAATCGAATGTTTCCTTAAAGCAAGAATGATTTTCCCATCCTTCACAAACAAAACAGAAACCTGGAAAGGAAAAATTATTAAACAAAGTGTGAACACAAAAAGGAAATTCTTTTAAATGGGAAAATGGTATTGTGTGAGAAAAAAGAATTGGGCCTGAAGGGACAATACCCAGAAACAGCTGGACAGAAAGCAAAATGAAACAACTTTAACTCTCTGCCAGCTCGTGGGCATGAAGGCCATTAGAATTAATGGTGTCACGCTTTAATTAAACATACATTCAGAGAAAAAATTCATGAAGACAGCCTAATAAAAATGAATAAGAAGTCTAGAAAAACACAGGCATATATATATACCATAAGTAGGAATAAATACCATAGATTAAATGCTATATGTAAATACAAGAAAGACTATAGAAATTACTGTGTACTTTACCACTATATTCCTGCAGTAAAATTTTAAATCAGTGTTAAAGTTAAGAGAGGCCCCAAAAATAATTTACACAGCGATCTTTGGGAGCAAGAACAGAGGCCCAGCTTTGGAGCACGAGGCGCTGGGTCCAAGCCCTGTGTGTGACGTACATTAGCTCTGGGACCACGGGACAGTCGTTTACTCTCCCGGTGTCTTCAGGCAGCTCCAAGAGTTGGAGTTGATCTCTCGGCATTGGCAGAGGGAGTTTCCATACTGGGAACTCTCTACACTGCCAAAATCACTCCCGTGGCCCCTGCCTCATCACCGCTCCACCCCAATGCCAAAAACATTTAATGAAAAATAAAAACAGGAGCAGCTGGGTCCTAGAGACAGGCCTCGGAGAAGGCAAGTGCTTGGCTCTGGGTCACACTGCTATTAAGGGGCCTGGGCCGTCCTCAGGTTCGGGGTCTTTCCCAACCAACTGGGTGCCTCTGCCTAGCGCGGGGCTACTTCCCCTTTTGTGCAGGCATTGGGTGAAGTCTAGGGACCAGCCTTTTCTCAGCGTCATGATTTCAGATAACTACAGGAACATTCAGCGAAACCAAAGATGACCCCAGAACTCTCAGCAGCCCCAGGTTACAAGGCCCTGCTCTAGGGGATCAAGAACCAGGTCAACCACACTGGAACAGACAGGTACACACCGCCTCTCTCGTGGCACATATGGAGAATTTCCTCTTACTGATGATCTTCACGGCGACTTTCTTACATGTTTTCCGCTCAAAGGCCAACTTCACCTCTCCACAAGCACCACTGGGGGAAAAAGGTCATTTGTATAGGTTACTTTCAAATCTGCATGCGCTGACGAGGACCTGCCTACCACCGCACTCAGCACTGCCATCTGCCCTGTCTGGTGGTGAGCAGAGACAGACTCCTAACTCCTTGCACACTGCAAGGCCACCCCGCAAACCGTCCAGGAGGAGAAGAGCCTCATTCACATGGAGAGCAGAGGATCAGGAGGAGAGAGATGGTAGGAATGTGGATTGTCAAGGAACAAAAAACCCCTCGGCTGCTTCAAACTACTTCTGATTTAAGTGCGACAAACCCGTCACAGTAACGCCCTGCCAAGCTTTAAAAGTCCTCAAAACCGCAACAAGCTAAGCTCTGGCCCAATCCCTGTCTGGGAAAGCCCCAAGCATTTATTAAGCACCTACTAAATGCCAGGCTCCACAACGCTGTCTGCGTAGGATAATGTAGCTATAGAAATACTGTGTAGCAGTGCAAACGGGTGGCTCATCCAGAGCCCAGTTTCCTGGAGAGCTGCCCGGGCACTGAGAGTCCCACAGAGAGGATTCAGGGCAGGGTCTGAGCCCTAGCCCTCTCCATCTGAGAGGCAGAAAAGTTCACTAGACACTACCACACACACTCTTGGCTCACACTTCCTTAGACCTGTGTGCCAGGCACTAAGGAGACACAAGCAGAACCAGGATGATCCCTGCCTGCTGGCACGCACCACTGGTCTCACGAGCATCCCTTGTGTATCTGTGTTCCACAACACACTCACATTTGGGACTCGTAGACAATGTCACAACTGTAAAGTACCTTGGAGACCCCACAGGCCAAACACCTCACTGTACAGAGGTGCAAAGTGAGGCCCTAAAATGTCATGTGACCCACCCAGCATCAAAGAAGTCCCCCCCTCCCCAAGGATACACACAAGGTCAGGGGCTTTTTAGACTTTTAATATGAAAAGTCACCACAAGGACTTCAGCCAATTGAATTTTCCTGTTCTCATGTTGCAGAACTAGATGGAAATCTCCTCTAACAACCAAATGGATGAGAGTCATTATGCATAAATAACGGTGTTTTCAAAGGTCTACAGCTGTTTCATTTCCAATGAAAGCATTCCCCAGAGAGGATAGTGTAAGTTGAGGAATTCTTGGCACAAGCAGTGTTCTTTGGGCTGATGGGATCTTTCCATGGGATGGGACAGCCAAGGATTCCTTTCAACACCTCTGAGATTATGGCTGGTCAAAGAGCATGGACAACCTGCTTGTCTGCTTTACTCCAAAGGAGCCTGCAGGCTGTGCCTGGCTTGTCGGAGAAGAGACTGGCACTAGCCTCTCTTAACATTGGGAAGACCTAAAAACACTGTGTGAGGAAAGCCAGGATGCTTCCAGAAAGCAAACACTCCAAGAGGAGAAGACACCTCCCTTTCTGTTCTGATGGAAAAAGGGCAGGATCACCAGCACCAATCAGTCAGCGACTCTGGAGATGGCTCCTCATCTGTCCTGCTGAAAGGCTTGTTCAGGAAATAAGCTTCTGGCGAAAGCTCACTAAGGGAACAGACCTTCCAGGAGGTCTGTCTATGGGAGCAGCAGCAGTCACAGGGGAGCACACAGGGGAGCTTCCAAATCAGCACCAAAAGGAGAACATCAAGGCCTTGATTCTGGCAGATAAAAGGCAGAAACATGCCGTCGGAAACATGCAAAGGTTGGCTGCTGCAGCTGATAGAATCACCTGGTCCCAATCTCCAATGGAAGCAGGGATGATCTCCCCGTTCTGGGGTAGGAGAGTGGGGGGAAAAGGAAGGCTTTTTCAGTCAATAAGCATGTATCAAGTGCCTATATGTGCCAGGATACATTGTGCTAAGTGCTGGGGATTCAAAGAGGCAGAAGAAAGACCCTCTCCTCAAGTAACTGACAATCTAACAGGAAAGACAACAAGCTAACAAACACACGCAAACAAGATAGAGGAAAAATATGAAATAATTTTAAAAGGGAAGACACTAGAAGTAAGAGGGCTTGGGGAAGGCTTCCTGTAGAAAGTGGCCTAGATCACTTAGATAAAAAAGAAAAAAATATGAAGAGAGAATAGAAGAGACTGAAGAAGAACAAAGTCACAGCGGCTAAAAAAGGGGAAGAGAATAAAACTGGCAAATTATAGGCTTGTATTTCTGGCAACATATTAAAGGGATGGCTAGTGAACAAATAGAAAAGGCAGCAGTGACTACAGAGAATCAGCATGGAACAGGCCGGGCCAAACCAACTTCATTTCCTTTTTTAACAAGATTACTAAACTAACAGATGAAGATAATGTTGTACGTATAGTACCCTAGATTTTAATTTTAGCAAAGCATTTGATCAAGTCTTTCTTCTTGCCAACAAGACAGATATGGGCTGGACACCGAGGTAGTTATGAAATCGGTTACAGAGCTAGACCCAAAGAATTAGTCACTGAGGATTCAAAGTCAGTTTGGCAGATCCTCCCACTCGGGGGAGTGTCCCAGGCAGGGGCTGTGACATTTAAAAGACACACTGATCAATGTGCAGATGGCACAAAGCTAGAAGAGACAACTAGCACACGAGATGACCGAGTCAGGATCCCAAAGGACTGTGACAGGCTGTAACACTGGGCTAAATCTAGGAAGACAGACATCAGCTGGGGTAAATGTGGGGTACAAAAAAACATAACCTCATAAGTATAAGGCTTTGCGGGTGGCCTGGAAAAAAACACTCCTGGGACTCACCCTGAATTAATGCTAAAGTCACCTTAGGCTACACTGGGAGAGACAGATTCCAGGAATATAAGGAGATAAGGGTCCTCTTTACACTGTGCACTGGTCAGAGTGCATCTGGAGTCCTGGGATCATTTCTGGGCATGACATCTTAGGAAGGACATCGATAAACTGGAAAATATTCAGCAGGGAGCACCAAGATATTCATATGACTGAGGTCAGGTCATAAGAGGTCAGAATGGGGGTCAGAAAAAAGCCTCTAGCGGATAGGTTAAATGTCTTCAAAGGATGGATGAGATCACTTCAGTTTGACCCCAGAGGGCAGAATCAGGAACAAAGGGCAGAAAGGACCAAAGAAGCAGATTTAAGCTTGATGTAGCAAAAACTTCCTAACATTAGAACAGCCCCAAAACACCATGAGGGTACCCAAAGGCAAGGAATTACCCTCCTTTTGGGCCGTTAAGCCCAGAATGGCTGTGACCTCCTTTTCTAAATATGTAGCAGAAAAGACTCTTTATATAAATAAGGTGGGGGTAGGGAAGGAGACAAGATGGCTCTAGAGCCCCTTCCAACTCAGAAACGTGATACTCCAACTCTAGCCATTTTCCTAAAGGCTTCTCTTAATAGTAAATAAGTTAACTGGAAAAATCCCAAATTATAAAGCATTTCACTTGGACACAACCATTCACTGGGAAGGAGATTTTGAAGGGGGTATATGGATGGTCCCACAAATTAACATTTAAACTTCTCATTTACAAGGATTAGCATTTCAATTCCATTAGGAAACCAAGAGGGATAACCCTCACAAACCTAAATTTACAATAAAAATATAAGAACAATGTGGAATTCCTGAAATAAGAAAAAGTATTTACCTTCCAAGTGTTTTTGACATGATGTATTTTTCTCTTAATTCACTAGGATAAATAGACTGATCGTCTACAGTCAGATCAAAAAACACAAAAACTAGGAAGAAAAAAGCACAAAATTAGTCACATTAATTTTGCTTTAAATTCAAAATAACCATTGCTAAATTTCAACAATCCAATAGATGAAATGTTAAAGACACCCTGTAAAAAAACACTTAACTTAAATATTTCCTAAAAGAATAAATATTTAAACTAAAGAAAGGACATGCAATAAAATACTTGAGCAAGAATGGGAATCCACTTGTGTTTGCAAAGCTAGTATAGTACTTCCACCTCTAAGCAGAGAACAAATGTGATCCTAGTTCTTCGATTGCAGAGGGCTCTACTGTGAGGCTGACTATTAAGAAAACCAGGAGAATGAACACCAGATTAGGATTAAAAAATGGAGGTTAAAACTAAGGGTCCAAAGAGATCGTAACCCTCTTTTTAAATCAGGCTTTCCAAACAAATTCATTTCATTCGTATTACTTAGCCTCACAATCCAAGCAGGTCATGTTTAGCTCAACATAGCAAAACAAAGCTATGAATGAATTACCTAGTGGAAAATGTATGTCAAAGTGGAGAATTCAACTCAAAAATCAAATGTTTACAAAGGAGAAAAATGCACAGTAGTTTGGCAGGGAGGGAATTGGCCGGGGCGGGGAAAGGGGGGGGGCATCAGGAAAGGATTCACTCGGAAGATGGATCTTGAGCTAGGCCTTAGAGAAGAGAGGAGCTCTATACTGCAGAAGGAAAGAAATGAGGGCAGGGAGAGGGCACCACAGGGCATAGAGCATGGGCCTGGAGTCAGGAAGATCTGGCTTCAGACACTTGACCAGGGGTAAGTCATGTGGCCCTGTTTGCCTCAGTTTCCTCATTTGTAACATAAGCTAAAGAAGGAAATGGCAAACTACTCCAGTATCTCTGTTTAGCAGGCAACAGGTGATGCAGAAACTGAAGGTTAGGGATAAGGATACACATAAACACAGACAGACACATACTTCCACATGCACACACACGTTATCTGCATCAAGCCCCCGGAAACCGAGGAGTTTACAAAGGGTGCAGAGAGAAGAGAAGAGGACAGGATCTCAGGGAACATTAGCAGTTAGAGACCACGGCATGGCGATGGGGAGACTGGAAGAGGAGAGCCAGGGGAGAGCAGGGTCACAGAAACCCAGGGAGGAGACGATCAGCCAGGGTGCTCAAAGGCGCATCATTAGGGTCAAATCAGCCACAAAGCCACAAAGCATTAGGATGGAGAAGAGAAAAAATCTTCAGGAGGTCCCTGCTCACTCTGAAGACAGCAGACAAATTGGTAAGGCCTGAAGACAAGAGAGAAAGAAGATGGAAGCATCAAGGAGAGACATTTTTGCAAGAAAAAGGAGAAAGGCAGGAGAGATATAAGATAAAAGCCGGAGAGGATTTAGTAACAGTTTTTTAAACACCAGAGAGACCTGGGCACGTATGAAGGCAGCAGAGAAGGAGCGGGGCACAGAGGGAGGCTGAAGAATAGAGAAAGTGAGGGAGATGACTGAGGATTCAATCGGGTAAGAAGGCAGGAGGGGAATGGAACCGAGTGCTTCAGTCCAGAGGGCTGGACTTGGGAAGGAGAAGGGCCATCTCTGTCACTGATGGAGGCAAAAAGCAGAGAGGGGAAGATAATGTCTGAGAACACTCTGCAATGAGAGAATGAGACTAGATGAAACTCCTATCAGTCGAATGTTATCCATTTTTCCGGTAAAATAAAAATAGCGAGGTACTCAATGGAAAGCAGGGAGGAAAAGGAACGGGGCCTGGAGAGGGGAAGACATTTTAAACAGTCAGCTGAGGCCAGATAACACCAAACTATGATGGAGCCAGTCAATACAGTTGTGTAAATTCCTGAAAAAACCATGGTATATGGAGATAACGGAATATTCTTGTGCTCTAAGAAATGAGCATTTCAGAGAAAGCCAGGAAGATTCATGTCAACTGATGCAAAGCACACCAATGACAAATACACCACAGTTTGGAAGGGAGGGCACTGGGGGCATTGGGAAGGGACTCATGCAGAAGATGGCGCAGGAGCCAGGTCTTACAGCAGAGAGGAACTCTGTAAGGCCAAGGTAAGGGGATGAATACACTCTAGGCATGGAGGAGGACCAGGGCAAAGGTCCTCCACTGAACAAGTGACTACACAACAGTTCTATCTATGTACTTCCGTGGCGACATAGAAATCTAAGTCAGAGTCACAAAAATCTAAAGATAGTCCCAGGCACAAGTTAGCTACAGAAACACTCCGCTCCTTTTGTCACAGAAAAAGGAAGGGGCTGCGAGGGCAGAACACTGTCAAATAAAATCTTGGAACTGAACTTTCTACTTAATTTTTTTTTTAATTTAAAGGGAAGATTAAATCAGTGGTAAAAAAGGGGGAAAAAGGCATCAAAGAACTTTTTTCCTCAAAAATCAAACTTATTAAACATCTTTGTCCGAAGACTTCAATAACCATTGCAACAGTCTTGCATGTGTCATACTGAACTAGCATTAGTAACACCATCTTATTCTTATCCACCGCTTTGTGAATTTAAGTTCCAGTTTCTTATAAGTCACCTGATGTTAGGAAAGCCTAAAACTACTTCCCCTTCCCCATGTCAGTGTCTCCCAATCTACTCTGCCAAAAAAGGAACAAGGTGGCCCAATCCCTACATTTGGGTGTTGTAGTCCCTTTAACGATGTATTAACTGTGTAGAAGCCAAGGCTAGAGGGCCTCATGCCAATGAGAGTCAATTTAGTTTTGCAGTCATGTGACTTGCTAAATAAATCATTGGATGAGTCTCAGAATCTTTAGTTCCCATAATACAAACGAACCTGTGTTCACAATTTCCCAAGTTCTAGCCACTGTTACCTATTTTAAGTTTTATGCTCCTAGATATCTAGGAAGGAAGACATTTTGTAAATTAAAGTACATGTTAATATGTATACTTCAAAGTTTAAAAAGGTTATTTGACTCAAAGACTTGCCCGTTTGTACGTTATGGCCAAGTGCTAGCTCAGAAGGAAGAATGATTGAGATGGCCTGATTAGAGAAGTGCAAAGAATTAAAAAGAGAATGGCTTATAAGAGTGATATACCTAAGCCAAGGAAAACATTCTCTGAAAACTCAAATTCACCAAACAGAAATCAATGACTCCATGAGAGAAAAAAAATCATAAAACAAAATCATAAGATTGAAAAAAATATACAACACTTAATCTGATATCAGAAACCACCAACCTGGAAAACACAATCAATGGGCTCCCTGAAAGCCATGACAAGGAAAAAAAAAAAAAAGGGCCTAGACACTCCACCTCCAGTATTCACTTGATGAACCTCACTCTTAACTGAAATGGACAAAAGATTATTGAAAGACACACACACACACACACACACACACACACACACACACACACAGAGTCTGGTGTAGTTAATAGCAAATTCAACAGGAAAAGGAAAGGGGATAGAAGAGAGGAGAGGAGAACAGGGGACGACAATACCAGAAGACAGCAGTCCCAAGTAAAACAAACTTCCTATTTGTGAAGGGTAGATTAAAAAGAAAGTAGAAAAAAAGAAAAGATCTTGATTCTAAGAGTGTGCCTTCGCCCAACTCTTCAACACAGGGGAATGGCTAAACAAACTGGTGGACAGAAGTGATCTTCTAACTATTATTTTTAGATATTATTTCATTGAAAGAAATCCAAAAAGCCAATTTCAGAAACTGTAAGCTGTAGGTCATATAGATTAATGAAGAGTGAAAGGGGAAGGCTCTGGAGCATATTTTATAAGAGAACATACAAGCCTGTAAAGAAAACCAGCTTTGAAAGGTTCAGAACTTTGGTGAGAGGCCCTCTGATAACACATGCTCTCCCACCTCCTGACAGAGATGATGGACGGGCACGGGGAAGCAGATACATCTCTCTGGGAACAGCCCCCGGATGAAGATGCTGGGCTTGACTCTACTTATTCCTTACAAAGGATTTTTTTTCTGCTTTTTTAACTTTCAATTTATTGAGTAAGGGGAACTTAGTAGTTGCGATACCAAAAAAAGAAGGCTATTGTATACTTTTTCACAAGCACAGAACAGAAAGGTTAGGAGGAAGCACTGACAGGTGGGTCAGTCTTGAAAATGATGAGATTTGGAATTTCATGTGGAATCTTCTCTTTTGTGTTCCATGAGTATTAGAAATGCTCTCTCTTTTTTTGGTGGCTGTGTTCAGAATAAAAAAATTAAAACATCAAAAAGCATGGGCATGGGGCACAGCGAGCAGAGCACTGGCTCTAGAGTCAGGAGGACCTGAGTTCAAATTCAGCCTCAGACACTTGACACTTACAAGCTGTGTGACCCTGGGCAAGTCACTTAACCCCAATTGCTTTGACAAAAAAAAGAGCTTTCCTTAATAACGTAAACTGCTTTTGTAATGAAATAACATTTGGAGGCCCTTCCAATACCAGTCTTATTTGATATAGTTCTAAGAATGCTAAATATTACAATAAGAGAAGGTAATTGAAGGACTAGCACAAGCAAAAAAGAAAATAAAATGATCACTTTTTGCAAGATAATGTAATGGTTTAATCAGAGAATGCTAGAGATTGAAATAAAAAATTAATGGAAACAATTACTGACTTCAGTAAAGTAGTATAATATAAAATCCAAAAAATCAACAACAGACTTTCCATACACCAACAAAACCTACATGGAAGAAATAGAAAAAGAAATTCCATTTATAGTAACTAAAGGATGCAGAAAATACCTGGGGATCCAGCGACCGAGAAACACTTGGGAATTATAAGAATACAATTAAAAAAACACACTTAACAGAAACAGAGTTAAGTAACTGCATTGGGGCCACGCAGATAAAATTCAAATGACAACACTAGCTAAACGAAGTGGCAAATTCTGCGTCATTCCAAACTACCAACGATTTCTTTATAGAATTAGAAAAAAATGACAAAATTTATCTGGAAGAATAAAAAGTCAAGACTCTCACGGGAAATAACGAAGGGGAAGGGGCAGCAGTATCAGATCTGAAACGAAACTATATGACACAGTAATAACGATCTAAATTCTGTAGGACTGGATGAAAAAATTTTAAGGTGACTCAGGGGACAGACTCGATACACAAAGCCAGGGGGGACAACTGAGCACAGACGTGGGTTGTTCAATAAACTCAAGGATATTCGCACTGAGGCCTGAGGTTGGATTCTACACACGGCTCCAAAATGCTTTCTAGAAAAAGTCACAAGAGCACCAACCCTGGAGTTAGGAGGACCCAAGTTCAAATCCAGACCCAGACACTTAACCCTTATTTTAGCTGTGTGACCTTGGGCAAGTCACTTAACCCCAATTACCCTGCCTTCCCCCCTCCAAAAGAAAAAACCATATCTATGGCCTCTGACCCAGGCACTACCACTAAGCATATATCCCCAGAGGTTAAAGAGAGCAGCAAAGAACTATTTGAAAATATTTATAGCAGTGCTTTTTCAATAGCAAAGAACTAGAAATAAAGAAAGTGCCCATCAACCGGAGAATGGCTAAGCAAGTTCTATTTTATTAATGCTGGAAGGAAACAAAAGGGACAGGTTCAGAGAAACCTGGAGAAGACGTGTAAAACTGATGCAAAATTACCCAAGTAAAACCAGAAGAGCAAATTCCCTAACGACTACAATAACATAAAGGCAAGTGGCTTTGGGGCTGTTTTCTGACCATGAGGCTGGCTTCCTGCTTCCTGCCTCTCAGCAGAGAGGTGGGCTGGAGGAGACACAGACCTTGGACGTGGCTGATGCAGGACTCCTTCTTTTTCTTTCTTTTTGGCTTTATACAGGTGTGTCATGGGGGAAGGATTTGGGAAGAAGTTCAGAATGCTAAATAAAAAAGAACAGGGTATCAAGGAAACACTGAAAAATACAGAGAGGAGATCTGAAGAAGGTTCAGAAGGGCACCCGAACAAGAGGGACATTTTTGTTACTACTGTGGTAAATTCAATATATGCCTTTTTTTAAGGTCATTTCCACATACTTTTTGCCACTTCTTTATTAAGATGTCTGATTTTTTTTTTAAGAAAGCTTTCAATGACATGGGAAAAACCATAAAGTCTTCATGCTCTTTGACCCAATAATGTTACTTTGGAGAACAGAATCCAAGGAAATAACCCACAAGAAAAAAGAGGAGTTGGTACAAAGAGGTTCACAGCAGTTTAATGGAGAATAGTCAAAAAGCAGAAACAATCTAGGGGCCCACAACCAGGCAATGGCTAAGTAAACAGTGGGCATTTGGCCACAATGGATTATCACAGCTACGAAAAGTGCCAGCTTCTGCGGTCATGCCTCTATCCAGAATCTGGAAGGATCGATCATCTCCACAGGGTGCTAACACCTGCCCTTTATGACTTAAATCTGTCACCCTGTGGCACAGAAAGAACAAGCCTTTCCCTCCATCCCATGTGCCCTTCCATCCAATGACCTCAGGCTCTCTGCTGTTCCCCAGCCCTCAGCTCTGGCTGTCCCCTAGGCCTGAACCGCTCTCCCTCCCCATCTCTGCCTCTTGGCTTCAAGCCCCACCTTGTACAGGAAGCTTTTCACGACCCCCCTGAATGTGGGAGCCTCCCTGCTGTTCGCTATCTCTGGTTCACCCTCTTTCTTGTTTGTACTGGATGTCTGCAGGCTGTCTCCACCATTAGACTGGGAGCTCTCTGAGGGCAGGGCCTGCCTTTTGGCTTTCTTCATATCCCCAGCACTTAGCAGTACCTGGCACACAGTAGGGGCTTAAGACATGTTTACTGACTATGGTGAAGACTCATTGACTTTAATGTTAAATTTAAAAAGCAGGCCATGGAATAATCAGTGTACGCTGCCAACTCGTAAAGATACCTCTAGGAACACACACAAAGACTGAAAAGGAAAACCTCAGAGAAGTAATGGTCCAAAGGTTCTCCTTCTCCTCTCGGTAAAGTGAAGTCCACAAGGGCAAAGGCAGCAGGCAGGGTAGGGGTTACCTCTGTTGGTGGGCACGGACAGGGCGATCTCGGAGTTGTTACTCAGCGGCAATCGCTTTTCTTTCCCGACCAGCTCTCGGTTCACGAAGGTCCCGTTCCCACTGTGGTCTTCGATGTAGGCGATGTAGGAGTTCTTGGGTCCTTTTTCCTAAAAACAGAAAAAACAGTTCAGGGAGGGAGAGGGGACACCACAAGAGGCAGATCTAAGAATCACGGGGACAGACGACAGGCTCTGGGCCAAAAGCACAGGCCGAGGGACCTACCCGGAAAATCCGGAAGTGTTTCTTGCTGTATGTTCGGTATTTATCACTTTTTTTAAGCCCGGGCTTGTCAAAGCTGTACTCACACCTTCGATCTCGGCCGAACCAGTACTCATTCTCCACACAATCTGGGACACAAAGAAAACAACGTTGTGATCTCTTCCTTCCCACATCTTCCAAACAGAATGAAAAGCAGGAGCTCTTGTTAAGAGGTATTTTTTTTAACAACTACCCAGTGAAAGTATGTTTCAATTTACTTTGGAAAAAAAAAACATTGTATTACTCAGATAAGCCTCAAAGATTTTAGGCCAGACAGAGGCTCTTAGCCTGGGGTCTCTGACCTTTTTTAAAATATTTTTTTCCCACTAATTTATTTCTAGTTTTCAACATTCACTTCCACAAGATTTTGAGTTCCAAATTTTCTCCCCATCTCTCCCTTCCCCCCACCCCAAGACAGCTTGCACTGATTAGCCCCTCCCCCAATCTGCCCTCCCTTCTATCATACATCCCCCCTTCTCTTACCCCCTTCCCCTCTATTTTCTCAAAGGGCAAGACAGATGTCTATACTTCAATGCCTGTATGTCCAATTTCCCAGCTGCAAAGCTGTAATTCTGTAATTGTAAAAAACTGTAAAAACAATTTTTAACATTCATTTTTAAAACTTTTAAGAATTCCAAATATATTTTGACTAGTGGATTTCAGCATAACTGATTTCCTTTACAATTCTATATATTTTATTTTGGGCATTTTAAAACATTATTCTCAGAAGTGACCCATAGGCTTCACAAGTTCACACGTCTGCCAGAGGGGTCCAGGACACAAAGAGATCCTGGGTCCCCCCTCCATACTTCACAGGAGGCCCTGTGTTTTTAAGAAAATAAAACATCACGGAAAGTTTTTGGTTTTTTAAAATTTATTGCTAAGCCAAACATTTCTCTACCTTGGCCCATACAGTCTATATTTACCTTGCTGGCTGAGATGCCCTTGTGGGCCGCCATGACTGCACACTCACAGCATTTAAGTGATCAATGATCAAATCATGGCCCCTCCTCTCCCCCTCTTCTGCTACAGGTACAATTCTTTGCAAGGAATTCACTGTTTACATTCCAACTGTTTGCGTGCAATGGAAGTTTGTCAGAAGACAGATGCCAAGGACCCAAAGGCCTCTTCTTGGTGGCACAATAGCAAATAAAAACTGGTCCCTTCACCAGCCAGTTTGGCAGAAGTTTTTACTTGTCACACAGGAGGAGTGGATGGCAGAGGGAGGCAGAGAGGTAGGATATGGTGGGCAATGGCTGCTTTGGAAAAAATAACACAAGTGGCACCAGTTTTTGTAAATGTGGCACAAGAAGGTAAGCAGTAAGCTGGGGAGAAGACAAGGTGAGCAGTGCTTGGAATCCTGCAGAAAAGGCCGCCCTGTCCAGGGACTCAGACACAGTCACTCATCCTCGCCGGGATAGGTGTGGGCTTAGCACAAGATGCTCCTTTGGACAAACAAGGGAGCTTTAGGTGGGGGGTCGTGGGGGTCACGGCTCCATACTCTTCTCCTTAAGCTCCAACCTACTCCCAGTACCACCATCCCCCTCAGCACATGGTTCCCACCTCAGCTGCCAAAGCAAAGCCACTCCCCTGTTCGAAAGCCACCCAAGGCTCCCCAGTTTTTGTGTGGTCAGAGGCCCCTTCATGGAGCACCTTCTGTCCCTCAAAAACTGGGCCCAGTCTGCCCTCCCAGGCCAAGCACACATTCCATTAGTCCCCTTCCCATACTCAGGGTACAGGGCCCCAGTGGCCACATAAAAAACACTTCCTCCTCTGCTTCCTCTTCCTCCTGAGGCCTTTTGTGTCCTTAATTCTGCTGACTGTGCATGCATGGCAACACATCTTGTAGGTCCCCTTGTGGTGCCCTGAAATCTAGCCCCTGCAGCCTGTAACAGTACAGGAATCTACCCGGAGTTCCCAGCTTCCTACAGGAGGCCCATCCTACCATCCCAGAGCTGGTGCCTTTCCCCTGGGAACCCTCCACCCACTTCTTGGCTGGTACAAGCCCATTAACTGAAGCTGATTTCCCCCAGTAGAGTATAAGCCCCTGTCTTTCACCTTTATGTGTCTTTCAGCACTTAGCTGGGTGCTTGGCACAGAGGAAGCCCTGGAGCAGTACTCACTGGCTTGCTGTAAGCCCTGCCTGACAGTAAACTCCCTGAGGGCAGGGATTGGGGCATTTTTGTTTCTCCAGAGCCTGACACATAGGCAGCTGTGGATTCATGATGGGCAGGACGTGGAACCCAAGGACCTGGGAAGGAAGAGCAGCATTCGATGACCCCTGTGGGGCTGCCATCTCTGATCCTAAGAGCAGTCATTTACAGAAGCTAACCCGGACCTCAGGGTGGGCCAAGGGCCTGACCACACCTGCAGCCCTGGGCCTGAGGACTAAAGCCAGCCCAAGTCCCTCCCTCATTTTACAAGTAAGGAAACTGAGGCAGACAGAGGACACAGGGCTACTAAGGTCCTGAGGCTGAATCTGAACTCAGTCTTGCTGCCTCCAGGCCCAGGCTCTATCCCCTGCTCCACCATGGGCTCCTGGACCCTGTAATAAGTGGCTTCACCCTCTCCTCAGCCCGGACAACTCAGACCTCTGAGCAGCAGTGATCCCCACTCCTCCTTCTGAAGCCCCCTCCTCCCTGGATCCCAAGACGAAGCCCTCCTCAACCAAAGCTCCAGTCCTCTGTGATGTCTACACCTTCTCTCCCGAGCTCCTAAGCCTGGCTGCCCCCAAGGCTATCTTCCAACCTCCCCCCCACACACACACACACTCACACGCTCGTGTACACACACCCACACCTACACACACCCACACACACCCACCCACACACACCCACACACACACACACACACACACACACACACACACACACACACACACTCTGTCTTGCCCCCCCATACCTATTCCAAGTAGCCTCTAGTCTGAGCTAATGTCCACTGTCCAAATCTCCATTGAGCCTCCCTGGAGGCCGCCTGTGAAGGCCTCTGCTGGATTCAAGCTCTTCATTTCTCTTTTCTAAACCCTGCTTTCTTCAAATATAAAATGTCATTGCCTGTCTTACAGGGAGCTGTGGGAAAGGCCCATGTGATCCCTCAGGGACAGCCACCAGGCTAGGCTGGGGGAGTTACTGTTATTGGGAGGCAGCCGGGCAAAGGGGAAGGAATGAGGAACGTGGGTGTAGAGCTCCGGGTACCTGGGCCTAGCTGGGCAGGGGCCAATCATCCCATCTGTCTGAGGCTCAGGAGACTGAGACCGACCCCCCCAGCTCTAGGTGGGGAGGGATCTGCCACGGGAGAATGGATGCTGATGAAATCACAGACCCTCTGGAAGGCCCTACGGCCCCCTCAATCCAATCTGCCTAAAACAGAAACCCTCATTTACCCACCGCACACCCCTAGAGGAGGGAAATGCTTTAGGAAGCACCTACTATGTGCCAAGCACTTTGCATATATGATCTTATCTGATCCTCACAACAGCCCTGGGAGGGAGGTGCTATTATGACCCACATCTCCTAGTTGAGGAAACCAAGGTGAAGTGACTTGCCCAGGTCACCGGACTAGTCCTGAGGACTTGCCTGCCACCTAGCTGCTCTCACAACAAACAGGTGATGCTGACCACCATGTTCTCAAACATCTATGTTCAAACTTGGATCTGTCCTTTCCCTCCTCCACCCTCAGGCAGACAGACATCCCCTAGCAAGCCCTGGGCAGCCACCCCTCCTTCATCTAAGCCCTTACCACTCAATGCCCTGGAGCCCCATGACTCAATCACTACCACCAGCTAAAAGCTGGCCTCCCTGACTTCACTTCCTCCCCACTCTAATTTATCTGGCCCTGTTGGACAGGTTCTCAACATATCACTCTCCTGGTCAAAAACCTTCAATGGCTCACTATTACCAAAAGGACAATGTAACACCTCCACACTTTAGGTCACTACCTGGACATGCTACCCCAACTTTGTCTTTGAAATAAGGATCACAACTGGCAGGTTGACAGTCCTTCCACACCGGGGCCACTGGTAATGACAACATGGATTCTGTCCAACAGACTCACGATTTCATCCCCAACTTGCTCCCAAAGCAGTAGGAACCTAGCACAGAGTTTTAGAGCAGATATTTAAATAAATATTAAATAAACATTCTGCTCTGCCCCACAGTCAGACTTTCCAGTCTTACAGTCTTACCAAGGTTAGAGAATCCATCCTCAAGAGCCCAGAGCCGGCCCCAGGGCTGAGGGTTGAGTTCTTCCAGTTCCTGGTCCTCGGGAATGGAAGGAAGGTCCTGAGTGGGAACGGTGTCTAAAGAACTGATGGTTCCTGAGCTGGAGTGGGAGGACTGACTGTGGGAGGTGCCAGAGGAGGAACTGGAAGCATTCTGGGACTGGGAGGCGCTATGTGACTGCTGTGAGTCACCTCCTGTCTCACGGGACATCTTTGCTTCAAAAGAAAGTGAAAAGCAACAAATATGAGTCTGGATGCCCAAGACCTGGATAATTAGTGATGGGGGAGAGGTGTGACTGCCAAACCCTAGCATCCAAACCCAGACCAAAAAAACCTACTATTCGAGCAAAACAGGAATCATGAAATTAAGTTCCTTAGGACTTGGAACTAGGATTAGTCATATAACTAAGGTCAGGACTAGTGCCAGAATAATAATAATAATAACAATAACAAATTATAATAATAAAAAAGAATAATAGCATTTCTATAATGCTTTAAGATTTGCAAAGCACTTTACAGATATTAACTCATTTTATCCTCAAAACAATTGTGGACAGTGGTAGATAACTATTATCATCCCCACTTCACAGATGAGGAAACTGAGGAAGAAAGCCATGATTTGCCCAGGGCCACAGAGCTAGTAAGTGTATGAGGCTGGATTTGAACTCACGTCTTCCCCACTTTCTATTTACTGACCCACCAAGTCTCTACAGCATAGCCAAAGTGGCTGATTGACCAGCCTCCATCTTCAAGATCACCTTTCCCCTTTCTGGGCTTTGACCCAAGCTCCCTTCCATCCCTAGAGTGCTCTCCTCCCTGAAGTATGCTTCATAAAACCCCTCGCTCCCTTCCCAGAGAAAGCGCTCCTTGCCCTTCCAGGTCCTAACACCCTCATCCCCCCACCATCCACCTCTCACTTTGCTTCTACTTTGTAAAAATTTTGTATTTAATTGTATGTGGACGGCTTGAGCTAGGAGAAACTCCTTGAGGGCAGACTGCTCTGCTCATCTCCCCAAGCTCCAGCAGCACCCAGCACAGAACAGGGCCTTACTCAATGCTAAGAGTACTTTTTACACTGAATTACTGACAATATGGCCATTTAACCTTTTAATGATGAAGAAAACACAAGCACTTTTTTCAAGCTCTCAAAGTCCTTTGAAAACATAAAAAAACAGAGCTGGAAGGGGCCTTTCGAGATAATTTAGTAAAAAGACTTTTTAAATCTTAAAGTCCTATGAAAATGCAAACTATTATTAACAGGCCCTGGCCCCCCTTGCTTGTCACAAACCCTACACCCCAATTAATCTCCCAGGGCAGCTTCTCAAACAACTCAGCTCCACTGTGTTTACATTCATCTAGACCAGTATGGAAAAGGTCATTTTTAAAAACAGCCAACAACAGAGGGGCTGAACTTGGGTCCCTTCCTCATTGCCAGGGGACAGAATTCCTTCAAAACAGAGGTCTTTTCTGATGTTCCCAAGGGCACAGGTGTTTTCTCCTCCCCCCCATCTCTCCCCATGTCTGTCTGTCTCTTTTTCTCTCTACCCCGCCATGTTTCTCCCTGTTTCTTCTCTCTCTCCCTGTCAATCTCTCTCCCCCTTCCCCCTCGGTCCCCCCCAGGCCCTTTAGCCCCCCCGCCCCGCCCCCGGGCACAGAGGGAGGGCTTTCCTCGGCCTGCCCCCGGCCCCTGCCTCGCTCCACAAACGCTCGGGCGCCGGCGCACGGAGGGTCGATGGTCGATTACCGCCGCTGCCGGCGCCCGTCCGCTCGCTCACGGCTCAGGGGTGAGGGCCTCCCTTCGGCTTGGCCCTCCGAGAAGTGGCAGCGCTGCCTGAGGATGCAGCCTGCGGACCCGCATCTGGGAAGGAGAGGACGGAGCCAATGCCCAGGAGAGCCCAGGTCACCGGGAGCCCATTTCACAGACGCTCAGACTGAGGCCTTGCTCTGAGTGGGGGGGCGGGCACCGTGGCCAGCGAGTCGGCTTCTCCCCGCTTAACTGGATACAGGAAGGCCCAGGACCGCAGGAGCACCGCGGCGACGGGGCGCCGGCCCCGGGGCGCACCAGGCTCACCGGAGGAAGGAAGGCCTGCCCCAGGGCACCAGCCGCAGGATCCCGACTCAGCCGGCTCCCTGCTCCGCCAACCCTGCACTGAGCTCCCGAGCCCGAGGCATAGGCTCGCGCGAAAGGCTCAGGTACAAAATCCACCAATCAGCGATCCCAAAGAGACACAGACCTTCTTTCCGACCAATTAGAAGCTCTCCGGATACGGAAAGGTCCGGCCGAAAAGCCTGCTGGGCCTTGTAGTCTGAGAAGACCTCGCCGCTCCGGACCTCTGGACTCTGGGGGCTCCCTCGCCCCGCCCACCTCCGCTCGGCTTGAGCCGAAACTCCGCCCCCGAGCTCCAGCGACCAATCAATTGACTCTATTTGGGTCAGAGCGCAGCCCACCCCTACTTCCCAGAGCCTGCCGTGGGGTGACCGAGACAGGGGGCAGGTGCCATCGTAGGCCAGATGTGGCGGGGCGCTGCCCAGGCCCTATGCAGGGTATGGCGGGCCCCGGGAAGGCCCTGCAGGAGCAGCCGCGGCGACTCAACTTCAGCGTCTTGGGGCACCCCCAGCTGCTGGAGCTGCGGGGACCAGGGGGCGCCCGCTGCCGGAGATCTGTTCTGTCCCTCCTGCCGCGCTCTGCAACCGCCCGACCCCAAGCTAGATTTCTTCCGCCTCATGGACTGGTGAGAGCTTCCCCGTGGAGGAGGGGGATGGGGGCGGGGCCTGAGGCGCTGTGGCCTCTAGGGGGCGGGACATGGAGCCGGTGGGCCCTAACAGGAGGCGAGGCTTAGGGCAGGGGGCGGGGCCTGGAGTTGCTGGAACCTAGTGTGGGGCGGAGCCTGAAGCTGAGGTCGGGGTTTGGGCTTGTTGGGGTGGGGGCAGGGCCTTGTAATAGCCCCACTGTGTGCAGAGCTGCATGCTCATGCTGGGTCCTGAGGGAAGCAGGGGCAGGAGAAACACGGAGTGAACCCCAAGGGAGGCCTGGGGAGGCCAGGTCGGAACCTCACCCCCACCCCCTGCAGTCTAACCTGGTGATAGGGTCCAAAGTGATGGGACAGGGCCAAGGCTGGGACTGGAGCTGGAGCCTCCCACCGGATCCCGGGTTGCCTGCCTAAGCTGACTTTGGTGTTTCATTTCAATTCCACCAGCATTTATTAAGCGCCAGCTGTGTGCACAGCATGGTCTCTGTTCTCCCCTAGGGCTGATGATGGCATACAGGAATGACTGAGTAGCTGGTCTCTGAGGGGTGGGGTGCCCTCTCTGCTCCCCATTCAGTCCTGCCCTCTTCCACCTTTCTTTCCAGCGTCCAGTCCTTCACAGTGGACATCCAGAATCTGAAGCGTCGGTACCAGCAGCTCCAGCGCCAGGTGCACCCTGATAACTTCAGCCAGAAGTCACAGGTAGCAGACTGGGCTTCCTGCCCGTCCAGCACTCCCCTTGGGGGGCTGACAGGACCCCGGCACTGAGAGCTGGCAGGGACATGAGGGATCATCTAGGCCGTAGCAGGGCAAGCCCAGAGACAGGAAGTAGCTGGCTTGGCAAGCTGGGGTTCAGCCTGTGAACCTGGCCTCACAGCAGTCATCAGCTCCAGGACCCAAGACGCTCCCAGCTGAGATCTCACCCCTTAACAGCAAACTTCCTCTGGCTTATTTAAAGGTGATGCCTTAGAGCAGAGGTTCTCAACCTGTGGGTTATGTTCAATTTAAATACATCCTGCATATCAGATATTTACATTATGATTCATAACAGTAGCAAAATTACAGTTATGAAGTAGCAACAAAAATAATTTTATGGTGGGGGGGTCACCACAACATGAGGAACTGTCTTAAAGGGTCACGGCATTAAGAAGGTTGAGAACCACTGCCTTAGAGCTTCCCCCAGGCCTGGGCTTTGGAGGGTGGGGTCAGCTCCCCTCTGGTCACCAGTGCTCCTGCCTGCTTCCCTGGGAACTGCTACACGGCAATTCACAGGATGGAGAGCATGAGAATCAATGTGCAGAGATGCCCTCCTCCATCACATATCCACACTTGATCTCTGACTGTCACCACTGATATAAGATAACATTTCCTAAAACTTAGAATCTCATACAGTGACTTATCCAGGGTCACACAGCTAGTCTGTGTAAGAGACAGAACCTGAATCCAGGACCTGACTCCAAGGCTGCTAATTGCTATAATAATAAGCAGCCACAAGATTGGGGTTAGGAATGGGAAGGTTTCCCTTTTCATCCTCTCAAAAGCACAGACACCAGAGGTCATTCCTAGCACATCTTTTGTTTGGCGGGAAGTGAGCTTCTTAGGACCAGGGATCACCCCACTCACATAGCGGACCCTTAATAAATGTTTATTGAATTAACCTGTTATCATTTTTGAAGGTGTTACTGGCTCGTTGGGGGTCAGTAACAACAGCTTCCTTCCTCTCCTGTTTCAGACAGAAAAGGACTTCTCAGAACAGCATTCCACGTTGGTGAACGAGGCCTACAAGACCCTGTTGACCCCGCTGAGCCGAGGCTTATATTTGGTAAGATGCGTTCTAACCCTGCCCCAGGCTGCCCTTTACAGGGCCCTTTTTGGAAAGGTTTTACAAAGAACTCTAGACTCGCCATTTCAACAACCCTATGAACAAAACCGAACGAGTGTTTATAGAGATAGGAAGGTGAAGGTCAGTTGACTGAGCTAGGGCCTGGATGCTGGGAAGCGCTGAAGGTAGGATTCACCCCAGGTCTTCCAGCTGCCAAGTCTAGCCCTCGTTGACCTGTGCCCCAGCCCCCCTCTCTGGTGTGTATGATTGGTTTTCCTGCTCTGTGGCTTCGTAGATCTCTCTGACTTTCTCAGGCAGCAAAACTGTCTGTCTGTGTTCCTCCATTAACACGCCAAAATCAGATGACTGTTTGATCCCGCAAGGAAAGGCCAGAGACACACCTGTGCATAAATCATCCATGTGGAATCTCAGAGCCAGAAGGCCCTTGGGGGCTGTCCAGCACAGCAGCTCCTGTCTGACCTAGACTGGGGGGTGGGGGGTGGGGGTCCTGTAGCCTATATGGGTAGGCCCTGGTAGAGGGGGTGGGCCCCCAGCCTCAGCTCAGCAGACACCTCTCTGGAACCACTCTTATTATGCGGGAGCTTCCCCACATTCTGTGTAAAGGCCCCTCTTGTGACTTGTGCCTGTTGGCCCCATGTCTGCCCTTTTCCATGGAAGAAGCCTTCAGGTTCTTAGAGATAGATCTCACATTCAGGCCAGTCTTCTCCTGGACTTCTTAACTGTCTCTGATGCCTTCAGAATGTCGCTTCAGGTGACGTAGACTCGAGACCCTTCAGCTTGTGCCTTCTTTGTATGCTCTCCAGCTTGTCCACTTCCTTCCAAGAATGTCACACCAGAACTGTCCTCGAGGGGGACACCACAATGCACAGAGCACAGGCCTGGCATCAGGGAACCTGAGTTCAAATCCAGCTGCAGATACTTACTAGCTGTCACCTCTGTCTTCCTCAGTTTCCTCATTTGTCAAACGGGGTAATAACAACACTTGCCTCTTACAAACCTCAATGCACATCTCAAGATGATGATTATAGTGGCCTGGGGTGGGCAGAGGACAATGAGACTCTCAGCTCTTTCTTTCCCATCGATGAATGCCTGTCTTCATCCAGTCCAAGGTTGCAGGAGTCTTCTTAACTGCTGCATCTCTCTGGCAACCCGTGGTGATTGCCTTCTGCTAAAACCAGAGGAGAGGATCCTGGGAGGAAGGTGGTGTAGGACAAAAAATTCCAAGCTCTCCAGATTCTCTCCACAAGCAGATAAAACAGCACCTCAGGGTGAACGTAGAATGGGAAAAATAAAGAAGATTTGAGGCAGAACAGGGGTCCTCCTGAGGAAAGACCCCAGAAGAAAGGTTCAGCCTGAGTGAAGTGCAGACATCTCCTGGCTATCTCCACTGAAATGACAAACAAGCCCTGGGGGCATCTGGGTTGGGAGATAGCCTCAGCCACAGGAATCCTCACCTCACAGATGGGGGGGGGGCAGACGTCTAAGCAGGGGAAGACTGAAGGAATCTGTGCTGCCGAGGGCCGCCGTGCCAGCTGTGCTACTGAGACATGGTCTTCAGCAAGAAGGAACCAGCAGCAACTGGTGAGTGCAGAAGCAGTGGGGCAGGGTGCCCCTGGCTGTGGATACTTACAGAGAGCTGAGTTCTGGGTTGTGGTTCTAGGCCAGAGAGGAGAACTGAAGGTTACAGCCACTGGAGGGTTCTCAGAGAGCAAGAGCATTTCCAGCAGAGTGTGCATAAGGGTACCTAGCTGTGGCTTGGAGTAGGAGAGGAGTAGAGAGATTGGGCCCAGGACAAATCTCAAAAAATAACAGTAAGAAGGACCTGAGGCCAGAGGCACCATCTACCACACCCCAGGACTAGAGGTGATTATAATAACAAGCTGCTAAAAAATAAAACAAAACAAAAATGAGCAAGTAAAGGGGAAAGGACCCAACCATAGACAATTACTATGGAAATTCATCTTCAGAAGAGGTTACTGAAGCAAAAAAAGCCTCTCCTACCCCAAAGAATAACATCAAATGGTCACTTGCCCAAAAGGAATTCTTAGAAGAACACAAAAAAGACTTTAAAAGTCTAATCAGAAAGATTGAGGAAAATTTTTTAAAAAGAATAAGAACAATCCAGGAAGATTATGAAAAGAAAATCGGCCAACTAGAAAAGGAGATCCAGAATCTGAAGGAAGAAAAAAACTCCTTGAAAACTAGAATTGGGCAAGGGGAAACCAACAGTGTCATAAGAGACCAAGAAATAATAAAGCAAAATTAAAAGAATGAAAAATAGAAGAGAATGTGAAACATCTCAAAAAAACAACTGATCTGGAGAACAGATCAAGAAGAGAAAATGTAATAGTAACCAGACTACCTGAAAGCTAAGATCAAAAAAGAATATTGATAAGATAATACAAGAAATAATCAAAGAAAATTGCCCTGAAGTTTTAGAACAAGAGGGGAAAGTAGGAATGGGGGGAAAAAAATCCACTGATTACCACCCAAAAGAAATCCCCAGATGAAAATCTACTGGAATAGTGAAGCCAAATTCCAAAACACTCAGATTAAGGAGAACATAAAGCAACAAGAAAAAAAATCAAGTGCCCTGGAGCCACAATTAGAATAACACAAGACCTAGCAGTGGCTAAACTAAAAGATCACGGTATTTGAAACACCGTATATCAAAGAGCAAAAGAATTGAGGTCATAGCCAAAAATATCATACCTAACAAAATTATGTATAATCCTGAACGAAAAGAAAATGGACATTCAATGAATTGTCAGATTTTCAGGATTTTGTTTCAAAAAGACCAGAACTTAATAGAAAATTTAACATACAAGATCCAGGAGAAATACTGGCTGGTTGGTTGGTTGTTGTCCAGCATTCTCAAAGAGGAACAAAATGACATCACTGTGCTAGAGTCAAGTTTCAGTGTGTCCAACTGTGACTGATCAGACCAATATGAGCTCAGAATGTTCTACCACAGGTCGGGCACACATAGTCAGTGTGAACATTTGTGGTGGATTCTCTAAATCTGCACATCCTGCATTTCCTTTGAACTGTTTCAATTCTGCTTTGCTCGTAGAGCACAGCACCTTCTCTGATGAGGGCACATCAGGCTGAGCAGTCCTGTGCCAGTGTCCCCACCACACAATCAATTCCAAAGTTCTTGCAAGGGTCCTTATATCACTTCTTTTGACCACCATGTGAAAGCTTATCCTGTGTGAGTTCTCCATAAAATAGTCTTTTTTGGCCAATGTACATTTTGCATTTGAACAATATGGCCAGCCCTTCGGAGTTGTGCTCTCTGCAGCAAATGTTGAATGCTTGACAGTTTAGTTTGAGTAAGGACCTCAGTGTCTGGTACCTTATCCTGCCAGGTGATCTTCAGAATCTTCCTAAGACAATTCAGATGGAAGCAATTCCGTTTCCTGGCCTGGCTCTGGTATACTGTCCAGGTTTTACAGGCAGACAACAATGAGGTCAGTCAGCATCACGGCTCTGTAGACCTTCAGTTTGGTAGTCAGTCTAATACCCCTTCTACTCCATACTTTCCTTCAGAGACTCCCAAACACTGAGCTAACTGGCAATTTGTGCACCAACCTCATTATCAGTGTGTACCTCCCTGGAAAGTATACTACCAAGATAAGTGAACTTATCCACAGCATTCAGAACTTCTCCATTTGCTGTAACCGATGGTCCCATGTATGGATGATGTGGTGGTGGCTGAAGGAGCTCCTGTGTTTTCTTGGTGTACTTTGTTGCATCTCAACTTCACAGGCTGCACTGAGTGCACAATCATCTGCAAACAGAAAATCATGTACCAACCCTCCCTCCACTTTGGTCTTGGCTTGTAGCCTTTTCAGGTTGAAGAATTTACCATCAGTGCAATAGCTGCCCTTGATGCTGTGTTCATCCTCATTAAAGGGATTTGACAACATGGCTGAAAACATGCTGAAAAGCATGGGAGCAAGCACACAGCCTTGTTTTGCTGCATTGGTGACTGGGAAGGCACAAGAGCATTGTTCATTATTTTGACATAATTTTCCATAAGCCCTCATGACTGACAGTGCCAAAGGCCTGAGTCGGATCTACAAACATCGTGTACGGACCTCTGCTCTGCTCCTGGCATTTCTCCTGGAGTTGTCGGGCAGCAAACACCATACGAGCTGTTCCTCAGCCCTTTCTGAAGCTGCCACCCAGGTAGATGACCATCTTCCAGGTGGAGGATCAGTCTGTTAAGGAGAACTCTGGCAAGAATCCTGCCAGCAGTGACTGAGAGAGAGACACCCCTGTGATTGTCACAGGAGTGTCACTGCCACCTTTGACCCAAACAGTACTTGTTGCATTGTTCTTTTTAAAATTTCAGGCAGTATGGCTTAATGGCTATGGGCCTGCATTTAGAGTCAGGAAGATCTGAGTTAAAATCCTGCCTCAGAAACATCACTAACTGTGTGACCCTGGGCAGATCTCTTAACCTCTGTGGGGCCAGGTTCCTCATCTATAAAATGAGATCCTTTGGGCTCTGAATCTATAATCTAATGATCCTCTTCATCTCCTTAGAGCAGCAGTTCTCAACCTGTGGGTCGTGACCCCTTTGGGGGTCAAACGACCCTTTCACAGAGGTCTCCTAAGACCATCGGAAATATCACATATTTCCGATGGTCTTAAGAACCAAGACACCGCTCATCTATCTGTCTCCAGGCGGGTCTGCCCATATGCAGATATGCCCAGATACGCCCACAAAGGAGGATTAAAGGGTCGGGGCATTAGGAAGGTTGAGAACCACTGCCTTAGAGTCAGCCCAATGCTGACAGCCTCTCAAGTTTTCTTGGACACTGACTGTCCTCCTTTGGGTTAGCTCTCCCTCCCAGCTTTGAGCCCCCTGAAGATCTGATGAGCATGCACCCTCTGCCTTTAACCAAGTCATTGATAAGAATGTTAAAAGGTATAGGACCAAGCAGAGATCCCTGAGGCACTCCACTGGAGACTTGCCAAATTGGCTTAGAGGCACTGCCAGAAGGGATCGTTTCCTCTGGAAAGGACACTTTGCCCCAGTTGCCTTTTTAAACAATTTCTGTTCATTTCATAGATTCTGAGGAGAGGAGGAATCAGGCTGGATTAATGGGAATGTTGTGGAATTTGCGCTGCTGGAGTTCAAACCCAGCTCTTCAGTCTTCAGACCCCGTCCCCCACTTTTGAAGCCAGCCTGGGTCTTTATACATCTTTTCTCCCCAACAGCTGAAGCTCAAAGGCATGGAGATCTTAGAAGGTACAGACAGTGACATGGAACTGGACTTTCTTGGAGAAATCATGGAGGTCAGCGAGAAGCTCAGTGAAGCTCAAAGTGAGGCCGAAATAGAAGAGATCATCTCCTTTGTCAGAGGTAAGAGAGTTGAAGGGGCCTCTCCCCCAGGGCAGGGCAGGAAGCGCAGGAATGGCCAGAACTGACCATGCTGGTGCCCCTGGGAGCTGTTTAATAGAGCAGGATTTGAGAGGGTAAATGTGGGTCCGGAGCCTGTGCTGGGCAGTCCCAGGATCCAGCTCGGGAGCCAGACTCAACACCCTCTGACCACACAGATCCAGAGGTGGTTTTCTCCAAGGTCAGCTGAAGGAGGTCAGACTTCTGGTCACACAAACCTTTTTGACTGTGGACATGAAGGAGGACAGACCCTGAGCACCAGCAGTAAGGGTGGGGAAAGCTCCCAGGTGAGGAAACTCCATCCGCCAATACAGGGAGACACCTTCCCAACTGTGAGACTATGGAGTCTCACCAAATCATCCTGGCTCTTGGGCCATAGACCTTAAGGCCCTGTTGCTATATAACTGTGTTATTCCACAGAAGCTTTGCATTTGGAGGTTTTTTTCTTCTTTGGTAGCTGGACAGCACTACGGAGAGGGCGCCAGGCTTGGAAGCAGACGGCCGAGTTCAGATGTGCCCTCAGATGCTCAGTAGCTCTGTCTGCAGACAGATGATTCCTCAGGGGTCATAAGAGCCCCTGCACCCCAGGGCTGTTGTGAGGATCAGATGAGGCCGCGCTGGCAGAGCTATGAATGTGCTGGTATTTTGTGTTATCATTATTGAAGGCGTGTTTTCAGCAGGCTTCAGTCCCAGGTTTCCCAGACCCCAGAGCTAGAAAGAGAGACCATGAGGTAGAAGCAGGGACAGAGAGAGTGTGAGGCAGGAGAAGTGGATTCTGGTCCCTGTTCCTCCGTCTCTTAGCTGCACAGCCTCAGATTCCTCATCTGTAAAATGAGCTCATAATAAAGAGCTGCCTTGGCTACCTCAGGAGGTTGTAGTGGGGGGCGAGGGGGTCAAGCAAGATCAGATGGAAACCTCAAAGAGCTCTACAAATGCAAGGGATCGCAGCCCCTGAGCTCCGATTCCTCTTCTGGGAAGACATAGTCTCATTCAAATGTCTGCTGGCCTGCTGCCCTGACATGAACCTCTGTTACCCTTGGGGTCACCCCTCAGGTTGGCTTTCCAGAACCTGCTGGCCTGTGATGGGAGCCAAGCCCTAGAGCATCCTAACCCATTGTCTCCAGAACAAACATGCTGAGGGATTGACACTCCGGATGGCCCCTTCTAGGCTTTTTAAATCCTCTTTGCTGGGACGGATCAGGCAGATCTGGGCTCTCACTGCAGTGGGTCTTGCTCTTCTGAGGCTCTCTGATATCAGTACCACATCACCCCTGAACAGAGGCATCAGGAAGGACTCCTCATCCAAGGACATCCCTCTTCCATTTGCCCTGTGTGAGGGCATCCGTCATAACAGGGAATCCTTCCAGCTGGCTCACATTCCCTGTTTCATCTTGTTTATTTGTTTCTTTTTTTTTAATTTTTTCTTTAATTGATTTAATTTTAGTTTTTTCAACATTCACTTCCATAAGCTTTCGAGTTTTAAATTTTCTCCACCTCCCTCCCCTCCCCCCATCCCAAGATGGTATACAATCTGATAAAGGCTCTCTATATACGTTCTTATTAAACATATTTTCACATTAGTCATGTTGTAAAGAAGAATTAGAAAGAATGGGAGAAACCACGAGGAAGAAAAAACAAAAAGAGAGAGAAAATAGTCTGCTTCACTCTGCATTCAGTCTCCAAATTTCTTTCTCTGGATGTGGACTGCATTTTCCGTCATGAGTCTTTTGGACTTGTCTTAGGTTCTTGCATTGCTGAGAAGAGCTCAGTCTATCAAAGTCAGTCATCACACAGTGTGGCTGCTTCTGTGTATAGTGTTCTCTTGTTTCAGCTTGTTTCGCTTGGCATCAGTTCATGTAAGTCTTTCCAGGTTTTTCTGAAGTCTATTCTCTCATTTATCGTAGGTAATCAGCAGAGGATTGGGCCCAGTCAAGGAATCTTGGCACACCCTTGGCAAGGGCAGGATGGGATGCATCTTACTGGATGAGAGCCTCTCAGCCTATGGCTGCACTCCCAAATCAGGAACTTATAGATAATCCATAGAACCTGCTGGCTCCTGGCCTCTGGGGTTCTCAATCAGCCTTGAGACCTCAGAGGAGGGGCCAGATGTAGGATATGAGGTGAAGGATAAAAGCAAGCCCAGAGGAACTAAGACTGTACAAAATTGGGGCTCAGAACAGGAGAAGTGAGTGAGAATGGAAGGGAAGAAGAAGCCTAAGGAGGAGCCAAAGGGCATTGGCAGCTGAGGTGCCAGAGGGAGCTTAGTGCTGATGTTGTTAAGTCTAGAATCATTTTTAAGGAGATAAGAAAAAAGGACAGAGTGGTGCCATGGAGAGTCAGAAAGACCTGCCCCTGACCCTTACTCGCTGTGAGATGGAGGGCAGGTCACTTCACCTCTGAGTCCTGACACTCTTCAGGGTTATCCATTTTTTGTTATAATTTTTACAGACATTTTCTGTTTCTCACAGCTGGTGTGACCAGCTGCACCGTTCAGGTTGTATTTTCTGTTTCTCACCACAGCATCCCAAGTATCCATCACTCCCTCCATGTAATAAACAGTATTTCTTGGAGAGGGAAAAGTCGCACAACTGACTGATACGTTGGGGAAGCCCAACACCCTGTGTCCTGTGCAACAGCCGTGGCTCTGCCACCTCCACGAGGGGCAGGACAGGGGAGGATTCTCATCTCTCTTCATCCCAGCCCCGCTCGAGCTTTATAATTTTGACTCTGACTTCTGGCTTTTCAGTGAGTTATCATTCTTCACATTCACATTCATAGCACCTCCTTGACTGCCGACTTCATTCTGCATCAGTTCATGGAGATCATTCCAGCTTCTCTGTGCTCATCCCACTTATCACTTCTTACAGCTCAATCTTATTCCCTTCATTCACATACAGTTTGTTTCATCGTCCCCAAATCAATTGGGAAACCTTGTTTCCAATCCTTGGCCACCACAAAAAATGCTGCTTTCAATATTCTGGATGATATGGGGACCTTCTTATCAATGGCTTCATTACTTTATAGATTACAGTCAGCCGGCAACCTGCTCTGCAGAAGGCCCTTCCCACCCCCATGAAGGCCACAAGCCACCCTTGGTGTATTAAGATGCAGAAATGAGGAAGGAAGCGTGTGGCCCAGTCGCTGAGCTCCTCCTGACCCCCTTCTTTCATGCTTTGGCTGTCGGACCAGCCCCTAATCATTTGAAATCATTCTCCTCTTCAAGATAATCTTGAAAACATTGCCTTCCATCCTCTCAGAACTGCATGTTGATTTTTCTTTTTTGACTATGTAAAAGGGGCCATTCTTTGCCTCACTTCTTACCTAACCTTAATCACTGAATGGGCATCGCCTCAGACAAACTGAGACCTGGGATAGACATTAGCCTATAAAGGCCAAGGTCTCCCACTGCATTCTGGGCCATCTCCAGTCATTCTGACCGATGTCTTGCCACTGGACCCAGATGGCTCAGAGAAGAAAGTGAGGCTGGTGACTTTGCACAATGCTTCCTCACTTTAATCCAATTTATTTGCATGTCATGGCATCACCTCCCTGATGTCAGTGTCCTCTTGGAGAAGGAAGGACAAACCACAAGAGCCTCTCTCTGGTCTGAGTTTCCTTTACTTAGGCCTCTTTTCATCCTGCTGCTCCTTCAGTGTCCTCCTCTTGAGGTCCATTAAGGCCCCCCTTGGGGCTAGGGTGTTACCACGTAAAGCAAGCCTGCACAACATTCAGCCTGCGCACCATAAGTGGCCTCCATTTTGGGCAGCCCACCAAAAATGTAAAGGATATAAAACAGGCTTGCATAACGTATGGCTTTGGCAAGCTTCAAGCGGCCCAAGGGCCACATGTTGTGTAGGCCTGATGGAGAGGGAGTGGTTCTGTTGTCGTTCATGATGAGAACAGCACTGGCCAGAAACAGATCGATCTGTATGCCATTTTCCATTGATCTGTTGTTCTCTTTCCAGTAACTCCTTCCAAATATTTTTTATTATTATTGTCTGGGAAATTCATTCATTGTAAAACTCTACCTTCTTCCCAGGATGACACTGTTGATGCATGAGTCATCATGCAGTTTGGTCCTCCAGGTACAGCTTTCCTGAGGTATTTAATGAAGCCTGGAAGCAGTCTCTGGTGGGGTTTAACTAGAACACTCTGAATAATTCCTAGGTCTACTCAGTTTTCTGGGTGACCCTAGGATATGACCTTTCTTCCTTGCACAGGAGACTCTTCTCATGGGTGGGCAGAATCTGTGAGGTCACCTGACCCTGCTCACATCCCTCTAAAGATCCCAGACTGCACCTGAGCACTAGCAACATCACCTTCCATTGTTGAAGAGTGCCCATCGAGGAGACAGTCCTTCCTTATAGCAAGTCTAAACTTGCCTCCTCTGACTTCTCCCCCTTAAGGAGACGGTCAGACTGAATGGCCCCCAAGGTTGTTTGCTGCCTGAGTCTCTAATCTTGTGTCTCCAACTGCCTTTCAGACATCTGGAGCTGGATGTCCAGTAGACACCAAAACTCAATGTGTCCAAAAAAGAATTCATGATCTTTCCCCCAAAACTCTCCCTGCCATACCTCCTTACCTTTCCGTTACAGTAGAGTGCACCACCATCCTTCCAGCCCCATTCGAGACTCTTCTCTGTCTCTCGCCCCTCCCCACAATTTTCAGGTTGTTACCAAGGCCTGTGGATTTCACATCTCCAACATCTCTGGAATGCTCCCCCTTCTCTCTACTCTCCTCTGACACTGCCCCTCTCCTGCTGTAGGTTCTCATCACCTCCCACCTGGACTGCTACCATAGCTGTAGTCCAGCCTCCATTCAGCCTCCAAATGATTTTCCTAACATGCAGGTCTGATCCTGTCAGCTCCTCACTCAGTAGGCTCCGGGGGCTCCCTGTGGCCTCCAGGACTCCTACAGCCTTCAGCCCCCTCCTGCCTTTCCCATCTCCTTATACCCAGCTACCTGCTGTGTGCTCCTCAAAGGCAGGGTCCAACATCTGCTTCTTTTTGTGCGCCCACTGCTCCATACAGTGCCTGGCACCCAGTAGGCACTTCATACCTGTTTGTTGACGGATGTCAAAGAAGCCTCAGAGTTGGGAAAACCTGGAGTTGGTCTTTTTCCCAACTCCAAGGCCAGCTTCCCCCATGCAACACTGCACAGCGCTGCCTGTCTTCCTAACTGTCAGAGACGGTTCACACGGGATGAGAGCTGAGCTCCCCCATGACACTGGGAAGAAAGTCCTCCGCTGACCCTTGCCCCATGTTCCTAATTTGCTCAGACTGGCCCCGTTTCCACATTCATTGACAGCTGCACCGTTCAGGTTGTATTCATCCTGTGTGGCCATCCCAAGCCCTTGCTAAATGGGAAATCCAAAATCATGTTGTTTTTCTTTTCCAGCTGAGGAGAAAGAATTGACCGAAGGTCTGGGCAAAGCTTTCGAACAAGGTACCTCCCTTTATTCCTCCAACTCCCTTGCCATGGGAGCGTGTTGCTAGTAATGGGGTTTCAATAGTAATGACTAGTAATAGTCATTCAGCAAAGTATCTAAGAGCCTAATGCTAAGTAAGTTCTACAAGAGAGAAAACCAGTGAATGTGGAGGGAGGCCTGGATTGGGAACCAAAGACCTGAGGTCAAGTCCTGACCCCCAGCCTTAACAGCCTCAGGCCATGGGCCTCAGCCTCATGCTCTGTCTAATGTGGACCCATGGCCTTGTTGTGAAGGCCGTAGATTGAGAACCAGGAGGAACCTTAGAGCTCTCCTGGTTTAACTCCCCCATTTTTCATATAGGGAAACTGAGGCCCAGAGAGAGACAAGGACTTGCCCTGGACCCATGATGCCATTGAAGTGGAGTCTCACCAGCGCTCTAGATCACAACACTTCTTTGTCTCCTCACCCTAGGCACCTCTTGCCCATGTCTTCCTATAAATCCCACTGTGCCAAGGCCTTCCTCTGGGCCTTTTCATAGGAGGCTGGTGACAGGACATCCCTTGGGCTGCCCATCTCTTATCTTTCAGTGTTGCTAAGTGACAGGCACATCTCCTTCTCTGAGCATCTCCTGGGCGATCAATAATCCCATGCTCACCCATCCTTGTTAGGTAGCCAGTCTGCTCTAGCCTGCCCAGACACCATGTCTTTCCATCCCCTGTGGGTCACCAAAGAATCCCCAAATTGCGATTCTTCAGAATGCTGGTGATCTGTAGTTTACAGCAACAGACTATCCGCCAGGAAATATTTGTATGACAAAGATGGGGTTTTGTTTCAGAAAACAGCTGGGGGTCACTGAGTGCTCTGCCAGCCCCCACGTGGACATCCCACTCCAGGCCCCTCTCTTCCAGTTTGTTTCTCGGCCAGCTCATGGTCTGTTCAGAATATAGCTACCAGTGGCCTGGCAGGGGGACTCTTCACCTTTCTGGGGCTACGATACCTTTGGCCCTCTGGGAAGCCCGTGGGCCCTTGTTTTTAAATGCATAAAATGAAGCCCATAGTATTACTCAGAAAAGCAACGATACTGAAATGCAGTTATCAAAAATGTTCTTCTCAAAAACAAGCTCTGAGACCCCAGGTTGGGAAGTCCCAGTGTAGACAACAGTGTCTTCATACTCTTCTGAGTCCTGGCAGCTCTCTCCCAGACATGGGGGCTCCAGGGGACCAGCACAGGGTCATTGGGGGTTGAAGCCGCCAGGGGGATCCTAGCTCTAGAACTGAGGGACCTTGGAGGCCAACAGGCCCAACCCCTCCTTTTACAGATGAAGACCCAAAGGCTCAGAGTGGCCTCTCCAGGATCACAAGTGGAGAAAAAGAGTCAGAATTTGAACCCAGGTCCCTGACACCCCATCCAGCACTCCCTCCACATCACCCTCTGAGTCTGGTGCTGGGTACCTTTGGCCAGCATGTGTCAACCTTTTTGACAATCTTCTTGATCACGATGATAGGAGAGTCAGTAAGCAAAGCAGTCTTGCTGGTATACCAGAGAACCTCGGGAGGTCTTGACACACGCATAGGAAAAGCCTTATTGAAGAAGGCCATTGAGGTTGCTTTCATAGAATCACCAGAGACATAACCAGGGTAGGGCAGCTGGGACTTTGGCTCAAACTCTGAATCCAAAAGGATCCAAACCCAGCCTTCCCCCACCAGCCCTTCAGATGGGTACTATGCCAACAAATTCCTGTCACCTCCTCCCCACACACACTGCAGAGAGCCCTGGAAATTCTGAGCCACACACATCACTTCCCCAGAGCCCAGTAACACCTGGGCATCTCTGCGACTTCCTCTTAGCTCTGAAAGATCCCAGCCCTTTTACCCTGAAACTGGGCCTCCCTGAAGGACGGGAGGAGGAGAGGTGCCAGGGGCCACATGCAGACCCAGAAGGGCAGCAGGAGCCTGGGCCTTTGGCACTTCGACCTCCACCTGCCCAGGGACAATGGGCTAAAATGACGCCTTGGTCTCACTGTCGTGTGTCTCCTTAATTTCAGGTGATCTTCAGGAAGCCAAGAAACTTTTAAAAAAAATGAAATACATTGTAAATTTAGATGAAAAAGTAAAGGTAAAGAAAACCGCATCTTGATTGGAGATGGATGATGACTTTACACTGTCTTTGTTTCTATTAAATTCTTGTACAGATCCTGTTCTTGATGTGTTTCGGTAGATTGGGAATATGTGCTGAACACCTATTTTGGCATGACTGCCTAACACTAAAGAACATTAGAACTGGGAGAAGCCTTAGAACAGGGGATGTCAGGGCTGGGAGGGCCTGGGAACAAGGGATGGCAGAGCTGGGAGGGACCTTAGAACAGGAGATGTCAGCTGGGAGAGACCTTAGAACAGGAGATGTCAGGGCTGGGAGGAGCCTTAGAACAGGAGATATCAGGGCTGGGAGGGACATTAGAACAGGGGAAGTCAGGGCTGGGAGGGACATTAAAACAGGGGATGTCAGGGCTGGGAGGGACCTCACAGGCTGTGGAGTCTGCCTCCCCCATTTTACAGAGGAGGAAACTGAGGTCCAGGGAGGGGAAGGCACTTGCCCAAGGTCACATAGTGTCAGAGATGGGACTGGAACCTAGGCCCTCTGACTAGAGAGCCTGTGCCCTTTCTACTATAATAGGCTACTTCCAAATGAACCTTTTTTAAAACATTTAATTAATTCTTTAAAAGTCCAACGTACTTGGGGAGTGCTGCGGGTTAAACTAGTTGAAGTCAACAAGCATTTAGAATGCATTTATTAAGCACCTAGTGTGTGCAGGAGACTGTGCTAGGCCCTAGAGACACAAAGAAAGGGAAAATGCAGAAATTTTACTGTCTGGTGGGAGAAACCACGTGCAAACAGAGTGAATAAGAGGCGAGCCCAGGGGGTCGGCGTTAGCAATGATTTCAGGCAGGCAAGAGGCAATATTTATAAACTCTTAGAGTGAATACCCACTGGTCTGGAATCTGAGAAGACCTGAATTCAAATCCAGCCTCAAACACTTCCCAGCTGTATGACCCTGGGCAAATCACTGAACCTTGTCTGCCTCAGTTTCCTTATCTCTAAAATGAGCTAGAGAAGGAAATGGCAAACCCCTCCAGGATCTTTGCCAAGAAACCCCCAGTGGGGTCAGGACACAACTGAAAACACTGAACAATTCCTGCTGCCCTTGTACAGACAATACAATGCAAACAAAAAGATTGTCCCTGGTGACTGTGGATGTTTGGCCTGTATCAGATGGCTTGCTGTCTTGGGGAAGGAGGGAGAAAAATTTGGAACTCAAAATTTTACAAAAAATGCATGTTGAAAAACTTTTTACATGTAAGTGGGGAAAAAAATACTGTCGAGTTAAAAAAAAAAAGACGATTCTGTCCTCAGCTTACACTCTAATTGGGGAAGGCCACACCCAAAAGAAAGCGGAAAGGTGGGGCACAGACTGGAAAAGAGGAATGAAAATGAAGCATAGCTGGCCTTGATTCATTTGTGAAACTGAGGCCCTGGACAGAACTCACCTATGGGAGAAGGGGGTTGGCATGAGGGAGGAATGTTCCAGGGAGAGAAGGCAGCTGAATCATGGTGGCAAAGCCTGCAGATGCAGAGGAACACTTAGGAGGGACTGAAGGGGAATGAATGATGGATAGTGGGACCAGGAGAATGAGATGAGGAGGGAGAGCCTTCCAGGAGGGCAGCACAGCCAATGACAAGTCGTGGAGTCTGGAGATGGAGTGACTTGTGGGCAAGTTTTTTCCAAGGATTTAAAGCAGTCACTTGAAATGGCAGTGCTTTTTATCCAGAATTAGACAGCAGCCCCCATCTCCCCAGATTCCATCATACCTGGCGTATTTCACAGGTTAGATGCCGTTCACAAGATCTGTTCTGTGTCTTGATGCAAATATTCTCCGTGTTTCCTCCTCTGGGTGGTGGAAGGCTTTCTGTGTGACTTGCTTGCAGGAGGGTCACCAGCCTGCAAGGATACACCAACTGACCCCTCTGCTTCAGCACCCAGCGGCTTCCTCTCATTCTCAGAGAACTTCCCGTTCTTTGGTTCCTCTGAAACGTAATGTAATTTCTTGAGTGATTTCCAGAAAAGATTTATTCTGAGATCTCCAGACTAATGAAGAAAATAAAACAAGGAAAAACACCAGGAAATAGTACAGGCCTGGTTCATTCAGTGAGTAATGGGGAAAAGGGTCCTTCGGGCTGAAACAGACCTGAGATCTGCTACTACTTCCTAGCTGTGAGACCCTGGGCAAGTCACTTGCCTTCTCTGTTTCCTTATATGTGAGGTTAGTGAGTTGGCCTAGACCAGGGATTGTTGATCTTTTGTGTATTGTGGACCCATTTGGCCATGTGGTGAAGCCTACAGACCACTTGTCAGAATGTTCTTAAATGTGTAAGATAAAATACTGAGGATTATAGAGGAAGCCAAATATATTGAAAAATCCTTATCAAAATATTTGTAAAAAACAAGATTATGGAAGCCAGACTAAGAACCCTTGCCCAAGATGATTTCTCAGATTTCTTCCTATTCCAAAGTCTGTGATTCTGGACTTGGCTGTGGGGTCAAAAGACGGCCATTGAAAGTTCTTTATTTTTCAGTCACTGCATGTCTGTGGCTCCTTGGGCAAACTGTTTCCCATCTGTGAACTTTGCTTTTATTATCTGCTATATGAGTACATTTCAGTAGTCCAGGACTTCATCAGAGTAGGGACGCCCTCCACCAATGCAAATTGCAGCCCCTCTCCATGTCAGGAAGTCCTGGTCAAATTCTGTGCTCAGATTTTTAGAAATCCTCACTCAGTCCATAGTATCAAAATAATAATATTGGTAAAGAGCTTGGCACAATGCCTGGCATATAGGAGGTACTTAATAATTCTTGTTTCCTGTACATGCACGCACGCACACACGCACACCCTGAATAGCACCCACCATGTAGCCAGTACTCAAAAGCAGCTGTTGGTACAATCAATACAATACTGGGCCTGGAGTCAGGAAGGCCCAAGTTCAAATGTGGCCCTAGACACTTAGTAGCTCTGTGACCCTGGGCAAGTCACTTGACCCTGATTGCCTTCCTCCCCTTCCCCCCCCCCCAAAATGCTTGCAGTACCTGGCACATAGTAGGTGCTGTATAAAGGCTTATTCCCTTGCTCCTTTTCCATCTTAGTAGGGCCACTGGAGCCTGTCTAGGGCTACTTGTTGTTCTTCAGTCATTTTTAGTCGTATCCAAGTCTTTATGTCCCCATTTGGGGCTTTCTTGACAAAGATACTGGTGTGCTTTTCCATTTCCTTTTCTAGCTCATTTGACAGATGAGGAAACTGAGGCCAACAGGGTGAAGTGACTCACCCAGGGTCACACAGCTAGTAAGTGTCGGAGTTTGCATTTGAACTCAATCAATGGGTCTTCCTGACTCCAGGCCCATTGCTTTATGCACTATGGCGCCACCTAGCTGCCCTAAAATATCCTACTTGACCCCAGAAGGCAGAGCTTGGACCAACAGGTGGTATTATTTGGAGGCAGGCAGATTCTGCTTTTAAGAAAAAGCTAGAGTTGCATCATAGTGCTTCAAGAGGTCAAGAGTTCCTTCCTTCCTGGAAATCTTCACCTAGGGGGAGGTTAGGTGCCCACCAGTCTGGGAAGCTGAGAGCCATACTTGTATTCTAGCTAAAAGTCCCTTCAGACTGTGGAATTCTATGAATCTATGACCATCTCCCAGAGTCATTATGAGGATCAGATGGGACTGTGCATAAAACTATCAATCAATGAGAATTTTTAAGGAATTATCTTGTACTAGGTCCTAGAGATAGAATGACAAAAGTCTAGTGTATAAAATAAAACGGGTATTTTGGTGTTTTTACATCACAGTCATTTCCAAATATACTGATCTAACCCAACCCACTCACTTGGTTCACCCTTTCCTTGTGAAAAAGGGAAAAAACTAAGCAAAACCAACCAACATATGCAATGCTCTGCACCTGCAGACTCCCACCTTTCCAAAGAAAGGAGTGAGATACATTTCCTCAACTCTTCTCTGAAACCAAAATTGATCGCTGATTACACAGCACTGACTTGGCTTTCCTTTGCTTTTCAGTAACGTTATTTTGGTCACTGCGTACATTATTTTCCTGGTTCTTCTGACTCCATCCTGTCCACTGAAGTCTTCCTGTGTTTCATTGGATTCCTCATAATTTTCATTTCTTATGTTGCAAGAATATTCCATCTATCACATTTCATTTTCACCAGTCTGTCCAGCCACTTCCCAGTCCCTGGGCAGCTGCATCCCCCTGATGCGCTGGTCCTGGAAGTGAAGACGGAGAAGATTTTGTTCCCTATTATCAGTTCTAGACTCTCTCCCTGCCACCATCACTCAGCATCCTCTCCTCCTTTAAGCTTCATCCTGTTGTTGTTCGTCCATTCTCAAAGTGGACCATGACATCAGGGAGGTAATGCCATGACTTACAAGTGAATTGAATTTAAGGGAGGCAGGGCTGTGCAAAGTCACCAGCTCACTTTCTCCTCCTGAGACATCTGGGTCCTTTGTGAGATGCAAATCGGGACGATCAGGGCTACTGGAGATGGCCCCCAGATGCAGTGGGAGTAAGCTTAAGTCTTTTTTTTATTTATAAATCTCTATTTTAATCAATACTTATGAAATGTTTTAATTGAATCCCTAAATCATTTCTCAAAAATATGAATAGATCATGTACGTTATAGTAAAGTTTAATGCAAGCTGCGAATTTCGCCAAGGCATGACAATATATGAGGTTTATATTGGCGACAGAAACAACCTGTCAACTAGTCCAAGCAAGGTAGGGCCTGACTCCTTGAAAAAGGAGATAGCTTCTTTTTTTGCTTTGTTTTGTCTTGTTTGGTTTTTATTGTTTAATTTGTTTATTTTTAGTTTTCAACATTCATTTACACAAGATTTTGAGTTACAAATTTTCTCCCCGTCTTTCCCCTACCTCCCACCCCAAAATAGCAATCCTACTAAATACCCCTTCCCCTAATCTACTCTCATATATCCTCCCCCATCCCTCCTTTGACTTTCTAGTACGGCAAGATGGATTTCTACACTCCAGGGCTGTATATCTTACATATATATATACATATATACATATATATATATATACACACACACATATATATGTATACATACATATATATGTACATATATATACATACAT
>CM053580.1:580729762-580750847 GCA_028627135.1 Pseudochirops cupreus
CATCTGGCAAATTTGACTTCTTAAGGCATTCTTCTTATTGGCTTTTTGGGCCTCTTTTGCCATTTGAGTTAGTCTGTTTTTTAAGGTATTATTTTCTTCAGTCAGGTTGTTAACTCTCTTTTCATAATTTTCTTTTATCATTCTCATTTCTCTTCCCAGCTTTTCCTCCACTTCTCTTACTTGATTTTCAAAATCCTTCTTGAGCTCCTCCATGGCCTGTAATCAATTCATATTTTTCTTGGAAGCTTTTGATACAGGAGTTCTGACTTCATTGTCTTCCTCCTGTTCCATGTTTTGATCCTTTTTGTCCCCAAAAAAGGATTCTGTGGTCTGTTTGTGCTTCCTCTGCTTGCTCATATTGCCAGTCAATTACTTGACTTTTGAGCTCTTTGCCGGGGTAGAACTCTGCTTCCAGAGAAGAGAGCTTTGTCCCAAATTGTTGGGATTTTCACAAATGTTGTCACAGGTCTGAGGAGGGTGCCCTCTCTACAGACACCACACTGGCAAACTGGTGTTTCTCACCCCAGGACCACCATCCAAGAAAGTGACCCAGATCCACACAGGTCAAAGCAAGAGTGATTACCCTCTGAATGGTCGCTTGGTCCCCCTATAATCTATAGGCCAGGAGCTCCTGAATCAGCCATGTGGCAGACACTGCAGCCACCAGGACTCCACCACCTCTTGCCTGAGTTGGGGGGAGAAGGGACCGGACCTCACCCTTCCTTTCCAACAGAGTTCCCAACTGATCTTTTACTTTCTTTTTGGCATTTATGGGTTGAAAATTCTAGAAACTGCCACAGCTGCTGGTGATTCACTCTCCTGAAGTCTGCTCTGGCTGCTGCTGCCTCCCTGGGGCCCAAACTGAGCGGCTCACACGTGACTGCACTCAGCTCCCAGTGCGCTGCGATGAACCCTTCCTGTCCGCCTGCCAGGCTGCCTTCAGCAGGAGATTTGTTTCTCTCTGTCACCTTGTGGGTTCTGTAGCTCTAAAATTTGTTTAGAATCATATTTTATAGGGATTTGAGGTATTTGTGGGAGGAGGTCATGGAATTTCCTGCTTCTACTCTGCCATGTTGGCTCTGTCCCCCAAGCTCAAGTCTTTAACAGCTCTGTTTGACTGAGGCAACACCCATTCAGTAAGTAAGGCTAGGCAAGAAAGGAGGTAAAGAATGGCCTCTTTATGTAGTCAAAAAGAAAAAAGAAAAAAGTCAGTTCAGGAGGGCGTATCAGCAAGCCACTAGTATACCCAGGGCGGCTGCTAGCACAGGTTCTTAGATCTGCTTTTCTTAAGGAAAGCAACTCAAAATGGGTTAACAATCTCACTTTAATCAATCAAACACATAGCATTTACCTAGTTCAGGGGGAAAAGTCAGCACCCTGAACTTCGGAGAATACAAACACAAGTTACAAGCAGACAAAGAGACAGATCAGCAGATAGTCTTCCAACCATCTAACCATCACATCCATACCTATTCAGTTACCAGAGAGGGAAGCATCAAAATCCGGGTTTTTCAAAGCCAGGGAGCTCAACGGTTTCCCAGAGTCTTGTCTGGCCAAATCACACAACTCTTCTCAAAGCGAGCCCCAAAGCAAAACCTCACATCATCGGTTTATATAGCCTTCTCCTGGATTGGAGACTTTTACAACCCTCTTGACCCCCTGCCCAATCACGAAGTAATAAGGTGTGGGCATTCCTGAAGAACAAGCCTCCCGCCACAGGCTCCATGTGACCACATTCAGCCTATTGGGGGCAGAGTAGACTTTCAAATCAGAGAAGGTTCTCAGAGCCACTTAAGTCACTTAAGCAAAGGGCCCAGGGGCAGGGAAGATCTTCGGATTCCCATAACAGAGGGGAAGATTCTTGGGGGGTTCTGGCCAAAACAGACACCATTGCTGTTGACATTCACTCTGAATCAATCAGGGCTTAAACAATGACCACTTGGGGATTGGTCTGGGATCTATTATTGGCCAATGAGTGAGAGCCAATTTTGAACCTAGTAGCCTTTAGTTACCAGCCTCCAGATCGTTTCCTTTCCTTTCTCAAGTTCAATACTTGCTCACAGATTTCCTCTCCACCCCCAATCAATCGTTCAATAACATTTATTAAGCACCTACTATGGACCAGGCACTATGCTAAGTGTCAGGGTTGCAAAAATACAAAAAACAGTTCCTGCCTTCAAAGAGCTTATAATCTAATGGAAGAGACAACATGCAAACACATATACAAAGCAAGCCCTATGCAAGATAAGTAGGAGATAATTAACAGAGGAAAGGCAATAGAATTAAGAGGGGTTGAGGAAGGCTTCCTGTAAAAGGTGGGCTTTTAGTAGGGACTTAAAGGAAGCCAGGCAGGTCTGCAGTCAGAGCAGAGGAGGGAGAGCCTTCCAGGCATGGGGACCAACCAGAGACAAGGTCCAGAGCTGAGAGATGGAGTGTCTTGTTCGTAAAATAACTAGGATGCTGCTGTCACTGGATTGAAGAGGATGTGTTAGGAAATTAGATACAAAAACACTGGAAAGGTAAGAGGGGGCCAGGATATAAAGGGCTATGAATGACAAATAGCATTTTGTATTTGTTCTTAGAGGCAAGAGGGAGCCACAGGAGTTTGTAGAGTAGAGGAGTGACATGATTAGACCTGTGTTTTAGGGAAATCACTTCAGTGGCTAAACCAAGGATGGAGTGGGGTAGAGAGGGACTTGAGGCAGGCTGACCCTGCCTGAAGGCAATTACAATAATCCAGATATGAGGTGACTAGGGCCTGTACCAAACGGGTGGTTGTGTCAGAGGACAGAAGGGGACACGTTTCAAGAGATGATGCAAAGGTAAGATGAACAGGCCTTGGCAACAGACTGGATCTGGGGGGTGAGAGATAGTGAGGAGTCCATGGTGAACCCTGGGTTGAGAGTCAGAGGGCATGGGAGTTGGTGTTGTCTCCTATAAGGAGTTAGGAAGCTAGGAGGTGGGGAGGATTTAGTGCGAAAGATAAGATAATGAGTTCCATTATGGACTATTGAGTTGAAGATACTGACCAACTCCTGCCCTTATATTCAGGGACTCCACCATATATATTGGTGTTCCCTTGAATACCCTACCTTCCCAGGTGCCCCCTGTCTTTCTAACCCTCATGACTTCCATGTTGCCACAGCCATAGTCAGACTCGAGGTAAATATTTAACAACTGCCTCCCAAAAAACAAGCATATCCTGGATGTACTTGTCAGTTTAATCTGTGCATTATTAACATTTTCTTAAGTATAGACAATCAATAATCGGCCAATAAGCCAAGCCCTGGTCTGTAGCATCTGCCAATATTCAACAATGGGCAAAGGCTCTGGAACACCCCTGGCTGTCATAGCCTTGAGTTGGCCATCACCCATAAGGGTTCCACAGCCATGATCAGGAGCCCTGAAACACCTCTGGTCCTAAACTCCTCTCTTCACGGCTTCCCTCCCTATGCGTCCTTCCTCCCAAGCCTACCTTGGACCTCACTCTGACCTCCAATCCCTCTCCTCTTCCATACTTTCCCAGCCTATCGCACACTTCTCTGACTTCACTTTCCCGTCCTTTTTCCCGTCTCAACCCTTTGATGACTCAATTCAACTCTGCAGAAACTTCTGCT
This sequence comes from Pseudochirops cupreus, assembly GCA_028627135.1. Classification (NCBI taxonomy): domain Eukaryota; kingdom Metazoa; phylum Chordata; class Mammalia; order Diprotodontia; family Pseudocheiridae; genus Pseudochirops; species Pseudochirops cupreus. The sequence goes on from CM053580.1 coordinate 580,733,380, forward strand.
GTCAAATACCTTGCTCCCACCCTTTGTAAGGGATGATCGCATTTTTTTTCCACAGAAATTATTTGAAACCTAAGAAGTCATACTGATAGCCAACTGATTGTAGGAGAGGGCAGTGAGGGATGTTGGCCTCCTGTTAATCAGCATATCTAAAAGCAGACTCCTTTTCTTTTGTTCTGAGAAAGCCTTTTTTCCTGTGTATCAAACCCTGCCTGACCAGGTGTGGCTCACCAAGAATGAGGTTCCTTGACCCAGATGCAGTCTTAGCTAATGGGACTCTTTCTTATGGATATTCTGGGTTCAAATCTTCTACTTGTGCTTTTGTCAATTCTCTTAACAACTGAGAAAATTCCTTTCTCCTGCTATGGATGATGCAGGCAAACTGGATTGACACTAAAATTGGCATTTCCTTTATTAAATAAAGTATAAAGAAAATGAGGGTGAAGGGGGGAGTGGGAATTAAAATGTCAAAATGGGAGATGTAAGCAGGGGGGCAGACCTACGTGGGGGTGTCAGGTGTTTTAGGATAGACTGTGAAGCCTGGAATGCCTGGCCAGTGGAAGACAAGGAGGGAAATGTGAATCAGGATGAATCTTAAAAAGCTTTGTAATGGTGTGAAAGGGCGTGATCTTATGGGTCACTCATGATCTTGCTATCTCTGGTGAGAGAATGATTAATAAAATCTGTCCTTAATTCACTGAGGGCCATGGGAGTTTTTGGTAAGGTGATTATTTCTCACTCCTTGTCCTATCATCACTCAGGCTTTGCCAAGTCCCAGTCCTGAACCACTCCCATCATCTGCCTCCTGGCCTCCTACTCCTATATATACATTTATAGATGTATAAATACACGGGTAGACAGAGAGATAGATAAGTACTCTTGCCCCACTATCAGCCTGTATCCTTAGCCAGTATCTACCCCAGAACATGCCATTTGACCTCTGTGAAACAAATGAAGCCTTCACTACTCTCTACTCTCTGTTCTCTACTACTCTCGTCCATTCCTTGCCTTGATCCTTAAAGGAGATGGTCACAATGATGCAACCTTGCATGGTCGAAGATGATAGACTCAAGAAAACCCAGCCAGTGGAGACAATGGCATTTATACTATTGCCTTTCCTAGATCATCTTCTCTGACACATTCTTAACTGCTCTATCACTGGCTTAATGCTTGTTTTAGCTTGTCAACACAATCACCTCTTACTTCTGACATGAAGTCTAGAGACACACCAGGAATCCTTTTAAGTAAATAATTATAATTCAAGCAAAGGTTCTGAATAAACAGTGTAGGAGAGCTAAAAAAGGAGGAGATGAAGGGGGAATTTGAAATGTCTCCCACTGCAGACAATATCCATTCCTTCCTTAGAACAATGGGCAGAACCAAAAACAACTTGACCACCAAAGGAAACCTAATAAACATCTGGATAGCTCTAAAGCAGCATCTTTGGAAGGAATTCAAAGAAAAGCAGTAACCCTTGGCAAAGCAGGAGTAACTCAAAGATGAGAGTCCTTTCTGAGCCTCTGAATGATGAGAGACTTTTTCTGAGCCACTGTTGTCAGTGGAATTACTCTGTTTATCCTTTTCCAATGCCCAGGGCCCTCTCTGACTTCTTAGATTTAGAGCTAGAAGTGATTTTAGAGGTTATCTTAATGGGTGTGCTTTAAAGTTATCAAGTTTTTCCCACAACCGAGCCTCTAAGAGTTCCAAAGACTAGCATTTGGTGCTGCTCGTTGTTCAGTCATTCAGTCCTGTCCAACCCTTTGTGACCCTACAAATGTGGGCCCTTCTATCCTCTTCTACCTCTCAAAGTCTGTCCAATCTCGTATTCTTTGCTTCCATGACACTGTCTGTTCACCTCATTCTCTGCTGTCTTCTCCTTTTGCCTTCAATCTTTCCCAACACTAGGGTCTTTTCCAATGAATCCCCTCTTCTCATTATGTGACCAAAGTATTTAAGCTTCAGTATTTAACCTTCCAGTAAATAAATCTGAATTAATCTTCTTAAGTATTGACTGATTTGATCTCCTTGCTGCCCAAGGGACTTTCAAAAGTCTTCTCCAATACCACAATTCAAAAGCATTGATTCTTCACCACTCAGCTTTCCTCCTAGCCCAGCTCTCACAGCCATATATTACTGTTGGAAAAGCCATAGTTTTGACAATATGGACCTTTGTTGGTAAGGTAGTATCTCTGTTTTTTAGTTATGCTGTCCAGATTTGCCATAAGTTTCATTCCCAGGAGCAAGCATTTTTTAATTTCATGACTGTAGTCACCATCAGCAGTGATCTGTGAGCCCAAGAACATAAAATCTTTTTTTTTTTTTTTGCTTTTTGGAGGAGGGGAAGGCAGGGAAATTGGGGTTAAGTAACTTGCCCAAGGTCACACTGCTAGTTTTCTGTTAAGTGTCTGAGGCCAGATTTGAACTCAGGTCCTCCTGACTCTAGGGCTGGTGCTGTATTCACTGTGCCACCTAGCTGCCCCAGGAGTATAAAATCTTACACTGCTTCCATTTTTTCTCTCTCTATTTGCCAGGAAGTGATGGGACCAATTGCCAAGATCTCAGAGTGTTTTTTATGTTAAACTTCCAGCCAGTTTTTATACTCTACTCTTTCACCCTCATCAAGAAGCTTCTTGTTTCTTCTTCACTTTCTGCCATCAGAGGGGTATCTTCTGCATATCTGAGATGGCTATTATTTTTCTTGACAACCTTTGATTCATCCAGCCTGGCATCTCACATGTTATATTCTGCATATAAGTTAAATAAATGAGGTGACAATATACAACCTTGTTATACTCCTTTTCCAATATCAAACCAATCATTTTCCATGTTCAGTTCTGGCTGTTGCTTATTGGTCCACATATAGGTTCCTCAGGAGACAAGTAAGATGATCTAGTATTCCCATTTCTTTGAGGACTCACAACATTTTCTTGTGCTCCACACAGTCCAAGGGTTTAGTGTAGTCAATGAAGCAGAGGTAGATGTTTCTCTGGAGCTCCCTTGCTTTCTCCATAATCCAGTGAATGTTGGCAATTTGGTCTCTAGTTCTTCTGCCTCTTTGAAAATCAACCTGCTCTTCTGGTAATTCTCAGTTCACATATTGCTGAGGCCTTAAGCATGACCTTGCTGGCTTGTGAAATGAGTACAATTGTATGGTATTTTGAATATTCCTTCGCATTTCCCTTCTTTAGGATTCAGATATGAACTGATCTTTTCCAATCCATTGGCCATTGTTGAGTTTTCCCAATTTGCTGGTATGTTGAATGCAGCACTGTAACAGCATCATCTTTTGGGATTTTGAATAGCTCAGCTGGAATTCCATCATTTCCACTAGCCTTATTGTTAGCAATGTAAGACCTTCTTGACTTCATTCTCCAGGATGTCTGGTTCTAGATCAGTAACCCCACCATCATGATTATCAGTGATGTTCAGATCTTTCCTATATAGTTCTTTTCTGTATATTTGCTGCTGCTGCTTAATTTCTTCTACTTGTGTTAAGTCCCTACTATGTTTTTCTTTTATCATGTCCATCTTTGCATGAAATGTTTCTTGATATCTCTAATTTTCTTGAAGAGATCTCTTGTCATTCCCATTCTGCTTCTTCCTCCCATTTCTCCCCCCCTCCCCCACCCATTTCTTTGCATTGCTCATTTAAGAAAACCTTCTCATCTCTCCCTGCTATTCTCTGGAATTCTGCATTCAGCTGAGTATATCTTTCCCTTTTGCTTTCCTTCTTCCCTTAGCTATTGGTCATTTTGGTTTTTTACTCTTCTTTTTCTTTGGAATGTTTTTTTTTTTTATTGCTGCCACCTGAACAATATTGCAAACCTCTGTCCATAATTCTTCAGGCACTTTATCTACCAGATCTAATCCCTTAAATCTGTTCATCACTTTTACTTCATATCTATAAGTGATATTATTTTAGTCATATCTATATGATCTGATGGTTTTCTTTACTTTTTTCAATTTAAGTGTGAAATTTGCAATATGAAACTCATGATCTGAGCCTGACTGATACAGTCAGCTCCAGAACTTCTTATAACTGACTGTACAGAGCTTCTCTACCTCTAGTCATAAAGTCTGATCTCAATATTGACCATTTGGTAATGTCCGTGTGTAGAGTTGCCTTTTGGGTTGTTGGAAAAGTGTTTGCTAGGACCAGAGGGTTATCTTGACCAAACTTGCCTCTGCCCTGCTGCATTTTGTATTTCAAGGCTAAACCTGCCTGTCATTCCAATTCTCTTTTGATTTCCTACTTTAAAGGCATTCTGATCCCTATGATACTGACATCTTTTTTTGGTGTTATTTGGTGTTATTTCTAGAAGAAGTAGGTCTTCATAGAACTTATCCACTTTGGCCTCTTCAGCATCGGTGGTTGGAGCATAGACTTATATTTCTGTGATGTTGAATGGTCTGCCTTGGATTTGAACTGATATCATTCTGTCATTTTTGAAATGCCCTCGTACTCCTTTCCCACTCTTTCATTGACCATAAGGGCTACTCCATTTCTTCTTAGGTAGTGGTTCTCAACCTTCTTAATGCCATGACCCTTTAATACTCGTGTGTGGGCGTATCTGCATGTGGGTGGACCCGCCTGGAGACAGATAGAGGAACGGGGTCTCAGTTCCTAAGACCATCAGAAATATGTGTTTTCCGATGGTCTTAGGCAACCCCTGTGACCCCTGTGAAAGGGTCATTCGACCCCCCAAAGGGGTCGCGACCTACAGGTTGAGAACCGCTGTTCCAAGGGATTCTTGCCTACAGTAGTCTATGTAATGATCACCTGAATTCAATTCAGTTCAATTCACCCATTCCCATCCATTTAAGTTCACTGACACCCAAGAGGTCAATAGTTAATTTCTCCATCTGTTTGACCACATCCCGCTTATCTTGGTTTGTAGATCTTACATTTCAGGTTCCTATGCAATGTTGATCTTTACAGCATCCGACTTTCCTGTCATCTGCAGACACATCCACAGCTAAGCTTCCTTTCAGCTTTGGCCCAGCTGCTTCATTATTACTGGAACTACATGTAGTTGTCCTCTGCTCTTCCCCAGGAGCATATTGGATACCTTCTGACCTGAGGGGCTCCTCTATGGATGTCATATCTCTTATCATTTTAATATTGCCCATGTGGTTTTCTTGGCAAAGATACTGGAGTGGTTTTCTATTTCCTTCTCCAGTGGATCATCTTTTGTCAGAACTCTCCATTTTGACTTGTTCATCTTGGGTAACCTTGCACAGCATAACTCATATGAGCTATGTAAGCCCTTCTGCCAGAACAAAGCAGTGATCCAGGAGCCCATGGTGCTGCTACTGGGACCAAATGGTAGGAGAATGAATGAGGTTCTCAGAGGTAGCAGTTTGGCCTGGAGTAAAAGTTTCGGGCATTATCTGGGGAATGGTGGGGGGTTGTTAACAAGCCAATGAATGTGAAAATGAGTCTTATCACTCTAATTAAAAAATCAGGCTTCCACAGGACTGAGCCTGGTCCTCAACTTGTAGTGGTTGGGGTACAGGCCAGGGAGGCCAAAGAGCCTCAACCTCTGTGAGCTCAACCAAGCAATTGCTCATTGCTAGATTCTATTTAACTTATAACTATGGTTATAATCATCTGGAAGAATAATGCCTCATCAGAACACAAAGTGCTCTTTCAAGATGGCTAATCAGGGATTTTCTAGTTCACCTCTACACTGCACTATCTAACCACTCCCAATACTTGTCTGCTGGTAAAATGGATTTGGAAACTTCCCCTATCATCATCAATCACTACTTCCCTGAGAACTCTGAAACTACTTCACAGAAAGCCTCCCAGGACTTTTGGACCTTTGGAACTCACAAGGTCATTGCCATGTCAACCATCGGATACTCATTGGCAGTTAGGTAGTGCAGTAGATAGATCACTGTTCTTCTGCTCATCCACTGATGTCTTTCAGTTAAGTAACCAGTTAGGTGACTCTTCATCACACATGCACAAAAGTAGGCTTCCCAAAACTTCTATATGATCATCTGGAAGCAGGCACAAAATATCTATACATACTCCATATAGCCCACATTAGTAAAAAAAATAATAATATCTAGCATTCATATAATGCCTTGAGATTTATAAATATTATCTCATTTGATCCTTACAACAACCCTGGGAGGTAGATTTCATTATTATCCCCATCTTACAGATAAGGAAACTCAGGCTGAAAGAGGTTAAGTGACTTGCCTAGGGTCATACAGTTAATAAGTGTCTAAGGATGGATCTGAACTCCATGCCACATCCAGTACTCTATACGCTGCATTACATCTATCTCACATCTTGAAACCAAGTAAATAGTGAGAGAAATTATTTCTGTCTTGTATTAATAACTAATCATTGAATCAGAACCAAGGTCTTCTCCCTTTCTGCTTCCTCATTCAAAAAAAAATAAACCAATATGGGAAATCTTAGGCAAAGACTTACCCAGTCTAAGATCTAATCAAACGGTAAAAGAAATTCTAAGTTTGGGCTAATGTGAGGATTCCTGCTCTTTGTGTTTATGCAGACAGGTCTTGTCTTGGAAAATATGAATTCTCCCTTTTGTCAGATAGATGATATGGAAATTGATTAAGTCTCTTTGACCAAGACTTGGGTGATCCAAGTCACATACCTCAAAATCCTCATTGGAATACAGCCCAGCCTCTCATTGCAAGGTTCATTCTCTCATTACTTGTTGACCAATCAAAGTTCATTGCCACTCTCAGGAACATCCCCTCTTCCAAAACCATATAAACTGTAAGCCCACCACCATGAGGGGTTTTTTGCATTTGAAAGTACCACTAACCTCTTTTTATTAATAAACATGCTAGCCTTACTAATAAAAATAATTAGATTACCCAGAAATGATGTCTCTCAAAGTTTTTAAACATCCCAATACTTAACTGTCATGAAGGAAAGTTCTTGACACACCCTTTTCAAACAAACATTTTGCAAGAGAACTCATCTTGGAAGATTGGGGGTGAATTGCTTCAAAGCAATTACAAATTCTGTTTCTTCTAGAAACAAAGGGGAGGCCAGAAGACTGAATCAGGCACCCTCTCCTCCCTCTCCATCCATAGTGACTAACCCATGAATCTTTGGACTGCAAAGATGCAGAATGAGGATAATCTGACTCAAGTGGGGTTTTTTGGGAGGGGAGGAAGGGGTTTGTTTCCAGAAAATCAGACATTACTGTATGACTCACACCAGCCACAGGAATAAACATTCCAATATTTTTCAATTGTGTCCAACTCTTCGTGTCCCTACTTGGGGTTTTCTTGGTAAAGATACTTAAGTGTTTTACCATTTCCTTTTCCAGTGTGCCCCCATTTTACAAATGAGGAACTGAGGCAAACAAGGTTAGGCCAGATCTGAATTTCAGGAAGATGATCCCAAGCCCAGTGCTCTATCCACTGTGCCACCTAGCTGTTGTAGGAAAGAGCATAGAGCCATGGAAATAGCCCTAGCTAGAGAGGCAGAAGACCTGTGTTCAAATCCTGGCTCTGGTCTTTACTAGCAATGTGACAAGAAAGACAATGAACCACAGAATCTGAGAGTTGGAAGTGATCTCAGAAGCAAACCATTCAACTCCATCCTCAACAAGAATCGATCAGTAATCAACAAACATTCATTAAGAGCCTGCCTTGTGTCAGGAGCTGTCCTCAGTCCTAGTGAAGCTCTCTACCACATACCTGGCCAGGGATCGTCCTGGCCTGTGCTTGAAGACCACCCTGATTGTGAAGCCTCCTCCATGAGGCAGCCCATTTGAGTTATATATGGAGTTCATTATTTAGAGGTTTTTTCCTCCTATCAAGATAAATCTTCCTTCTCCCATCTTGTATTAATTAGACTCACTTGGTCATTGTTTGCCTTTAATAGGTCAGAGTGAGTGAGTGTAAATAGCAATTGTTTCTGTTCTGTCCAGAAACTCAGAGGGTCTCCCCCTCCCAGACTGATTTCTTTTTTTTTGACTAGGTAAAAGAGGTCATTTTTTGCCTCATTTCTTACGTAGGCTTAATCGCTAAATTGGCATTACCTCCGACAAACAAGGTCTCCCACTGCACCGGGGGCCATCTACAGTCATGCCGATCTATATCTGGTCACTGGCCCCAGATGGCTCTGAAGGAAAAAGGGAGCCTGGTGACTTTGCACAGCCCTTCCTCACTTAAATCCAATTCACTTGCAAATCATGACATCATCTTCCTGACGTCTCGGTCTTCTTTGAGAACAAAGGACAAACAACTTATGATTTGTAGTTCTACCCTTCCAAGCAGAGCACATCTAGTTACTCCTGCTAGCCCTTCAAATATGTACAAATAGTTATCACGTCACCCTTCAGCCTTCTCTTTTTCCCTTTTAAAAGTATTTATTTATTGTTTTTAAATGATTAAATTTTAAATAATCAAATGTTGATTATTTTAATATTTTTTCCTTTCCCCCCAATTACATGGTGTTTTGTTGTTGTTTTTGGAGGGGGGAAGCAAGGCAATTAGGGTTAAGTGACTTGCCCAAGGTCACATAGCTAGTAAGTGTGTCAAGTATCTGAGGTCACATTTGAACTCAGGTCCTCCTGACTCTAGGGCCTGTCCTCTATTCACTGTGCCACCTAATTTCCCCTCTCTCACAATTACATGGTAAAACAATTTTTAATATTTCTTTTAAGTTTTGAGTTCTAAATTCTATTCCTCCCTACTCCCCTGCTCCCCCCCAAGATGGTAAGCAATCATATATAGGTTATGCGTGTGCAATCATGTAAAACATTTCCATGTGAGTTATTTTGTAGAAGTCCGGCTTCTCTTTTCTAGCCTAAGCATCTCTAATTCTCTCAAGCAATCCTCAAATATCAGTGATCTTGAAACTCCTCGCCATACTGGTTGCCCTCCTCTAGACTCCCCAGTTTACCATTGTCCTCTCTAGAACTCAGCTTTTTCCTCTATAAAAGTGGGGGGAAGGTGTTCAAGATGATCTCTTGGGTCCCTTGCAGCTCAGAATCCCATGGCCCTAGAAGTCATCTTGTCTCTGGGAACTGGAGAACTCAGAGAGATAGCAAACTGTCCTTGAAATTAGTGGTGAGGAGAAACATGTCTCAACCTTCTGTATGAAACCAGAAAGAAGTATCAGTGTCTTACTACCACATCCCCCAGGATACAAAAGTAACACAAACAGTAAAACCTCTTTAATTCACTCCAGGTGTAAGAAAGGTCAGCCTGACTCAGTAAAAAGTCTCTCTTAAAAAGCATTATGAATAAACAAGGTAACACTGCTCTCAGGTACATCCAGTTATCCTGATGGAGTAAGAACACTGGCTTCGGGACTTAGGAAATCTCACTAAGCATTGTACTTTAATAAATACATAAGGATCCCTTCTAATTAGGACATTCATTGTTTAGCAGGAGCTAGGAAAACATCAGAAATGCACCTGCTGGGTCAGACCAATTGTCCATAGAGCCTAGAATTCTGTCCCAGGTCATACCACCAAGGGGAATATTTTCTGAGGATACATCAATACACCCCCCACACATACATCCCCATCCACACCCCCACATACTAACATGAGCGCACATGTGTGAGTTTTTTAAAACTGGTTTGTAAGGTTTAAAAAGTATTTTATTCACAATAACACTGTAGGGCAGGCATTAAACATACTATTTTCTGTTCTTTTTTTTTTTTTACCAATTGTATATAAAAACAATTTTAACATTCTTTTTTTTTTTCAAATTTTAAGTTCCAAATTCTCTCCCTCCCTCTTTCTGCCCACCCCCACTCCCCATCGAGAAGACAGACAAATTGACGTAGGTTACACACGGGTAGTCATGCACAGCACATTTCCCTGTAAGTCATGCTATGAAAGAAACCACACACACACACACACACACACACACACACACACACACACACACGCGCGCGCGCGCAAGAAAGTAAAGAAAGAGTATTTTCAATTTGCATTCAGCCTCCACAGTCCCCTTCATCAAAAGTCTTCCAGAATTGTCTTGGATTGCTGAAGTACAAGTATTATTATGCACTTTTCTCATTAGAAAACTAAGGCTCTTGATCATGGCTTGCCTATAATCAAGCAGTTCATAAGTTTCCAAGGTATGAAGTGAGTTGCCCTTGATTCAAGTCCACCACTCTCTGCTTTGCTGAGTCACAGGATTTTACAGAGGAAAGGGGCCTCGGCAACCACCTTGTCTAACCCATCCCTGGAAAGGAATCCTCAGGCTAGCTTAACCAACACGGCATTATTCAGCCTCTGCTGGAAGACATTCAATGAGGAAGAGCCACCATATTTTGAGGTGGCCCTTTCCACTTTGGGACATCAAACCTAAATTTCCCTGTTTGTAACTTGAATCCATGGTTGCTGGCTCTGCCTTCTATATCCACACAGAACAGATAGCCCTTCTCATGCCTGAAGACAGTTGCTGTGTCTGGGCCTGAGTCTTTTCTTCTCCAGAAGACACTTATTCCAAGTTCCTTCTACAATCCTCGGATGACTTAGTGGTTTGTCCTTCATTCTTGAAGAGGACCAGGACATCAAGGAGGTGATGCCATGACTTGAAAATGAATTGGATTTAAGTGATGGAGGGCTGCACCAGCCTCACTTTCTCCTCTGAAAATGATGAGTTATAGGTTTTGGGGGGATTTCTAATGAGAAATCCTTTCTAGGTTCGCGTCTGAAAAGAATTACAGGCTCAGCTGTCCTTTGGCAGATTTATAAAAGTTTATTGATTCACAGGGCAAAAGGGATGGGGTAAGGAAACTTGGCTAGAAAAGGCTCGCAAAGTGCAAGGCAGGGAGGGGGTCAGAGAAAGCCTGAAAGTGTGACGTTCTTCAGCGGGCAGGAGTCTGCTAGAAAAAGCCTACCTACAAAGAGCAGGAGTGGAGAAACACAATCTTTAAAGACCTAACACTGTCAATCATAAGTTCATTAGGCTAATTAGGGGTACAGAGGTAGAGTCAGGGAGGGACCCGGGAGGAGCCAGGGAGGGACCAATACTTAAAGGGACAAGCACCCTTCACATTAACTGCACATGTGTTTTACCCATAATACACTGGGAGAAACAGCAAAGTCAACCAGTGGTCAGATTTGAGGTCAAATTCTCAAGGAGCTTGTTTTGGCCCGTTACTAGAACAAAAGGAGGTAGTGCCTTTAAAAGAGTTTATTATCATAGCTATAGAGTTAATGATTTGTGGCTGGGGGCAGGGGAGAATGCTTTACTGCTGGGGGGGAGGGAAGGAACAGAGTTAAACTGATTTCACAAACACAAGACTGAAATTACAACAAAGTTTCAAAATTATAAAAATCACCCCAAAAATATTACAAAGGTCATTCAGCACTGCTTCAGAACCACCTGGGTCCAGTGGCCAGATATAGCTCAGGATACTGGAGATGACTCAGGTATGACTTAGACTCCAGGACCTCAATCATACTGGTTGCCCTCCTTTGGATTCTCTCCACCTTATGAACTCCATGCCCTCCAGATACTCTCTGAGATCCCCCCAATCCTCTGAAGCTGTCATGCAATCCTCATACCCTACCCCCCACCCAGGTAGTTTGGCACTGTGAATGGAGCCATAATGATGGAAGACGAAGGAAAGACAGTTCTCACTATCCAAGTTCTTGCTGCTGTCAAATGGTTCAGTACCAGAAATGGATGGATTTCTACCAGTGGTAATGACATTAAAGTAGAAGCTGCCGTTACCCATATGATCCAAGGCCGAGGCACTTAATTTTTCTGTGCCTTGGTCTCCTTATATGAAAACTAAAGGCATCGAACTTAGTAAGGTCTAAAATCTTCCAGCTCTTTCATTTTTGTCCAGACTTGTGATTTCATTGGGGGTGGAGATGGGGGAGGGGGAGACAGATTGGCAATCCATTTGATGTCCATAGTGCCAAGATAGCTCCTGAGGGCAGAGGGGTCAGACACCAAGCTGACTCGGCCCTCAACACTCCCACGTGTGGCTGAGCCAGATTAAAATATAATTCCTATTTGATTTTAATGTGTCAGTCCATTAATAAAAATTTTTAAAAGAAATTTATAAAGATGTGTGGTTTTCTAAGTCAACATCCCATAGGGATCTTCCTGGACAGTTTGGCAGCCCTTATTTCTATTTGAATTAGATGTCACTGGCTTGGCCACAGTCACATGGCTATCACGTGTCAGGGTGGGATTTGAACCTTGACTCCAAGGACAGATTGTGCTATCCAATATAAAACACTCCCTCTCCATTTGTTCACACTGTTGTTTAGTTCTATCCGACTCTTCATGACTCCATTTGGGATTTTCTTGGTGAAGACCCTGGAGGGGTTTGCCATTTCCTTCTCCAGCTCATTTTATAGATGAGGAAACTGAGACAAATAGAGTGAAGTGACTTGCCCAGGGTCACACAGCTAGTAAGTGTCTAAGGCTGGATTTGAATTTAGGAAGATGAGACATCTTGATTCCAGGACTGGCACTCTTCCTCAGTGCCACCTAGCTGCCCTAAAGGAAATAAAAGGAGACAAAGGTACTCCATTAGCCCCAGAATAGTTTGGGAGGCTTTGTTCTCAGGGAAGATTTTACAGGAGGGGTGTGGGTTATCATGACTTTTCAGGAGAAATGCCCCATTTCCATGGGCAAACCAGTAGGTCTCCACAGCAACCTCTCTGTACCTCTGCCAAGGCTTTCTCCCCTCTTCCCTCTTAAACATTCTAGAATAATACAAAAGTCTCAGCATTATGGGAGTAATTTGCTATCATTAACAGACAGCACCCTGTCATCCTTCATGTTTGGGAAAGGTCACATGGGATTAAGAGTTATTCTGTAGCTCTTGTGAAAACCCCAGGAAGCAAACCTCTCACCAGCCATTTCAGTTTCAAGAAACACATCTTCTGCTTCTTCAAATATTAGGCAAGGTGAGCAGGGCTTGAATTTACTTTTCTCATGTCCATAGCATTTCCTGATGAGAGATTCACAAGTTACCTTGACCCATGAGATGTGGTCCTCTTCCAGGCTGTAAATTGTGCCATAAAGTAACTATGTAAATGTAGGTGTCATGACTGACATGTTCTGGGAACTCTGCCAATACCACTCCCCTCTGTGCCCTTGGAGAGGGAAGGGAAAAGGAAAAAAGACTGTCAGTGACCCTGAAGTTGGACAGAATGTGAGAGGAGGACTCTCCTTACTTAGAAGTAGGAGGCTTTCACTTCTTAATTCTCTCCTCCATGACCGTGGCATGTGCACACACACACACACACACACACACACACACACACACACACACGGAAGAAGAGAGAGACACAGAGAGAGACAAAGACATCTAGTAGAATGCCATTGCAATATTGGGTTTCCTCAAGAGAGGTACGGCCTCTACAAATAAGATGCAGAGTCCCTCTGCCCTCTGCCCTAGACATACTCCATTTTCAGTATTATGTTTCCATTCCCCACATGCCTGGAATGCACTCACTCCCTCCTTACCTCTACCTCAATGTCTCTTCCTTTAAGATCCAGTTCCAGTGCCATAGGATTTCCCCCTATTGTTAATGCTTTTCCTCCCTTCCTCTCTCCCAAACTACCTAATACTTAACTACATTGTGTGTAAATGTACTGAAATCTTTTATACTTTTTTATATGAACTGTTTTCTCTCCCATTAGAATAACCAAAAGGGATGTTTCTTTGTGCTTTTATCCCCAGAACCCAACACAAAGCTAGAATGAATACTTATTGATTGATTGATCTGATTCTGGACACCACATTTAAGAAGGACATTGATTAGCCAGAGGCAGACCACTGGCAAGGGGAAGGGCCTGGAGTTCAAGCTGTATGAATAAATGGATGATTTATTCAGTTCTTACAACTTCACTACAAGCTCTGGTGACTCAATTACAAAAACAAAGACAGGTTTTGCCCCCAAGAAGCTTCAGTTCTTCTAGGGAAAACAATACATTAGGGAGTGGAGGGGAGGTGCTTCTTTGGTCTGGAAAGTTACGAGTACAGTGAGTGGAGCTCCTAGGGAGTAGATTGACACAGTCCTGCCAGGAACAATGGCAGAACTGATGGGATCAGGATTCATATAAGGCACAATTGAAGAAACTGGGATTCTTTAACCTGGAGAAGATTAGCCTGGAAAACAAAATGGCTGTTAGTGAAATCTTTAAAGGGCTATCTTCTGAAAGAGGGATTAGACTTTCTCTCTTTGCCCCCAGAAGGTGAGAGTAGGAGCAAGAAGTGTAAGTGCTTGATGGGTGGATTGCCAAGAGGCAAATGTAAACTGGGCATTAGGGAAAGCTGCCTCCTAAACATGAACTGACCCAGAGTAAAATGGACTACCTCCAGAGGTGACAGACTTCCAGTTCCCCACACTGGAGGTCTTCAAGCAAAGACCACGTGGCCTCCAGAGATCTTGTTTGGGCATAGTTTGGATAAGGTGGCCCCATATCCCTTCTAACTCTGCCTTTTCTAGAATTATTTGATTCTAGGATGCAGTCTTCATTGGGTAAAATACCATGGTATAAAGGAAGAAAACTTGGAACTCAGCAGCCTCTGCCACTGAATATCTCTGCCACCTTGGGCAAGGCTCTTTGTTCCTTGTATCGGTGACCTCTAAGGGCCCTCCCAGCTCTAAAGTTATGACCTCATCCACATCTATTGCTTGCTATTAGGAAGGAAACCTGAGCACTCAGCCTTGAAATAGTCTTCCTTCCAAGAAAGCATGAATCCCTATTTCCTTCCCACCTACCCACCCCCTTCATGGACTTCAATTCCATTGTTACAACTGGCAGGACTGAGAGCTCCTTTCTAAGAACCAGGGGATGATCCAGGCCAAGGTCATAGCTCAAGCCTTAGGACCGGCACAGGTCTGGCCAGTTCTCTCCAGGTCCGGAAGGCTTTCACTGCCTTTGTCAGAGTGTCTCTTCCTGGCCAGAACCAGTCTTCCCATAGAACTTCCTACCCAATGCTCCGATGCTCAGGGGCTCCTTTTCCATGAGGCTTTGCCTAATCCCAGAAACCATGACTAGTTTGTTCCTGCTCCTAAGCCATCCTTTAGAAGTGTAACCCTGGGTCCAAGCTGGTACATTTGCAAAAGCCTTTCTTCATTGGTGGAGAGAATGTTGAAAGTTATATTGACTCAGTTAACAATTGTTCCTGGCCCTGCTTATCCATCAGTGTTGGGGCTCTGGTGGGAAAGGAGACATCTGAGTCTGCAGCTTTTTGTATTACCTGCTCTTTGTCGCTTACCTCTGCCTGCAAATTGTCATGTTTGTGCCTCCTTGGGAAGGAACTGAGATGCATGGGCCCAGCCTCTTGCTGAGATGGACCCATCTGGATTGTGTTAAAGTTACCTACAAAAGCTGTCACCACCTTGAATCATTGCTGATCTTCAGTAATCAGCCTATACTTAAAATAAAATCCTTTTAATTGTCTTTGTCCTGAGTTTTGCCTTGTTAATCAGGGTGAATGCCCAAACAAAGAATTTTCCTTATAGCAAATAATTACTGGATACTTTGTGTATATGTGTGTGTCTGTGTGTGTGTGTTTCCTTCTGCCACATCCCTTCTGTCCACATATTCATCATGAATCATGAATCTAAGGAGTTCAGAAACCATCTAATCCAGCTAAGACCAAAAGCCAATCTCTATCACACAGTGGTCATCAAATCTTTATTTGAAGAGCTCTCTCAATGAGGGAGAGTCAGGGGGCTCACTGGCTAGAACACTCCACACTGGTCCTGGAGTCAAGGAGACCTGAGTTCAAATCTGACCTCAGACACACACACACTAGCTGTGTGATCCTGGGCAAGTCACTTCATCTTGTCTGCCTCAGTTTCCTTATCTGTAAAATGAGTTGGAGAAGGAAATGGGGAACCACTCCAACATCTCTGCTGAGAAAACCCCCAATGGAGTCACAAAGAGCCAGATACAATTCAATGACAAGTAAAGGAGAAGCAGCTGCCTCCTGTGGTCCATTCATTACACTTAGGGGCAGCTCTGACTGTGGGAAGCTTCCCTGACCTCGGGCCAAAATTCACATCTTTGCAACTTTCTTCTATCACTCTGAGTTCTGTTCTCAAATAGGAAAAGACTTTAGACATCCTAAGATCCTAGAAGTCCAGAAAGGACCTCAAAGGCCACCCTACCCAACCCCCTTGTTGGGGAAACTGAGTCACAGATGAGGAAACTGAGGTTTAGGGAGGTCTCGTAACTTGCTCAACATCACACAGGCACTAAGTAGTCAGAGGTGGGATTTGAATCCAGGGCCTCTGACTCCAGAGATCTTTCCAAGTCCTTCCTCATTTAACCCATGAGGCCCAGAAAAGATAAGTCTGGCAGAAAGGTGCTTAATGTGGTACAAGGAACAAAAAGAAGGAAAAAAGAACTCTGCTTTCTTTCATTCCTCAGAGCTTCGGGGAAACTCCTAATTCAGATTCCCATAATGCTTTAAGGCTTACAAAGTGCTTCTCTAAACAGAAACATCTATTAAGCACTCACTCTATGGGAGGTATGACAACTGTGTTTGTCATCACTCAGTCATCTTGAAGAGGTGCTGAATGGCCTACGTAATATATTTTGTGGAGATTTTATAATTTTATAACATTGTTGTAACTTCAGTTTTGTGTATGTATGATCAGTTTGTGAAATCAGTTTAACTCTGTTTCCTTCCCTCCCCGAAAGCTGTAAAGCATTAACTGTTTCTCCCCTTCTCCCAGCTGTACTGTGCTTTCCCTGCCCCAGCCTAGAGGTATTTCCTCTCAAACGATTAACTCTTCATTCAAGGTACTACTTCCTTTTGTCCTAGCAAACAAAACTCTTCCATTTGCAAATCTGGATGAGTACATCTCATTTAATTTTACCTCAAATCTGACTGCTGGTTGACACTATGAAGTTTCAGGGTTAAAACCACACCTCCCGCCCCTTCCCTCCTGCTGTTTCTCCCAGTGTATTATGGGTAAAACACATGGGCAGTTGATGTCAAGGGTGCATGTCCCTTTAAGTATTAACCACTTCCTGGTCCCTCCCTAACTCCACCTTTGTACACCTCATTAGCCTAATGAACTTATGACTGACAGTCTTAGGTCTTAAAAACTATGTTTCACTTCCCGCTCTTTGCAGATGGCTTTTTCTAGGAGGTAGCTTTTTCTAGCAGGTACCCTTTTCTAGCAGGTAGGCATTCTAGCAGGCCATCTGCCGGCTGCAGAGCATCACACTTCCAGGCTTTCTCTGACCCCCCCCCCCCTTTTGCACCTTGCCAGCTTTTCCTAGCCAGATTTTCTTACCCTACCCCTTTTTGTCCTGTGAATCAATAAAACTTTTATAACCCTAGCATACATAGGGCGGCTGCTAGCACAGGTTCTTAGATCTGCTTCTCTAAAGGAAAGCAACTCAAGATGGGTTAACAGTTTCACTTTAATCAATCAAACATATATCATTTACCTAGTTCAGGGGGAAAAGTCAGCACCCTGAACTTCAGAGAATGCAAACACAAGTTACAA
>CM053580.1:580751347-580771951 GCA_028627135.1 Pseudochirops cupreus
TTGGCGGGGGGAAGGCAGGGCAATTGGGGTTAAGTGACTTGCCCAAGGTCACACGGCTAGTAAGTGCTAAGTGTCTGAGGCTGCATTTGAACTCAGGTCCTCCTGACTCCAGGACCAGTGCTCTACTCACTGTGCCACCTAGCCACCCCAAGCAATAGAACTTTTAAAGAATCAATTTTCATCCTTCAGAAATATTTTCCCTGTGAATATAAGGTTTACCACCAACCTAAAAGGAGATTTAAGAGAGGTCCCTTTGTTTAGTGATGGGAATGTTAGAACCTCAAAGATTCACAAGAGGCCAAGTTTTTCAAAGCTGAAACTAACGACATAGATTAGAGAAATGGGACAGAGCCATCTTAAAGAATCCAAAACACATAAGATTTATTAAAAACTATGACATACAGACAGACCAGATTTTCATTTGAAATAAAACAGCCAACAACTTCCAGTATTTCCCTGGTCGTACATTGTTCTTGTTGCCAGGCCCCAAGTTCCAGAACCCAATGAACAAACTAAGTTTGTGCATCCACATTCATCTGTAATACTTCTCACTTCTCACACACCTTCTAAGGACAGAAAGCAATTCTTTCTTGTCATCAAACAAGTTTGTGAGAATTGGCCTCACTTATTTTGCAGTAGACAAAAACCCTTCACCTCACATCAGAACTCGGAAGAAAATTAACATTGGCTTTGTAGAGATCCCTTTTTCAGGTAAAAGTCCCCTCTTCACAATTCCTAAACTCACCGACTCCTGGTCCATGCTGTAGGATCCAGATGAAACAAAACAGACAAGAAACCTCTGAGGCCTTTCAAAAAGCAGAAGCTTGATGCTACAAAAGGGGGAACAAAAAGCCAAGGCAAAATGAGGGCCGAGGGGATGGCTCAGAGGAGTCAGCACCAAAGGGGATGAAGAAGGAACAATGTCTGCTACCAATATATAAGCAAGAGGATGAAAGCCCAAAAAGGAACATGAAATACTTACTTTTCTGCAGAAATAAGCAGGCCTGAGAGTCACAACTATCCCTGACTCCAAGCTCCCCAAGGCGAGGTGAGCCAGGACTGCCGGCACCATCCTCCACAAGCACACTTCTGCCCGACTAGGAGGAGCCGTCACATTTTCTACCCTCCCTCCCAGAGGAGTTAACCTGACTTCTGGGGAGTCTCCCAGTTAGTTGTTTTGCTAACCCCTAGACTACTTTGCACTCCACCCATCTTTTCAGCTACATCGCTTACAAGTTGGTCCCAGGAAAGAATGACATTGAGACTGGACTGAGAAATGTCAACCAGCCTCCAAAAGAGAGGAAGGAGAAGGGGCACATTTCTAAGGACACTTTACATTCAGCTCCAAGTCCAAGAATAAGAAATGATTAGCTGGTTTCCATCTGGCTTCAATACTGGTTTGAAATGTGAATAGCTTTTTCCTGTATAGACATTAAATAGTTTAAATATTAAACATTACATTAATTTTTTCTGACTATACAGGCAGAAATTGTGAAAGCCAAAGCAACAGAGGCGAGAGCAGAACCAGACCCAGTGGCAGGCTGGCTTTCTCCAAGGCCAGGGACTTTAGCAAGAGCTTCAACAGGGTGAGGGAACCGAGTTCTAGAACGCACTCTACTGGACACAAAGCGGTTTTTTCCTATCTGAATGATCAGGCTGCTACAAAGGGAGAACCTGGAAGAGTTCTGCTGAGTCAGTTCCAACCACAGTGACATGGAAAGACCCTCGCACAAGATTTTTTGGTAGCCAAGGGACTGAAGACCCAATCCATATGGCATCTCAAGTTAACTGCTACCTGGGCCAGCTCCTCCTGGGAGAACCAGACCCTTGATCTTGACGTCTCCAGGTGCAGACTCAGATGGTTCCCTAATGGCAGGAGAATTATCAAGTGTGAGGTTATTGTAACAGGCAGAGCACCGAGCCCATGGGCTAGTTCTGTATATCCCAACAAGTGCCCTTTGCCAACTGAGAACATCAACTCATCCCCAGGCTTCTATAAATACCTCTGGCTAAAGCAACTGTACTTTTTCAGATGCCATCAACTCTGGATTCAGCGGAATGAAAACATTTTCTCAGGACAGCCTAAAGGATGTCATTCTGTGGCCAAATTCACACGAGCCACACTCTCAATCATCAAAGTTCAACTGAAAGCACTTAGACCATCTGACACCAAGTAGGTTGGATACATCAATGAAACACTAAGCTTTATCAATTAGGTACAGCAAACCAAGGCTGAAGAGCAGCACAAAGCATCGAGCCTCTTTAGAATGGCAGAGTGCTCCAGTGAGTGGACTCAGAAGTGCACACACAAGCTCCCCAACTGCTGGCTCTCTTCTTCACCAAGAGGCTCACGCAAACATTCTACCTTCTTTCCATTAATTCAATAGAAAGTTATAAACTAAACTCCTTTCTGCCAAGACGGAGTCTGTGTCTTAACAGCCAAACCCTCCTCTCCTGATTTGTTTTCTGAACATCCTCCCAAAGTCTTTTAACATTCAGAAGACGATATGACAGGAGACCCCAACACCCTGACATCCAACTCCTCTAACTCTTTCCCACAGGCAATGATTTGACATTCCCAATTAGCCTCCTAGAAGACTGAAGCTTCCTTGGTAAGATGCTGAATCCGGTAAAAAGCTGCCCAAATCAAGATATTTTTTATAAATCACAGGTAGAGATATCTCCACATTTGATACAACTCTCAAGTCTTTAGGCTACGAGGGCCATACAACCAACAAAGGAGCCTTCGAGCATTTGACTCAAGCTGTAAAAGGGATTTTCTAAAGTTCCATCTCTTCTTCTGTGCAGCTGGTCGTGTCCAGGCTACCATAGAGAGGGATGCCTACTTGTCGGGGCTCAGAGAAGAGCTCAGTCTGTTGGTGGAAGGCAGGGCCAGCTCCCCTGTGCTTACTTTGGTCCCTTCCAGCCTCTTCATAGTTCTTAGCACAAGGTGAAGGCTTTGGCTTATCAGGAAGGAGTTCTGGGAGAGGTTTCCAGAGCACCAACTCCATGGAAGGACGGCTCCTAAGAAATGAAAACATAGTTTTTAATGAAAGATTGTGACAAATGGAGTCACAGGACATGTGCTGATGTTTGCTACCTATGCCTTAAGCCTGGAAATTGAACTACTTTGAAAGAAGGAATGGTCGGCCATGATAATATATCGAGAAGCATTTTTTAAGCACATGTATGTGCCAGGCACAATGGGGGCTGGCCTCAAGGAACTGATATTCTGTCAGGGAAGCCTTATGTATGACTGTCAATAGAATAAACACAAAATAAAAACAAGGTGGTCAACTATGAGGTCGTCTTGGGGTGGAGTGAGAGGTGAAAGGGTTCAAGAGAGGCTACACAGATGAGGTACCTGTAGAGAGACAGCTCACAAAGGGAATGAGGAGAATGTAAGCTGCTGAAAGAGACCAATGCAGAGGCCTAGTACTTGCCCATTTGGATTTTTAAAAGTCACATGTCTAAAGAAGATGGAGAGAAAGAGAGGAAACAGAGAACAAATGCAACAGAGAAGCATGATCCTGCAGGAATAGGCTCATAGCAGTCTTTGGAGCTAAGAACAAGCTAACTCTGAGCAAGGAAAGCCAATGACAAAAAGGATCACTTTTACATTTTCATTTATCTTTAATTTATATAAATTATTTTAATATCACATATATTTTATATGTTGGAAGCAATGATGGCTGGCAGCAGAGAGAAGGGTGCTGCTGTTTGTGAACCCATTTGGGGTTTTCTTGGCAAAAATACTGAAGTGGTTTGCCCTTTTCTTCTCCAGCTCATTTTACAGATTAGGAAACTGAGGCAAACAGAGTTAAGGGGCTTGTCCAGGGTCACCTTGCTAGTAAGTGTCTGAGGCCAGATTTGAACTCACAAAGATGAGTTTTCTGGAGTTGAGGGCTAACGCTCTGTGCACTATGGCACCCCCTAGTGGCCCAAGATAGAAGGCAGAGCTACACAATTCCTCCTTTACACCAGAAAGAACAAATTAAGATGCTAACAGGATCCTGGGAGAGCCTTTAGCCGCTGTTCAAGTGTCATGTTCAAGTGACCGGCCCAATGAAGGGACCAGCAGGAGGGAGGGCCAAGCCAGTGTCTGAATAAAAGTGCTGTATCTCCACAAAAAGGCAACCCTCCCCCCAAAGGGAAGAGAATTCAGTACACTTGACTTCAAATGCTGGTCTATTCTAGAATGGAATATTAAAGAGATGTTTTAGTGACCACTGAGCAGGAGGTAGCACCGATCACAGAGAACCAGGATGAACTATCACCTCATGGCCATGCCAAGCTAACCTTAGTGTCTGTTTATTTTGACTTGGTTCCTAAAGAGGTATAGCAGGGCCCTGAGCAATAGTTAGTAGTTTATCTACATTTTAGGAATGGGCTTGAGAAAGTATTATTTTTATAGAAAAGATGAAGAAATGCAGGCTACATGATGCAGCAAAAGGCTTCCATCCCCAAAGCAGCCGGGATCACCTTCACCCGAGGTCTCCGGTAGAGTTCCCAGGACTGCTAGGTCCTGCCCTGGAGGACACTTGTAACGATGACTGGGAATAAAGGTTCAGACAACCTGCACATCAAATTACAGGAGGGACGCCAATGGAAGATCTCAGTTGTCTAGCTAAATCTAACCAGATGAAATGTAAATGGAATAAAAGTAAAATTCAGCACTTGGATTTAAGTAATCAACAAGATGGGGGAAGAGGCAGCAGTTTGTCTAAAGATCTGCAGCTCAATGTGTGTTGGCTGGATGGCTTGTGCCTGTCCAGGCATCCTTGACGTGAGCTGTCCCCTGTGTGAAGTCAGCATGTGCCTCCAGCAGCTCCTCAATGCTCCCACTCCTTTATCTGAGAAGGGTTACCCAAACCTGTTAGAACTGTGTATAAGAGGAGCCAAGACATTGGAGAAGGCTACCACGAGTTCCACCCAAAAAAGTCTCTCCCAAACATAACTAGGAAACACACGAGGCCAAATTCTCATCAGGAAATCCAAGTTGGAAAAAAAAAATTAAATCACAGCAAGTTATTTTCCCCCTTAAGGTCAGCAGAAGGAGACAGAGGGCATTCTGGCACCAGGAGGGCAAAAAGAGTCACAGATACAGTGCAGAGGGGCTCAGACCTCGCATGGTGCAGAAACGGGTGCTAACAGGTGGTTCTGCTGCTCACTATCAAGTTCCAAGTGACAGGTCTGGGGTAGACTCAAGAGGGGACCTAGGGCTAGGGAGCTGCTTCCAAGGTGGAGTGACCAGTAACTAGTGCTAGGCCGTGTACTAACAAGAAGCCAGCTCAGAAGCAAACCCAGGAGTAGAGTTGGGTCTCAGTTCAGCTTCCAGCCCAGTTGAAAGCTGCAGTGTAATAAACAGGACAAGAATCCCAAACCAAGGAGGAAAGCCTGCAGTTCTGTCCCACTGAAGAAACAGAGCTGTCCAGCTGGCTGACAGTGACTGAGGCCAACAAGAATCTAGTGCAACTCTGGAGGGAGCCCACAAGCCTGTTGCTCAGACCCAAACCCAGTAAACCTGCAGAGCTCAGACCAGGGGGCAGTGATCAGATTCTGCCCTGAGAACACTGAAAGCTTGCAGGTCCCCAGCCTGAGCTGTCCCTGACTGCCTGGAATAACACAACACTTGATACTCCATGAAAGTAACAGCAGCATCAGGCTAGACCTTCCCTCCAGAACTGTTCAGACCAGGCTCTAACGTAAAGTCTGAAGTCAGAAAATAGGCTGGAAGACTAAGCAAACAAAACAAAAGAATCTTACCATAAAAGGCTATTATGGTGACAGGGATGCTTAAGAAACAAACCCAGAAGAGGAGAATGACTCCAAAACATCTATAAAGCCTCAAAGAAAAACACGGCTTAGACACAAATTCAACTAGAATTCTTGAAAAAGACAAAGGAGTTAAAAGGAATTAAAAATGTGTTTATAAAGAGCTTTAGAGGAAAAAATGGAGAGGGGAATGAGAACTATGGGAGAAATTGGAAAAGGAATTAAAAACTTGGCACAATAGGTACAAAACCTTGCCCAGGCAATACTCTAAAAATCAGAATGGAAAAATTCAAATATTGAGAAGTCATAGTTAGGATCCACAATTTAGCAGCTACCACTATTAAGGAGTAAAGATACAAGTTCATAATCAAGAATAACTTACCCAGAAAAACTGATTAAAATTCTACAGGGGGAAAAAATGAACCTTAATGGACTTCCAACCTTTCCTAATAAAACCCCTAGAGCTGTGGAGACTCTGTTTAGTGCAAACATAGGAATCAAGAGAAACATAAAAAGGTAAACTTGAACAAAGAGTAAAGGAGGATAAACTGCTTATGTTCTCGTATGAGCAGATAACACATGTCAGAGGTCATATAGAGTCTATTTAGATAGAAGACAGGGAATAGTTCTGGTAGACCTTAATCTTAAAAGAAGGGAAAAGGAGAGGAGAGGGAAAATCATCTTGAATGATTTGTGTACAAATACATTTATGTCCAAATAGTCTATATGAACGGGAGTGGTTGACACCTGAACCTCACCTTTACCTAAACAGGTCAAAAAAGGCAAGAGTACACACACACATGTACGTACACACAGACATGAATGTGCAAGCACGTGTGCGCGCACGTACACACACACTCTTAAAGGGAAGATGAATTAAGGGAAGACTTAGTCTGAATCAAAACAAATTCTAAGGATATTTATAGCTCTTTATGAGGTGGCAAAGAACGGGAATCTGAGGGGGTGTCCATTAGGAAATGGCTGAGCAAGTTATAGTATAAAAGGGATAGTTTCAGAGAAACCTGGGAAGACCTGTATGAACTAATGCAGAGGGAAGTGAGCAGAACCAGAATGCATAAAACAGTAACAGTATTGTAAAGACAAGCAACTTTGAAAGACTTAAGATTTCTGATCAATGTAATTACTGATGATTCTGGAGAACTAATCATGAAATATGTTGCCCACCTCCTTACAGAGAACTGAGATACTCAGAGAACAGAATGAGACATATTTTAGGAGAGATGTGGTCAATACCAAAATTTGTTTTGCCTGACTAGTATACGTTCGCAACAAAGGTTTTATTTTTCATTCTTTTTCAATGATGGTGGAGGGATTGCTGATTGAAAAAAATTTAATTTAAGAAATTATCTCTGCACAAGGCATAAAGGAGATAAGGACAAATTTCACCCTTGTCAGAATTATTTTATCTATAAAGAAACATAAATAAAATTCTAGGAAGAGTGTGAGAAACTGTCAAAGACAGTGTATTTTGGAAATAATGTTTCCTACTATTACTGAAAGACAAAGATAATTCTTTTTTTTTTTTGCTTTTTTTTGGGGGGGGAGCAAATTGGGGTTAAGTGACTTGCCCAAGGTCACACAGCTAGTTTTTTGTGTTAAGTGTCTGAGGCTGGATTTGAACTCAGGTCTTCCTGACTCCACGGCTGATTCACTAAGCCACCTAGCCGCCCCTCCCAAAGATAATTCTTAAAAGATTTTAATCCTATCTGAAGTAAACTGAATCAATCAATCAGTAAGTACTTATTAAGGACCTACTATTTGCCAGGTAGTATACTATATGTTTGAAATACTAACAGGAAACAGCTCATGAGAGCTGTTCCCTTCCAATTGTTTAGGAAGTTACCACATACGTGTAATCCCAATAACATATCATCTTTTTGTTTTTCACCTGGGCTTAGGATAATTTTTATATTAGATTATGTGTACACAGTAACATCCTAACTGGAAGTAGAAAAGTTGCCAGAAGGACAAGAGAAACAACTCTCCTGAACTGCATGTGCCGCCCACCATGGAGTACTTACTAACAACCAGGAGGCATGCTGAGTAACTGTTACTCAGGCCTAGGCCCTAGGCTCACCAAGAGGGCAGGGAAATCTCTAAAGGCTGACGGCCATTCTGACAGCCAGCCCAGGATGCGAGACCTTCGAGTTTGTACAGCCTGAGAGGCAAAAGGAAGCCTTGAAAGTGAACTTACATTGACTCAATTATTTTCTTTGTGAGGACTTCATCAAACCCACTCTTCAGGCCTGTCTTCAGAGTATCCGAAAGAACAAGACTGGGCAGGTCACTGACTCGTCTGTCAGCTTCAACCTCTTCATCTTCATCAATTATCCTGTACAAATCAAGGAAGCAGGACAGAAAAAGAAAAGGACATTTCATTACCACTGATGAATCAGCAAAACCTTGACAAGGATTGGGAAAAGCAACAAATGGGAGCAGTTAAGTGGTGAAGTGGATGGAGCACTGGCCCTGGAGTCAGCAGGACCTGAGTTCAAATCAAGGCTCCAATACTTATTAGTTATGTGACTTTGGGCACTTAACTCTAACTCAAAAGAAAGAAAATAAAAGGTGGCACACACACAAAAACATTGTTCGATGAGTGATTCAAGAGGAAAAGAGGGAGGGAAAGAATTTGAAACTCAAAATTCTAAAAAAACAAATGTTAGAAATTCTATTTACAAGTAATTGAGGAAATTAAAAAATATTAATTTTTTAAAATTAGTGTTTCAGAAAGTTTAGTAAAAGAATTATTCTATTTGACTGTGAACTCTGTACAACCCTCAGCATTCCTTATATACTGTAGGGGTAAAACACTTTTTGTTGACTAAATGCAGAGAGTAAACAGCGAGCCACACTGTTTCAGTTCAGTTTTAAAGAATTAAAGTTTGCTTCCTATTCTGCAATCTCTGAGTAGTAAGACAGAGCCCCACAGCTCCGCACAGCCCCTGGCACAGAGAACGCCAGGCCAACAGCACCCACTGACCCTCTCTACCTGTCTTCGATCTCCTGAAGCTTCCTTCGGGCAGCCTCACACTGCTGCTCTCCCGTGGTCTGGTCCATTTCCTCACAGAGAACGTCGAACATGCCTGATGAAGGGAGGCCACTGCGGCACTCATCTGCCCCGGGACTCTCTGTGCCCTGATGGGCACACAGGAGCCAGTCACTAGGACTGGCACAGAGCACAGCTTCTGTCAGCCTTTTCTTCCTTAGGGGACAACTAGAAAAACAAAGTTAGTCCATAAATACCAGGACATTTTAAAGTCTGTTACAAATCAAAGAGAAATTTCTTAGATTTGAAAACAAACGAGAAATGTCATCAATATAAGGACAAGGTGGAAAATGATCCAACGTCTTTGGCCATTCTGACGCCCTTTGTATGATGCTTCATTCCACAAGGCTAAGGAAGAGCACCCACCTTTTTAATCATAATCAGGCAACCACAAAAGCACATTTGGCATCAGAACCCAAGCAGGCTGGGGCCCCGGGCCAGCCCAGGGTGCTGACCTATGTCTACCACCTCCCCACTCCAAGCAGGGCTGGAGAATGCAGATGACTGATCCTCACCTTCTCCTGAAGTTGTCTCTGGGAGGCTCCCAGAGGCGGGAGCTTTTTCTGATAACAAGCCTCAAAATTTCCCCAAATGCCTGGGCCTCTGCCTAGTCAGCCTTGCATTTGAGAGCCTTTCGATTATTTGAAGACAGCCACCATGTTCTCCTGACACTTCTCTATACTGCAAAGCCCCAATTCCTTCAATTGACTGTCCTATGGCATGGACTGAAGGCCTCTCTCATTCTGGGCATCCTCCTCTGGACACACTCCATCTTATACACAATATCCTTAGACTATGGTGTCCCAAACAGGATGAACTATTTGAGAGATTTAGTCTGGCCATGACAAATACTGATGGACCATATCCCCTGCCTCATTCCTAGAAACCCTGCCTTTCTTAATGCAGTCCAAGATGACATTAGATTGGCTTTCTGGGCTGCTATCTCACACCATGGACTCCTATGGGGCTTACAGTCCACTCCAATCCCCAGATCTTTTTCAAACAAACTGCTTGCTGTCTGACCAGGGCCCCCTGATCCTATAGTTAGGAAGCTGATTTTCTGCACTCCAGTGTATATTTCCCTCTCCTGAATTTCATTTTATTAGATTCAGCCCCATGTTCTGTGATTGCCGTTTGTGTGCCCCCCCCACCCCCACCCCAAATGTGACAAGCAGGCTGTCTCTAACTTTGTCCCAGGACCCAGCACCACCCCTGGAGGTTCTCCGTTGGAGAAACCTTCCCATTGAAGGAGTCACTCCACCAGTTTTGAATGCATCACCTTATCCTTTAGCCCAGAGCTCTCATTATCTCTACAACAGCAGGGGCTACTTTGTTAAATACTTGAGTAAAAGCTAGGAAAATCCTAGCCACAGCATTTCCCCTCATTGACCAAGTTGGTAACCCTATCACAGAGGAAGTAAGGTTTGTGTCTTACTGGCATGGCTTAAGACAAGCATCCAAATGTGCTAACTTGTGACAAGGTCACCTACATTCCATTAGCCAAGGAGGCTTTCTCTGCCCCTCTCATCCCCCACAAAAGCCTGCATCCATGCTGCTGAAAAGGAAGACAAAAGGAGACAGCCTCTTCCTGTTCTCTGAGGGCAGCAAATGGATTCTTTATGGAGTCTACGTTCCAAACTCTCCAGGTATTTGCAAGGTAATTTTATTATTTCTTTCCATGAAGTCAGAAGGCTGTCATTTGGGTTTATATGATTGGTACCTTATGGGGGGGGGGGTGTCATTTTCTTTTTCTGCCTTAGGGCACAGTTCCCTTACAACCTAAAAGAATCCTCCTGCCCGTCTTGGGCTAAGACACTGTTCCAAGGTGGGACACGATATTCTGTTAGATAGAGCTCCTACTCTAGGGGTTTCCTCTCTCACAGCCTTTCACCCTAGGCAGAGACCAGCACAGCTAGTACCCATTCTTAAAAGATCCAGGGTCAGCCCTCTGGCCAGACATACACATTCTTGGCTTGTATCTCTGCCCTGTTCCTAGGCCCAATGATACTGACAAAATAACATCAAAAATCAAGTTTTCCTCGGGGAACTTCCTGGTTTTTAACTCGGACTGAAGGCTAGCAGAAAACACAATGGTGAGCACCATTCAGGAACTCAGCACATCTGAGAGGGAAGACATTCTTACCTAGATCATCAAGGCAGCGCTGGATTCAAACTCTGGAAGTGCTGAGTTCAAGTCCTACCACAGTGCCTCACTAGTTGTGGGGCTGAAGAGGAGGGCAAGAGGGCACTAACCCTCTCTCAAGCTCAGAAGCCTCATTGGTGCCATGAAGATAACAACAGTTCCTCTTCCAACCTGTCTCTGCAAACCTGCTACTTTGCTCCTACCCTAGTTAACAGGTCATCAGGGCCAATAGTATCTTCATTTTAGAGATGAAGGAACCAAGAGACACACCCAGCAGGGGTTTGAGGCAGAAATTGAATCCATTCTTCTGATTCCAAATCTAGTGATCTGTCTACTCCACCCACTGCCTGGTTTGGGGAAGGAACTGAAGTTTATTTTTCATACCTAGCTGCAGCCTCACAGGAAGCTGACCATCAAATTTAAAGCCTGTCCAGGCAGCACAGGAAGTGCCTGGATCACTGGGTCTGGCATCAGGAGAACCCTGCTTAGTCCTTCACCTTCTCAGCTGTGCCTTTAGGCTAAGTCAGAGGGGTGAATACAGCTTGGTGCTAAACAGAGCATCTCACAACAGGGCTTTGAGCTATGCTATTGTAATTTTGTGTCCATTCTGATCCATCTAAATTAGAGAAGCTACAATAATCTTTATCTCACAAAGATGATACAAGGATGAATTTTTTTTTTTTGCTTTTTGGAGGGTGGAAGGCAAGGCAATTGGGGTCAAGTGACTTGCCCAAGGTCACATGGCTAGTAAGTGTGTCACATGTCGGAGGTCACATTTGAACTCAGGTCCTCCTGACTCCAGGGGCAGCGCTCCATTCACTGCACCACCTAGCCACCCTGAGAAAATTCTTAATAAAGCTAGCACAAAGAACCAAAGACTAGGAATCAGCCTGAGTTCTAGGGAACATTACTTTACCTCTATGACTCAGTTTCTTCACCTGTAAAATAAGGGGGTTGGGCTATTTAGGAATGACATTAGAACTCTTTCCAGCTCTAAAGTTCTATGACCAAAAACCTCAAAACAGACATAAAATCTTTAAAGACCTATCAATGCAGTAAGTCAGGGGAAAAAGTCAATTTAAATGAACATTCAGTTGCAGAAATGAAGACTCACCTATCATCTTCCTCTTCTCGTTTGTGTTTCTTTCTATATCGGAGTGAAAGTCTGTCAATGGAAGAAAAGTTCATGAATTGAGAAAAATGATTCATTAAATAAGCTTCCACATTGCAGCAGATTAAAGCGTGACAGTTTTTCACTGAATATTTGGACTCTTTCAGGAAACAGGGCATCTACACACAAGGTAAAAAAAGGTCTTAAACATCCTATGTGGTTTTGTATTTGGTACCGCTCATGTTCCCTCCCTTCCTGTGGACTGAGAAGCGCATTTATTCTATTACTGTGAAGATCATCATGGGTCATGGGGTGGAGGTGGGGGCCCTTGGGGCAATTCAGAGCATATCCAGGTCCTGCTCTGGAGAGGATCCTAATGAGGGGCTGAGAGAGAAGATAATGCCCTCAAAGAACTTACAGTCTAATGGAGAGATAGAAGGAACAGCTCTACTACAGATTAGAAAAAGCTCAATCAAATATGGCTAAGTGCTTCTCCCTCCTCCACTGCCCTCATGCCAGTCTTCCCTGGATGCTACTTATCTAACCAACCAAAGCACTGTGCACATATGCAGTGTGGGGTGTAGAGGCAGCAAGGTGCTTTGGTAGATAGAGAGCTGGGCCTCAAGTCAGGAAGAACCAAAACCAAGTTCAAATTCAGCCTCAGATGCTTAGCAGCTGTGGGATCCTGGGCAAAAAAGATAAAACCCAGAATTTCTACAGCATTTTAAGGTTTGCTAAATGCTTTATAAATACTGTATCGTTTTATCATCACAACAACCCTGGAAGGTAATCCTCATTTTACAGAACAGACAACTGATGACCTCTGACTCAATGTGCTCATCCATAAAATGTGGGATAATTATGGCATCAAAATAAGGAAAAAATGAGATACTTCAAAAAGCTCTCTGTACAAATGCTGGCTACTCTTACTTTCCCGCACCCCTTCTCCCCCAATAAACTCTGAAGGCAGTAACTATCACTCTCCACCTTTGCATCTGTCTATCTGCCTGGACTTAGAGTGTCTTACTTCTGGAAGACGATTAATCACTATTTGCTCATTGTCAGAATTCTGAGAGATCCCAGAAGTGCCAGAGGACTTCTAGGGGAGGACAGAGGAGCAGTGGAACTTCAAGGAAGGTGTTAGGGAAGGAGAACCTGCACTGGGCTAGAAAGAAAACTACCCCCAGGTGGGGGTGGGGGTCCATTCCAGGAATGAGGAGGAGCAAAGGTCTGGAAACAATGAATTGTCCAGATTGACTAAAGCAAGGGAAGTCAAGTCTTGTGAAATGGGTCTTAAATGCCAGACCCAAGAAGCTTATATTCTTTGTATAAGTAAGAGGAAACCACTTAAAATTTTAATTAGGAGAGTGACCCAGTCAATCCTGTGAAATGATTCCCACTTTGAGCAGAGCAGAACACTCTGATCCTTCCTACCTGACCCCCTGTGACCTTTGACAAATTACTCCCCTTGTCTATTAAACACTAAGGCTGCACCAGGTGACTTTTAAGGTCCCTGGTCACTTTAAAGCTCAAGGTCTTATAATTCCAAGGGAGGCAGAAAGAGACTCAATATAAAAGACAATGAGAAGAGGGTTGAAAGAGGGTCCAGTGGAGAGTGACTGCTCCAATGAGAAGGGAGGGGAACAGGATGAGAGAAAAAATCTCAGGGTACAAATCAATGGAGGAGGTGAAAGTGAAAGGAAGAAAAAGACAGGAGAAGAGATGAGCCTGGAGGAAGCTCAGATCATCACAAAAAAAGGGACCACCAGAGCAGGCAGGTGGCTCAGGGAAGAGAGGCAGAATCTGGAGTCAGGAAGACCCGACTTCAAATCTGACCTCAGGCCCTCACTCGCTGAGTGACCCTGGGCAAATCACTTAAGCTCAGTTTCCTCATGCCTAAGAGGGGGAGCCTCCCGGGCTGTTGGGAGGATCAAATGAGATCACATTTGTAAAAACACTATAGAAACGCTGACCGTTCATATTCTGGTATCTCAAAGGGATATTGTGGAGATGGGAATTTAGAGTGCATAAATGCTATTCTGGTGAGGTCTGATACATCCGAAACCAAGTGCTATGACTCCAAATTCCAGGCCCTCAGAAGCTGTTCTGGTAGTATCAAGTCTGTTAGGGTGGGGATCAGGGGTCTCCCACAGGTACAAGGCTGATGCTCAGCCCATCTGTACTCTAGGATCGAGCAAAACAATTCACCTTACACACACCAAGGAGGTACCAGTGGCCTCAGGGAATTGTTCCAGGGTCTAAGAGGCTGAAGTTTGGTGGGAGATCGGAACCCCTCGAGCCAATGGAACTGGGAAGCTGGGGTCCTGAAACAGACACCCCGCCCCCAGTCCACAGCACAGAGTGAGGTGGGAAACCCTGGAAACTGAACCTCTCTTCCTCCGTTGTCCCCCTGCACTGCCTGTAGGAGAGGCCCAAGGTGAGGAGTCTGCACATAAGAGGCACTCAGACCCTCACCCAGGGGTTAGGTGTAACGCCACCCTAAGGTTAGGACCAAGGGAGCCCTGGATGGCAGGGGGTCCTAGAGAGAGGCACAAAAGGCAGCGGGAATTTCGGGATGCAGAAAAGCTCCTTGAGGGCAGGACGCTTTTCTGGGCCAGGTGAGTTCGTGGCACCTGCGCCCAAAGCCCCAGGCCGGGTCCACACTGGGCCGGACACATCCGGGTGGAGCAGAAGAGTCTGGAAGCCCCCGGGGAGGAGGGGTGGGGCGGCCCGTCGGGGCAGAGGTTACGGCTGCTACCTCCGGGAGGGAAGGGGGAGACGGTGCAGGAGGTTTTACCAGGAAGGGTGGGGCGGAGGTGGGGGGCAGCCGGCCTCGGAGGGAACAGGGGGTGGGGGGAAACCCCTCCCCTGGAGACCTGGGGGGAGGGGCCGAACAGATCTCCCCGGGGCTCCAGGGAGCTGGCATCGAGGCTGAGCCTGCTATGTGCCCGGGCTCCCAAGGGGCTCCGTGGGGGGGTGACAACACGCCAACTACTGTACACACACGAGACACAGGAGGTGTAGCCGGGATGCACCGGCCGGGTGACGGGCCGGCCCGGGAAGAGGGAAGGGGGGCCCGGAGAACCCTCGGAGGCAGAGACACCAGCGCTGGGGAAGGGAGGGGGCGAGGGAGGCGCGGGAATGGGGGAGATCCGGGGGGAGGGGGCGGGAGACCCCGGGAGGCGAGCGGGAGGGGGCGTGAGGCAGGGGAGGGGCAAGCAGACCTGGACCCCCCTCCGGGCCCCGCTACTCACCGGCCTCGGGGCGCGGGGGTCCGCAGGCCGGCCAGGCCGGGAGCGATGGGCCCGGGGGCGGCGGGGGCGGGCGCCCCCGGGCCGGGGAAGGGGCGGCCGTGGAAGGAGGGCTGCGGCGGCGCCTGCAGGCTGAGGGGCAGCCCCGGGAAGGGCCGGCCCAGCGCGGCCATGGCGGCGGCAAGAAGCGGCTCCTTTTCCTCCTCCTCCTTCTCCTCCTCCTCCACCGGGTCCTGGTCTTCCTCCGCCTCCGCCGCCGCCTCCTCCTCACAGGCGCGCTCCCGGCCCCGGCCCGACCCCGACCCCTCTGAGGCGCGCAGCGGGCACGAGCGCAGGCGCGGAAGCGAGCGCAGGCGCAACCCCGAGCGGCCCCCGCCCCCGCCTCCGAGCGCGTCACGACTTCTAGAAGCCTCCGCTTGGGGCTCTCCCGGGGCACGCCGGGACGCGTCGTCTCCGCATCCGGCGGCCCAGGGGATGCTGGGAAATGTAGTCAGGATCCCGGGGCCCGCGAGGAGGACCACCAAGATGGCCGCCGCGCCGCAGGGCGCGTGCGCTAGGCTTTTTGGGTAGAGGCCCCAGTAATAAAGGGAAGGACCAGGAGCAGCTTCGGTGTGTGATTTCATTGGCTGAGGGCATTCCCCCAGTCCGGGAAGAGCTGCCGCGAATCGTCCGGGGTCACCAAGAGGTCAAGGGGCTTGCTTCGGGTCACGCAGCCTGAATGGCCGCCGGGGGTGGGGCTTGGACGCGAGGCTGCTTGTTTGGAGCCCAGCTCGTCACTGTAAAAATAATAACAAATAATCTCATCGTCCCCTTCCCCTGTGAAAGGAGGGGGCTTGCTGGACTCCGTAGCCCCCCTAGTCCCGTGATCTCCTGAGCCTGTTAACCCTGCCCGTCCATGGGTCAGTAAGCATTTATTAAGCACCTGCCATGGGACAGCCCACCAATAAGCATTTATTAAGCACCTAACCATGGGCTAGCGGCTCTTCTTCAATTGTTTCAGTTTATTCTGACTCTGCATGACCCTATTTTCTGGTTTTCTTGGCAAAGATAACCGAGTGGTACCAGCCTGTCACTGAACATTTATTAAGCACCTACTGCATGCCAGGTACCACGCTAAGCACCAGGACTACGAAGAAAGACCACAGATAGTCCCTGCTCTCAGAAAGCTCCCAGGGAAGGTCTGTCTGTGATCATGGACAAGTCACTGCGCTGCTCAGTGACTCTGTTTCCTCATCTGTAAAGTCGGGCTAACCCCCACACCCATCTCACCTGGGAGAATCAAACGAGATCCTCAGTGAGGCTCCGGAAATTTAAAAAGGTACAATTTATCCAGCTTTTTACCTAAGGGCTCTCCTTTGTTGGGGAGGGAGGAAAGGTACAAGTGTTGAAGTTTCTCTTATATGCCTGGAATATCTCATTTGATCCTTACAACAGCCCCGGGAAGTAGGCGTTATCATTACCTCTACTTTACAGTTGAGGAAACTGAGGCAAACAAAGGTTAAGTGATTCCTCCAGGCTCTCACTCATCTATTAAGTGTCTGAGGCAGGATTGGAACTCAGGTCTTCCTGACTCTTTTACCTAGTTGCCTCTAATAGGGACTCAGTTTTCAGCGTGGTATTTTGCTGATGTAACCAAGATCCAGAGCATGGCCCTGTGGACATATGGGAATTGTAGTCCGAAAAGAAGAGGTCAGTTCTTATTTGGAAGAGAGGGTTCACCAGACTAGAGGGAAGGGCATGCACCCCGAGGACAGAGCCCCGAGTTTGGTCCAGGATTGCTGAACAGCTGAGCAGTCAGGCTGTCTGATTGAGGGGAAAGATGCTCTGGGAACCAGAATTCCCCTTTCCCTGCTCCACCTCTTTAAAAACTCTGAAGAAGGGATGTATAATAGCTACAAAGAAAGGGTGCTAGTCTGTCCTCACTCCTTGGGATCAGTAGGAGGACCACGAATATTTAACTCCCTCTCCCTTTCTCCTTATACATGGCCTTCCCTATTTCTTTTGAATACTTCTAATTCCTGATTTTGTTTTTTATCTCCTATAAGCTATGACCAGCCGTGATAGCTCTGGGATTTGTCTATTAACTGCACACAGAAGGACTTCAATGGAGAAGCCAGAGAAATAAAGGGACAGAGAGGCTGGACTTTTCCTGTCTGCTTTGGGGACAGTCTGGTAAAAGCGTCCTTTTCTTCCTCACCCCAGTCCTAATGGGGACTAAGACAAGGGAAAGAGAATCTTCTGGTTTTGGTTTCATTCCTGTCTTCTAAGTTCCTCCATAGGGGAAATATAAAAGCCCCCTGTATGGGGGTGGGGAGAACATTTCTCCATGAATTGTGCTAGCAAGATTCAAGGATTCAGGTGGTTGAATTCCTAGGGGTGTGTGTGTGGGTGTGGGTGTGGGGGGAGTGACCCCTTCCCCCCCACTTTACACAGCAAAACCACCTAACTTTGTCACAAGACACTGCTGCCTGGTTATACTGGTTACAGAGTTAGAATCTGAAACCAGGCATTTTGATCCCAAATCTATGGACAGTTGCAATTAGTACTAACCCTAATTCCCTAACTCCTCCACACTTAAATTGGAATCTCTTTGAGGGCAGTGACGGTTTCGTATTTATTTGCCAAGCTGTGAGCACAATGCCTGGTATAGTATAGAGTAGGTGATTAATAAGTACCTACTGATTGGTCGATTGATTGGTTCCATACCTGTTTCTCATTATGCTAAATGTGTGTCTGTGGGAGCCCACACTGCTTGGGTACCAAATAGTACTTTTTTTCTGATTGCAGGGAGATATTATGATATAGCTCAGGGACTCAGAACCATTCCCCTCTGAGAGAACCAAGGGTTGGGTACGTAGTGTAGTGAGATATGGAGCTGGTAGGGTCTAGAAAGATCATTTTTCAACTCCCTCATTGTAAAGAGGAACAAACCAAAATTCTGAGGGGTAGGCTTATGGTGGCAGTCAGGATCTGAACCTAGGCATCTGACCATAAATCCATCTTACTTTTTGTTTCTTTAAAATATTTTATCTTAATCAGCCAACCTCCCCTTCCCACCATAACACTTCATCTTTCATTGAGAGTATAAGAAAAACAAACCCTATGACACACATGTACATCAAAACAAATTTCCACATTGGTCATGGCCAAATAAATTTGTCTCACATTTTTCTGCATTCTGAGTCCTTCACTTTTCTAACAGGAGGCAGGCAACATGTTTCATCATTTGTGCTCTGGAATCCTGGTTGGTCATTAGGCTGATAAGAATTCAGTCCAATAGCATTCCATCCCATGTATACACCATTACTTGTTTATTCATTTCCCAATTTACAGGCATCCCTTTTGGGCACCCTGTTTTCTTTGCCACCTCACAAAGAGCTGTAAATATTTTTATACTCCTTAGAGTTTGTTTTACTTAGGACTAATCTGTCCCTTAATCAAATTTCCCTTCCCCCTTTTCCCCTCTCCCTTCTATTTCCCTGATGAGTGAAATGTATTTTTCTACCCAACTCTGTTCTTCTCTTTTTTTGACCACTTCAGGTGAGAATGAGATTTCTGTGTCAGCTGCTCCCCTCATCCCCTCCATCAGTTGGGGAATGGCTGAACAAGTTGTGGTATGTGATTATGATGGAATACAATTGTAATATAAGAAAAGATGAACGGGATGCTCTCAGAAAAATCTGGAAGACTTTCATGGACTGATGCAAAGTAAAATGTACGGTGTACAAAGTAACAACAGTGTTGTAAGATGATGAACTATGATTAGCTATTCTCAGCAATACAGTGATCCAAGACAATTCTGAAGGACTTATGAAAATGCTGAAAAATGCTATGGTATCTGAATACAGATTGAAGCATACTTTTTTTTTTTAACTTTCTTCTTTTTGAGTTTGTTTTTTTTTTGTCCAGGTTTTCTTTCACAACATGACTATTATGGATATATTTTGCATGACAATACATGTATAAGCTATACTAGACTGCTTGCCTTCTCAATGAGGGGGGTTGGAGAGGGAGCAAGGGAGAGAATTTGGAACTCAACATTTTATAAATGAATGTTAAAGGTTGTTTTTACTTGTAACTGGGGGGAAATTAATTAATTAATTAAAAAATATAGAAGCCTGGATTATAGTACACTGGGAAAGATTTCACAAATTGGTAGTTGTGGGGAAGTGACAGGCTTTTAAGAGTTTAATCTTCATTGTTAATATGTTCTCCATCACTTTCTTCCAGACAATCATCATCATCAACAAAATTAGGACAAGTCTTGATTAGTAGGGACGTGTAAATGCTCACATAGAAAATTGAACGATTAGCTAAGCCAAAGGATGCCAGCTTGTAGAGGATATTTTCAGTTCTATCCAGATTTTCAGTTCTCTTTTGATCTCTGCTACCACTACCCATCCCCACTCAATCCCCAAGCTTCTCTTGGTGTTCCATTTCAGGGATGTTTTCTCCCCTCAGCATGATTACTACCCCTCTCATTTAGGTTCTCATCTTCTTTCACCTGAACTATTTTAATAGCTTCTACTGATCTATCTACCTTTATTGACTCCACTTCCTGGTGTTCCTTAAAAGTGGACTTGGGGGAGAACATCCCTGACTCCATTGGGTCCTCTATTTGCAGCTATTATACCCCTGGTCAGTCTCTTCCTTTCTGGCAAATTGCTTTACAGTTGCAAAGGAAAACTCATTTGAGCTTCAATAATCCCAGGATCCCACTTTCTCTTCCACCAACAAATGCTAATCTACTAACTGCCTGATAAAGATACTGTTTCCTAAATCCTGCCTAAAAAGGACACTTTCTTTTGTAACAATGTAAGTTCCTTCTTTTTTTATTTTAATAAGTATCTCTTCCTGCTGCTGCTAGGACTCAGCTCTTCTCAACCTGTGGGTTATGTTCAATTTGTAACAATGAAAATGCATCCTGCGTATCAGATATTTACATCACGATTCATAACAGTAGCAAAATTACAGTTATGAAGTAGCAACGAAAATAATTTTATGGTTGGGGGCCACCACAACATGAGGAACTGTATTAAAGGGTCGCAGCATTAGGAAGGTTGAGAACCACTGTGCTAGGTGGTGCAGTGGTGTTATAGGAATCTAAAGATCTTCCCTGCCCCTAGGCCCTTTGCTAAAGTGGCTACGTGACCCTGAGAACGTTCCCTATTTGAAAGTATACTCTGCCCCTTAATAGGCTGAATGTGGTCACATGGAGCCTATGGCGCCAGGCTTGTTTTTCGGGAATGCCTGC
>CM053580.1:580772451-580810508 GCA_028627135.1 Pseudochirops cupreus
CAAGAGAAGCCAATTACATCGAAGTAGTCAGATTTTTAAAAAAGGTTCAGTACACAGAGCCCAGGTTACAGAGACCTTGCGATAACCATCAGAGATGCTGCAGGGTTTTTTAATGGATCTGGACAGTAGAGGGCGGTGTGGTCAGCCTTCTCAGGAGGCCTTTGGAAAAGTAACAGATGACGCTAACTTTGGATGATGAAATTGAGCCCATCTTGAGATGGAATGTGCGTTCTATCAAAATATAAAACTGGCCCCCTAAATTTCCTCATTCCTCAGATAAAGCAGAGGCTCAGAAAGGTCAAGCAGCTTGGCCAAAGGCCACAGCCTTCTGCCCAGCCCCGGACTGACCTTTCCTGTGACTTCCCTTCATCCCATGTTCCAGGCAAAGTGGTCCCAGAACTAGTCATTCCCTGGCTCTGAGACAGACGGAGCCATGTCCCTCCTCACCTCTGCCTCAGAATCCCTAGCTCCTTCCGAGGGTCAATGAGGCTGCCACCTCCTGCTCTCTTTCCCAGCCTCCTTGGCAAAGCACTATGTGTTTCCCAGTAGAAGGCCTGTTTGTTGAGGGCAGACACTTCATTTTTGTTACTATTATGAGTAGCTAGGTGGTGCAGTGGATAGAGCTGGGCTTGGAGTCAGGAAGACCAGAGTCCAGATCTGGCCTCAAACACTTCCTTGCTGTGTTGTGTGACCCTGACCCTGGGCAACCCACTTAATTGCTGCCTACCTCAGTTTCCCCATCTGTAAAATGAGAACACCAGCCTCCCAGGGGCCATGAGGATCAAATGAGTAAAACAATTTTCTTATAAAATAGTCAGTTTAAAGTGCTGTAGAAATGCTATTCTAGTTGCAATGGACCTAAGAGTCCCTCTAATCTAACCCATACCAGAGCCCCAATTTCCTCTGCCAGGAAGGTGGTCATCCAGCCTTTGCTCGAACACTCCCAGGGAGGGGGAGCCTGACCCACCACCTTCTGCCCATCCCACTTTTAGGGAAACCCCTTTGACCCTCCTACCCATTGCTCCTACTTGTGAAATCATAGTGCAAGTCTTGTCCTTCTTTGAAATATTGAAGGCATTCCCACTCACCAGTCATGCTTTATTCTCTCTCCCCCACCCGATAAAAAAATCATTAGGAAACCCCTCACTTAACTGAAGAAAAAAAGTCTAGTGTTCCCTCCCGACCTCTGTTAATTAGTATAATTGGCATTTATTTAACACCATGTTGTAAATTGATTTTAATGTTCCATTTGAATGTTGGGTATTTCTATTTCAGACTTTGAAATCACCAGGTGTCCTAATGCTTAAACCTTTAGCAGATTCTTAGTAAAATATTGGTTCTCAAAACACCTGTGCAGGAAATAACCCTCACGGTGTGGCCCATGGCAGGGTGAGATGGTGTGTTATGAGGCAGAGGGGCCCTGCTTCACAGCTGCATGTTTCAAAAGTGTAAATTTGTCCTGTGGCAGTATCATTTCTTTTTGAATGTTGGCTCAAAATTACATGATTTTCCTAATAACTAGGATTTTTTTTTTCCTAAAGAGGGTGTTGCCGACACTGGAGCTCAGAGTTCAGGATTTCAAGCAAATCTCTGAAAACCAATAATGATCTCATTTTTGGCATTGTGAGAAATTCAGAGACAAAAAGAAATAGAGCTTCTAAGCCCTGGGCAGCCTCAACCTCTCCTACGTTTTGGCAACAGCAATGTTATTTTAGATTCTGGAATTTCAGATGCAATTGAATTTGGGGCAACCATTGCCTGGGCCTCAGGTGGAAATGCCATTTCTGTTACTTTAACTACCTTAATTTTAATTCCTTGTTGATATCTGTACTCTTAAAAAAAATTGCCCACAAGGCAGACTACATCAAAGGTAACGGTTATTTTCCCCTTCACTTGAAGGTTCTCTAGGGCTGGAAAGTACGAATGTAACTTTTTTGTTGTTTAGTCATTTTCAGTTGTGTCTGATCCTTTGTGACCCTTTTGGGCTTTTCTTCACAAAGATTCTGGAGTGCTTTGGTATTTCCTTCTCCAGCTCATTTATTTTTTTTACAGATGAGGAAACTGAGGCAAACAGGGTCACACAGCTAGTAAGGGTCTGAGGCCAGATTTGTATTCAGAAAGATGAATCTCCCTGAGTCCAGACCTGGCACTCACTCACTCTCTGTGCAGAGCCTTCATCACTTTCTGCCTAGGCAGCCACCTAGCTGCTCCAGAATAGAACTTATAATAACCCTAAACTCTGATCTCGTGAAAAAGAAAAATGCAGTTTATTGAAGAATAGCTGTATTTATCCCTTCTTCGGAAAGCTGTTTGAAATATTTACTCAAGGCAGACTTGAACAAATCATTCACTTTCCTTACAGTACTATGGACTCATTTCTTTATCATAAATTTACTCTGGGGTCACAGAGACTAACCTCCTCCATTGTACAGATGAAGGACCCTCTGAGGCAGGGGAACATTTAAGTGACTCGCCTGGCAGTCACGCACACAGCTCAAGGTCTAGGCTAGAACTTGATTCTAACTGCACCTGCCCAGCGTTGTGTACTCCAGTAATGATGCCGCCCTCTCATACCACTGATCTTTTAGCCAAATGAATGGTAGATTTAAATAAAGAGTAACTTACATCCCCGCAGCTACCAAGCTTGAGAAATGATCCGGGTTAACCTGTTTGTGAAAGTTGATGTCAGTAAGGGAGATCAGAGGCACCTCTTCCTCTGACCTCTCCTCAGTCTCCTTTATTGGATTGACATCCACATCAGCCATGCCGGGATGACCCTCCAGGAGGCTAGGCCCCCTTCTCTATACTGCGGTGCTGGGTGATCTTATCAGCTCCCAAGGACTCCATTAACTTTTAGCAGATGTTACTATTGAGTGCTAACCTCCCTCTCCAGACCTCTCAACTCACTTTGCTCATGGGACGTCTTAATCCCATCCTCAACAGATCTTCCCCCACGTTCTCCTCCCCTCAACCCAACTTCCCTGTTACTGTTGAGGCTACCATCCTCAGTCACACCCAGGCCCACAACCGTGGTGTTGTCCTCGACACACCATTTCTCGACAAGTCCTGTCCTTTCTACTGCTCATTTTTCTTCTACATCCCTCTCTGTACACTCACCCTTAGCATAGCGCCTGGCCCATAGTAGGCTCTGGATCATAACTTGTTTGTCCAGGACCTTTCTGCCTAGGCTAACACTGCCTCATTGTGGATCACGGTCTCTGCCACTGTCTCCCCATTCTGACCTATCCTCCATTCAGCTGCCAAAGTGACCCCAGGGATGACCACATCACTGACTCCCAAACATAAACTCTGGTGGTTGTTCCTCATACAGTCACCTCTAGGATCAGAGGTAAAGTTCTGACAGGCACCTTTTGCAAAAGGCCTTTCCTGATTTCACTGCCCCACCCCATATTTACCCTACCCGAGTGTGTGTGTGTACATTAACTGTTAAAGGCACCTCTCCCACTGCAATGTGGAGACCTTGAATGTTTCTGCCTCTAACCTCACTGCTCACAGGGCCCAGCACACAGTCAGAACTTACTCAGTCCTTGTCGACTTGTCCCAATCAAGGAGTCACTTTTGCCCTAAAAGGAGTTCAATAAAAAGGATTTTTTTTTTCCCCTTTAAAGAGGCAGCCTGGGCATTATGAGAGTCGGGAAGCCCTCCTCTCCTATCCTGTCTCTTACACAGCAGACAGACTTTGAGCAAAGCAAGCTCCTTAGTCCTGTAAAGACCTAGCTAGGGGGAGTGATTCCTTCCTAAGGGTTTTCATGGAGTTAGGGGTCCAGACCGAAACAAATCCTTGCTGAAGGTATGGTTTTTTTTCAAGGGTCAGACTATATGAAAAGATGAAACATGGTTGGAACTGAGGCCCAGACTGCTAGGGAAGCATCAGACAGGGAGTGGCATTGCACTTTTTAATTGCACGAGTAGTTTTAAATAATAAAATGGAGAAAGCATC
Source organism: Pseudochirops cupreus (assembly GCA_028627135.1). Taxonomy (NCBI): domain Eukaryota; kingdom Metazoa; phylum Chordata; class Mammalia; order Diprotodontia; family Pseudocheiridae; genus Pseudochirops; species Pseudochirops cupreus. Next base: position 580,776,413 of record CM053580.1, read on the forward strand.
TCCGCAAAGCCAAGCTCACATGAGAGTTCCTATCGAGTGTTTACATAGTCAATTTCTATAACTTTACAAAGATTTCTTCTAGCCTTCACATTATCCGACTGTACAGAATGGAAAAGCAAACCCCTCTGACAGCGATGTTCTCTGCTTAGACAAGCAAACTAAAGGATTTTACTAGTCAAAATGTAGCAAAACAGGAAGAGGAGAAAAAGCTAAGGAATCAGACCTTCACTTCCTATCTGACTCAGGTGGTGGGATATAACAATGACTTCAAGGTGAGACCAGCCTCGCTTCAGGCTGCAAGAGCTAACTAGGGACAATACTCAAGCTGCTCAAGCAAAGTGCTCAAGCAAAATGCCAGAGCAGCCTTCACCACCACTGGGGCCTTTCACTGCCCTCAGACTGGGCATGTATGGTGATTTGGACAAGTGAACAATACTATTTTAGACACTGATCAACTGAGGAAAGAGTTCATTGGCAAAAGTGTCCTCCCAAGAGTGGCCTGTGCCAAGGGGGGAGGACATCTCACTGAAAGGGGAAGGAGAACCCTCGTAGCCAGAGTCACTACAAGCATCCAGCAGGCAGGGAGAACACTTGAGGCAGTGGCTGGAGGACAGCAGGTTCTCGATCCCGAGCTCTGGGATGAAGTCATCCTCAAAGACTTCTTCTTTTACGGATACCGTGAGCGGCTCAGGTGGGGGGTTAGGGGGAGCTTCCTCAATTTTCACTACCACACTGCTGCTGCTTTGACCATCTGTTTCCGAGGGAATCTCCAAGACAAGTGGCTTGGTGTACACATGGTCAAACCGTATCAGTTCATTAATGGCTTCCAGCTTGGCTGATGGGGGCCCCACCAAAGGAGAAGGGGAGGCTGGTAAGGAGTCGGGCTCTTCGGCACCCACTTCTCTAAGCTCCTCCAGGCAGTACTCTGTGCTGACATACCTGAAGAACACGTCTGGGTCCAAGTTGTCCAGAATGCCCAACAAGATATCAGACTGGAAGAGACAAAGTCATTAATGGAACCTCAGTGGGGACAGGTATTCTCTGCTGTAGAAAACTATATAACTGTGATGTGATTCAGAGTACCCTTCAGTGGCACCAGGCCAGGAGCTATGTAAAAGGAACTCAGCCCTTACATCCAAATCACTCAAGTTATGGGAATACATTTCGATGCTGTGCTCTCGCTGAAATGGAGAGTTTTCTTTTGGCTACTGAGGTTGGTGGGTAGGGGTGTGTGTGTGTGTGTGTGTGTGTGTGTGTGTGTGTGTGTGAATTCTTCTGTTAGGTACAGCAAACCTCAATGGGGCAGCTTACAAACCAATAGCTATTGGACAGCAAGGAGGGACAAATCCTTACCTCAGAGTCTGAAGAGTCAACGCCATCAGAGTCCACAGGGACGTGTTCGGGAAGGGTGACAACTGGGCCTGCACCTGCTGCAGAGGTGCACGTAGTCTGAGTGCTGCGGACTCAGCAGACCCGGCCACCAACCGGACATCATTGGCCTGGGAGGAGACACAGAACAAGGTAAACAAGTGACAGTTAGAATCACGGGAGAGAGATCCTTCTCCTGTAGCAGGCAGGAAGCTGGGGGTCAGGGACAGTTTGGATAAGCCAACTTGACCATAAGAAGGATTCTCTTCTTGTGACCAAGGGTGACTAACTTGCAGTGCCAGGATATAGTGGGAGCATGCACTTCCTTGCAGTTGTGTTCAGTGGCCCTGAATTTACAACTTGCGTCACCAACTGCACAGCTCAGAACCAGTTCTATTACAACCAGAGCATCATTACCTTGGACTCTGTTTCCTCCTTGGTTATCAGGGCATCTATCCCCAAGCGCTGTCTTAACTCTTGGTTTTCAATCACAAGCCCGTGGGTTCTCTCACGCAGAAATTGATTTTCAATCAAAAGTTTTTGGTTCTGGAAAAGAAATGACTCTCTGATTAGAGACCACCAAAGTACCTGGAACTCTATCCCAGAGAAACTGATAGACTTGGGCTCCTAGGGACCTTTTCTTCCTTAATTCTTGAGCTTTTGGGAAAATCACGCACAAATAATTAAAATTTCGAGTAACCGTACAGGAATATTTCTAAAGCCTATTTCTTCCTAAAAGCCCTAAGAAGCCACTGACCAACAGAGCAAGGCTCCAAACAGGTGTTATCAAGATAAAAATTTCAAGTCAAGATCCTAGATTTAATTCTAGATATTGACTGTTCATAAGTGACACACCTGGGGCCTCTGATTTTTGGAGGGGCTGCTTCATATGGCAGTCTTGCAGCAAAGAGAGCAGTGGTCCTGAACTTCATCAGAAAAACTCTTAACAAGAAGACAATCAACTCTTAACAAATTGGGGAGGTGTGGGCACATCCTTGATTTCGAACATCTTTACATATACAGAAAGGGGGACTGGATCCCACCAAAGATGGAGAAGTGAAACATTTGCCAGAGTGCCTCTCAAAACGAGAAGCCTCTTGCTTGGGGTCAACCTGCCAAGGTCCAAGCAGAGACTGGGCCGTGGAAGCTGCTGCACTCCACTGTGCTCACAGCCAGGAGTTTCAATTCAGGGTCTGCTCCATGACTCAAAGAGAAGGTATGAGTCACACCAGCCACCCACAGAGACAGTCTGTGTCTCACCTGCCTCACTCAGAGAGGATGGGGAGCTACCACTGGTGAGAGTTGGTTTGCACAGTGGAATGTTCAGGTGGACCAAACCTGAGGCTGGCAAACTCCTTAACCACTTTAGGGAAAGGGCAGAGGTTTGCTCGAACCTTTTTCTAAAGCATTTTTAGTCATCGGCGCCATGATCACATCTCCTGATCACAGCACCTGTCAAATAGGTGCCAATAACACAGAAACACTTCAGAGCAAGACTGATTCAGGAAGCAGCAACACTGTGTGTGTGTGTGTGTGTGTGTGTGTGTGTCCACGTAGAACCAGAGAGCCAAGGTGGACCTCACCACTCTGGCTCAGGCTCAGGCTCTGGCTCTCACCTCTTCTTCCAAATCCACAACTTGCTGCTCCAATTCACTCATTCGGGCTTTCTTCCTGTCTCGAGCAGTCTGTGCTGCTACTCTGTTTTTCAATTTCCTGGGAATGGAAAAATCTGTCTTTAACATCCAGGGATTATTCCTCTCTCTGGCTCTGAGGTGCAAAGTTATCATACCAGGTTTTCAAATATTACTTCTACCAGAAATATATCTCCTGCTTTTTGCTCACATACAGTCAGAGAGGTGGCTGGCATTGTCTCTTTTTAGAGTGGATCCCTGAAAAGCCAGACTGTGGCACTTGCTGAACCAGAGCCACAGGTAAGCTAACAAACAGATTGGAAACTGTTTACCATTCAAAGACGAGTTTAGAGTCGGCTCCCAAAGACTAAAAGTAAGTTCAAATGAATTCATCAGTTCACTTCCTGCGCTGGCTAACCTATCCAAAGAACCATTTCGTGTGCTGTCAGCTTACTTACACAAAGCCTTCAACTAAGTTTCTCCTATGTTGCATCATTCAGGGACCATGCTAGGCACACAGACTATTTCTTGCATCAGAAAAAAAAATGTGCTCCTCATGCAGGATTTCATTATCCACCCCCAGACACAGTAACCAGAACACTCATAATTCGCTTATGCAGGCGATTTAGAGAAAGGAAAAATTAGAAACAGCCCAATAACTGGAGCACTGCTAAGCAAACTCACAGCCTATTAACACAATGAAATTATTCCATCCCAAGAATGTGAACTGTCAATGCGGAAATGCTCAAAGGCGTCAAACACAAGTGTGGGAGCATGAAATAATGTTACAAATCAGTTAGAACCGTGGTGAAATGCATATAAGTGCAAATTAAAGCCCCAAAAGGGGGAAGGCGGCGTTTTACTGCACATCTGTACGGGAGCGGGGAATCAGAAGCGGCTCGGGGCACACACCGTGAGCAATTATCCAAGTGTCACTGACTCCTCCGGGGACCCCGATCACAGCGCGAGGCTGGCCGGGGGCCGCCCCCCAGGCCTCCCCCTCCCCAGGCTGCGCTTCGCCATGGGCCCCTCCCCGGGGTAACAGCGCCCGAAGGACTCTGCCGGCCCGCAGAGGCTCGGGGCCCGGGGCTTTCTGGCCACTGACGACAAGGGTAACCCGAGGGCCGTGAATCACCTGAGCCCCCCGGAGGGAGGGTCGGGGGGGCTTCCCGGGGGGCGACGCGCGCGCGCACCCCCCCCCCCCCACACACACACACGGCGGCGGCCCCGCAGTCCCTGCGGACGTGGCCGGGGGGTGAGGGGGAGGGGTGCGCCTTCCTCCCGCTCCCTCCTCCTTCTCCTCTCCCTCCGCGCCGGGCGCCACGCAGGCACGGCCCCGGGCTCACCTGCGCAGCGCCTTCTCCTCCGGGCTCAGGTGCGTGAGGCGCTGCCGCTTGCGGGCAGGGCTCTGGCCGGGGCCGGGGCCCGGGGCCCCGCTCGTGGCCTCCGGGCTCGGGGGCAGCGCCAGGGGCAGGGCGGCGCCGGGCCCCGGGGGCTTCCCGGAGGACAGCAGCAGCACCTTGGGCGCGGCCGGGGGCTGGCCCACCACCACCATGGCCGTGCGGAAGCGGCGCGTGCCGGGGGCTGAAAGCGCGGAGCGGGGAGCCTCAGGGATGGACGCCTCCTGCGCGGACCAGGGCGCCGCTCCCTCACCGCCGCCGCTTCGACTGACGGGCCGGTCGCGCCCGCCCGGCCGTATAACCGTCGTGGCCGTCGCCCATTGGCCCGAGGCGAGTGACGCACGGCGCGGCCAGCCGCCGATTGGCTTCGCTCGACGCGGGGCGGGAAGAAGGAGAGGGAGGCGGGGGCGAATGCTGTCAACTGTGGGAAAACCTGGCGGCCGCGCGCACGGGGAGGGGGGGGGCGGAAGAAAGGGGGGGGGAGTTCTACCACGTGACAGCCCCTAGAGCGCGGGGAATGTCCGAGCCGAGAAGGTCTTAGGGCACAAAGTAACCTTAGGAGTCCGGCTTCGTCCTTTTACAGTTGGGGAAACTGAGGCCCCATGAGATCAAATTTTTTTAGAGAGAAGGAAACAAGACCAAAGATGTTATCAGAGAGCTAATTGGAGACCATAGGAATCATTTAGTCCCACCCCTCTCAGGTTACAAATCGGGAAACTGAGTCCCAGAGGGGTCCTCAATCACAGGATTCCGAGCTGGACCGGACCTGGGAGAGCTCCACTTTACCGAAGGTGATGCACTGACCTAGGGGCTACTCAGACCCATGGCTAGCACCACTCACACTCGCACACATAAAGAAAACGATTTCCCTAATTACTCTACGTGTGCAGAACGCTTTAGGTACAACGACTGGGTTACTGTCGTATCCAATTCTTCTTAACCCCTTTCCAGGGTTTTCTTGGCAGGGACACTGGACTGCTTTGCCATTTCCTTCTCCAGCTCATCTGACAGACAAGGAAACTGAGGCAGACAGGGTGAAGGTCACACAGCTAGCAACCTTATGAGATGCAAACTTACAGGTTCTATTACCGATGAGGAAGCTGGAGCTCAGAGAGGCAGTCAGATAAATAGACCAGAAAGTAGGTGCCGCCTTTGCCCAAGGTGACACAGCTGTTAGGTAAGGCTGGATTCAGGCCCAGGTTAATCAGTCAACATTCATTACACACCTATTGCAGCCCAGGCACTCCTGATCCTAAATTCATCTTCCTCTACATCTTGTGTTTTGTTTTTTAATGTAAAGTGTCTTTGGTCCTATTTGCTCATTTGTAAAAAGAGGGGATTGAACCAATTAATATGCCGTAAGGTCCCCTCTGTCTCTAAATCCTGAGAGATGGAGAATTACCAACTGGCAGAGGTAGAAGGGGCCCCAGGATCCTGGTCTAACCCATTTATGAATTACAATCCCTTCTACAGTTTCCCCTCAAGATGTCCATCCTGATGGTGCTTGAAGACCTCCAGTGATGGGGACATACTCCGGAGGATTCCCAGAGAGGAGCGTCACAGGATAGACACACAGTGACATTGCTGCCTGCATCAGCAGAGGTCATGGAAATTAGGGGGCCCCGAAGTCTTTTTATTTTTGGTTTTCTGTTCTTTTCACTCACTTGACCAAACAGACACCAGTTGCAAGTTAACAAGAGTCAGAATTACTTCCGTTTTTCTAGTGATTTAAGCTTTTCAAATCTTTTTGCTCCCAGCAACTCTGGGAGATGGATGAGGGCTTTTAAACTGAGGAGTGTTGGACTTGGCATCCAGAAGACCTGAGTTTAAATTCTGCTCCTAATACTTGGTTTCTCTCAATCCGTTCCGTCCTCCACAAAGTAGGGATTTAATAACATTTGCCTCAGAGTTGTTGTGGGATACAGTAATATATGGAAAGTGTTTTGGCAAACTTTTAAGTATTATATAAAAGCTAGGTAGCTATATACGTTTATTTTGTGGCTCTGGATTAGATTTCAGGAAAGCTGAATGACTGTAAATAAGGCATGCCTGCCTCTTTATCCTGTTACAGGACTGAGATAAGCACTGCAATGGGCGCCATTGATATCCCACAAAATGCCAAGCTTTCTAGAGGAAGGTTCTTGAAATCCAGTGCGTGTCCCCTGTGGAGGATCGAAGGGAAGATCCAGAAGGACAAGAGATGTGGATTGATGAGGGTCGGCCAGCATTGTTGGAGGAGGAAGACCTCTGACACACAGAGTAACTCAGGATAGGGAGTCGTGGGTGGGTGAGAGGGTCCCTCTGCATTGCTGAGAGGAGTACAGATTCATCACACTTTCTACCTTCAGAACCTGCCTTAGTCCTGTGTCTCTAGTCTCTGGATGTTTAAAGGGATCAGGCCTCATTTTCCCATCTTCCTTTGTTCTCTGCCCCCCCTCCCCAACTCAATGATGTGTCCATCTTTCCCCAGCTAGCTCTCTTATCACCCTCTGATTTTCCTGGTTTTCCACTTGTTTGGGTCAGACCTTATGGCTACAGGCTCACCGGTACCCAGCTTTCAGAAAAAGGGAATGAGGTTTTTAAATGCACTGGAATGTTATACGTCCTCTTTGTCTGGAGGGGCTAAAAGCCCTACCAACCCAAAGTCAACAGTGTTATAATGACAGAGGAAGAAATGAGCACTGAGGCCACTTGGGTTCCAGCTTCGCTTCCCTTTGGCCTGAAAACTGCTGAACTTCAATGGTTTTTTCCTCTAGGAGAGTAGTGCAGAAGGGGTTATAGGAGATGGGTTGGGTATGTCTAGGCACTCAGGATTTCCTTTTGTTCCTAAGCCTCAAGGCATAGAAGAGGGTATTCCTGGAGGTGGCTTTAGGTGGGTTTGGGGAAGGGGCGGGTATCGAGATCATAATTCAGAACAAGACAGACTAAAGTCAACAGCAACTCCTTATTACCTAGAGACAAGGCTAGTGTAGTGGGTGCCCGTCATGCTTTCAGTTGGCTCCTCTCCCCTTCCATGGTCTCCCAACTCTCCCAGCCCTGAAAAGTACTTTAGGACAGGAATAAATATTTTTAGACTCTCCCCCTCCCAGCAAATGGAGGTTGGGTTAGATGGTCTCAGGTCTCTTGAGCCCTGGCTCTGTGATGGCCTGGTCCTAAGGACTGTGTGTTGGAGGCCACAGGCTAGCTAGGAGCTGGGCAGAGTGGCACAGGGTAGAGACAAGTCACTGCTTAATTTGGATGGGGCCTCCTGCCAGTTCTTTGGTGCTTTTCCTCTGGGCACATGATGCCTGGCTGAAGTCAGTCATCTGTGATGGACATCACCATAGGGTGAGGATCCAGGCTGTCCAGGGTGGCAGCCCAGGAGCAGCTGCTGAGAACCTCCTCCTTCCTCCTGACTGGCCAATGCTAAGAATCAAAGCCGTTCCTTCCATGGCCTCCTGGACAGCAGCAGAGAGGCCCTGGCATGTAAGTGCCTCTAGCAATGCTTGCTGACTCACAAACTGTCTCAGTATGACCTCCATCTTCAGCTTGGTTACAGAAGGCATCCATTGGAGAAAGGGATGACTTTGGGCTGTGACCCCATCATTTTGTCAATTAATATTCTTCTAGATATAGTTTTAAGGCAGCCAGGTGGCTCAGTGGATAGAGCATCAGGTCCAGAGTCAGGAAGACCTGAGTTCAAAGGCAGCCTTAGATACTTGCTGTGTGGCCCTGGGCAAGTAATTTACTCTGCCTCAGTTTCCTCCTCTGTAAAATGAGCTTGAAAAGGAAATGGCAAACCACTCCAGTATCCTTGTCAAGAAAACCCCAAACGGGGTCACAGAGAGTCAGACAGGACTGAACGACAACAGGCATAGAGTTTGTGGTCTGGAAGGGGGAGCTTGGAATTCCCACAGTCTAGCCCCTCTCTTCCCTGTGTTACCGAGGAGCATGTTCATTCCCAGAAATAGCTGCTAATTGTCTCCAGTAGCCAAGAAACTGTGCTAGCCACTATGTAAGTGGACTCTTCAAATCCCCAGATTTGAATCCTGGGTCTGTTATATGTGACCTGTGTGACCCACATGATCAAGTCACCTGACTTCTCTGGGCCTCAGTTTCTCATTTTGAAATGAGAGAGTTGAAGTAGGTGGTATCCAAAGTCCCTTCCAGCCCTAAACCTAGAAACCTGTGATCCTGGTGGTTTTACTGGAGTAGGGGACTCCTGGTGCGGAAACTCCCTCTACTAGTGCAGATCAGCTCTAACCTAAGAGCCTCAGGGAGCTGCCTGGGGTGCTGGGGAGTTTAAGCCACCCTGACAATAGTCTATGTCGAAAGCTAGTTGGGCCCTGGTCTTCTAATGTCAATTCTTTTTCCTTGTGGTGTCTTTCCAAGGGAATAGCAGGTAGCCAGGAAATCCAAGACAGAAGCAGAGAAGGGAGGGAAGAGGAAGGAGGTGCAGGAGATTTCTGTAAGTGGGCAGGGCGGGCTGGGGGGAGGCACACATTCCCTCTGGTGGAAGGAGCAAAGGCCCAGGAATCCTGCCTCTGGCCCCAAGAAGGCTCACAGGAGAGTCCTTCTCATGCTTGAGCCTTTTCTTCTCTTTCAGACAAAACAATTTTTGTCCCATTCACAAGGTGTAATTTGCCTGTGTTTTTCTTGCTCTTCTGAAAAGGCACTTCCCTCCCCAAGCTCGAGCAGTTTCAGATCCTCTTTCAGAGGCCATTCCAGGGGCCCCAGATAATTCTTGCATCAGATGGTGATTTTAAAAAAATGGGTGAGTACTCGAATAAGGAACCGCTGAAGTACGACCCCGGGCTCTCAGTTTCAGCCCTGTACAGTTTCAGAAGAGGGCTTTGGTAAATGTCTTGGGAAGGACAAAGAATCCAACTCAGTTATCGGTGGACACAAATACACATAAGCCATGGTAATGTTACCCTTTAGATAAGAGGGGTGGAAACTCATCCTTTCTTCCAGACCAGAAAAAGTACAGATCATTCAAAATGTGTTCGACTTCGGCGTGAGAAGAAGAAATGAAATATTAACTTCCTGCTAGTCAACAGACATTTCTGAGGTGCCTACTAAGTGCCAGGCACTATGCTAAATTCTGGGGATAGAAAGAAAGGCAAAAAAAAACCCCAAACCCCAGCCCAAATCCAATCCCTGCCCTCAGGGAGCTCACAGTCTAATAGCAGGAGACAGCAAACTCTGTGCAGGTTAAACTGGACATAATCACTAGGAGGGGGGTTTGGGGAAGGCTTCCTGGAGGAACTGGCAGTGCAGCTGAGACCTGAAGCAAACCAGGAAAGCCAGGAGGCAGAGAGAAGGTGGGGGCAAATTCCAGGCCTAGGAGAGAGCCAAGTAAAAGGCCCAGAGTAAGGGGCCTGCCCAGAGCTGTAGCAAGGAACAAGGAGGCCAGAGTGAATGAATAACTGCTTTATTGAGCGCTTAATATAAGAAGCTAGGGGGCGCCATTGTGCACAGACCAGCAGGGAGACTCAACTTTCTGAGTTCAAATCCAGCCTCAGACAGAGACTTAGTAGCTGTGTGAACCTGGGCAAGTCACTTCGCTCTGTCTGCCTCAGTTTCCTCATCTGTAAAATGAGTCAGAGAAGGAAATGTCGAGCCAAGCCAGTATCTCTGCCAAGAAAACCCCAAAGGGGGTCATGAAGAGTCACTCACCACTGAAAATGATTGAACAACCACTCTGTGCAAAGCACTGGTGTTACAAATAGAAATCAGCAGTCTTTTCTCTCGAGGAGCTCACATTCTAAATGATTGTGTCACTGGATACCCCTGAAATGAGGGCCCGTGGGCAAACATGGATCCCTTTGTTCTGTAGGTGCTCTAAAGGCATTTATTAAGCATCTTCTGTGTGCCAGGCAGTGCCCTAGGCACTGGGGATACAAAAGCAGAGGTGAGAGAGTCCTTGCCCTCAAGGAGGTTGCGTTCTATCAGGGGAGCCACCATTTACTTCATAGCACAAAATGAGAGAGAGAGAGAGAGAGAGAGAGAGAGAGAGAGAGAGAGAGAGGAAGGGGGGGAGAGAGAGAGAGAGAGAGAGAAAGAAGGGAGAGAGAGAGAGAGAAAGAAAGAAAGAAGGTGAAAGAGAGAGAGGAAGGAAGAGGAGGAGGAGGGGGAGGAGGAGAAAAAGATGTCCAAAGAAACCAAGGGAAGGGAGAAGTCACAAGGACCAGAGAGATATTGAAGATGCTTTCCCTGCCACCACCCACCACCCTGCCCCCAGGAACAGGACAGAGAAGGTATCACTCCACAAACCCAGAGATAAGAGAGACAGAGGCCCAAAAGGCAAAGAAAAAGATGAAAGGTAGATACTACTGAAAGGTAGCCACATAGAAGAATAAGCATGAGACCTAGAAAGATCAGAGAGATAAGGACCCCACTGCCTCAGAGGCTGAGACAAGGGACACAGAAATACCGGAGCCTCTCAGAGAAAGAGACAAGCCACAAAACCTATTTCCAACCTCTGTTTCTGACACACAAAGACTTCAGAAACAAGAGAGACAGAGGCCAACAATCACAGAGGATTGAGGAGCACGTCCTCAGAGTCTTATCCCCAAATTGGCCTTAGCAGCACCCAAAGGCCATGGCCCTGAGTCACACTAGGAAGAGGGTGGATTGAAAATTATGAGTCAGGGCAGCTAGGTGGCACAGTGAATAGAGCACTGGCCTTGGAGTCAGGAGGACCTGAGTTCAAATCCAGCCTCAGACATTTAACACTTACTAGCTGTGTGACTTTGGGCAAGTCACTTAACCCCAATTGCCCCTCCAAAAAGAAAAGAAAAGAAAATTATGGGTCGGTGAGCTAGACTTTAATTCTTGTTTTACCAATAAGGAGCTGTTCTAGATTTTAAGCCCTGGGATGCTGTACCTAATCCCTCTCCTTAAGGGGCTGCTGTGCTCTAGGCCCATATGTACGTTCCTTACTGGGTTCAATATGGGGAAAGCCTAGCCTCCAGTGAGACAGAGTCTAAGCTTTCTGTTCTTACATGTTTCAACTTATTATGTGTCCTAGAATGCTACTCTGGAGGAAAATGACTTATAACTTAGCTTGGGGTGTGTTTCAGGTTTCCTCAAGGTGAGGGGAAAAATAGGAAGGTACTCAATGTATAGTGTAAGTCAAGTTTGGGACCAGTATTTGTTTCCTATAAACACACACACACACATTGCTAAAGGAGACATATTCATGGTGAGCATTATTATAACTCAAAATAGGATTCAGTATTTTAACTTATAACTATGGTTACTCTCTCCTGGAAAATTTGCAATTAAACCTCAACTGGAGATAAGGCAGTCTTGGGGATTCCTAAAGAGGCATTGTTATATATTTCACCTTGGTTCTGCACTCTCTAAATAGGTTCCGGGACACATCTTCTGGCAAAACCGACCTAGTTTGGGCCCTTTTGCTGGTAAAACTCTTTTCTAGAAGTGCTTGGAATAGCTTGTGAGAACTTCTCCTCAGGCCACCCATCAGGTCCAACCAAAAGGACTTAGGACTTTCGGACCTCCAAACTCATCCACCTAAAGATCAGAAAAGAACAAACACAGAAGAAACAGCCTGAAGCTGAGGCTCAGGCTTGCCTAGGCAATAATAGTGCCTCAGCTATCACATGCTCATGGCCCCATGGAAGCCAGGGTTGTTATTTGGCCTTTGTCCTGTAAGGGAACCAATGACATGAAGACAATGATGTCTTGACTTGCAAGTGAATTGGATTTAAATGAGGCACGGGTTATGCAAAATCATTGGTCCCACAGTCTCCTCCAGAATCCAGCAGCAAGATATAGGTCAGGACAACTGTTGATGGCTCAGTGGAAGCCAGGGGAGTGGGTCAAGAAAGCCACCGTCTCCCACCCGTTATAGGAAATGACTCAAAATAGACGTGACAAGATCCTCAGCTGGCAAAGAGATGAGTCAGTCAATCAATCAATATTTATTAAGCATCTGCTACGTGGCAGGCACTGCGCTAAGCACTAGGGGTACAAGGAGAGGCAAAAGACAATCCCCTGCCCTCAAGGAGCTCACACTCTAATGGTGTTGAGGTTTAAGGGTTAGGGATGCTAGAGTTCCCAAAATACCAATGTGCAGGGTCCTGCCGAATGAATTCCACTCAAGTCTTCTCTCAGTCAAAGTAAAGCAAAGTTTATGAAAGATTCACCATAATGGGTAGACTCTAAAGGAGCCTCAGTATCTGTGACACTTGTTTTAGACAAGCAGGCCAGAACAACATAACACAGAATGAGTCTTCACTAGATAATTCTCAGCTCCATCATGGAGGCAAGATGGGTCTTATATACAGAAAGGTTGTGGAAGGACTTAGGGGTGGTCTAGAGGAGGAGTTGAGGTCAGACTCCAGTGATGAGAGATTAAGGGTGGGAAGTAGTGGGACAGTGGAGGTCTAGTAAAACAGATTTGGGCCTATTTGACCTATAATGAAAGGCTTGTGGCCTCAGGCAAATGCCTCCTGTGGCAAGATTCAAGGAGAGCTCAGGGGGGTTGTACTTCATCAATGCAGGAGATGACAAGCGAACAAATGTCTGAACAAGTTATGTACAGGATAAAAAGGGAATAATTCAGAGAAGGAAGACACTAGAATTAAGAGGAGTTGGGAAAGACTTCCCTAGAAGATGGGATTTTAACTGGAATTTAAAAGAAGCCCGGAAAGCCAGAAGGCAGAGATGGAGAAGAAAAGAGGCCCCAGGACAGACCCCAGGGGGATACCTACAGTTAGAGAGTGTGATCTGGAGGAGGAGCCAGTAAAGGAGACATAGAAGGAGCGGTCAAAGAGGGAGGAGGAGAAGCAGGAGAGAATACCTAGGGAAAAGAAAATATCCTGTGCATGTGGCCAGCCCCTCAACAGTAAGGCAGGCACAAGTGGTCAGTCAGAAGCAGACAGACCAGGGTCAGATGGAAGAAGTTCTTGAAATACCAACAGAAAGAAGGAATGATCACTAAGAGTCAGGATGGTTTTATTAAGAACAGACTAACTTCATTCCGCCCACTTTTTAAAATTTTTTGGCCAATGTTCGTAGACTAGGGGGCAGCCGTAGTTATAGTCTAGTTGTTTGGTAAAGCATTTGACAAAATTCCTCATATTATTTTTGCAGAAAATACGGAGAGATTTGGATCTGGGGTTGGCAAACTTGACCCAGGTCAAGCCTTGGGCTAAAATAATGGTTGGGTTAGGTGGATGGGAAACTGGGTGAATAGCAGAGCCAAAGAGTGGTCACATGTTATGCATGAGGGTTTGGAAGGAGGTCTCCAGAGAAGTGCCCCAGGGGCTGGTCATGAGCCTAGAGTTTTCTTGGTTAAAGACATCATTGGCATGCAAATCACATTTAAAAAGCTGGAAGGGATAGCATTGGGTGGCAGTGTGTGGAGGCAAAATGAGATTGTCACACTAGAAAGTCTAGGAAAATCACAAGATAAAATTTGATAAAAATAAATAAATGTAAAATCATACACTTAGATGGGCAAATGGATGTGTTTGGATGTTCCATCCCACTATTCAGATTGCAACTAGCAAAGAAAAAATATTCATACCACCAGGATACAAAGCCTGGAGTCAAGAAGACCCAAGTTCAAATCCAGCTTAATCACTTCATCTGTTTGCCTCCACATAATACGGGGATATTATATAACAACAGCATCTACCTTGCAAGTTGTTATGAGCATCAGATCAGGTAACACTTGGAAAGCATTTAAGCCCAGGGTCCGGCACATACTAGGCACTCTGTACAGGTTACTATCATTGTTAGTCTTCTGCAGTTTTAGGCACATCTGCCAGAAATAATTGTTATTAATTTAGCATCACTATTCTAAATCCAAGTGGCATTTCTAGCCTGAAGAGAGAAATGCTCACCACAACATCATTCTCCCAAGCTCTCAAACTTTTCCCCAGCCCAAGACAATTTGAGGCAACATTTATAGGAATCTTGAGCAAGGAAAAGGCCATAATGTATTACAGTTTGGGGCTAACTCTCAAATTATAGCCACTACTCGGCTGCTCCCTAGATTCTTCTGGAATCATCTAGAATGCCTTCCCTAGATCAATATCTTAATCCTTTCTGGAGAGAAAAGGGAATGTTGCCCTCAGGTGGGTCATGTCTCAGTCCTACCTGGGGCTGGGGATCAGGCCCTGATCTTAATTATTATCTAATTAGTTATCTAATTAAGCTTGGTTTCCACCCTTGATCTGTTTCCTGGGATTTTCTGTTTGTTCTTTACCACATTTTACCTATTTTCAAAGAGGGGAAAGCCTGGAAAGAGTTTTAGACCAGAGAAACTGTTTCTGTTGAGCTAAAAAGGAGGTTTTTAATGTGCTTCCACACAACCTATCCACACTTGCCTATTATGTACAATTCTTGTCTTTCTCCTCCCACTGGATTCATCCAAGGACCCACCCACCCATCGTGCTCAGGGGCCTTCCTTGTTTTCTCCTGACCTGAAGAGCATACCAGTGGGGCACACAGGCTGTCACCTCTGGCTCTTGCCAAGGGTCCAACCCTATCATCTTTATGCTACTCACTCAAACCTTGATTGATTCCACCTCCCTCAGGTTTCTCTTTTCTCTGGTTGGAGGGCTAAGCACCAAACTCCTCCCAATACCTTCCTTTATAAAAGGTAGAAATTGCACTCAGCTCTCTCCTCTCTGCATCTGCTTCCCTGCCTGGTTTCTACTCCTCGGAACAAGATGCTCCCTGCCTGCTTTCCACTTCCCCTCTTGCTGCTTCCTTTTTTGTGTTGTCCGCCCCCCCCCCCCCATTAGATTATAAGTTCCTTGAGGTTAGGTACAGCCTTTGTTTTATTTAAAAAACATTTTTTTTTGCTTTTTAGAGGGGGCAATTGGGGTTAAGTGACTTGCCCAAGGTCACATGACTAGTAAGTGCTAAGTGTCTGAGACCGGATTTGAACTCAGGTCCTCTTGACTCCAGGGCCAGTGCTCTATTCACTGTGCCACCTAGCTGCCCCACCCCCCTTTATTTTGATTAATGGTATCCCCAGGGTTTAGCACAGTGCCTGGCACATAGAACCCTTAATACATTTTTATTGGATTAGATTCTTTGGTGTCAGTTGTGCATTGCAGCCTGTTCTTGTCCACAACATGCTTTTCCAGTGACCTCCAGGCAAAGCTCATTTTTAATTCCAGTCATGTTCCTCATCCCCCTCCCACCAGAACCTGGACTTTGGCCCTGGGTCCCTGGACTCTGATGAGATATTTTTCAACTTCTGCTATCTAGAATCAGGGCTCCAAATCACTTCCAGGTCATTCCAAACCATTCCATCTGCACTCGGAACCTCACTATCATTCTCTTCAAGTCCCGTCCCCTCCCTCTCCCAAAAATGAAACCTTGGATTCTGCTCCTGGGGCCTCCCTGGGCTCTGATAAATGCCTACTCTGAACCCCTAAGTCAAGCTAACAGGCATTTGTTAATGACCTACGCCTACCAGGCATTGTACTAAGTTCTGGGGATACAAAGAAAGGCAAAAACCAAAAACCCCAGTTATCTCTGTTTTCAAGGAACTCACAGTCTATCAGGAGATAGCATGCAAACGTCATGTTTGTACTTAGGCATAAACCAGAGACATACGAGATAAATTAGAGATAATCAACTCAGGAAAGGCATTAACATTAAGCAGGGCCAGGATAGGCTTTCTATAGCAGGTGGGATTTTAGCTGGAATTTGAAGAAAGGCAAGGAAACTGGGAGATGGAAATGAAAAGGAGAGAATTCCAGGAATGGGGGACAGCTAGTGGAAATGCCTGGAATCAGGCTATGGAAAAGTGAGGAACCTTGGTGGATACAGTGAGCCAGCCTCTCTATAGCAGGCTAGCATCCAGACAGGGCATCTCAAAAGTCTTTAAGCAATAGCTTAAAATAGCATTAAGACTTTTGGGACACTCTGTCCATCAAGTATAGGACAGCTATTTATTTTCCCCGACACAAAAGAAATGGTTAAGACAAAAATGACACATAGGCTACAGCACATTCCCAATGATGATTTACTCTCAGGAAGAAGAGTCAAAGACAGGGTCAGGAATCTGGGTCATCTTGTGAATGTGAAAAAGCTCATTGTGGTAGAGGGAGAGCAGATGAGAACATATGAACACACTTAAGGCTCTATTGAGACTTACCCCTGAAATGTGAGAAGGGCTACAGCTCTGAACTCTGCTTGTTGGACAGAATCTCTAGGAAGGGTTTGTTTTTTTTTTATTTTGAAAAACAGGAACAACAATCACCCAGAATAGGAAGACTGAAAATAGATACATCTATTAAGATAATACAGTGTGGTGGAGAGAGCCCTGCTTCTGGAATTAGAGAATCTGGGTTCAAATACTGCCTCTTCTTTTTTTTTTTTTCAGGCAAGTAATTTAGACTCCCTGGGCCTCAGTTTCCCTTCTCTGTAAAATTAGGAGGTTGAGTTAGACAGCCTTTAAAATCCCATCTAACTATAAATCTAAACTTAAATCTAACTCCAACATAGATTTTAAGGTTTCTATAGCACTTTATACACTATGCTGTTATTAGCTCCATTCTACAGATGAGAAAGTAGAGACAAAGGTAAAGTGACTTGGCAATAGTCACACAGCTGGTAAGTGCCATGGGGAGAACCCAGGTCTCCCAGAGTCCAAGTTCAGCATTCTATGTACTTGTAGAGAAGGCACAGAAAGCTTCCAGATCCACATGGGGGAAGGAGTCCTCACGACCATGAGGTCCAATGTTTTTTAAAAACTCCAAAAGTGAACTGTTTCTCCACCTCGTTCTCAGGGGGGGCTCTGGAAGTATCCTGGGGAGGGTGAGGAGCCAAGGGCGCGTCCTCAATGGCATTCTACTCACTGCTTTGGAATCTCACAGGCCACACGCCAATGTTTCATTTCTAAACTTTTGCTGTTTGTCCTCTGGAAGTAAAGGGAATGCAGAGAGTGGGCACTGCAGTCCGAGGACCTCTGACACGTACCACCTATGTGACCTTGGACTCTTCATTGCTCTGGGCCTCAGTTTCTCATCTATAAAAAATGAAGGAGGGGGCTTAGGTGGCTCCCAAAGTCCTTTCCAGTTTCCAATCCGGGATCCTAAAAGTATCTTTGATACTCAGATCAGTCGATCAATGAAGCAGCTACCATTTATTTAGCACCTATTGTATGCAAGGAATTTTGCTTGGCATTGAGGATAGGACGGAAACCTTTAAAGCTGGAAGGGACCTCAAAGGCCAGCTCATCCAACACACTCATTTAAATCATTTTGAAAGTAATAGCATCCATCGTGTGTCTAGCTCTCTTCCGAATTACACCTGGAAGAGGCCCCTGAGTCCATCCTGTACAGGTGAGACAACTAAATTAAGTGACTTGCCCAAGGTCACACATCTAATCTATGGATCACAGACTTCGATCTAGAAAGAACCCAAGACACCACCTAGTCCAACCCACTGATTTTACAGATGAGGAAACTGAGGCAGGTAGATTTTTAAATGACTCGCCCAGGTTCACACAGCTAGTAGGTGTCAATCTCAAGTCTTTCCTGATGCCAAGGAAGCAGAAGTAGCCCCTCTAGCGTGGTGTGAGGGAAATGACTTGGTCCTTCTAGCTACCTGAACGGGCGAGTCATTTCCCTCACACAGGGCTAGAGAGGCTACTTCTGTTTTCTTTCGGGATGGATTTTGCAAGCAGGCTGATGGTTGGTGTGTGAGGAAATGCTGGGGATTTTGAAGGCTGTTCACAGCAAGAGGCAGGGGTGGGGAGGGACAAGAGGGAGGAGGAGTGTTTCTGGACTTTGGAGTTGCCTCATTTCCTGGAGCTCTGACTGCATGCTCAGATGCAAAGCAATCTCACACTCCTTTGATTCTGCTCAAATGCTGCCAGAGTAGATCCGATCTGGGGCGTGGAGCAGGGCGGGACAGCTAGAGGAGAAGATTAGTTTGTAAAGTATCTGGTCTCTCCCTCATCCTTCTGGCTTCCCTGGCAGGCGAGGAGCTGTCTGCCCCACCCCACCTCCAGCGGCTTGTGGGTTTCTTCAGATAAGGGGATCTCCTGGGATTTGTTGGGGTCCAGAGCCCCAGCCCAGTGCCATCTCATCAGGGCCCACTGCTTTGTGCATTTAGATCTATCAGCTACAGAAGGGGGAGGGCAGGCAGGGCTGAGCTGGCTTTCCACAGGATGGTTCCTCTTTCCTCCCCTTCCTCAGCCCTGGGGGATGGGGGATTTGGCAGGACTGGGTTTGTTTCCATCCTGTGGCATCTGGGGCAGCCTCTAAGGTTGCAAAGGATCGGGGCTGACTTTTGTCCTTTGCTATCTCTTGTCAACAGGGCCCTCTTCTCTTTCCTTCATTTCTCCTGCTCAGGTGCCCCCCACCCCCACCCCAGGAGCTGGAGCTTGGAGCTTAACTCTCTCCTTGCTAGTCTCACCCTTGCCCAGTCTGATACCACTGCCTCCAGAAACCCCACTGAGTTTTTTGTCTGTTCTCACTTTTTGCCTGACCTGGCTTGTACAAGAGGCTTCTGAAAACTAACCCCTCAGGATCCCATGAGATTTGGAGACAGTGATGTTGGCTGGCTGCATTGAGTGGGGCTGGGGATGATCTGGGGGCCCTCTCTGGTTAGAACTTTCCTTTAATTTCCAGTTAAGTCTGGAACTGATAGGGAGTGGGGCCAAGAGCCAGACCTCCCAGCTTCTCGCTATTGTTCTTCCATAAACATCCTGTATTTGCTTTGTTCCAAATGGCCACCTGGACAGAATGGAAACCAAACCTGGTTTGGGTGGACGGTGATGGCAAGAATGCTGACAGATTGGAAGAGGAGGGGCTCCTATCGTTACAAACTCCTATCCCACTATTTCTGCTACATGGAAGCATACAAAAAACACAATCTCTTGTAGGACTGACTGCTCCTTTTTTTCCATTGTATCATCAGAACCTTTCCCAAGGCCTGGCACTTAGTCTGAATTCCAGCTCTGACACTCATTAGCTGTGCCAGCACCCCTAAGTCTCAGTTTTCTCATATGCAAAATGGGAATGAGAACCTTGCACTAACATAGTTCACAGCAATGTTATGGGGAAAAAGCTTTATAATTCTTGCCATGATGCAGAAATGTGAGTGATTAATCTTATTGGTAGGATCTCATTAAATCCTTCTTTTAAAAATTGTTTTCATTTTTTAAAATGCATGTTATCGAGAGCTTTTCTTTAACATTACTGACATTTCCCCATGTTTGCCTCCTCCCCTTTCCATCCAGCGAGATATCCTTCATAATAAAGAATAAAAAAGAAGGAAAAATAAAACAGTTCAGTCAAACTAGCCAACATACCCCCCAAAAGTCTGGTGTATTTAATGATCCACACCCATTGTTCCCCACCTCTGCAAAGATTCTGGGGATGTATCTTCTCCTATGTCTTCTCTGCGGCCAAGCTCAGTTGTTGTCACATCATGGCACTGGTTGAGTTGTCTTGCTTTTGTGTTACCTATTTACATTGTGATAATTGTATGTATTGGTTTTGTTTCTGCTTAATTCACTCTGCATCTATTCATAGACATTTTCCCAAGCCTCTAATTCACCATTTTTTTTATTATGCAGGAATATTCCATTATATTCGTGTACCAGTCAGTCATTGAACCTTTATTAAGTGCTTACTATGGGATAGGCATAATAGGGGTACATAGGGGCAGCTAGGTAGTTCAGTGGATAGAGCCCTGGGCCTGGAGTCAGGAAGACTTGAGTTCAAATCCAGCATTAGACACTTACTAGCCCTGTGACCCAGGGCAAGTCACCCTGTTGGCCTCAGTTTCCTCATCAGTAAAATGAGCTGGAGAAGGAAATGGCAAACCACTCCAGTATCTTTGCCAAGGAAACCCCAAATGGGGTCACAAAGAGTAAGATACCACTGAAACAATCTGTCAACAACAGATGGGACAGGTGTTGTATTAGGTTCTGGGGGTACAAATAAAGGCAAAAGACCATCCCTACCCTCAAGAAGCTTCCATTCTAATGGGGGGGGTACAACATATAGATAGAAAATAAAACACAAATATATGTGGAGTAATTTGGAGGGAGGAGGCCCTAGTGAGTCAGGAGAAGGACTAGGAGCCACATCCTAAGGTAGGTGGTACCTTGAACAGAGTTCAAGGGGGTAGGCAGGGTCAGAAAGGAGAGCATCTCAGGCATGGAAGAAAAGCCTTTACAAAGGTGGGGAGACAGGAGATGAAATGTCTCAGGAGTGGCCAGCAGGCTTGTCTGAATTCTGTGGAAGTAGATGCTCAGTTTTTTAAGGTTTGCGGACCCTCATTGGGTTACTTGAAGACTTCAGTGCCTTTGGGATCTCAGAGATATGCGTGCTCTACCAAACAGATAGTGCCCCATCCATGCCTACCAAACCTGTTCCACTCTTGACCAAGTCTCCGCTTAGATATTTCCACCCAACAGGTTCTTGGTTTTATTTTACTTCTCTTGACTACTGCTGTTCAGTTGTTTCAGTCCTGCCTCACTCTCCGTGACCCCATTTGGGGTTTTCTTGGCAAAGATACTGGAGTGGTTTGCCATTTCCTTCTCCAGTTCATTTTACAGATAAGGAAACTGAGGCAAACAAGGTGAAGTGACTTGCCCAAGGTCACCCAGCTAATAAGGGTCTGAACTGTCCTTGTATTTTGTTGCTATCAAGTGCCAAGGGTGTTTGGCATTGATACCAATGGAAGACAAGATAGTTCATCAGTTGCACTTTAAGCTCTTGCTACATGCCATCTTCCTACAAATAGGGATTCAGCATGGCTCGTTAGAAAGAACACTGACTCTGGGGTCCAAATCCCACCTCTAATGGTTACCACCTATATGACCTTGGGAAAGCTCCCTGGGCCTTAGTGTCCCCATCTGTAAAATGAAGTGATTGGACAAAATTATATCTAAGCTCTGTTTCAACCATAGGTCTATAATCCCATAGGGAAATTTTTTTTGCTTTTTTTGGAGAGCAATTGAGATTAAGTGACTTGCCCAAAGTCACACGGCTAGTAAGTGTGTCAAGTGTCTGAGGCCAGATTTGAACTCAGGTCCGCCTGACTCCAAGGCCAGTGCTCTATTCACTGCACCACCTAGCTACCTCCCCCCCCCCCCATAGGGAAATTCTCAAGATACAAGGCAGAATTCTAGGTAGGGTTCCAGGTGTGCCAGGCCATTCTGGCAATCCCTCTGACATCAAAATGTTAATTAATTGACTGATGAATTGGTCTTGGTCACTATCTCCCAGTGGTCTCTAGTACTCGGGTGTCCTGGCATAATCCTAGAAAAGGACTACAAACATTTGCCATGTACACAAACCCATGACCCATGGGTGGTTCCAAGGACAGAGTTCACATTACCCCATCATTTGGGGCAGGAGGCTTGGCTAAAGCTATGGTTCATAAACAAAGATCTGGGGGGTTGGCAGGTGTGGGGGAAAATACCCAGAATGTAGGGCCTTTGGAAGGAGAGATTATTTCCATCTTTGTCTTTTTCTCCGGTGCTTAGAATATAATAGGTGCTTAATCAATGCTATTGATTGATTGAGTGCCAGGGAGAAGTAGTGCTGGATGTGGCATCAGAAGACCAGGGTTCAAATCCCTGCTCTGCTCCTTACTAGTACTGTGGTTTTGGGAAAGTTCCATCATGTTTCTAGGTCTCAGTTTACTTATATGTAAGATGATTGATTGTAAGCTCCTTGAAGGCAAGAACTATTTAGGTTTTTTTTCTTTCTCAGTGCCTAGCACCAAGTCTTGCATATAGATGGTGTTTCATAATTATTGGTTGTTTGTGATTGTTTATTAATGAGGGAGTTGGAAGAGGCTTTAGAGGTAGTGAATCTGAAGTGAAATCTGGGCTCAGTCATTTACAACTAATGTGACCTGGGACAAGTCACTCCACCTGTATGGGCCTCAGTTTCCTCATCTGTAAAACCCAGGGGTTGCACTAAAGGTCCTAGGATCCTCTGATCACTGTGAGCTGTTGATTAAAACCTAATCCTGGTCGCTTATTCAACACATGAGTTTGTGCCATGTGGAAACAAGCCACATTCTCTATTATGTTAGACTTGCAGTATTGTTTATGTCCTTTTGGACCTGTTCTGGACTTTTGTTGTGGTTCTGTACTGGTGATTTCATTGGTGCAGAGATATTCCAATGAGGGGCCTGCCTTCACCTGTGAAGATCAGCAAATGGTAGGTGATTCAAAGTCTTAGAGAGTCACCTGGGAGAACTGAGAAGCAGCCCAAAGGTTACATGGCCATTGTATGTGTATGTTTGAGGCAGCGTTCCAGCCATTATACTCCATAGTGTTTTCCCTAGCATGTCAGAATTAGAGAGCTTGTTATCTAATTGGGGAACTGGCCAATGAGGGCCTATACCTTGGAGCATGCTCAGATTTGCTCTTCCTGGAGTGTTATACAGAGTATGAGAACATATCCCCTGCCTGGTTCTGATGCAACACATGGAACTTTGGGGAGCCTATTTCTATCCATGTATGACTGAAGGGCTGGTATTATGCTGTAATGAAAAGTTGCCTGATTGGATGAGGAGCCAGAAGGACCAATGACTAAGCCAGCACTGAGCCAGAAAAAGGACTCTGGGGATGTTTTTGTTCCCTCATGCTTCTTTTTGGAGTGTCAATGAGACAGAAATTCTGTGAGTTGTTAGGTAGAAGATAATGTGGCTGCCCTTCTCCCACCCAGTTGCCTTGTGGCTGTGTACACATGTCATCTCTCTTTTGCATTTTTTCCCTTGATCTTAGGGGAGATAACATTGTAAGAGCAGATTGCCCAGGCAAGTGGGAGAGTCATCAGAACCATCAAAGGTCAGCTAGCCAGTACCAGTCAGTAGCAGATTCTGACAGAGTGCTAGTGGCTTATTTCAGAGGAAGAACCTGTTGATGGAGGTGGAAAGACTGTCTCCTAAGGAAAGCAGAAGCTTTCAGGATCTTATGATGAAGAGAAACACTGTCTACAGACTCTAGAAAGGCACTGATCCACCAAGCGCAGTAGAGATTTATCCATAAGGACTTCACAAAGGGAGTATAGGACTTTGGGGTCAGGAGTGAGGAGGCATCTGTTGGCCCCATTTGTTCTGTACACATGTGCCTTTGTACTTTAAGTTTCTCCTTAGGGAACTTGAGTGTACAATGAGAGAGTGTGGCCCTAGGTGGGTGAATGGGTGATTATTTTGTAACTGATCTTGTAATATTTTCTCAGCAAATTCTCCTCATGACCTGGGGCCTTTAATTCCTTCCCTCTTCCTTACTGCTTCCTATATCAATTAATCAATCAGCAAGCACTCATTAAGCATTCAGTATATGCCAGGCATTATTCTAGATGCTGGGATTAGAAAGACAGAAATTACACTTAACCAGAGAGGAGAAATAAGTTAGGACCAGAGTTTCAGGGATGATAGGGGCCTTCAAGGCATCAAGTCCAGCCCCTTCATTTTATAGAAGAGGAAGTAGAGCAGTGATTCTCAACCTGTGGGTCGTGACCCTTTTGGGAGTCGAACGACCCTTTCACAGGGGTCACAGGGGTCACCTAAGACCATGGGAAAACACATATTTCTGATAGTCTTAGGAACCAAGACACTGCTCCTCTATCCATCTCCAGGTGGGTCCACCCACATGCAGGTATGCCCACATACAAGTATTAAAGGGTAGTGGCATTAGGAAGGTTGAGAACCACTGAAGTAGAGGCTCAAGGGCTTGCCCAGAATCATGCCATCAGTGAGTAGCAGGAACAGGATTTTTGCACTCCTGTTCTCTGACAACTCAGAATCTATCACCCTTTCTACCCCACCCAACTGCCAGGGGGTGAATTTCCACACCAGGAGTTGCCTTTGCTGTTGAACTCACAAGCATGTCACAATCAAGCTCCAAGCTTCCCTTTCAGCCTCATTTTCAAGTTGTTCCTCTTTAAACGCTCTAGCTCCCAGCCACATAGGACTTGTAGCCCTTCTAGCACTGAACTGACAGATGGCAGTACAGTGTAGAGAGCCCTGGGCCTAAGGTCAGGAAGACCTGAGTTTGAATCCAGTCTCAGACATTTACTCTTAGTGTGACCATGGGCAAGTCACTTCACCTCTGCTTGCCTCAGTTTCTTCAAATGTAAAATTAGGATAATAACAGCATAATAATAGGATCAAATGAGATACTACTTGTGAAGTGCTTAGCATGGTCCTAGCACATAGTAGGTGCTGTGTAAACGCTTATTCCCTTCCTCCTTGTCTTACAGTACTTTGCCCCTCACCTCTGCCTTTCAGGAACTTCCTATCCCCCACCTCCCTTTTTTTGAGTCTGGCTCTCCCTATTTTACCCACACTGGAAATACAACAGCTACTGATGGGCCTCCCCCCACTGACATCAACACATAGACTTTGACTCCTCCATTTCTGTAGTATTCCCCGCTTCCCATGAGATCTCTGTATTTGTGCAAGCCTTGGTATGGACTTGGTGTGGACTTTAGACTCACGCTGGCTCAGGACACTCGAAATCAAGCAACTGACCAGCCAAAGCCTCCCCTCATAGCAGGAATTATAGTCACAAGCCCCCATACCTGCCCTTCTCTCGTTCAGGGCTCAGCTCCAGGGCCACCTCCCCTGTGAAGTCTTCCTTGCTCCTCTTCTGCCTCACATTTTCCTTTCTCTCCTTTGACTCTGTTACTTTCTAGTTTCTGTCAGACTTTTCTAGAGATTACTGCCCATCCATTAGAGTAGAATGTAAAGTTCTTGATGACAAGAGATTGCTATGGTTTCATCTTTATAACCTCATGTACTATATACTATGTACCATGTAAAGAAGATGGGGTTTGGAGTCAAAAGATCTGGGTTCAAATCTCAGCTGTGCTCTTTACTGCCTGTGCGATCTTGGGCAAGTCACTTAATTGCTCTGGACCTCAGTTTCCTTCTCTGTAAAACCAAGGGGTTGGCCCAGATGGCCTCTGAGATTCTTCCCAGTTCTCAATCTAGGGTCTATGGTCCAATACAACCAGCCATGAGCTTTGAAGAAGAAAGGGATCAAAGATATCATAGGGGAAATGTATGACGGGAGGAGAAAAATGGATTGGCTGTGAGGTGAGGTAGTAAGATAGAGAGAGACAGTCGGACTGCTTCTCCCATTGGCACCTCAGGTGGACGCCCTGTGATGGACTTCTGAGAGGTTAGGGACAAGAGTCACACAGGATAGATAGTGATCTGTGCCAAGCCCATGAGGTCACAGACCCATTAAAATATTTAAGCGCATTTCAGCACTTAGCACAGACCTTGCACACAGGAAGTGTTTAATAAATATTCATTGAATGAACCGACATTTGTTAATATCTGCCTCCAAATCCTTGGCAGCTACGTGGTGGAGTGGATAGAATGCCAGGCTTGGAGTCAGGAAGATTCATCTTCCAGAGTTCAAATCCAACCTCAGATAGTTATTAACTGTGTGACCCTGGTCAAGTCACTTCACCTCGTTTGCCTCAATTTCCTTATCTGTAAAATGAGCCAGAGGAGAAAATGGCAAACCAGTCTAGTATCTGCCAAGTACTTCCTCCCCCCCCCCCCAAAAGGGAGCCAGAAAGAGCTGGACACTCCTGAGAAATGACTGCATAACAACATCAGCCCCAGATCCAAGGTTATCCATTTTAGCCCTAGCTTTATTACACAGAAAGCTTGCGCGGGCATGTTGCCATGGAAACCCAGCATGCTAGCTTTGGGAGGCCCTTCATCTGTGAAGATGGGTAATGAAAGCATAGTCTGCAGACAGCCCCCTCAGTGTGTGGGGACAGTGTGTGCAGTGACATTTAGGACACCCAGTACTTGGAACCTATTACTGACTCATATAAAGGGTTGTGTCCTTGGGGAAAGGACAGCGGGACCAGCAAACAGCACAACTCTAGCATCTGGAAGTGGGAGTGCAATTACAGCAACCCTGGGGTACCATGGGAAATTCTGCTCCTGATGGTTTGCATCTGACTATTCATTATTGCAAAGGCGGTTAGGGACCTGTAACCATAGCCACGGCCTTTACAATAAATTAATATCCTAAGTGCTCCCAAGCGGAATTCTTCCCGAGGATTATTATGCTTTGCACATTCAATAACTGCTTGCTAATTGCAGGATTTCAGAGTAGGAAGTACCCCAGGGGCTATCTAGTCTAATCCATATCTACATATGAGGTCCCTCTGCAGCCTTCTTGACCAATGGTTAGCCAGCCTTTTACTGAAGCCCTTTGTGAATGGAGGAGGGAAGACATTTTTTAAGGCCTTACTATGTGCCAGGCACACAATAGGACACAAAAAATGAGAGTCTCTCCCTTCAAGGACCCTAAATTATATTAGACACCACATAGAGGGGAGTGGTGTCTAGGGAGGGTGGTTTGAGTTGTGAATCACAAGGATGGAGGGTCTCAGAGTCACAGGGAAATTGACTGACATACTGACATATCCTTTCCATGTTGCTTAGTCTACTGTTTCTAGAGCTAGTGGTGGAAAAGATGAGTGTGACCAGAGCTCAGGGGAGAGGCTAGGGGTCCCTAATCATGGAATCATAGAATCACTATCTTAACCTTCTACAAGAGGCCATTACCAATAATCCTTCACAGTAGCACCTTCCTTCTGCCGATTATTTCTGATTTAGCCCGTTAATATCTTGCTTGGACATAGTGGTTTATGTGTTGTTTGTCCTATTAAACTGCAAGCTTCTTGAGAGCAGGGATTGGCAGGGCAGGGCTTTCTTTATGTCCTCAGTGCTTAGCATAGTGTCTGGGACGTTTGTGGTGGTTCAATTGTTCAGTCACATCTGACTCTCCGTGATCCCATTTGGGATTTTCTTGGCAGAGATACTAGAGTGGTTGGCCAGTTCCTTTTCCAGCTCATTCTATGGACAAGGAAACTGAGGTAAAAGGGGTGAAGTGACTTGTTCAGAGTCACATAACTGGTAAGTGGCTGAGGTTGGATTTGAACTCAGTGACTTCAGGTCTGGTGCTCTATTTACTGTACCACGTAGCTGCCACACATACATACATACATACACACATATATTTTCAACATAAATGCAAAGTGAATAAGTATAAATCTTCCATAAATATGTGTTAAGCACATGCTATATGCCAGCCAGGCACTGTGCTAAATCCCGAGGAAATAAAATTAGGCAAAAGCCAGTCCCTGCCCTCCAGAAGTTCAGCCTAAGGGGAGACTATGTGCAGACAGTTAGGTACAAACAAGCTAGAGAGACAGGATCAATCAGAGATAATGGGTAGAGGGAAGGGATTAAAATGAAGTGGGGGGTGATCAGGAAAGACTTCCTAGAGAAGGTGAGATTTTAGTTAGGACTTGAAATAGTTAACTACAAATAATTAAATCCTGGGTAGTTTGGGCAGGAAGATATTAATGGTTGGGGGCATCAAGGAAGGCTTCCAGTAGAAGATGGTGCCTGAGCCTCTTAACAGCAGAGAGATACTCTCCAGAGCCATCATAAGGAGGGAGGGCATGCCAGGTAACAGGGATGACCAATGCAGAGGCACAGAGATGGGTGATGGGATGTCTAGTGTGAGGGGCAGAGAGAAGAACAGTTTGGGTGGATCGCAGAGTTCAGGAGGGGGAATAATGGCCAATGAGGCTGGAAAGCTAGGCTGGAACCAGGATGTGTAAGGTTTTAAAAGCTAAGCAGAAGAATTTATTATTTCATGCCAGAGGCAATAAACAGCCACGGCAATTAAGTAGGAGAGTCACAGTGTTTTGTACGTAAGTAAAATTACTTTGGCAACAGGGTGTGGGCTGGATAGGAGTGGGGAGAGACTTGTGGCTGGGAGACCAATTAGGAAACTGTTAAAATAATCTAGGTAAGAGGTGATGAACATCTGAACTAAGGCGGTAACTTAGTGGAGAGTGAGCACAGGAGTGCCTCATGAAAGCTGTCACAAAGGCAGAGAGAGCAAGATTTGCATGGGACTGGGTATGTGGGATGAACAAGAGGGAGAAACCAAGAATAATCCTGAGGTGCAAATGTGGAACATTGGAAGGATGGCGGGTCCCTGCAACAGCAATAGGGAAGCTTGGAAGAAGGGAGGGTTTGGGCAGAGGGGGAAGATAATGGGTTCAGCTTAAGAGAGATTGTGTTTAAGATGTTTCCAAGACATCCAGTTTAAAATGGCCAACAGGCTACTGGTGATTCAGGAATAGAGTTCAGGTGAGAGATTGGAGATATACAATACAACACAACTAACACAACACAACATAAGCAATCTGGGTGTCATCTGCATAGACATGACGATTAAAACCATGATTGTTGATGAGGTTACCCAGAGAAAGTAAACAGGGAGGAGAGAAAAGGGACCAGGTTGGAGCCTTGAGGGACCCTCGAGGTTAGGGAAAGGATGTGATGATGAAGCAGCAAAATAGACCGAGATGGAGAGGGCAGAGGTTAGAGAAGTAGGAGAGGAGTGTCATGAAAACCCAGACAGAGAGAGAGAGAGAGAGAGAGAGAGTAGTCAGGATGAGAGGGTGGCCTATGGGGGCGAATGCAGCATATAAAGTGAGGGAAAGGGGACTTGAGAAAAGACCACCAGAGAGGTCAAAAAAGGTTAGGACTGAGAAAGACCTTCTAATATCTTCTAACACCTGGGCCGATGTTCTTTCCATTGTACCAGATACACCCTTAGCCATTAAAGTCCCTTCCTCCTCAAGATCCAATGATCCCTCAGCCTGGGGGCCACGTTACTGTGCTTATTTGGAGTCTCTGGGAAAGAAAGGCCCTTGTGGTCACAGCAAGCAAGTCAGTAACAGCTGTGGAGGCAAAGAGAAAGGGAGACCCCATACCTTCCCTCTCCTGGCATGAGTGACTCCATCCATAGACTTTGCCTCAATTTCAGTGTGAAATGAAGTCACTCCTCTAACCGTGGTTTTTACTCTTCCCTCGTTCCCTAGCTATGCAGCTGTGGAACAAAACAAAATTGCCTTGCTGCATTCCACTGAGGCCAGTGACAGATTTGTAAGTCTCTGCCCAGCTTCTGAGGTCAGCTTGTGGTAGACTGAATTAAGTACCTTCCATTTTGGCTGCTTCCGACACTACACACACACACACACACACACACACACACACACACACACACACACACACACACTACTAATTTCCTATTGATCTATGTGTGTGTATATACTGATATATAGTATACCTACTGATGTCCTGCTGGTATATACATATATTTATGTGTGTGTGTGTGTATATATATATTTGTGTGTGTATATATCACATGCATATATAATAATAAACAGACACATATATCAATAGGAAATCAGTATATGTAATAATATCCATATATATCAGTGTATGTATGTATATGCATATATATGTATATATATCTCAGTAGTATATCTGTGTGTGTATCAATAGGAAATTTTTTGTATTCCAAGTTCACCCTGTTGACAGAGGAAATGCCGTTGTTGAAAACGGGAAATCTCGGTAACATAGTAGATAAAGTGCTGTGCCTGGAGTCAGACCTGACTTCAAATCCAGTCTCAGACACTTATTAGCTGTCACTAAAAAAAAAAACAACCCAACCTCTGTTTGCCTCAGTTTCCTCATCTGTCAAATGGAGATATAACAGTACCTACCTCACAGGGTTGTCGTGAGGATTAAATGAGATCGTATTGATAGTGCCTGACACATAATAAGTGCTATGTAAATGTTGGTATCATCATTATCGATTAATCTCTCCTTGCCATGACTTGCAATAAAAATAAAGTTTGCTTTAGAAGAATTGAAAACAAAGTAGATGCCTATCAACTCAAGAAGAGCTAAACACATCGTGGCATGTGAATGTCATGGAATATTTGTGTTTTTCAGTTGTGCCTGACTCTTCTTGATCCCTTTTGGGGTTTTCTTGGCAGAGAGACTACAGGGGTTTGCCATTTCCTTCTCTAGCTCGTTTTACAGATGAGGAAACTGAGGCAAACAGGGTGAAGTGACTTGCCCAGGGTCACACAGCTAGTGTCTGAGGCTGGATTTGAATTCCAGGCCCAGCGCTCTGTGCACTATGGCGCCCCCTAGCTGCCCCATTACTGTGTTATAAGAAATGACAACTGTGTTGACTACAGAAAAGCATGGAAAGACTTCTGTGATCTTTTGCAGGAGGGTCATATTGTATACAGTGTATACAATATGAGAAAACAATGTATACAGTGACCTCCACTGCTATAAACAGAAAGAACAACAAACAGTTGGAAGCAAGTGTTACAAAGTTACAAAGAACAAACATGGCCCCGAAGAAGAGAAGCGAAGAAGACCCCTCCCCCGACTCCTCTGCAGAGGTAAGCGGTTCCCTGCTGGGGAACACCGCCTAGATCGTCAGAGTTTTTCTGTGTCCGTTGGTTTTGTTGTATTTTTCATTTCTTCACCTTTCCCATTTAAAATATGTTCTTTGTTATATGGGATAGTTCTCTGAAAGAGGGAAGAAGGGGGAACTAGGAAACAGGCAACGTATCAGTGCAAATCAATGAAAAAGCTTGATTCAGGATCTATAGCTCATGTTTGTGAATACGGCCCTTTTATCACAGCATTGCCCAAGACCCCTAAGACGCAGCTCTCGGTGAAGCCTTTCTGGCCCTTCCCCAGCTGCTTCTGTCCTCCCCACCCTGGGGATGTATATATGTCCCCCTCCTTCCCTCCATTTCTCTCTCTCTCTTTTCTTTTGTCCTGTATGTACGTATATATGTATGTGTATGCATGTGCATGTACATACAAAAATCAGCATAAATTTTAGCCATGACAATTTCATATGGAATAAAGGCTTTATGGGACTATTTCTCATATTTCCCATATTAATGAGATTAATTTAATTTATTTAATTAATGAGATTTCCTATGTCTTCCTATGAGATCTCGTTTATGCTAATTAAGTAAATGTTGAAAATTTTATTCATTTCATTTCTTGAAAATATGCATAGTTAATGAGATGTCCTGTGTGTCCAGACTTTTGGAACACCCTGTATATGTATGTGTATGTGTATGTATGTATGTGTATATTTGTACACACACAGATTCCTAGGGCCTGGCACATAGCAGGCCATTATTAAATGCTACCTGATTGACTCATCTGTCATTTGCACCCATCCCTGTTCACCTCCCTATGTCACGAAGTGAGGGAGCCAACTCTTCCCCACCTTCTACGTCCCAATACATCCCAAGTTCTAACCATGAAACCACAGGCCTTTGTCACTCAGTCCAATTTCCTCCTTGGTCTTCCTTGAGCTTATTCCTGCCTCCTCCACCTGACTCTCATTTGCACCAAAGCCCCGAAGGAGAAAACCCAGGCAGCTCTGAAATGCTAGGCTTGTGATCTATACAATGATAAACCATGATTTCAGAGCTCCCAAGCTAACCCACACCACCCACCTCCTGCCTTGGCGGTCCAGGCCTCACGAGGCAGAGGGAAGCATACATTTGGGGACATAGCCAATGTGGGCATCCATTTCATTGGCACCAACTCTGCATTTATGTTTCTAGAATTTTCTCTTTGGGTTTTCAATTTCACTTTTTAAAAATTGCTCAGTGGGGGGTCCAGTGGGAGGGAGAGAAGATGAAATCCTTGGGAGCCAAAGAAATAAAGAGATAAAAAAGAAATGCCTTGCTTGTGGCTTAGCCTGGCTGCAGGCCAGGGCCTCTTCAAGTCCGACCAGTTCTCTTGGGAATTTGGACTGCTGTGGAAATGCAGGAGGCC
The DNA here is from genome assembly GCA_028627135.1 of Pseudochirops cupreus. NCBI lineage: Eukaryota > Metazoa > Chordata > Mammalia > Diprotodontia > Pseudocheiridae > Pseudochirops > Pseudochirops cupreus. Next base: position 580,808,496 of record CM053580.1, read on the forward strand.
AGTTCCAGTAATTGGCCTTGTTTGCATATCCTGGGTCAGGAACAGGAGCCTCTGGTAGAAAACCAACTTGGGAGGTAGAGTTGGTTGGGGGAGGGCAGAGAGTGCTGCTGCCCCCAAAGAGAAAGCATTCACTCCCCCTTTTTTGCCTTTTGAAAACTTCCAATTGCTCAGATGTTTACTGCCTTTTGCGTCATCTCAACAATGCTGGTTTTATTCAATGAGCATCAGACTGGGCAGACACTGGGCTGGTCCAGTGACTTCAGAGACCAAAATGGACTAATCCCTGCTCTCAAGGAGTTAACTTCCTCTCAAGGGGACTATATGAACATGGAGAAACATAGACAGAGGAGGTACAAAGTGAATATGTAAATGCAAGTTAATGTTTGGGTGAGACAGTCACAGCTGGGGCAGGCTGGGAAAGGCTCCATGTAGAAGTGGGCATTTGAGTGGAGTTTTGATGTAAAGAAGGGATTTATAGAGGCAGTAGTAAGAAAGGAAGGCACGCTGGGACTAAGGACAGCCAGAGACAAGGCAGCAAGAGGGGAGATGGAGGACTATGGGCAAGGGCCAGCAAGAACGTCAACATGGCTGCCTGGAGAGCCAAGAGGCAATAATGTGGTAACAGGCAGTTTGGAGCCAGACTGGGAAGTGTGGCAAAGAGACTTTAGGGGTAACTATAATAAACAATAGAACTAGGGAAGCACAGTGCCTTTTTTTTTTTGGAGGAGGGAAGGCAGGGCAATTGGTGTTAAATGACTTGCCCAAGGTCACACAGCTAGTAAGTGTTAAGTGTCTGAGGCTGGATTTGAACTCAGATCCTCCTGACTCCAGGGCTGGTACTCTGTTCACTGTGCCACCTAGCAGCACCTAGAGAAGCACAGTGGAAAAGCGTAAATAAGTGGTGAACATGGAAGAAAGGAAGGATTATTTTTTATTCTTATAATTTTTTATTTTTTATAAAATAGAAAATACTTTATATTTTATTATATACTTATATATTATTATATTTTAATTTTTATTATATTTCATTATTTTTATTGATTTCTTCTGCTTTATTTTGCCTTCAATTCCCACCCACCCAGTGAGCTGTACTGTCTAAAAGCGAATTTAAAAAAGAGTGAAAAAGAAGTTCCACAAAACTGCCCAACACACCAACTGCATATGACAATAGTGTGTATCACTATTCCATGCCCATAGTCCCCCACTTCTGCAATGCCAGGAGGGGTGTGCTTTTTCAAAATTGTTCTTGGGGCCAAGCTTGGGAGTCATAATTACAATGTTTAGTTACGTTTTTCTGTTTACTTGGTTATCATCTTCATCTGAGACTTTTGTATGCAGGAAGGACTGAACTCCCACAACCCAAGCCTCATGCTTTTCTGAATTTTTCATTCTCATCATTTCTTAGTGTAGCTATAATAAGTCACATGTCTGAAACTTGACCCTAGAATAGTGATGTCATTCTGGTCCTTTTTGAGAACAAAGGACCTACCAACCAACCAACCAATCAAGCAATCTATCGCGTCCATTAACCACACTTTATTTAGCCATTCCCCAATCATCAGGTGTCTATGTTGTTTCCATTTCTTTACTACCACAAAAAGCGATGTATCAATATTCTGAGATTCTCTGGGATCTTTGGAGGGATCATTCTCATTGGGAGGGAATCCTTGATGGAGGAGAGATTTGAAAGAAATGCTTTGAGAAGGGATAGGAATTGAACATATCAAAATTGGAGGCTAGGGAGAGAGATGGGGAGAAGTCTTGCTTTCCAGGAGGAGCAGAGGATGCCCAAAATGCAGGCCATAGATGTGGACGAATCCAGCTGGCGTAGTGAGGAACAATGGTGCTGCCTTTGGGAGGCAGTACAACATAGTAGGTACAATGCTAGACCTGGAGTCAGGAAGACCTGGGTTTGAATCCTGCCTCTGAGACTTTCAGTAGACCAATCAGCCTCCCCACTTCTCCAGTGGCTACCTCCATTTTATCCTGTCTTCAGCTTGTTTGTACACAGAT